>CM039674.1:114686879-115332072 GCA_022496015.1 Hordeum marinum | reverse complement strand
GGGATGTTACACTTCAATTCATCCACGGACGCTTCACGATCAGGTTCCCTTCCATCCGCAAAGATTTCAGCTTGCAATCCAACATGAACAACAACCCAAACGGCGGGGTTATGACCAAGAATATGCATTTTCATTTTGTGCTTCCAACTAGCAAAATTTGTGTCATCAAAGTATGGACCTCTACGATGATAATTCCCTCGCTAGACGCCATACTCTCCTAGGTTGTGAAACCAATGCAACGGAGACCAAATCTCTGATACCACTTGTAGGATCGAAAGTATGTCTAGAGGGGGGTGATTAGACGATTTAACCAAATAATTTTTCTACCTTTTCCCAATATTAAGTGTTGGTAGATTTTAGCATTGATAGCAAGTCAAGCACACCCTACACATGCATGTCTATGAGTATAGTAGCAGAAAGTAAAGACAGGCATGAGTAGTAAAGGAAGGGTAGGAATATCAAACGCAATTTGGAGACACGAAGATTTTTCCCGTGGTTCCGGTAGGTGGTGCTATCGTAAGTCCACGTTTACGGGGACTTCAACCCACAGAGGGTAACGGTCGCGAGAGTCCATGGAGGGCTCTACCCACAGAGGGTTCCACGAAGAAGCAACCTTGTCTATACCATGATGGCCTACGTCCACGGAGGACTAGCCTAACTCGGGGTAGATCTTCACGAAGTAGGCGATCTCCTTGCCCTTGCAAACTTTTTGGTTCACTCCACAACACAAAGTAGGAGGCTCCCAAGGGACACCTAACCAATCTAGGAGGAACCACCCTCCAAAAGGTAATAGGCTCGATAGTGTCCATGAACTACTTGCTCTTGTGCATCAAGATGATAGACTCCTCAACACTCAATCACTCTGTCACAGATTTGGCTTTGGTGGAAGAGATTGATTGGGTGGAAAGCAACTTGGGGAGGCTATAGATCAAGATTCATATGGTTGGAATGGAATGGCATGATCTCAACACATGAGTAGGTGGCTCTCTCTCATAAAAGCTGATGGGATAAGTGGGGATCTGTTCCGAGTGCTTCTCTTGCGAGTGAGTGGTCGTGGAGGGGTATATATAGGCATCTCCAAAAATCCAACCGTTACACCTAAAGTGAACAACTCGGTGACACCGATGTGTGAATCTCGGTGGTATCGAGTTGCTCCAAAGGTAGCAACTTTTGAATCTCGGTGAGACCGATATAGGAATCTCGGCGGTACCGATCAAGTGTCCAACGGTCAGAATCCAAATCTCGGTGACGCCGATCCAAAAACTCGGAGCTTCCGATTTTGTAAATCGAGGTAACATAAAGTTGGCAAGCTGAAATTAGTGGCACCGAAGTGGGATCGGTTGCACCGATGTGCTAGGGTATGGCAGGGCCTTGTCTGAGTTTGGGAATCGGTGGGACCGAGTGGGAATTATTGGCTTCACCGATTTTCATGATTGGCTTAGACAGAATTTTGTGGAAGAGTTTGTGGGTGTTTTTGGTGACTATCACTTGTGCACATGGAGCATCTTGTTCACCAACAGTACCTTACCACCTTTTAATAGTATTGACTTTCCTATGAACTCAAAGTAATTTCTCACAAAGTAAAATGTAGAGTCCTCTTGCTTGAATCTTTGACAATCCAATTCCTTGTATCTAGGGGTTTCTTCACAATCCTTTTGCTAACCCATCATTGAACTTTTCCTAAAATATGCTTAGTGGAAATATTAGTTCAATGATATATATGTTATTATTAATTACCAAAACCACCAAGAGAGCAAATGTTCTTTCAAATATGTGTCACAGAAGATGCAAACGGTTGTGCAACAAAGTCTCAATATTAGTATTAGGGCTTTGCAGGAAACTGCATCCGATCAGATTGGCTTTGTTGTCAGCTACAACAAGGCTAGGCATGCAAAGGAAAAGATATTCCAGAGGTTGTATGGAACCTATGAGGAGGCCTATTGTTATGCCCTCGAATGCTTCATCAGATAGCAATTGCTAATAGGGGACTCAAGTTTTTCGGAGAGAACGTGAAAACCCAATGAACCCTGTCGAGCTAGTCCTGGACCGCTTATTCTGGGCATTCGCCAGACTATATAAGCATTCAGGCACTGTCGCCCGATATTATCAATTGAGGGTACATTTCTCACTGGCAAGTACAAGGGCACACTCTTGGCGGCGATTTGTAGCAGATGCAAATAATCAACCTCTTCCTATTGCGTATGCACTAGTCGAGAGCGGGAACAAAGATAGTTGTATGTGGTTCCTGAGCTGCCTGAAGATGGGGGTCGTGAAACATCATGAAGGCGTTTGCATCATCTCTGATCGCAACACGGGGCTATTAAGTGCGCTCGACATAATTAAGGCGTCGGAAGATCCAGACTGGCGATGGCTGGATCTAATGAAAAATTGGTTACGATTGGAAGGCACAAAACTGGGTACGATTGTAGGGCACAAAATATTCAATGGGTAGACCTGTGGAATAATGAAGCACTACTAAGTATAGTGCATCAACCTAGGTAAATTTTATTTATGGTATTTTATGTACATACACAGGTTGATGTAATTATTTAATTATGCAGACCATACAATGCAACTAGAACTTGGACGTATAACGAGTGGTACTGCATGAGCACACGTACTCGCCTAACTTTTCAACCACCTTCGAGGCCAACACATCCCACACAGATGGCGTCAGCTTATTATCATTACTCCACGGTAATACAAATTAAATTATCCAGCTCCGTTATTTCATGAACAATTCAATCTAACAACAATCACATACTACGACAATTTCATCGACAGGTGGTCCTTTTGGACAAAAATTCCGTGCGTGCTACTCTCGGCAAAGAGATGAGGAATGATAGAAGTAGGAGACGAACCACATACTTTCGTGGTTTGTCCCACAGAACGCGTGGCGTCAAGGCGACGCTGGTAAGTTGAATGTAAACATTTTTTTTATCATGAAGTGTATGTATCCATATGTCCCTATAGTATATGTATATGTCCTAAAATCGAAAACAGCAGGCGAGCCGTCTGATCGGAACGTGTGATTGGTTGGGATGGAAGTATGTGGTGGACCAGTCATCAGCGAATCCATCGGCCCAAATCAACGGCGTTCGCCCACGACTAGTTTCAACTCTGAACACGTCTCAATCAAAGAAAAAAAAAGTGTCAACTGAACAGCAGCCATCGGCGTTGGCGGCGCGTTCGCCGCTGCCGCTGCCACTGCCTCTGATTGTGTGGCAAGGTGCCGCGTTCGCTCCTCCGAAAAGTTATGCCCACCAATGGCGGCGGCGCAGCGCAGTCGCTCGGCCCTGGCATCTCCCCACCCAAACCGGCGGCGCTGTTATTCCTGCTCCTCCACGGTTCGCTGTTGGCCGCGTCTGCCACCACGGACACCATCCTCCCCGGCAAGGGCATCTCCGGGAACGAGACCCTGGTCTCCAAGAGCGGCGGCTTCGAGCTGGGCTTCTTTCCGCCGGGCCCCGGCATCCACTACTTCCTGGGTGTCCGGTTCAGGAACATGGCGGGGAACAGCCCCACCTTCTGGCTCGGGGACAGGGTCGTCATCACCGACCTGCCCGGCGCGTCGCTGGAGATCTTCGGCGACAGCCTCTACATCAAGGAGAATGGGGCCAGCCTCTGGTGGTCGCCGTCGCCGGGCGGCAATGTATCGTCCGCCGCCGTGGCGGCCCTCCTCGACAACGGCAACCTGGTGGTGAGGGACCAGGGGAACTCCTCCCTGGTCCTGTGGCAGAGCTTCGACTACCCCGGCGACGCGATGCTCCCCGGCGCGAGGCTCGGGCTTGACAGGGACACCGGGAAGAACGTCTCGCTGACGTTCCAGAGCTTCTCGCACAACGGCAGCCTCAGTGTCGACGCGACGCGGAGGAAGGGGTTCGTGCTCACCACCGACGAGCACGCCAACCGCGGTACCTTCCCGGACTGGATGGTGTCCTCTCAAGACAACGGCAGCTCGCTGCTGCTGAATCACCCGGAAACCGCGAATGGTATCGAGTTCTTGCAGTTCAATCTGGGGCAAATCAGCCTGATGAGGTGGTCGGAGCCGGATCCCGCTGCAAACAGCACCGGTGGTTGGGTCGCTCGCTGGTCCTTCCCTTCAGATTGCAAGTCCGGCGGGTTCTTCTGCGGCGACTTCGGCGCCTGCACGGGCAGCGGGAAGTGCGGCTGCGTGGACGGGTTCACGCCGTTGTACCCGATTGAGTGGGGGCTTGGGTACTTCGTCACCGGCTGCTCGAGGTCTCTCCCGCTGAGCTGCGAGTCCGGCGGCCAGACGGAGCACGACGACTCGTTCGCCCCGTTGGACAAGCTGCAAGGGCTTCCTTACAACGCCCAGGACGAGGTGGCCGGAACCGACGAAGACTGCAGAGCGGCTTGCTGGAACAAATGCTACTGCGTCGCCTACTCGTATGGCCATGGATGCAAGCTCTGGTACCACAACCTGTACAATGTGAGCTTGGCTGCTAGGCCTCCCTACACCAAGATCTACCTTCGTATGGGCTCCAAGCTCAGGAACAAGAAAGGCTTGCAAACAAGAGGAATAGTGTTGTTGGTAGCTGGATTCATAGGCATTGCTTCTTTGGTACTGATATCGGTGCTGCTATGGAGATTCAGGAGGAATTCATTTGGCGCCGGGAAGTTTGAAGTAGAAGGCCCTCTTGTGGTCTACTCTTATGCACATATCAAGAAAGCCACGGTGAATTTCTCTGATAAAATCGGCGAGGGAGGATTCGGAAGTGTTTTCAGGGGAACAATGCCGGGATCAACTGCCATCGCTGTGAAGAATCTCAAAGTCCTCGGGCAGGCAGAGAAGCAATTCAGGACAGAAGTTCAGACACTTGGGATGATCCAGCACAGCAATCTTGTTCGTCTCTTGGGATTTTGCGTCAAAGGGAAAAGAAGGTTGCTGGTGTATGAATGCATGCCAAATGGCTCTTTGGATGCTCATCTCTTTGCAGAGAAGTCTGGTCCGCTGAGTTGGGTTGTTCGGTACCAAATTGCACTAGGCATCGCCAAGGGTCTCGCCTATCTACATGAAGAATGCGAGGACTGCATCATACACTGCGACATCAAACCTGAGAACATACTGCTTGATGCAGAATTCTGCCCCAAGATTGCCGATTTCGGCATGGCGAAGCTGCTTGGACGAGAATTCAACTCCGCGCTGACCACCATGCGAGGAACAATGGGATATCTTGCCCCAGAGTGGATATCCGGGCTACCGATCACTAAGAAGGCAGATGTTTACAGTTTCGGCATTGTGCTATTCGAGATCATCTCGGGGAGAAGGAGCACTGAGGTGGTGAGATTTGGGAACCATCGATATTTTCCGGTCTATGCCGCTACTCAGGTGAGCGAAGGGGAGGTTCTGTGCCTGCTGGATGCTAGGCTGGAAGGAGATGCTAATGTGAAGGAGCTGGATGTCACCTGTAGGGTCGCCTGCTGGTGCATTCAGGATGAGGAGAATGACAGGCCGTCAATGGGACAAGTTGTTCGCATGTTGGAAGGTGTCCTAGACACTGAGATGCCCCCTATTCCAGCTTCGTTTCAGAACCTTATGGAGGATGATAACAGTGTTATATATTCTGATTTCTGAAGTAGGTTGCTAGGGAATTAGTCACTTGTTGCTGAGTTGTGGTCAGTATCTGTGTTCTGATTTGTTTCCAGTTCCAAAGTACAACTCTCTACTCTCTACTGAATAACTAGTATAGTGTTAAAAAACGTCTTACGTTATGGGACGGAGGGAGTAGTTTTGTACACCTGTACATATCCCCTTTGCGTATTGTTGTAGGGATTCAGCAAAGTTGGAAAAACAAGATATAGTTTTCTTGCAGATTCTTCAATGCATTCATCTCCTATCGACTTATGAACATGTCGTACAGTTGGTGAATCTATGCAGGGGTGTCGCGGTGAAGAAGTTGGTAAACGGAGGCAACAACGCCTGCATTTTGCAACGTGTCTTTTCAATTAGTCGGAAGGCTTGTTATTACCCGTGAATGAAAGGTAACCACCTACTACAGATTTGGTATGGATGATTGAATTTTTTATGGTAGAGAAAAAAAATGATTGAATTTTACGCATGTATCCTATTCCTTCTGATTGCTTTACCATGAGTAGACATGCTGTTGGCCAGCTTACGCATTAAATACTTGGAGTGACGTTGAATATATTACTAAGCTCTCATCTTGAGAGGGAAAATTACGGCTGATGAATGAACCAAATGAAGGCCATTTTGATCTTCTGTTCATTTCCATTGGTTGATGCAAAATCCAAAAACCACATGAATCCGGGATAGTGGAATTAATATACTTCTATGATGGGTTGTGCAGCCATAAAACGTGGTGGAAAAAAAACAGTTATACCCTATTGGATTCCTATGTTAGGCTGTACTCTGAAGCAACACATTATAAAATCATTTTTGGGGCAATCCAAGAAAAATTTCTATTCAAAGAGACCCAGGTCTGTTTCTGAAACTTAAGTGCTACTGTAACTCTTGTTGATGAATTTGTCTATTTACAGTATAAGCATTTTCAGTAGGCCATTGTTCAGTGATGCTGGTCTGTACCTGAGAGTTATCCTTGTACAGGTCATATAATGTTGCTAGTATATCTACTAGATCATCACTTTTGCGGGGATCCTTGCTTTTTCACAATATTAGTTATCTCTAAATTAATTCTAACCTTATCACTGGTCTTGTCCTTGCAAAAAGAAGATTGTATTTGACCAGGACAGTGATGCGATCTGGTGAATAATACCATGTTTATGCCCTGAGGAGACAATTTTTATTTCTCTGAGGCTCCGACTTCCTGCACGTCAACTATATTAACTCATGAAAAGAAAAGAAAAAAACGGAAAAAGAAAAACGAACAATAGGCCCATAGGAGCGGACCATGTATGGAGCAGACTGGAGGTCTGGAGCAAGGCACAAATCTGAAAGCCTTGTTGAGTGGAATGTTTGGCAAAAAACCATTAGGGAAAACACTTTGTTACCGTTTGTCAAAATATGTTGCTTGACAGGACTTGTCCACTTAGACAGCTAAATGTCCTTATCAACCAACATGTTACTCTCCTGTATACGAGTTAATCACTTACTATAGTATACTACCTCCGTTCCTAAATATAAGACCTTTTAGATATTCTACTATAGACTAGATACGGAGCGAAATGAGTGAATCTACACTCTAAAATATGACTACATACATCCGTATATAGTTCATAGTGCAATCTCTAAAAGGCCTTATATTTAGGAACGGAGGGAGTATTCTACTATAGACAAGAAGAGTATATGATTGGATTTTACCATGAGTGGACATGCTGTTGGCCAGCTCATGCATTAAATACTTGGAGTGACGTTGAATATATTACTGAGCTGTGAGCTCTCATCTTAAGAGGTGGACCAAATGAAGGCCATTTTGATCTTCTGTTCATTTCCATTGGTTGATGCAAAATCCTAGAACCTCATGCACCTGGGATAGTGGAATTAATACGCTTCTACGATAGGTTGTGCAGTCATAAAATGTGGTGAAAAAACCCTAATGCAAATCCTTTTGGATTCCTATGTTCTGAAAAATTGCATTCTAAAATCAAATTTAGAATACTCCAATTTGTTTGCGATTGCAATTTGATTCTTTTTCTGAAAATTAAGTGTAGCTGTAACTCTTCTCAATGAATTATTTACAGTAAGAAACGTGTTCAGTTTGTCACTGTTAGTGATGCTGGTCTATAACTGGAGTACTCCTTGTACAGGTCATATAATGTTGCTAGTATAAGATTACCACATGTGTATGGATGCGCTTTTTCATGCAATATTAGTGATCTAAATCAATTCTAACTTTGTTACTCTTCTTGTCCTTGCACGAAAGAAGATTCCGTTCGACTAGGACAGCGATGGCGAATGAGTGAACAATACCATGTTTATGACCTGAGGAGACGATGTCTACGCTTTGTACTTTCTTTCTCCTATCATGAAATGAAAAGCCGCGCTGCTGGCATTTCATAAAAAAAATGTCTGGAGCAGACTGGAGGTCTGGAGCAAGGCACATATCTGAAAGCCTTGTTGAGTGGAATGTTTGGCAAATACCACTAGTGAAAACACTTTGTTAACATTTTTCATTATTGATAGTCAAAATAGGTTGCTTGACCCTTCTTGGATTTGTCTACTTAGACCCTTCTTGGACTTGTCTACTTAGACAGATAACTGTCCTAATCAACTAACAGGTTGCTCTCCTGTTTCTAAACAAAACCAAGTATATCTGCCCTTGTCCACTACTGGATAACTGCAGGAACAACGAGTATAGCATGGAGATAAGAGCAACGTGAAGCTTCTTTGCTTGAGGTATGTATTAAAATATCTTCCCTAGTTTCAGTTTTCCTTCATAACCCTGTATATATTGATCATTTCTTTGCTTTTGTCTTCTTCTGGCTTCACAGATAGATTGTGCTTATAAGTGAAGAAATGAACTGCAAGTCCTCTATCTCTGTCCTATTTGCTGCACTGATCCCCTACATGTTCCTAATATTTGATGCAAGTCAAGCTGCAGTTCCAACAGATACCCTTCTTCCTGGCCAATCTATCTCGGGCAGCGAAATTTTGGTATCCGAAAATGGTGTATTTGAGTTGGGGCTCTTCTCCCCATCCCCAGGTGCCATGAAGCACTACTTGGGCATACAGTACAAGAACCTGATTGGCAGCCACCGAGCTATGTTCTGGCTGGGGAACAGAATTCCTATCACCAGCTTCCTGAACACAACCTTGTACCTTGCCGCAGGTGAATTATATATTGAGGAGCTTGGTTCTGTTCTCTGGACCTCGGGTTCGGCAACAAATGGATCAGCCAGTTTTGTGGCGGTTCTTCTTAACACTGGGAATTTTGTTGTGAAAGATCGGACCAACCATTCTAGGGTGATATGGCAGAGCTTTGATCATCCAGCTGATGCTCTGCTACCTGGAGCATGGCTAGGATTGGACATGGCCACCGGAGCACAAATCTCGCTTACTTTTACCAAGCCTCCTTACCATTGCACCCTCGGTCTTGACCAAAGTAGGAAGATGGGATTTGTCATGTCCATTGACGGGCATGATCATCATATTAGTACCTTTCCGGACTGGATGGTAACGTACGAAGAAGGTAGTCCGGTTCGGCTAAATTATCCAGAGAACCCAAATGATCTCCAGTTCATGAGACTGCATATGGGGCAAGTCAGTTTGCTTAGGTGGGTAAATAATGCGACGATTTCTGGTTGGCAACCTCTATGGAGCTATCCCTCCAGCTGCAAAATCAGTGCTTTCTATTGTGGCGCATTCAGTGCTTGCACAAGGGCAGGAACATGCGCATGCATTGATGGTTTCAGGCCTAGTGATCCAGATGAATGGAGCCTTGGGCAATTTGTAAGTGGCTGCTCTAGAATAATACCCTCAGATTGTGAAGATGGCATCTCCACCGACTCGTTTAGTTTGTTAGACAACCTGCAGGGCCTTCCTGACAACCCTCAAGATACAAGCGAAGAAACTAGTGAAGACTGTGAAGCAACCTGTCTGAGCCAGTGCTATTGCGTCGCATATTCCTATGATCACTCTGGATGCAAGATATGGTATAATGTGTTACTTAATTTGACTTCTGGAAATAGCACTCTTCACGGCAAGGTTTACATGCGTGTAGGTTCTCATGGTAAAAGGCGGAAAGGACACATACAGCATGTCATGTTGGTTATTGGTCCAATAGTTGTTGGTCTTCTTCTCATGCTGGTGTTTTTTTGGCTGTACAACATGTCTTCCAGACAGACTAAAGTGGAAGGCTTTCTTGCTGTTTACTCTTATGCACAGCTCAAGAGAGCTACAAGAAATTTCTCTGACAAACTCGGGGAAGGAGGCTTTGGAAGTGTTTACAAGGGAACCATTGGAGGGACAACTGATGTGGGTGTGAAGAAGCTTAAAGGGTTCATGCACAGAGATAAGCAATTCCGAGCAGAAGTACAGACTCTTGGGATGATTCAACACACAAACCTTGTGCGCCTTTTCGGATTCTGCAGTGAAGGGGCCAGAAAGCTGCTGGTCTACGAGTATATGCCAAATGGTTCTCTGGATTTTCATCTCTTTTCAAAGGGAACAGACGTATTGAGTTGGAATCTTCGCCGTCGCATTGCCATTGGTATTGCTAAAGGTCTTTCCTATCTGCACGAGGAATGCAGGGACTGCATCATACACTGCGACATCAAGCCCGAGAACATACTACTGGATGCTGAATTTTGCCCCAAAATCGCAGATTTTGGCATGGCCAAGCTTCTTGGACGGGACATGAGCACGGCGTTGACCACTCTCCGTGGAACCATCGGCTATCTCGCACCAGAGTGGGTGTATGGTCAGCCTATCACACACAAGGCAGATGTCTACAGCTTTGGTGTTGTGCTCCTCGAATTGATCTCCGGGAGGAGGGCTACCGGGAATGGTAATCATCGGTACTTCCCCCTTTATGCTGCAGCTAAGGTGAATGAAGGAGATGTCTTGTGCTTGCTCGATGGTCGGCTAGGGGGAGGAGATGGCAATGCGAAGGAGCTGGATGTTGCCTGTAGGGTTGCTTGCTGGTGCATCCAGGATGATGAGATCCACAGGCCATCAATGGGGCAAGTTGTACGCATGCTGGAAGGTGCCATTGACATTGAATTGCCTCCAATTCCGACTTCATTTCAGGACATTATGGACGGGTGCGACAGTGGTACATATTCTGCAGAAGTGTGATCTGAGCTCTCCTCGTCATACGGGTAGATGTCGCCATATATATGACTACCCTGAGAATTAAAGTTGCACTTCCACCCGGCTATAGTATTTATGATCAGAAGCATTTTCTTTTTTGCCGAATGATGTCTAGTGTTTTAAATTTGTGTGAGGACCTAATAGCTGACGAGACAGATGATCTTGAGCTAAATGAAGTAATGAATAACCCATTACCTCCGATTAAAAAAAATTAGACAGAGAAAGGTCTATGATACTATGAATATCCGAAAAAGCAACCGGAAGAGACCAAAAAAAATCTACTAATAATGCAGAATCTAATGGGCATGACATGGAATAGTGGTGGTTTTGGTAACCCCTCTAAGCTCATTTTTGTTAAAGAATCAATTCGAGAGTATAGATTGGATTTTATTGCCTTGATGGAGACAGGAAGATCTAATTTCACGGTTGCTTTTTTAACTCAACTTGTTGCCGGTTTCAATTTTACGTGGTTTTGCCTACCACCTCATGATCGATCGGGTGGTATTTTAGTTGAAATTAATTCAGACACTTTGGATGTGCTGAAAGTGACAACGAGGGACTACTCGGTGCATATGCACATGAAATGCAAAAGAGATGGTTTTGAATGTATTTTTGTGCCAGTCTAGCAAGTGTGGACTGGAAGCAAAAATTCCCACTCGTTACTGTACGAGCTCTCTCTAGGACCGGGGCTGGGTCCGACCACACTCCTCTCTTAATTGATTCCGGTATCAAAGCCCATAATGGAAATCATCCACGATTCTCCTTTGAACTTTTTTGGCTTAGACAAGAAGGTTTCTATGAGATGGTTGCGGCTGAATGGGTTAAGGTAACAAAAGGTAGGAACCCTATGGAGAGATGGCAAAATAAAATTCGCCATCTGCGTCGTTTCTTAAAAGGTTGGGCAAAAAACATTAGTGGAAAATATAAGAAAGAAAAAGAAAGACTTCTATCAATCATTGATGAGTTAGATATTAAATCCGAGACCAATCCCTTAAGTGAAGCAGAGAGAGTTGTTTAAAAAAATGCTAATGAGCATATTTTTAAGCTAAGAAGGGATGAAGAGACTAAATGGGCACAACGAGCAAAAGTTAAACACATCCAGAAAGGGGGAAATAACACCAAATATTTTCATTTGATTGCTAATGGGAAGAGGAGAAAAAGGAAAATCTTTCAATTAGAGCAAGAAGAAGGAACTATAACCGGGGAGCAAAATCTACGGGTGTATATCACCGAATTTTATAAAATGCTTTTTGGGCAGCCTACGACATCTAATGTTTCAATGATGGAAGAGGTAAATCGGGATATACCTCAGCTATCTGATGTGGAAAATAGTATACTCATAGCTCCTTTTACTGAGAAGGAGGTGCATGACGCTATTTCACAGATGGAACATAATAAGGCACCGGGCACATATGGCTTCCCTATTGAATTCTACCAGAAGTTCTGGGACATACTAAAGGGAGACCTGATGGAACTTTTTGATCAATTACACAAGGGAGAGTTGCCCCTCTTCAAATTAAATTTCGGTATTATTACCCTCTTGCCTAAGAAGGAAAACACAATTCAAATCCAATAATACAGACCGATTTGTCTGTTAAATGTTAGCTTTAAGATATTCACCAAGGTTGGAACTAATCGCATAACGGGTATTGCCCCGAATGTGATTAGGCCAACCTAGTCGGCATTCATGCCTGGGCGAAATATTCTTGAAGGAGTAGTCATCCTCCATGAGACTATTCATGAACTTCAGTCTAAAAAAATGGACGGAGTTCTTTTTAAGATCGACTTTGAAAAGGCATATGACAAAGTCAAATGGTCCTTTCTTCAACAAACTTTGCGTATGAAGGGTTTTGCACCTGAATGGTGCCACTTTATAAAGGATTTTGTGCAATATGGGAGTGTAGGGGTCAAAGTCAATGAGAATATTGGCAGCTATTTTCAGACTAGAAAAGGTTTGAGACAGGGAGACCCCCTATCGCCGATACTTTTCAATATTGTAGTAGACATGCTTGCTGTTCTTATTGAGCGTGCAAAATAGGACGGTCAAGTGGGTGGGCTCATTCCTCATTTGGTTGAGGGAGGCTTATCAATACTACAATATGAGGATGACACCATCTTATTTCTGGAACATGACATTCAGAAGGCACTTAACATGAAACTAATCCTTTGCATTTTTGAACAACTCTCGGGACTGAAAATTAACTTCCATAAAAGCGAGATCTTCTGTTTTGGTAAGGCAAAGGAGGATGAACAGCAATACAAACACATTTTTGGATGTGAGGCTGGTTCACTTCCTTTCCGATATCTTGGGATACCCATTCATTATCGCAAACTTAGAAACTCAGATTGGTACCCAGTTGAAACCCGCTTTGAAGGCAAATTGGGTTGCTGGAAGGATAAAATGTTGTCATATGGTGAGAGACTGGTCCTTATAAATGCTGTGTTAACTAGTTTACCCATGTTTATGCTATCCTTTTTACAAATACCAAAGGGTGTTTTAAAACGGCTAGATTATTATAGATCTCGTTTCTTCTGGCAAAGTGATGACGAAAAAAGAAAATACAAACTAACCAAGTGAAATATTTTGTGCCATCCTAAAGATCAAGGTGGCCTTGGAATAGAAGTTTTGGAAATAAAAAACAAATGTTTATTGGGTAAATTGTTATTCAAGCTCCTTAATGGGGAAGGTGTATGGCAAGAACTCCTTCAAAATAAATATCTAAGCCAAAAAACGTTATCTGAGGTTCAAGTCAAACCAACAGACTCTCCTTTCTGGAAGGGACTCATGAATTGGAAAGATGAGTTCTTTGCTAGGGGCCATTTTCAAGTGGGAGAGGTACTAATGTTAGGTTCTGGGAAGACGTTTGGTTGGGTGACACTAGTCTGGCACAGCAGTATCCAGCCCTATATAACATTGTGCAGCATAAGAATGTTTCTGTTGCAAGTGTGTTGTCTCAAGAGCCTCTGAATATTAGTTTCAGACGGTTACTAAATGGGAATAAATGGACGGCGTGGCTGAACCTTTGCAGGCGCTTAATGACAATTTCTCTTGATAGTGAACAAGATAAGTTTGTCTGGAATCTTACTACCTCAGGTATATTCTCCGTCAAATCCATGTATGAATACCTAATGAATGGTCACACACCTTATTTGAGAAAGTATCCTTGGAAAATTAAAATCTCTTTAAAGATAAAGATTTTATATGGTTCTTAAGGAACAAAGTCCTTCTGACTAAAGACAATCTAGCTAAGAGGAAGTGGAAAGGATGTGTCTTCTATGGGGAACAGGAGACGGTAGAGCATCTTTTCATTGAGTGCCCTTTTGCTAAGATTTTATGACGCATCGTTTATTTCTCTTATGATCTCCCTCCTCCAATGAATGTTACTAATATGTTTGGCAATTGGTTGAATGGAGATGAAAAAAGTTCCAAGGATTGAATTCGCATAGGTGTTTCGGCCTTACTTTGGTCAATATGGAGATGCAGAAATAATCTTGTGTTTAACAAACAAAAATCCTTTAATATCTTGTAGGTTATCCATATGGTGGTTCATTGGGTACAGCTATGAGCACTCCTTTCTCCCTAGGTGTAGAGGGATGCTATGGATTCTGGATGCACCCATCTCCTGACGGTTGCTCAGGATATCTTGTCTCGGACTGGATGGCAGCATATTAGTCGACTACAGGATGCTTAGTTTGCGATATGTCCACTTAGCCACTTTTTTTCGCTGGTTGATATTGGTCTCAACTTTGAACGATCCTTGAATTGCAATAATTTATACTATGATACTCTGAGACTTCGTTAATAAAAGGCTGTGTGCATCATCACGATGCAGAGGCCGGAGTTTTACTCCCCTTTTTGAAAAAAGCATTTTCTTTTTTGCAGGGTTATGATCAGAAGCATTAGTTGTACTTGTCATACAATCGTGATATAGATTTAGTTGTATTGTACTATACCCAATTTATCGTCCTAGTTATAATCTGGACAAACAGTGTTGCCATATTTTATAAATTGGATATAGATTCAGTTTGCGATGTTTTGGATCCCGATAGATGGGTTCAGAGAGGCCGAGGTTTTCCCCTATTTTGAAATAAAATGATGGATTTGGAGAGGTTTTTTTACACTGAAACCGTAGAACAATAGTTCTATGGTGTATTTTCCACTAAAATAAAAATATATATAAATATACATGCAAACAGATGAAAATCTGCAGGTAACCAATTCTAGTTTTTCTAACACGAGAAACAGCAAATAGAGAAAGAAACTAATCAAATCAGGGATGCAATCGACCGACTCACAGAGTCTATATGCTTTGCTTTGTCCTATGCTTGACCAACGTCCCATGATGAAGAGGATAGTTGCTTGCGCCTATGTTTCCAAGATAATTTGGGTACTTCATTTCTGAAATATTTCCATCTCTCTGCATCCAAATGTTCCAGCAGCCCATGATGATGATGTCTAAGGCTATATGTTCGGGGAAGGTCTGATGTAATAGCATCACTTCATATCAAAGAATGAAATTCCTTTGTGCCTATTTAGAAAGATTGAATGCCAGCAAGATTGAGCAAAGGTACAATTCCAAAGAAGATGATGGATGTTCTCTATGTTTTCATTGCATATGAAAATCTGTTCGGAGCCCCAGAGGAAGGAAACTTCTCGATGGATGAGTCTCGAACTGATGACATCCCCCACGTCTCTGATGAGGAAAATAACCTTCTAACAGCCCCATACTCCGAGGAGGAAGTTAGAAAGGCGGTTTTCCTAATGGAGCACAACAAAGCCTCGGGCCCGGATGGTTTTCCCGCTGAGTTCTATCAGAATTTCTAGGAAGTCATCAAAACGGATCTCCTACTTCTGTTTAGCTACCTACATGCTGGCCAACTAGATTTGTTTCGTTTAAACTTTGGTGAGATTATTTTATTACCTAAGGTTAATGGGGCTGAAAGGATACAACAATATAGACCTATTTGCCTCCTTAATTTTAGTTTAAAATATTCACGAAGGTTGCGACTATTAGGGTGAATTCGGTTGCTGAACATGTGGTTCGTCCTTCACAGACAACTTTTATGCAAGGTAGACACATTCTAGATGGAGTTGTGATCCTTCATGAAACAATCCATGAATTACATCAGAAAAATTTAAATGGGGTGGTGCTCAAAATAGACTTTGAAAAAGCTTATGACAAAGTCAAATGGCCCTTCCTTCAACAAACTATGAGAATGAAAGGATTTTCTGAGGAGTGGCGCGCTATGATCCATAGCTTCGTTTATGGAGGTAGTGTTGCCATTAAGGTCAATGATGACATTGGCCACTACTTCCAAACAAAGAAGGGATTGCAACAAGGTGACTCGATATCGCCCATGCTATTCAATATAGTGGCGGATATGCTAGCGGTCATGATTGAGCGTGCCAAGGTTGATGGCCAAATAGATGAGGTAGTAAATCATCTAGTTGATGGTGGTCTCTCTATACTTCAATACGCTGATGATACAATTCTCTTTATGGATCATGACCTCGAGAAAGCGAGAAATCTGAAATTAATTTTATCAGCATTCGAGAAGCTATCAGGTCTAAAGATCAATTTTCATAAAAGTGAATTGTTTTGCTTTGGCAAGGCTCAAGACGAGGCTCACCTATATGCCGACCTGTTCGAATGCGGATTGGGCCAGTTTCCAATCACATATTTGGGGATATCGATACATTTCGGAGGCTCACAAATGCTGAATGGAAACATGTCGAAGAGAGACTACAAAAAAGACTTAGCAGTTGGAAAGGTAAACTGTTTTCTCTGGGCGGAAGATTGGTCCTCATAAATTCAGTACTAAGTAATATGGTACTATATATGATTTCCTTCTTCCAGTTACCGAAAGGAGTTTTACATAGATTGGATTATTTTCGATCAAGATTCTTTTGGCAAGAAGATAATGAGAGAAATAAATATCAACTGGCTAAATGGAATGTGGTTTGCCATCCCAAAGACCAAGTCGGGTTGGGCATTCATGACCTTAAGGTTAAGAATAGGGCCCTCCTTGCTAAATGGTTGTTTAAATTACTAACGGAAGACGGTATATGGCAAACCCTTCTTAGGAGGAAATATGTGGGTTCCAAGGTAGTTTCCATATACTGGAAGCTTGGGGATTCTCACTTTTGGGCAGGGCTAATGGCTACGAAGAAATATTTCTTCTGCTATGGGTCCTTCTCGATTAAAGATGGCTCGGAAATTAGATTCTGGGAGGATAAGTAGCTAGGGAATATCACACTCCGGGAATAATATCCAGCTCTATACAACATCGTGCGTCACAAGAGTGATACTATCGCCACGGTATTAAAATCATTTCCGCCAAATGTGACATTTAGAAGGGATCGAATTGGACCCAGACTACAATCAAGGAACATCCTGCTCCAGCGGTTGTCCACAATACAATTGTCACATGGGTCCGATGAATTCCGGTGGAACCTACATGGGAATGGACAATTCTCAGTAGATTCTATGTATAGAGCGTTAATCTAGTCTGATGTGCCAGTGAATAATAACAAGAAGATTTGGAAGATGAATATGCCTCTTAAGAATAAAATCTTTGCATGGTATCTACGTCGCATAGTCATTCTTACTAAAGATAACCTTATTGAGAGGAATTGGCATGGAAGTCCGCAATGTGTCTTTTGTCACCTTCATGAGACAATAAAACATTTATTCTTCCAATGCAAATTGGCTCGTTCTATATGGCAAGTCATCCAAATAGCTTCTGGCTTGTATCCTCCTTGTAGTGTTGCTAACATATTTGGCAACTGGTTACATGGGATTGATCACAGGTTTAGAACGCTTCTTAGGGTGGGAGCGCTTGCCGTTATTTGGTCGCTTTGATTATGTAGAAATGATAAGATTTTTAATGATAAAAGTACTTCTCTTATGCAGGTTATCTACAGATGTAGCGGGACTCTTCGTTTATGGTCCTCTCTACAACGCGTGGAGAATCGAGACCTGTTTATGGAGGTGTGTACACGATTGGAGACTACCGCGAGGGATACTTTTACCCAACATGGGTGGCAACATGATCTTAGAACCCCCCCTCCCTCCATTTTAGGCACTATACAGACTCTACATGTTTCTTTGTATCTCGTCTTTTTATTTATATTTTTTACGTGTGAGAAAATATTGTTTGGCTGTATGCATCTTAGTTATGCAGAGGCCGGATGTAATGCTTAAATTTTTTAAATAATAAAGCGTTCCTTTTTGAAAAAATGTTTTCATTGCATAATACACAGTAGAATGAATCCATGTGAAAGGATTTTCTTCAGTAAACCCTTGGTGTTAACTCTATCTTACAGAGCCAGCCAGAGAAATATTTTGCGTCTGATTCTCCTTGCACATTTCCTGAGCCAATTAAAGATGCAGTGAGACACATGATGTGCTTGTACATCTTCCAAGAAGAGTAGACATCTCTATGTTTTCCAGCTATAATTCCAAGTGCCGGTAGTTGCATAGAAGTTGTTTTCATGTATCGTCACAATTCTCAAAGATTGGAGTGAGAATTGCGTCTAATTTGTGATGAACAACGGCCATCTTCTTCATCATGTTCCCTAGACAAAGAGTTGACTTACCTTGTGTGATTTTGTTTCCTGTATTTCTTTTGCTTCCTTTTGGTTTGTATATATTTGATACTTTTTATTATATATATCAAAATACTGTAGAATTCGTCCTACGGACGGTGCTTCAGAGACAAAAAAAATCAGATATCTTACTACCTCTACTCTTTTCTACTAGGCACCTTAGAATCATTTTTTCTGAAGATTTGTAGAGTTTTTCTGGTAGTTTTATACTCCCTTTATTCCTAAATATTTGTCTTTTTAAAGATTTAACTATGGACTACATACAAAGCAAAATGAGTGAATCTACATACTAATGTCTATATACATCCATATATGGTATGTAGTTAAATCTTTACAAAGACAAATATTTAGAAATGGAGAGAGTAGATGTCAATAATTAATAGCGCACTAAAATGTGCTCCCTCCTTACCAAAATATAAGACCTTTTTGCACTTCAATTTGAATTGTAAAAACGTCTTATAATTTGATACAGAAGGAGTATGTTGCTATATTTATCCCACCATGTTATAATTCTAACAATCATCTCAATGTAAAGTTGTGAAAATAGTGGTCGAAGTGGCATCATGAAGACTTCTGAAAAAGACAAGACTAAGTGAAGGCTAAGTACGTTCTGGACACATCAATTTTTTTAAACCGAGGCAAAAGATTTGCCTCATATATTAATTAAGAAGAGAATAGAATTTGTGTTACAATACCCACTGTACTAAGGCCTCACTCTCCCGGTACAATAGATTCCAGTTGATTCGCTCCGGCTGAAATCCACAGTTTGATCTCACACCGAATATTGTTGAACAAGATGGATGCTGGTATGTTTTTATGCTCAAAGACGCGGGCATTCTGCTCCTTCCATATGGTCCATCCCATAAGCATTGTCAGGGACGCCATGGCCTTCCTGTTGGGCGTGCGATCGTCGGATCTCTTGGTCCACCATTCGCTAACGGAGTCCTCGAGGTGCCAATCCGAAGTATCGAAGTCGATCAAAAGAAGCCAGCCATTTATCAATTTCTAGAGTCTGAGCATGAACCGGCATTTGTAGAAGAGGTGTGACCCGGATTCCTGAACTTGCTTTCATAGAGGGCACAAATCACAGTTCGGCCATCCATGCTTGGCCAGCCTATCGGCGGTCCAAATTCGATCTTGAGTAGCCAACCAAGAAAATAACTTGACCTTGGGAGGGGCCCAAGCTTTCCATATCATCTGCTCCATGGGCGAGTATACCGTACCAAAGAATTGGGCCGCATAGGCAGAGGCCGCAGAGTAGTGTCCGCTGACTGTGTGTTTTCATACAATGTCATCTTCAGCATGGTCGTCAAGGTGAAGGCCTTGGATGGACGTCCAGAGGGCCACAAATTGACGCAGAAGCTCCATAGTGAAGTTTGCAGAAAGTTTGACCTTGGCCACCCAAGCATTGTTCTTTAACGCCTCTCTAACCTTCCAATTTTTGCGAGATGAAGCCTAAAAAATGAGTGGAGCTATCTCCTTTGGCTTCCTGTCATTAATCCAAGGAGCCTCCAAAAAAGGGGTTCTTGCTCCGTCCCCAACTGTGATGATGGTTGATGCATAGAAGAAGTCAAGATCATGCTCATCGCATGGGTTGCCCATACCAACCCATAACTTGGTAGGCTCTTTCCATTCAAACCAAGGCCATCGAAGACGCAAAGCTCATGCAAACTTGCCTGTGTTGAGAACTCCAAGACCTCCTCGTTCATATGGCCTGCATACCATGTCCCAATTCACCTTGCATTTCACTCCCATTGTCTTGTATGAACCTGACCAAAGGAAGGCTCACTGAAGTTTGTCGGTGCTACGGAGAGTGCTTGGGGGGTACTATTAGAGGCGTAATGTAATAAAGCACTTGTGAGGAAAGAACTGATTTGACGGGGGTGGTTCATCCAATTGCAGTGATGTTGCCACCATCCCAGGGAGTGAGCTTAGCAACCACCTTGTCCTCCAAGAATTGAAAGTCCACTTTTTTCAGCTGCCACACTGAGAGGGGTAGACCCAAGTATCTCATTGGGAAGGAGGAACTTTTAGCCGGTATATTATGAAGGACATGCCTTAGGTTTATGTGACCACATCTAATTGGTATGACAGAGCTCTTCTGGAAGTTGGTTGCGAGGCCTGTGACCTTGCCAAAACAGTATAGAATCTGAGCAAGCCGATCAACGCCACGCTTGATGGGCGCCATGAAGATCGCTGCATCATCCGCATAGAGAGAGGTGCGCACTGTGGCACCACGACCATGAATCTTGTGTAAGAGGACCTTTGAGGTGGCATTGTTTAGAAGCTGTTGGAGCGGATCAATGGCTAGGACAAACAACAGCGGAGAAACATGGTCTCCTTGGCGAAGACCACAAGCATGCTTGATAGGAGGCCACGACACCCCATTAAGGAGGAACCTGGAAGAAGAGGTGCATAGTAGGGCACTGATCCAATTTTTGAACTTTGCTGGGAATCCTTGTTTTTGAAGAAGGTCTATGATGTATTGCCATTTGACCGAATCGAAGGCTTTACGTATGTCCAATTTTAATAGGAGTGAAGGAGTTTTGCTCTTGTGCAGTCTACGAGCAAGGTTTCTAACATACATGAAGTTATCATGGATGCTCCTTCTCTTGATGAAGGCACTTTGCGCATTGGAGACTAGGTCATTCATGTGATGGCGCAATCTATTTGCAAGGATTTTCGCAATGATCTTTGCGATTCCGTGAATGAGGCTGATTGGCCTATAGTCAGAGATCCCCTCCGCACCCTCCTTCTTCGGCAGAAGCACCACCTTGGTCGAATTCAACCAATGTAGGTTAGTACCATGTAGGTCCTCAAATAGTCGAATCACTCGCATCACATCCCCCTTTACTGTTTGCCAACATTTTCTGAAAAAAAGGCTAGTGAAGCCGTCCGGACCCGGTGCCTTGTTAGAAGGCAAATCATTGATCGCTGCTTTCACCTCCTCTTCATTGATTGGGTCGTCCAGCTCTGATAGGTTATGCGTCCCAAAGTTGAGTTCATCCCACTTTAGGTCCAGGGACCTAGGCTCTCCTTTCTTCAGCACCTCTCTAAAGTGATCAAAAATGAGCTCCTCTTTTTTCTCATGCTCGGTGATCCACCCTTGGTTGAATTTGAGCCGATGGATGTGATTTTTTTGGCGTCTTGCATTGATCTTCTGGTGAAAAAACTAGCTATTCGCATCACCCTCCTTCAGATTTGTCATTTTAGCACACTGACGTTTTCTAGCTCTCTCAATGCGAAGATCCATCTCTTCCAATGATAAAGGACGGCTTTCCTGGGCGATGTCGAGGTGAAGGATGATTAAACCTATGAAGTTAATTTCAAAATCATCACAGTTGGCCTGGTTAGGGCGATGATCACATTAACCTGGTGATCACATTCACTGTGACAGCCCAAGTGTTGCGCCTACCTTTTAGGGCATGTAATCCTATGTGGACCCATGTGTCATGTGGTGAATGAAATTAGTTTGCTCTTTGCCATGTCTTGTTCTTGCATCTTGCATCATGCATATCATCATCATGCCATGCATATTGTTTTGTGATGTGCTTCTTGACCTTGTTGTGATGTGAGTGTTCTTGTGGATGTATGGTTTGAATGGGCATCATCTTCTCCCCCCTCTCTTGTTATCTCAAATCAAACCACCCTATACTCTTTTATTCCCATTGCCTTTAATCAACAGAATTAATTTGCCGTTTAAAATTGTTAAAATGTTCAGGAGGTAGTCAATAATATTTTAAGCCTGTGTGTGTTGTTCTTTTGATGTTTTGAGCTTTATGAATTTGGGGTTTTAAAATAACAGAGGGCTGTTTTATTTTTGTATTAAATATACTTGCTTTAAAAATCCTCCTGGTAATTTTATTAAATAGGTCTCATTCCCTCTTAGCCAAATGTATTTTGTTTCATCAAAAATCCTTTGTATTTTTCCTCTGATGGTTTTTCATGAGTGGTTGTTTTTATTAAATGAAAAAAACCTGTGTTATTTTTCCCTATGAGGAGCTGCAGAAGCTGGGCCTGATTGGTTCCGCGTGGCCCATCCCAAGACCTAGCGGAGACCTGCCCCCTCGCCGCCTCCGTCAAAGTCAGTGAGAGGAGAGAGCTGTAGGAGATATGCCCTAGAGGCAGTAATAAATGTTATTTATTATCTCCCTGTTCATAATTAGGTTTATGTTCCATGTTATAACTGCTATGGTTCTCGAGTCTACAATAACCACGAGGCTCGAAGGAAGACTCATGTGGAATAATAAACGGAAAAATGTATTCCTAGTCTGGCCTCTAAGACTGGCTCAAGTACTGCATGATGATCCTGTTTTCCTGATCATGGGCATGGCTATGCTAGCAATTTTGAGGGCACAATGTTAGAAGAACATTTGTGTTGAATTGACCCGAATTGAGGTTATGCTATGAGATACATTCATCACTAGTTAAATGGTTTATAACATAGAGATGGTTTACATTTGCATGATTCCTTAGACCATGAGAGTATCGAGTTTCTTCATGCTTGCTTCATGAACTTTGGGGTTTGTTAAACGTCATCCGTAAATGGGTGGCTATTACGGCGGCTTATGGGTTCATGGAAAAGTATGTGAAGTAACTTGATAGCTCAAGATTGGGATTTGCTCCTCCGACGATGGAGAGATATCTCTGGGTCCTCTCGGTGTTATGGTATCCATCATCGTCTGGCCAGACATTTTGTGATTTGATCATGGGGATGCCGGAACACGGGAACGAGAAAAGAGAACAATACCGGTAACGAGGTAACTGGCATACTGGACAAGTTGTTGATCCACGGGGATGCCAACATGTCTCACATCGGGT
Organism: Hordeum marinum; assembly: GCA_022496015.1. NCBI lineage: Eukaryota > Viridiplantae > Streptophyta > Magnoliopsida > Poales > Poaceae > Hordeum > Hordeum marinum. Next base: position 115,308,889 of record CM039674.1, on the reverse strand, counting down.
ATTTGTAACATATCGCGAAGCAACAGGAATAGCACACAACAGCTGGAGGTTCACTCGAATATTCATTCGTGTGGGTATAGGGGTCAATATGGGTGTCCACGGCTCCGATGTTGATCATTGATCGGAAGGGGTTCCGGGTCATGTCTATACTTCACCGAACCTATAGGGTCACACGCTTAAGGGTCATCTATCTGCTGAATACTAGACACGGAGTCTGAGAGAAATTCACCAAAATAGTTTCGGAGACAACGGAAGAGTTCCGGAGAGAGAGAACACCGGAAGAGTTCCGGTAAAACCGAAAAGTTGTTTCGTAGTGTACCATAAAGTCAAATTGGTTTCGGCACATGCCTGGAAATTATTGGAAGGTACCAGAATTGTTCCAGTAACTTCTGAGATTTTTCAGAGATGAAAACCGGAAATGTTCCGGGACTGCCGGAACCGCTTTAGTTGCTTTTCACAGATGAAAATCACTAAACCGAAAAGTTGTTTCAGAGTACACCATAAAGTCAAATTGGTTTCGGCACATGCCTGATAATTCTTGGAGGGTGCCAGAATCATTCTGGAAACTTTCTGGAATTTTCCGGAAGAAAAACTGGAAATGTTCTGGAGCTGCAGGAACCACTTGAGATGCTTTTCGCACATGAAAATCACAAATCTAGAATTGTTCCGGATCGCATTGAAAATTATTTTAGTGGGTATTGGAAATGTTCTAAGCCCACATAAATATTTTCAGTTCGACCGGACGCTGAAAAATGTCCTCGTGAATAGTGAAAGTGCTTTTTGAGATATTTTTGGAAAGCCACCTTTTGGGGCTTTACTCAAAAGATCTAAGGGGATGACATGGATGGATAGGAACCCTTTTGGGGGGCCCCCACAAGGATGTGGCCGGACACATGTGGGCTTCCTACATGGCTTCACTTGTGAGTCCTTGTGAAGGACTCCATTCATGTGGTTTTTGGGTTTTTGTGTAAAACTACCCTACCCCTTGGGATTTCCTATAAATAGAGGAGGAGGGGCAGCCCTCCACACTCACTCTTTCTCACATAAAAGTGCCATGCAATGATCTGGCTTCTTCTCGCCCTCCCAGCAAAATAGTTTCATAGAGCCGAAAGGCTGTCTGGGTTCCGGCAGGAACTAGTTCTGGACGGCGAAGCCCTGCTGGATAGATGACACCGTATGTGTGCAACTCTGTAGAGAGATCGCAGTTTCGGTCTTAGTTCGAGAGTGCCTCCCGAAGGGCTGTCTGTGTGACCGTCCGAGTTTCGGAGGTCCTCCCGAAGGGCTGTCCGCGACACCGTCCGGGGGACTGTCTGAATGCCTCCCGGAGGGCTGTCCCAGGGGTGGATGAGGGTATACATCCTCGCGGTTGGGAGGTTATAAATCCTAGCTGCGGGATCTGCACCGCCGATCATCATCGACTCTACTTCCGCTGCGCTACGAGTCGGTAACGAAAAGATCAAACCTTGTATGCAGTCTCCATAGTGGTCCTGGGCTGATGCGTAGGTCGGAATTTTTTTGTTTTCTGCTGCATTACCCTACAAGAGCTCCCGACGCCGTGAAGTTCCTCACTGATGTCGAGGAACGTCACCCCCCTTTTAAGGCCTCGACGTGCGTGCCCTGCTAGGGTTCCTCTCTTTTCCCTCCAGCCGCCGCCGATCCCATCTCCCTCTTCTCCTCCTCCTTCTTCCCCTCTAGTGAGTTCAGAGAGAGAGGTGTAGGTAAGTTTAGAGAAAATTCCGGCCTTCATCGCTGTCGTCGACCCTGATGGTGGTCTCCCTCCTTCCGCCCGTGGTGTCCGGGACCTCGTCGTCATAGCCCTCGTTCCGTTCCCGTCGCTAGGAGGTGGACAGAGCCTCCACGTCGTCGGCCTCATCTTCGTCGTCGTTGCGCTCTGGAAACCCCCTCTGCTTCGCTTCTTCCTTTGCTTCGACCCCTTCTGCGTGTCCCCGACATCGTCTCTGTCTCCCTCGTCCATCCCCTCGGTGAGCAGTCGACGTCGCAGCCCTTTCTGTTGGGGAACGTTGCATGGGAAACAAACAAATTCCTACGCACACGCAAGATCTATCCATGGTGATGAGCGTCTATGAGGGGGAGAGTGGATCTACATACCCTTGTAGATCGCTCAGCGGGAAGCGTTAAGAAACGCGGTTGGTGTAGTCGAACATCTTCGTGATCCAAATCGCCGAGCGTCCCGTGATCTCATCATGATCCATCCCGCGATCCAATCACGATCCGTCCAGTGAACTCATCACGATCCATCCCGTGATCTCATCATGATCCGTCTCGCGATCTTGATCATGGTCCTTCCAATCTAGCGCCAAACGGATGGCACCTCCGCGTTCAACACACGTACAGCTTGATGACGATCTCCGCCTTCTTGATCCAGCAAGAGGGAGCCGAGAGGTAGACGAGTTCTCTGGCAGCGCGATGGCGTTGTGGCGATGGTGGTGGAGGAATTCCAGCAGGGCTTCACCTAAGCACCGCTGAAAACCGATCTAGAGGAGAAACTACGATCTAGAGGAGAGGTAGCACATGGCTATTAGGGTTGTCTTTTTCCTCTAAATCCTCTAGTATATATAGTAGGGAGGGAGGGGAGGAGGCATCCTCAAACCCTCAAGGTTTGGTCGAAATTGGAGGAGGAGGAGTCCTACTTCAATCCTATTAGGAGTAGGATTACTCCTTTCCACTTGGAAACTCTTTCCACCTCTCCACCTTTGGATTTTTTTCCTTCTCAAACCACTCCACCCACATGGGACCTTAGAGGAGGATTTGGCCAGCCCACCAGGGGCTGGTTTACCTCCTCCCACAGCCCATGTAGCCTCTTGGGTCGAAATACCTCTCCCGATGGTCCCCCGGTACACTATCGGCACTCCCGATACACTACCGATGAGCCCGAAACTTTTCCGGCGACCAAAACAGGACTTCCTATATATCAATCTTTACCTCCAGACCATTCTGGAGCTCCTCGAGACGTCTGGGATCTCATCCGAGACTCCAAACAACCTTAGGTCACCACCATACATAACTCTATACTACCAAAACGTCACCGAACCTTAAGTGCGCAGACCCTACGGGTTCGAGAACTATGTAGACATCACTGAGACACCTCTACGGTCAATAACCAATAGCAACCTGGATGCCCATATTGGTTCCTACGTATTCTACGAAGATCTTTATCGATCGAACCTCTATGTCAAGGATTTAGTTAATCCCCTATGATGTTCCCTTTGTACTTCGGTGTGTTACTTGCCCGACATTCGATCGTCGGTATATCCATACCTAGTTCAACCTCGTTACCGGCAAGTCTCTTTTACTCGTTCCGTAATACAATATCCCGTGGCTAATACTTAGTCACATTGCTTGCAAGGCTTATTGTGATTTTGTATTACCGAGTGGGCCCTGAGATACCTCTCCGTCACACGGAGTAACAAATCCCAGTCTTGATCCATGCCAACCAAACAGACACCCTCGGAGATACCTGTAGAGCACCTTTATAGTCACCCAGTTATGTTGCGACGTTTGATACACACAAGGTACTCCTCCGGTGTCAGTGAGTTGCATGATCTCATGGTCATAGGAACAAATACTTGACATGTAGAAAATAGTAGCAATAAACCGACACGATCATATGCTACGTTTGTAGTTTGGGTCTTGTCCATCACATCATTCTCCTAATGACGCGATCCCGTTATCAAATGACATCTCATGTCCATGACTAGGAAACCATAGCCATCTTTCATCAACGAGCTAGTCTATTAGAGGCATACTAGGGACATGGTGTTGTCTATGTATCCACACATGTATCTGAGTTTCCGATCAACACAATTATAGCATGGATAATAAACGATTAGCATGAACAAGGAAATATGATAATAACCAATTTATTATTGCCTCTAGGGCATATTTCCAACAGTCTCCACTTGCACTAGAGTCAATAATCTAGTTCACATCACCAAGTGATTCGCATTGTTATGAATCTAACACCCAAGGAGTTCTAGGGCTCGATCATGCTTTGCATGTGAGAGAGGTCTTTTAGTCAACGGGTCTGCGACATTCAGATCCATGTGCACTTTGCAAATTTCTATGTCAAACCGTAGACACTACTACCACACTCCACTTGGAGCTATTCCAAATGGCTGCTCCACTATACGTATACGGATTGCTACTAAGAGTCATCCGGATTGGTGTTAAAGCTTACATCAACGTAACTCTTTAGGAAGAACTCTTTATCACCTCCATAATCGAGAAACATTTCCTTAGTCTTTTAGTCACTAAGGATAATCTTGACCGTTGTCCAATGAATCCACTCCTGGATCACTCTTGTACCCCTTGACGGACTCATGGCAAGGCACACACAGGTGCGGTACACAGCATGTCATACTATACAGAGCCTAAGGCTAAGGCATAGGGGACAACGTTCGCCCTTTCTCTTTCTTCTGCCGTTGTCGAGCTTTGAGTCTCACTCAACTTCATACCTTGCAAATCAGGCGAGAACTCTTTCTCTGACTGATCCATTTTGAACTCTTTCAAAATCTTGTCAAGGTATGTACTCATTGAAAGTCTCATCAAGCATCTTGATCAATCTCTATAGATCTTGATGCTCATCAATTAGGTAGCTTTATCCAGGTCTTCCTTTAAAACACTCTTTTTAAACAACCGTTTATGCTTTCCAGAAATTCTACATCATTTCCGATCAACAATATGTCATCCACATATGCTTACCAAAAACTCTATAGTGCTCCCACTCACTTTATTGTAAATACAAGTTTCTCATAAACTTTGTATAGACTCAAAAACTTTGATCACCTCATCAAAGTGTATATTCCAACTCCGAGATGCTTGCTTCAGTTCATAGAAGGATCACTGAAGCTTGCACACCTTTTAGCATCCTTAAGACTGACAAAACCTTCTGGCTGTATCTCATACAACCTTTCCTTAAGGAAGGAAACGATGTTTTGACATCCATCTGCTAGATTTCATAATTGAAAAATGCAGCAACTGCTAACATAATTCCAACAGACTTTAGCATCGCTACAAGTGAGAAAGTCTCATCGCAGTCAACTCCTTGAACTTGTCGGAAACTTCTTTGTGACAAGTCGAGCTCTATAAATGGTGACATTTACCATCAGCGTCTGTCATCATCTCCAAGGTCCATTTGTACTCAACGACCTGCCATCCAACGAGCAAGTCTACCAAAGTATATACTTGGTTTTCATACATGGATCATTTCTCGGATTTCATGGCCTCTAACTGTTGGGGAACGTTGCATGGGAAACAAAAAATTTCCTACGCACACGCAAGATTTATCCATGGTGATGAGCATCTATGAGAGGGAGAGTGGATCCACATACCCTTGTAGATCGCTAAGCGGGAAGCGTTCAAAAACACGATTGGTGTAGTCGAACGTCTTCGCGATCCAAATCGCCGAGCGTCCCGTGATCTCATCACGGTCCGTCCCGCGATCCAATCATGATCCATCCTGCGAACTCATCATGATCCGTCCCGCGAACTCATCATGATTCATCTCGCGATGTCATCACGATCTGTTTCGCGATCTCGATCACGGTCCTTCCGATCTAGAGCCGAATGGATGGCACCTCCGCGTTCAGCACACGTACAGCTTGATGACGATCTCCGCCTTGTTGATCCAGCAAGAGGGAGCGGAGAGGTAGAAGAGTTCTCCGGCAGCGCAACGACGTCGCGGCGATGGTGGTGGAGCAAATCTTGTAGGGCTTCGCCTAAGCACTGCAGAAAACCGATCTAGAGGAGAAATTATGCACTATAGGAATGGGTAGCACGTGGCTGAAAATCAAGTGCCAAGAACCCTAAACCCTCCAGTATATATAAGAGGAAGAGATGAGGAGGCTTGGCCCTCAAGGGTCCAGCCCTTGGTTCGGCCGAATCAAGGAGGAGAGGAGGACTCCTCCTCCAATCCTAGGAGGACTAGGATTCCTCCCTATTTTGCCTTTTTCCACCTTTTTCTCTTTGGGTTTTCTTTCCCAGCCGCATGGGCCTTGTGTGGGACTTCCACCAGCCCACTAAGGGCTGGTATTCACTCTCCCACAGCCCATGTAGCCTCTTGGGTCGAAATACCCCTCCTGATGGTCTCCCGGTACACTCCCGGCACTCCCGGTACACTACTAATGAGCCCGAAACTTTTCCGGCGACCAAAATAGGACTTCCTATATATCAATCTTTACCTATGGACCATTCCGGAGCTCCTCGTGATGTCTGGGATCTCATCCAGGACTCCGAACAACCTTCGGTCACCACCATACATAACTCTATACTACTGAAACGTCACCAAACCTTAAGTGTGCAGACCCTGCGGGTTCGAGAACTATGTAGACATGACCGAGACACCTCTCCGGTCAATAACCAATAGCGGGACCTGGATGTCCATATTGGTTCCTACATATTCTATGAAGATCTTTATCAGTCGAACCTCTATGTCAAGGATTCAGTTAATCCCGTATGATGTTCCCTTTGTTCTTCGGTATGTTATTTGCCCGAGATTCGATCGTCGGTATCTCCATACCTAGTTCAACCTCGTTACCGGCAAGTCTCTTTACTCGTTCCATAATACAAGATCCCGTGACTAAAACTTAGTCACATTGCTTGCAAGGCTTGTTGTGATGTTGTATTACCGAGTGGGCCTTGAGATACCTCTCCGTCACACGGAGTAACAAATCCTAGTCTTGATCCATGCCAACCCAACAGACACCCTCAGAGATACCTGTAGAGTACCTTTATAGTCATCCAGTTACGTTGCGACGTTTGATACACACAAGGCACTCCTCCGGTGTCAGTGAGTTGCATAATCTGATGGTCATAGGAACAGATACTTGACATGTAGAAAACAGTAGCAATAAACTGACACGATCATATGCTACATTTGTAGTTTGGGTCTTGTCCATCACATCATTCTCCTAATGATATGATCCAGTTAACAAATGACATCTCATGTCCATGGCTAGGAAACCTTAACCATCTTTTGATCAACGAGCTAGTCTATTAGAGGCATACTAGGGACATGGTTTTGTCTATGTATCCACACATGCATCTAAGTCTCCAATCGATACAATTATAGCATGGATAATAAACGATTATCATGAACAAGGAAATATGATAATAACTAATTTATTATTGCCTCTAGGGCATATTTCCAACACTAACCATTTGTGGGAATCCAGGCCCATCATCGCTTCTCCACAGCTTGTAGGTTCATCGTTGTCCAACAACATGACCTCCACTACAGGGTTGTCGTACCGCTCAGGAGCAATACATATCCTTGTCGACCTACGAGGTTCGATAGTAACTTGATCTGAAGCTTCATGATCATCATCATTAACTTCCTCTTGAACTAACGTAGGCTTCACAGAAACATCTTCCTGCGCCGCGCTACTCTCTGGTTGAACAAAGGTTCAACAAACCTCATCAAGTTCTATCTTCCTCCCACTCAATTCTTTCGAGAGAAACTCTTTCTCGAGAAAGGACCCGGTTTTAGCAACAAACATTTTATGCTTGGATCTGAGATAGAAGGTTCGCCCAACTGTTCTTAGGGTATTCTATGAAGATGCATTTGTTCGCTTTGCGTTTGAGCTCATTCGGTGAAAACATTTTGCACACAAGCGTTGCAGCCCCAAATTAAGAAATAACAGCTTGGGTTTCTATCAAACCCTAATTCACACGGTGTCATCTCAATAGATTTAGATGGTGCCTGATTTAAAGTGAATGTAGTTGTCTCTAATGCATAACCCCAAAATTATAGTAGCAAAACGATAAGAGACATCATAGCACGCACCATATCCAATAGAGTACGACTATGACATTCGGACACACCATCACACTGTGGTGTTCCAGGTGGCGTGAGTTGTGAAACAACTTTCACATTGTCTAAAGTTGTATGCCAAACTCGTAACTCAGATATTCACCTCCATGATCATATCGCAGACATTTTTATCTTCTTGTCACGATGATCTTAAACTTCACTCTGAATTTGCTTGAACCTTTCAAACGATTCAGACTTGTGTTTCATTAAGTAAATATACACTATATCTACTCAAATCATCAGTGAAGGTAAGAAAATAATGATATCCACCGCACGATACAAGACTCATTGGATTGCATACATCAACATGTATCATTTCCAATAAATCACTTGCCCGCTCCATCCATCTGGAAAACGGGGTCCTTAGTCATCTTGCCCAAGAGCATGGTTTGCATGTCTCAACCGATTCGAAATCGAATGAGTCCAAAGATCCATAAGCATGGAGTTTCTCATGTGCTTTATACCAATATGACATTTAGCGGCAGTGCCACAAGTATGTGGTACTATCATTATTAAATTTGTATCTTTTGGCATCAATGTTATGAACATGTGTATTACTACGATCAAGATTCAACAAACCATTCTCACTGGGTGCATGACCATTGAAGGTATCATTCATGTAAACAGAATAACCATTATTCTCTAACTTCAATGAATAATCGTGTTGCAATAAACACGATCTAATCATGTTCATGCTCAACGCAAAACACCAAATAACATTTATTTAGGTTCGTCACTAATCCCGAAGGTAGAGAGAGTGTGCGATGTTGATCACATCAACCTTGGAAACATTTCCAACACACATCGTCACCTCACCCTTAGCTAGTTCTCCGTTTATTCTGTAGCTTTTATTCGAGTTACTAACATTTAGCAACCGAACCGGTATCCAATACCCAGGTGCTACTAGGAGTACTCGCAAGGTACACATCAATAACACGTATATCAAATATACTTCTGTCGATGTTGCCTGCCTTCTTATCTACCAAGTATCTAGGGCTGTTCCGCTTCAGCGACCGCTCTCCTCATAATCGAAGCACTTAGTCTTGGGTTTGGGTTCAACTTTGGGTTGCTTCATTGGAGCAGCAACGGACTTGCCATCCATGAAGTTTCCCTCCTTGCCCTTGCCCTTCTCGAAACTAGTGGTTTTACTAACCATCAACACTTGACGCTCCTTCTTGATTTCTACCTTCGCGGTGTCAAACATTGCGAACAGCTCAGAGATCATTATTTCTATCCCTGGCATTTTATAGTTCATCACCAAGTTCTAGTAGCTTAGTGACATTGACTTGGAGAACTATATCAATCACTATCTTATTTGGAAGGTCAACTCCCACTCGATTCAAGCGATTGTAGCACCCAGACAATCTGACCACATGCTCAACGATTGAGCTATTCTCTTTTATCTTGCAAGCAAAGAATCTTGTTGGAGATCTCATATCTCACAACACAGGCACGAGCCTGAGATCCTAATTTCAGCTCTTAGAACATCTCATATGTTCTGTGATGTTCAAAACATTTTGGAGCCTCAATTCTAAGCCGTAATGCATGACACACTAAACTATCTAGTCATTGAAACGCGCCTGTCAGATGTTCACAACATCTACAGACGACGCTAGAGGGGGTGGCGCACCGAGCGGTGCATTAAGGACATAATCCTTCGATGCAGCAATGAGGACAATTCTCAGATCACGGATCCAAGTCCGCAATATTGCTACCATCATCTTTCAACTCTATTTCTCTAGGAACATATAAAAAACTCAAGGGAGCGAGCAAGTAATCTACAACATAATTTGCAAAGACACTACTGACTATGTTCATGATAATGAGTTCAATTAATCATATTACTGAAGCACTCACACTCGAATTGACATCCCTCCGGTCATTCGAGTGATACATGATCCAAATTCACCAACTCAAGTCCGATCATCACGTGACTTGAGGTGGTTCCAATGGTGAACATCATCATGTTGATCATATCTACTATATGACTCATGCTCGACCTTTCCGTCTCTTGTGTTCCGAGGCCATGTCTGTACATGCTAGGCTCATCAAGTTTAACGCGAGTGTTCTGCATGTGCAACACTGGCTTGCACCCGTTGTATGTGAACGTAGAGTCTATCACACCCGATCATCATGTGGTGTCTCGACACAACAGACTTTTGCAATGGTGCACAGTCGGGGAGAACACAATTCATCTTGAAATTTAAGTGAGGGATCACCTTATAATGCTACCGTCATCCTAAGAAAAACAAGGTGCATAAAAGGATTAACATCACATGCAAATCATAAGTGACATGATATGGCCATGAACTTGTGCTTTTGATCTCCATCTTGAAAGCACCGGCATGATCTCCATCGTCAGCGGCATGACACCATGATCTCCATCATCTTGATCTCCATCAACGTGTCGCCATCGGGGTTGTCCCGCCCACCACGCTTCTACTACTATTGCTACCATTTAGGGATGAACTAAATCATTACATAGCGTTTAATGATTGACACGTAGGTCATACAATAATTAAAGACAACCCTATGGCTCCTGCCGGTTTCCGTACTCATCGACATGCAAGTCGTGATATTCTATACGAAACATGATCATCTCATACATCACATATATCTCATCATGTAATTGGCCATATCACATCACAACATACCCTGCAAAAACAAGTTAGAGGTCCTCTAATTGTTGTTGCATGTTTTACGTGGCTGCTACGGGTATCTAGCAAGAACAATTCTCACCTACGCAAAAACTACAACGCTGATACATAAGTTGCTTTTCAACCTTCTCAAGGACCGCCTTTGTCAAATCCGATCCAACTAAAGTAGGAGAAACAGACACCCGCCAGCCATCTTTGTGCAACGAGGTTACACGTCAGTCGATGGAACCGGTCTCTCGTAAGCGTATGAGTAAGGTTGGTCCGGGCCGCTCCAACCCACAATACAGCTAAAGCAAAACACGACCAAGGGAGGAAGCAATCTAAGCATCAACGCCCACAAACTCTTTGTGTTCCACTTGAGATCTCATCTACACATAGACCTAGCTCTGATACCACTGTTGGGGAACGTTGCATGGGAAACAAAAAATTTCCTATGCACATGTAAGATCTATCCATGGTGATGAGCATATACGAGGGGGAGAGTGGATCTACATACCCTTGTAGGTCGCTAAGCGGGAAGCGTTAAGAAACGCTGTTGGTGCAGTCGAACGTCTTCGTGATCCAAATCGCCGAGCATCCCGCTATCTCATCACGATCCGTCCCACGATCCAATCACGATCCATCCCGGAACTCATCATGATCCGTCTCGTGATCTCATCACGATCCGTCTCGCGATCTTGATCACGGTCCTTCCGATCTAGCGCCGAACGGATGGCACCTCCGCGTTCAGCACACGTACAGCTTGATGACGGTCTATACCTTCTTGATCCAGCAAGAGGGAGCGGAGAGGTAGATGAGTTCTCTGGCAGCGCGACGGCGTTGCGGCAATGGTGGTGGAGGAATTCCAATAGGGCTTCGCCTAAGCACCGCTGAAAACCGATCTAGAGGAGAAACTACGATCTAGAGGAGAGGTAGCACGTGGCTATTAGGTTTAGCTTTTTCCTCTAAATCCTCTAGTATATATAGGAGGGAGGGAGGGGAGGAGGCAGCCTCAAACCCTCAAGTTTTGGTCGAAATTGGAGGTGGAGGAGTCCTACTTCAATCCTATTAGGAGTAGGATTCCTCCTTTCCACTTGGAAACTCTTTCCACCTCTCCACCTTTGGATTTTTTCCTTCTCAAACCACTCCAGCCACATGGGACCTTAGAGGAGGCTTTGGCCAGCCCACCAGGGGCTAGTTTACCTCCTCCCACAGCCCATGTAGCCTCTTGGGTCAAAATACCTCTCCCGATGGTCCCTGGGTACACTATCGGCACTCCCGGTACATTACCGATGAGCCCGAAACTTTTCCGGTGACCAAAACTGGACTTCGTATATATCAATCCTTACCTCCGAACCATTCCGAAGCTCCTCGTGACATCCGAGATCTCATCTGGGACTCCAAACAACCTTCGGTCACCACCATACATAACTCTATACTACCAAAACGTCACCGAACCTTAAGTGTGCAGACCCTGCGGGTTTGAGAACTATGTAGACATGACTGAGACACCTCTACGGTCAATAACCAATAGTGGGACTTGGATGCCCATATTGTTTCCTACATATTCTACGAAGATCTTTATCGGTCGAACCTCTGTGCAAGGATTTAGTTAATCCCGTATGATGTTCCCTTTGTTCTTCGGTGTGTTACTTGCCCGAGATTTGATCGTCGGAATCTCCATACCTAGTTCAACCTTGTTACCGGCAAGTCTCTTTACTCATTCTGTAATACAATATCCGGTGACTAACACTTAGTCACATTGTTTGCAAGGCTTATTGTGATTTTATATTACCCTGAGATACCTCTCCGTCACACGTAGTAACAAATCCCAGTCTTGATCTATGCCAACCCAACAGACACCCTAGGATATACCTGTAGAGCACCTTTATAGTCACTGAGTTACGTTGCGACTTTTGATACACACAAGGTACTCCTATGGTGTCAGTGAGTTGCATGATCTCATGGTCATAGGAACAAATAGTTGACATGTAGAAAACAGTAGCAATAAACTGACACGATCATATGCTACGTTTGTAGTTTGGGTCTTGCCCATCACATCATTCTCCTAATGACGTGATCCCATTATCAAATGGCATCTCATGTCCATGACTAGGAAACCATAGCCATCTTTTATCAACAAGCTAGTCTATTAGAGGCATACTAGGGACATGGTGTTGTCTATGTATCCACACATGTATGTGAGTTTCCGATCAACACAATTATAGCATGGATAATAAACGATTATCATGAACAAGGAAATATGATAATAACCAATTTATTATTACCTCTAGGGCATATTTTCAACACTTTCCTCCCCGCGTAGGTAGTGCTAGCCGTTGTAGTCTGTGTCGCCGCCGGCAGCCAAGGCCCGGCCTTGAGGCTGTCGCTCCCGTCCTCCTCGTCGCGAGTTGAGAGGGGGAACGGAAACCCTGTAGATCCCCGCCTCTACCTACAAGTCCGCGTTGCCGGATGTCCCCTGTCGCCGCCGGATTTCATCGTCTCCGTCGTTGCCTGTCGCCGGTGATCCTAAGTTCAGTTTCGTGAGGGTTTCTCGCGGTCATTAGTACTAGTTGCGTTTCCCCCCTTCTGAGAAGTTGCGCGCGGGTAACAGAGTGGTGTCTTTCTCGGGGATCGACCGGCAGGTCGAGGGATCGAGTCGCCGACTCGCCCCCCCCTTTTGCCGTTTTCTTGATTGGCTGTGAGTGTTGTGTGTGTTCGGATCCGGTGTGAGGACCGGATCCCATGCGCCGTGTGTGTGTGTGAGTGCAGATCTGATGTGGCTACAGCCCAGATCTGGTGTGGCTGTGCTGTGAGTGTGTGTGTGGCTTGTGTAGTGTGTGTGTGTGTGTGTTGAGTGTGTGTGTGTTGAGTGTGTGTGTGTGACAAGTGGGTCCATGCCCCACTTGTCATACACTATATCTTTTGTTTTATTGTTTTAGTTGTTTTATTAGGGTATTTCCTTTTATAGAAATATTTCCAATTCTAGATATGTTCATTTATGCTCATGTGCATTTTAGGTATGTTTTCACTTATAGGAATGTGTGATGATTTTCTATCTAGTGTTGTGCCTTGATGCTCCATGTGAATATAGGGGTATGATACATGATTGGGGTAGAAAAATCTCAGGAATCCATTGGTGCAATTGGTTTGGTCTTTTGAGAAAGTTTGACAAAATGTCATTTTGTCTCAAAGTGCCATTTTGTCATTTTTGTTATATTTAATCCATGCATGCTATGATAATTGTGCCAACATGAATATGGTAGTCTTTCATGAATAGAATGCCATGGTATTTATCTTTGTCATGTTAAACTTGCATGTGAGTGGGAATCATGCTCTAAAGTGACTCCTAAAATGTTGTTGTTTTCAAACTTGCTAAATATTTCTAAGTCTGAGAATCTGGTAATATTTTTATGCCATGAAGAGTGGTTGCTATCTTGTGATATGTTGTGAATTAGCTCAAGCTCAGTGCTAGTGATTTGAAGTAGATGTTGTCTTTTATCATACTATTAAATTTCATGCCATGAGGTGGTCTCTGTCACTATTAGTTTCTGTTGTCAATTTGCTATAAGCTTAACTCAGATTCCAGAAAACTGCTATTTTCACTAAGTCCTAGAAATCTATTTTATCATGCCAACTTGTGGGCTTCATGCTTATTGATGTGTGCCTCCATTCTAGATTGTGTAGTTGGATAAGTTGATAATCATGTTATGTAATTTCTGCCAATGCCATGTTTGTGGCTAGAGACTTCCTGTAGCTCAAGTTGTTGGCTGTGGAAGTTGCTATGTTGTTGTTTTGTGGCAGATTGTTTGTCTTAGTGTTTTGTGACTTGTGGGAGCTATACTCCATGGAATTGCTTGATATTTGGATCCATTGTGGTTGGTTTTTCATTGCCTAACCAGTGGCTACCTTGGAATTCCAAGGAATATCCCATGGTCTTCTTGTCTTGTGTTTGGCCCTTGTATCTTGTCGTGACCGTAGCGTGAGAATTGTAACTCCGTTTCCTACGTTCGACATATGCATTTGTATCGTTTTTGCATGATGCATCCATATTTTCCATGTTCATGCATGTCTAAATAACTTAACATAAGGTTCTGTACAGATTCATAAATAACTATTCTATTGCATGTGAAATATGACTAGTTAGGATTGTCATGTTAAATTCTTCACATAAGACATGCATCATCCTTGATTGTGCATTGCGCCATGGTTTCTTGTTTATTCTTGCTGTTTCTTTTGGGTAGACGCGAACGTTGAACCTGAGTATGAAGATCCAGGAGAGTACCACTACGAGGATCCCACTACTTGTCCCTCTAAAGAACCAACAGGCAAGATGATCGTATCCGGATCCCGATACTATTTTTGCTTTCTAGTTGTCTCGCTCTTATCGTTACTTTTACGCTACCTACCACTTGAATGTCAGCCTCCTATTTGCCATGATAGCCTCTAACCCTCCACATCCTAGCAAACCTTTGATTGGCTAAGTTACCGCTGCTCAGCCCCTCTTATAGTGTTCTTAGTTGCAGGTGCAGGTTGTATCCATGTGATAACATGGATTTGGCATATCACAATATTATCTGTTATTTAATTTAATGCACATATATATCTTGGTATTGGTGGAAGTCTTGTCCTTTTGCTAGGTGTTTTGTCCCGCTGTTACCGTCATAGTTTCTTGTTACCGGTGTTATGTTTCCATACTTTGCACTCCTAACATGCTCGGGGTTGTTATGGGAACCCCCTTGTTTATTCGGTTGAGATTAAAGCTTGTCTGGCAAGACCCAACTTTGGTATTACATTTGCTTAATAACTTAATAAAATTTGCATAGGGCTTTGCAACCCCATGGATAATTAATCAACCCCCAGGCCAATGCTCCTCATGAGTGTTGGTCCAAACTAGAGTCGTGTGCGGGGCCAGATCGGGGCAACTCGGAAGATTTCTATCAGGCCACTGTACGCTGCGCTCATCCGGTCGTGTCTTGAGAACGAGATACACGGCTCTTATCCGGTTCGTCGACACGTCGGGTGTTCTTGCTGGACTTGTTTTACCTTTATCGAGTGTCTTGCGTGAGGGACTGTGACTTTCTTCGGGCTATCTCGAGGTGTTGGAATTCCTTTAGAGTTGCCTAGGATGATCACGATATTCGTGGTCAAGGCTATTCCCGTGGAGTGTGGTTAATTTATGATGGACTAGTTGGAGCACCCCTGCAGGGTTAAAACTTTCGGAAAGTTGTGCCTGCAGTTATGTGGCAACTTGGATATTTGTTTAACACCCGGTTATAGTTAACTTGAAGTAAATTCTAATAAAATACACCAACTGTGTGAGTAACTGTGATCGTCTTTGCTCGTGAACATGAATTGAGAGAGAACGCAGTGGGGTTATGATTGACGTAAGTAAGTGTTCAGGATCTCACAGAGGTCATTCTAGATTTGATCGCTTATCATAGACCACATATTTACTTCCATGTTTTGTAAGATTAGCCACCATAAATGCTTAGTGCTGACGCAAACTAAACACATACCCCTTCCAATCCTATGAGCTTGAATAGTCTCGATACCCGGGCGCGAGATTGCTGAGTCCTCGTGGCTCACAGATTACTACAACAATCCAGGTATAGGTACATGAGATCGTGCCATATGATATGACGCAGCTCCAGTGGAAGTGTGACGAGGAGCATGGCAGGATGTACGTGACTTATCCAGACGAGTAGAGGACCGTGGTCGTGATCTTCGTGGCTAGCAAGCCAATGTCATTGCATCTTCATTTTATTGTTTGTTTTCGTCCATAGCCGGACCCTGTCTTGGAATGTTGTTTGAACTCTTTGATATGGAATTGTAATTTAGCATGTGGAGAGTGTAAGCCAACTCATATACTCATCTCTTCCTAAATGTATGATGTAATGATACTGTACTTGCGAACGACAAGATGCGCCTCTATCCCCGTCGAGGCCCCTGTGCCTTAATATGAATAGGCGCGCATCTTGAGCATGACATTCACATACCAGTTCATGCGCCGGTTCCGTTTCACAATGACACCACTGTCATGTTGAGATAGATGAGAGTGCATAAAATAAGTTTAGTCATGAACTCGCCAACAATGCTAGGGAGGAGAACCAAACAGCTGTCAAGCTTGGCTCTTTTCCGAAAACATTGCCTTGTATGCCCAACCAAGATTAATATGGGAAGTCATTCAAGACCAGGGACACTAATCGTTACAACTCGTTTGAACAGAACCAGATTACCGGACTCATTCACTCAAGGTATAGTAGTGACATTCAACCCAGTTTTTCTACAGCTTAGGGAGGCTTAGATGCCCTCTTCTTAGCTTATTCTATAAGCTTCTTTAAAAAACCGAGGCGGCTTATTTTGGCAGTCAACGATGATGCGTTTGATAGTCTACAACATTTTGACGTCTCCGGTGAGCTTGGTTGAGTTGGGCCAAGTCAATACAAGGTTTGATAGCCTTCATCATCCTTAGTCGGGCTGAGAAAACACACACACACACAATTGTTTGATTACAAACATTTTCTCATCAAATGCAACAACGTATGTTGTTGTTTGGCTACCTACATACATATGAGTTATCTCATCTCTTATACACATAGTGAACATACCCCACATGGAAAAGGAGTGTTTAAGGAAGAGAAGGGCCGGTTGAAGGTAGAAGAAGATGTGGTCGTCCTCGCATGCTCGTCCAACGGTCACGAAGTTGACCAGGTGTGAAAGGATTGACGCCGAGGTATGACACATTTGTACAGTGAGTAGGGAGGCATAAATTTATCCATCTAGGATCGTCGAAAAACGTATAGCAGGAAAATCAAGTGAAACGGTGAGATAAAGTTAGTGGTCAAAGGAAAATTTAGACAATCGACTAGGTAAAAGATTTTGCCAAAATTCATCGGTTTACATAGCATGCACACAAGAAAACATTTGTGTAGTGTAATAGGAGATGTATATTTATTCGTCTACAATCGTCAAAACAAAAAATGGACAAAACTAAAGTAAAAAAAATCTCTAAACTTTATCGCAAAATTCAAGATATACAGTCCATGAAACATGAAATTAGGAGCCCATCGTTTGAATGGAACTACGGCATTGATGTACCTTTTTCATGTAGAGCTTAATTTGAATCGAAGCATCATTAAGTAGATTATAGGAGATCATGTGAAGGTGATCAGGGAGATGAGTGTAACAGAACACTACAAACCTACCTACAAGGTCGCACCACACGAGTAGCTGGGTAGCGACATACATGGTCCCCTCGTGTAGGTATTGTCCTGGCCAATTTCTTCTCCTCCCTCGCTAGCTGGTTGTGTTTGTTTTGCTCGGGTTTTGTTTTGTTTTTTATAGGTTTCTTCTTTTTCATTTTCTTTTGTTTTTCCTTCCGATTTCTTGTTTTGTCAGGGTTTTTTTTTCAAAGGGGCCCTTCACTTGTTTCATGGTTCCTACTATTTTTCATTCATTTTTTCTTCTTTCTTTCTTTCTTTCTTTCTTGGTTTTCATTAGTTTTTTTGCTTTCCTTGTTCTTTCTTCACTTTTCTTTCTTATTTTTCCTTTTTTTGGTTTGAATGATTTTCTTTATTTATATTTTCAACATTTTTCCGTATACATCACTTACATTTTTTTATACGTAACATTTATTAAATACATGATTAACATTTTGAAAACATATAGTTTTTCATGAACAATGCAATCAAGGTGGCAGGATGGTGATTGAGAAGAACACTTTTAGTGAGTTCCTTTCAACTGTAGGTTGGATTAAAGATAACGTGCTTCTGATCACATTCAAGACACACAATGATCGTTCATTGTATATTGTGTTTTAGCGCATTGTGTAGATGTCGTTGTTATGCTAACGACTGAAATGCAAGTGATAGTGTTGTTAGGGAAATGACTACTGGTGGTATTAGGTGATATTTTGGCTACAAAGTTTCCTACTTATGTGTAATTATGTCTGAATTTCCCATGAGTTTTAGGTTCTCTATATTTGGATGCTAAGTTATGTATGGATGGATGTTAAGTTATATATGGACAGATGCTAAGTTATGTTGGATGGATGCTAAGTTTATGGATATGTTTATATTTGTGTGGTGATTATTTGTTGAATTAATCTATTTCTCGTGAAATTTATTTTTATCTGCCCTTTCAATGGATTTTTTGTTCTTGGTTATTGATTTCAACAACCAGATTTGTTGGTTTTGGGGGTGCTCAACTATTTTGATTTATTTTTATTATATATCATATCGATAGTTGATTTAGTGTCACCCTGCATTTTGGTGTTAATTTTCTCAGTTTCATTTTCAAATACATGTTTTTTAAAATCAAAATTCTTGATTTCCCTACTTTAATAAGTTTTTTAATATTCCAATATAAAAGTTTGAAAACTTTTTATTCTGACATTAATGTATTTAGTTTAATATTACGTTATGTTTAGTTTATTTTTTTATTTATTTTGATGTATTTTTTTAATAGCGATTAGCTAATTGTCTATTTTTTGTGTTTTTAATGAGTTGTCCACTTTTTATTTAAGATCGTGCTATTTTATAAAAGGTATGTCAAGTCCTCTTGCGTGGATGTGGGTGCACGACTTTTCCATGGCTAACGTCATTCGATTTCAAATTCTTTTCCCCTTCTCATTTTGTTTTCCCATGGTGTTCCTCAAGTCTTGTTCTCTTCCTTCGGTCGTGTTTGCTCGAGCGGATCGATCCCCTCGTCAGCCGATCATTCCCTCCTATCCAAGGAATGCTTCTCCGACGACGAATCCCTCCTCTCTGTGCGTGATTCATTTAGTATTCCAGGTTTTGTTGCTCCCTTCTATTGTTTCATTGCCTTCTGTTTGGAAACCTTAGAATTTCATGGCATCAATTTGAAATTACGACTGTGTTTTCCCATGATTTGATATTTTATATAGTTTTTGATGGTGGATCGTTAATGATTTTATTAAGATTCATGCACTAGCACATGCAAATGAAAGTCCAAACTGATGGAAAGAGATAGGTAAATTCTATTTGTATATGTATTCATATGTTACCTATTCGATTGTGTTTCATCCTTGAATATGTATTCATATGTGTTAAATTCTATTTGTATGTCTGTGGTTGATTTGTTTGCAACTAGCATGTCTCATGTAGTGATTTTCCAATGATCTATCTGGTCAAATATCAATCTTCATTGTTAGATTGTAGGCTTCCGATGCCTGACTTTTCAAATATCCAAATATGTGTCTAGTCTGCATTTCTACCTGTGGTAGTGTTGACTTGTCAAGATTATTAACGATTACTGTAAGAGTCTCACCCGAGAAACGACAAGTCGACTCATATAGTAATCATTGGTTCATCTTGGTTGCTCCTTTTAATTTTGCACAGCTTATTGGTGTCATGTGTGAAATTATCATTTCTTTGTTGTTTATACAATGATTTTCTATCTAATGATTGCTATTATAGCACTATCTATTACTTGTGTAAATGCTTTGATTCTATTTGTGCAACTTATTCTATTTTGTTATGTTAAAATTACAATACATGAGTTAGTAGTTATTTGTTGCATGGTATATAGTTGCTACTGATGTTGCCAATAGTATTGTTTCAGTTTTAGTTCAACAATTTAGTTTAAATGTTATTGTTACATCTGTGACAAACTCTTTGATGTAGTAGTTTCCATAGTTTGGTCCATTTATATAGATATAGTTGCAATTATTGGTTTTGTGCAATTCGTTGGACCTATTATGCAAGTTCAGTATTTATATTTAATTTTTACCTTTCTTTCTTGTTTGTCTTGGAGCAGATCATGGCTAGTGATATGAACAATTTGGATGATAGTCAAGAAGACTATTATGATGATGATGTAGATGATATGCTTGTCTCGCAATTTCAATGGACATTCTCATTTACACAATGTAATGTTTTTTTTCATTTTTGTTTATATATTTTTATATTGTATTGTCTGTTGTACTTAGAATTTGTTGTGTATTTCTGCTTGTGTATTGTTTATTTAGGTTGGTTGTGAAGATGCACAATTTGACGCTAAAATTTTCTTCGAGAATCTTGGCCACTTGGTGAGATTGATTTCATGTTTCTCTATGATGGAAATATGCCCTAGAGGCAATAATAAATTAGTTATTATCATATTTCCTTGTTCATGATAATCGTTTATTATCCATGCTATAATTGTATTGATCGGAAACTCAAATACATGTGTGGATACATAGACAACACCATGTCCCTAGTATGCCTCTAATAGACTAGCTCGTTGATCAAAGATGACTAAGGTTTCCTAGCCATTGACATGAGATGTTATTTGATAACGGGGTCACATCATTAGGAGAATGATGGGATGGACAAGACCCAAACTACAAATGTAGCATATGATCGTGTCAGTTTATTGCTACTATTTTCTGCTGTCAAGTATCTGTTCCTATGAGCATGAGATCATGCAACTCACTGACACCGGAAGAGTGCCTTGTGTGTATCAAATGTCGTAACGTAACTAGGTGACAATAAAGGTACTCTACAGGTATCTCTGAGGGTGTATGTTGGGTTGGCATGGATCAAGACTAGGATTTGTTACTCCGTGTGACGGAGAGGTATCTGAGGGCCCACTCAGTAATACAACATCACAACAAGGCTTGCAAGCAATGTGACTAAGTGTTAGTCATGGGATCTTGTATTATAGAACGAGTAAAGAGACTTGCCGGTAACATACCGAAGAACAAAAGGAATATCATACGGGATTAACTTAATCCTTGACATAGAGGTTCGACCGATAAAGATCTTCATAGAATACGTAGGAACCAATATGGGCATCCAGGTCCCGCTATTGGTTATTGACCGTAGAGGTGTCTCGGTCATGTCTACATAGTTCTCGAACCCGCAGGGTCTGCACACTTAAGGTTCGGTGACGTTTTGGTGGTATAGAGTTATGTATGGTGGTTACTGAAGGTTGTTCGGAGTCCCAGATGAGATCCCGGACATCATGAGGAGCTCCGGAATGGTCCAGAGGTAAAGATTGATATATAGGAAGTCCTATTTTGGTCACCGGAAAAGTTTCGGGCTCATCGGTAGTGTACCGGGAGTGCCGGTAGTGTACCGGGAGACCATCGGGAGGGGTATTTCGACCCAGGAGGCTACATGGGCTGTGGGAGAGTGAATACCATCCCTTAGTGGGCTGGTGGAATTCCCACACAAGGCCCATGTGGCTGGGAGAGAAAAGCCCAAAGAGAAACGGTGGAAAAAGGCAAAAAAAGGCAAAAAAGGAAGGAGTCCTAGTCCTACTAGGATTGGAGAAGGATTCCTCCTCTCCTCCTTGGTTTGGCCAAAGCCTAGTGTTGTCCTCTTGAGGACCAAGCCTCCTCCTCTCTTCCTCTTATATATAGTAGAGGTTTTAGGGTTTTTGCACTAGATTTTCTGCCACGTGCTACCCTCTCCTCTAGTGCATAGTTTCTCCTCTAGATCGGTTTTCTGCAGTGCTTAGGTGAGGCCCTGCCGGAATAGCTCCACCACCATCACCGCAGCACCGTCGCGCTGCTGGAGAACTCTTCTACCTCTTCGCTCCCTCTTGCTGGATCAAGAAGGAAGAGATCATCATCGAGCTGTACGTGTGCTGAACGCGGAGGTGCCGTCCGTTCGGCGCTAGATCGGAAGGATCGTGATCAAGATCGTGAGACGGATCATGATGAGATCGCGGGACGGATCATGATGAGTTAACGGGATGGATCGTGATTGGATCACGGGATGGATCGTGATGAGATTGCGGGACGCTCGGCGATTTGGATCGCGAAGACGTTCAACTACACCAACCGCGTTTCTTAACGCTTCCTGCTTAGCGATCTACAAGGGTATGTAGATCCACTCTCCCTCTCGTAGATGCTCATCACCATGGATAGATCTTGTGTGTGCCTAGGAAATTTTTTGTTTCCCATGCAACGTTCCCCAACAGTGGCATTATGAGCAAGGTCTATGTGTAGATGAGATCTCGAGTAGAACACAAAGAGTTTGTGGGCGTTGATGCTTAGATTGCTTCCTCCCTTGGTCGTGTTTTGGTTCAGCTGTATTGTGGGATGAAGTGGCCCGGACCAACCTTAGTCGTATGCTTACGAGAGACCGGTTCCATCAACTGACGTGTAACCTCGTTGCACAAAGATGGCTGGCGGGTGCCTGTTTCTCTTACTTTAGTTGGATCGAATTCGACAAAGGCGGTCCTTGAGAAGGTTGAAACGCAACTTATGTATCACCATTGTGGTTTATGCGTAGGTGAGAATTGTTCTTGCTAGATACTCGTAGCAGCCACGTAAAACATGCAACAACAATTAGAGGACGTCTAACTTGTTTTTGCAGGGTATGTTGTGATGTGATATGGCCAATTACATGATGTGATATATGTCATGTATGAGATGATCATGTGTTGTATAGAATATCATGACTTCCATGTCGATGAGTACGGCAATTGGCAGGAGCCATAAGGTTGTCTTTAATTATTGTATGACCTGCGTGTCAATCATTAAGTGCTATGTAATGCTTTACTTTATCGCTAAACGGTAGCAATAGTAGTAGAAGCATGAAGGGCGCGACAACCCCGATGGCGACACGTTGATGGAGATCAAGATGATGGAGATCATGGTGTCGTGCCGGTGACGATGGAGATCATGCCAGTGCTTTCTAGATGGAGATCAAAGGCACAAGTTCATGGCCATATCATGTCACTTATGATTTGCATGTGATGTTAATCCTTTTATGCACCTTGTTTTGCTTAGGACGATGGTAGCATTATAAGGTGATCCCTCACTTAATTTCAAGATAAATTGTGTTCTCCCCGAGTGTGCACCGTTGCGGAAGTTCGTCGTGTCGAGACACCACATGATGATCGGGTGTGACAGACTCTACATTCACATACAACGGGTGCAAGCCAGTGTTGCACATGCAGAACACTCGGGTTAAACTTGATGAGCCTAGCATGTACAGACATGGCCTCAGAACAGAAGACCAAAAGGTCGAACATGAGTCATATAGTAGATATGATCAACATGATGATGTTCACCATTGAAACCACCTCAACTCACGTGATGATCGGACTTGAGTTGGTGAATTTGGATCATGTATCACTCGAATGACCAGAGGGATGTCAATTTGAGTGGGAGTTCTTCAGTAATATGATTAATTGAACTCATTATCATGAACATAGTAAGTAGTGTCTTTGCAAATTATGTTGTAGATTACTTGCTCGCGCTGTAGCTCCCTTGAATTTTTATATGTTCCTAGAGAAATAGAGTTGAAATATGATGGTAGCAATATTGCAGACTGGGTCCGTGATCTGAGGATTGTCCTCATTGCTGCACAGAAGGCTTATGCCCTTAATGCACCGCTTGGTGCGCCAATCCCTCTAGTGCCGTCTGTAGATGTTGTGAACATCTGACAGGCACGTTCTGATGACTACTTGATAGTTTAGTGCGTCATGCATTACGGCTTAGAATTGAGGCTCCAAAACATTTTGAACATCACGGAACATATGAGATGTTCTAAGAGCTGAAATTAGGATCTCAGGCTCATGCCCGTGTTGCGAGATATGAGATCTCCAACAAGATTCTTTGCCTGCAAGATGAAAGAGAATAGCTCAATCGTTGAACATGTTCTTAGATTGTCTGGGTGCTACAATCGCTTGAATCAAGTGGGAGTTGATCTTCCAGATAAGATAGTGATTGATATAGTTCTCCAAGTCACTGTCACTAAGATACTAGAACTTGGTGATGAACTATAAAATGCCAGGGAAAGAAATAATTATCCTTGAGCTGTTCGCGATGTTTGACACCGCGAAGGTAGAAATCAAGAAGGAGCGTCAAGTGTTGATGGTTAGTAAAATCACTAGTTTCAATAAGGGCAAGGGCAAGGAGGGAAACTTCATGGATGGCAAGTCAGTTGCTGCTCCAGTGAAGCAACCCAAAGTTGAACCCAAACCCGAGACTAAGTGCTTCGATTATGAGGAGAGCGGACGCTGAAGCGGAACAACCCTAGATACTTGCTAGATAAGAAGGCTGGCAACGTCGACAGAAGTATATTTGATATACGTGTTATTGATGTGTACTAGTACTCCTAGTAGCACCTGGGTATTGGATACCGGTTCGGTTGCTAAATGTTAGTAACTCAAAATAAAAGCTACGGAATAAACAGAGAACTAGCTAAGGGTGAGGTGACGATGTGTGTTGGAAATGTTTCCAAGGTTGATGTGTTCAACATCGCACGCTCTCTCTACCTTTGGGATTAGTGATGAATCTAAATAAATGTTATTTGGTGTTTTGCGTTGAGCATGAACGTGATTAGATCGTGTTTATTGCAACACGATTATTCATTTAAGTTAGAGAATAATGGTTATTCTGTTTACATGAATAATACCTTCAATGGTCATGCACCCAGTGAGAATGGTTTGTTGAATCTTGATCGTAGTAATACACATGTTCATAACATTGATGCCAAAAGATACGAAGTTAATAATGATAGTACCACATACTTGTGGCACTGCCGCTAAATGTCATATTAGTATAAAGCACATGAAGAAACTCCATGCTGATGGATCTTTGGACTCATTCGATTTCGAATCGGTTGAGACATGCGAACCATGCCTCTTAGGGAAGATGACTAAGGACCCCGTTTTCTGGATTGATGGAGCGGGCAAGTGATTTATTGGAAATGATACATGTTGATGTATGCAATCCAATGAGTCTTGTAGCGTGCGGTGGATATCGTTATTTTCTTACCTTCACTGATGATTTGAGTAGATATAGTGTATATTTACTTAATGAAACACATGTCTGAATCGTTTGAAAGGTTCAAGCAAATTCAGAGTAAAGTTTAAAGATCATCGTGACAAGAAGATAAAAATGTCTGCGATATGATCGTGGAGGTGAATATCTGAGTTACGAGTTTGGCATACAACTTTAGACAATGTGAAAGTTGTTTCACAACTCATGCCACCTGGAACACCATAGTGTGATGGTGTGTCCGAATGTCATAGTCGTGCTCTATTGGATATGGTGCATGCTATGATGTCTCTTATCGTTTTGCTACTATAATTTTGGGGTTATGCATTAGAGACAACTACATTCACTTTAAATAGGGCACCATCTAAATACGTTGAGATGACACCATATGGTTTCATAGAAACCTAAGCTGTCATTTCTTAATGTTTGGGGCTGCAACACTTATGTGAAAAAGGTTTTCACCTAATGAGCTTGAACGCAAAGCAGACAAATGCATCATCATAGAATACCCTAAGAACAGTTGGGTAAACCTTCTATCTCAGATGCAAGCATAAAGTGTTTGTTGCTAAAACTGGGTCCTTTCTCGAGAAAGAGTTTCTCTTGAAAGAATTCAATGGGAGGAAGATAGAACTTGATGAGGTTGTTGAACCTTTGTTTCAACGAGAGAGTAGCGCAGCGCAGGAAGATGTTTCTGTGAAGCCTACGTTAGTTAAGAGGAAGTTAACGATGATGATCATGCAGCTTTGGATCAAGTTACTATCGAACCTCGTAGGTCGACAATGGCGTGTACTGCTCCTGAGTGGTATAGCAACCATGTCTTAGAGGTCATGTTGTTGGACAACGATGAACCTACGAACTATGGAGAAGCGATGATGGGCCCGGATTCTGACAAATGGTTAGAGGCCATGAAATCCGAGATAGGATCCATGTATGAAAACCAAGTATAGACTTTGGTAGACTTGCTCGTTGGACGGCAGGTCATCGAGTACAAATGGACCTTTGAGATGAAGACAGACGCTGATGGTAAATGTTACCATTTATAAATCTCGACTTGTCACAAAGAAGTTTCCGACAAGTTCAAAGAGTTGACTGCGATGAGACTTTCTCACTCGTAGCGATGCTAAAGTCTGTTGGAATTATGTTAGCAGTTGCTGCATTTTTTGAAAGTGCATTATATCGACTAGGGGGGGTGAATAGGCGATTTTTGAAATTCATCACTTGAGGAATTTCAACTTTGAGGAATTTGAAATGTGATGAATAACTAGCAGCAGAATAAGTACTCAAGTGCATGAGGAACATAGTAACAACATAGTCTTCATGATGAAATGAAACATGCACAAATAGAGAGTAGCGTGATACAGGATATGCAGTGATGAACAAGGTAACTTGAAGAATTTGAGGTGAGGAATTTGTGAAAGTCTTCAGTCAAATTCTTCAAACAGTAACAAT
Source organism: Hordeum marinum (assembly GCA_022496015.1). Taxonomy (NCBI): domain Eukaryota; kingdom Viridiplantae; phylum Streptophyta; class Magnoliopsida; order Poales; family Poaceae; genus Hordeum; species Hordeum marinum. The sequence continues at coordinate 115,282,230 of CM039674.1, read as the reverse complement.
CAATTTCATCAACAGGTGTATGAGGAATAGAGGGGTTGAAGAAATAGAACCAGATAGCTCGATGAAGACAATGATTTGATGACCCAGTTCCAACTGCTATGACAGTCGTACGTGTGGTTTGGAGCGGCTTGGTATTTAAACCAGGGGACACACAGTCCCAGGACACACAGTCCTTACCGTATTCTCCTTAGCTAAGGTCACACAGTCCTCGCCCAACTCTCGTGGTAAGTCTTCAGGGTAGACTTCCAAAACCCTCACAAACTGGTCACCCGACGATCCACAATTTACTGCTAGATGCTCTAGACCAAGGTCACTTCATGGTCCCCAATTGACTGCAGGAGCACTAGACCATGACGCCTAACCGTCTGGAGGATGCACAGTCCTCAAAGGTAACAAGTGTCGGTTCCACACATGAATTTCTTCAGTGATAATCAATCACTTTGGGTTTTGTGGTTTGATTGTAGGTTTTTCCTCACTGATGATTTTCTCTCAAAAGTCCTCGGAGGATGGGTTGCTCTCAAATGACAAGTGTCAGTTCTCTCTCGGAGCAACCAACCAGCTAGTGGTTGTGGGCGGTGGCTATTTATAGCCAGGATGCAACCTGACATGATAAGACATAAATGACCCAAATGATATGAGTGTTATGTGGATAAGAATGATTGGGGACAGCTGGCACTAAGCACAGCAACGGTCGGAATTTCGAACTATGAAAGTCCTCAGCTTATCATGTTCCTCACTTGTAGGTAATTCGCACTGGTGAAATCCTAAATCCTCAGTCAGATCAATTTCCTCAGAGACCAGAAGAACTTTGTCTCTGTCACTAAAGAACTTGTCTGAACCGTAAGAGATTTCCAAAGGCTTCACTCGAAGGATTGTATGGATTGAGGATTTTGGAGTTGAGCATCAGCTGGAAATTTTCCTTAGTATTACCTCGGCCCCCTTTAACAGTATGGTGTTTCCTATGAATCAAATAAAGGAAATGAAACTACGAAAACATAAAGTCTTCACGCTTCATATTCCTTGTTCATATCTTCAAGGTCACACCAACTTCTTCATTTTCAAAGTCTTCACAAAGTCTTCACCAAAGTCTTCAGCAAAGTCTTCACTTGAAGGCATACATTTTTAGGGGTCGATAATCTCCGAATATATCAAACTCCTCATCGACTTATAGAGCATGTGTACACTCACAAACACATTAGTGCCTTAACCTATAAGTCTTCAATACACCAAAATTACTAAGGGGCACTAGATGCACTAACAATCTCCCTCTTTTTGGTGATTGATGACAAATAGGTTAAGTTTTCAATGGGGATAAACATATGAAGTGAAAGTACAGAGTTTGAGGAATTTGATTGCAAGATATAGAAGAACTCCCCTGAAGATGTGCATATTTGAGAAATTTTCTTTGGACTGCAAATGCACATGGCAGGTTCAAAACATGGAGAACTCCCCCTATATCTTGTAATTCATACACGCATTTGAATATATGAAATGAAGAATTTGAAATGCGTGAGGAAAATGGTGTCTAACAAAATTTAGCATGCATGCATTAAGGTATTTGAGGAAATAAACATGCTAGGAAATAGTTCAAAAGTGTCAGACCACCATCGGACTTAAGTTTACAACTCAATAACCAAAAACTTTAGAAGAGCGAGAGTTGTAACTTAAACAAAAATAGCCCATATAGAGAGAGAGACCCGCTTGAAGACTAACTCAAATTTTCTCTCCCTTTGTCATTGAAGACCAAAAGGGAAGAAAAAGTGATGACTAACGCCCCATGAGGAATTTCATCTTGTTGGTGAAGGAGCGCCAAAGTTGTCGAGGTCGATTGTTGATGCAGGGCCAGTAGCAGTATCTTCAATGTCTTCATTTCATCGCGCTCGCGAGATGAAGAATATGAACTGGTGACCATCAGAGGAACTTGGACTTTCTTGAACTTCTTCTGAGGACAGCGAGCGAAGTCAGGATATTCTTCAAAATTCAGCTCATCCAGTTCTTCAGAAGGCATGAGGTGAGTTAGCACAGCCCAAGAGCGCTTGAGGTTTTCATGAGCATAATAGTGGTTCCTCTTGACAGTGTTCTGCGTGACAGTCATATTCTGCACAATATACCCAAGTTGACACTTTACCCACTTATGATTGTGATCGACCTTCTGATGAAGACTTATAAGAAGTTCACGATGAGTCATCAATCGAGGGGCACACTCTTTGGGAGCTGAGGCCTTTGCATCAGAGTCTTGTGTGGCAGTGTCATCGTTTGTGTAGAAGGAAGCGGCTTTGCGAAACTGTCCATCCAGTGGACGTGTTCCTTCATCAATAACAGACTTTCCTTTCCCTTCAACTGATGAAATTGTACTCTTGATGACTTCAACGGGTGGCAGGAAACTGAAGTGATTCTGGAAATCAGCTTTGTAGTGCACTGAGGACTTATCCTTGATGAATTTCATAATCCATGGTGCATATGGCTTCTTCTCAAATGGAGCGACAGTTGCACTGGCCAAAGTCCTCATGAAGAAGTCATGTAAGTTAATGGGAATATCATGTATGATATTGAAGAGCACATTCTTCATGATTCCTTCAACTTCGTCTTCCTCAGAGTTATGGCCTTTCTGAGGACACAATGTTTTTGTCAGGAAACGATAGACTGTGCGAGGCACATAGAGCAGATCCTTCACTAAGAAGACTTGGCGTTGAGGCTTTCCAGGTGGCAATGTGTTCATCAGCACATTCATCAGTTGATTGGGTAGAGGAGATTCATCAAACAACTTGCGGGCTTCATCTGAGGGAATTTGGACTGGGACACACTGAAGCAATTCAGAGGCTTGAGCAGTGAAGTGTGTTGTGCCAGTCATCCAGTCCAATATCCAAGAGTTGATGTCTGAGGAATCTCCGCTGATATGCAACGTGGCATAGAATTGAAGGATGATTTCCTCATTCCAATCGCAAATGTCAACAAAAAATGGAAGAAGTCCAGCATCATATAGAACTTGGAGCACAGGAGTAAATGATGGAAGACTTTCCATGTTAGCGTGAGGAATCTGATGGTGCTCGAAGACTTTCTTCTTCTCATAGAGGACTGAAGCATAGTAATTCAGTTGAGTGGCAGTCCAGAACCTGTTGCGACCAGCCCTTGTAGAGTCATAGGGGTTTGGTCCAGAGAAGAACATGCGTTCATCGAAGAAATTGGCCTTGAGGAATTTGGGACGAATAGAGCCTTTGAGAGGCAGTCTTGGCTTGGGTTGAAGATTTGTTCGTGTATGCTCCTTGATCTCCGTTGGCATGGAAGGAACAGCAGACTGAGTGATTTGAAGAGTTGGTTCCTCAGCAGTGGCCGGAGCATCAATTTCCTCAGCTGTTGCAGCTGGAATTTCTTCACTGTTTGGAAGGTACAGATGTTCAGAGTCTTCTGGGATTTCTTTAGTCTGTGCAGGTGACTGAGGAATCAACATCAAAGGAGTTGCCATTGGTGAATTGGGATGTGCAGATTCCCAATATTCATCATTGACGACTGGAGTGGTGTCACCAATGTCAACGTCTTCATCAATGTCTTCGCCAGCTTCCTCAGCAGTTACCAGAAGCTGGAGCGATGATACCTTGGGGGTTGATGCAGTGTCATCGATGACAATTTCCTCATCAAGAGGCTCCGAGGAAGCAGACGAATGATTCTCTTCTTCTTGAGGAATGTCATATGCTTCCCCGATTGGTACAATAGCATAGGCTGGTGCCGAGGAAATTGGAGTTGCATCAACTGGTGTTGCTAAGGAACTTGTCAAAGTTTTCAACTTCTTCAACACAGGGGCTTCAGAAGTTGATGCTTTTTTTGAGGGGATTTTCCTCAGCAGTAGCAGTTTCTTCAGGAACGACTAAGCCAGCCGCCCTGGGTGGTTTAGTTTCTTCAGGTACAACAGATTCTTCAGCTGGCCTATCAGATTCTTCAGGTACATCAGAAGTACCTGTTTGCATAGCAGTTTCTTCAGGCACAACATTGGAGGTTGCCTTGGCATGTTCATCAGTGGTCTGAGTTTCCTCAGCAGCACTGACAGTTGCTTCTGGTGCAGAAGCATTTCCTTCAGTAGTTTCATTAGGCTGAGCATTTTCATCAGTTGCCTGAGGAGTTTCATCTGCAGTCTGAGCAATTTCTTCAGACTGAGGCTTTTGTGGTTGCGATCGAGCTGCAACCCTGGTGTTGTGATCTTTTACAGCTGCTTGAGCAGCCCTGACAAGTCTGACCTTGGTGCCCTTCCATACAGCATCATATTTCTGTTGATCCAAAGAGAGAGTGCGAATCTCGGACTGAACTATGACGAGTTGATTTGGGGTCAAATTCATCACATTTTCACGCAGAAACTATTCTTTGCGAGTCTTGTTCCTCTTAGCTCTCAGAGCTTGCTCTCTCTTCCATTGTTCTTCAGAGATGAAGTGGGTGAGGACATGATCCACTTCAGGGGCAGATTCAGTGAAGAAAGTGGGGTGCTTGGGTCTTCATGCCATATATCGATGAAGTTGAGGATCATCTTGGGATCCAACATGAGAGGAACAGAGCTACCCTTTCCTCTAGAAGCCCTGTGCTGACTTTCTCTGATGATTTCTACCAATTCCTCATCATCAGCTTCATCATCATCACTATCATTATCCTCTGAAGAACCTGAGGGGACTGTAACCAGAGCCTTGCTGATGTGAGGACTTGGTCTTTGACCACGTCCGGCTGTCTTCTTCAGTTTAAGTGCAGAGGGACTGGTTGAAGACTTTGCAGTTGTGGAGGGGCTTGCAGTGAGCTTCAAAACTTTGGTGAAACCCTCAGTCCTTTTGCATGTTGACAGATGCACTGGGGTTGAGGACTTTGTAGTTGTTGCAGATGACTGAGCAGCAACAGTTCCAGGTGCAGAAGGTATTCTGGGCTGAGGCCTTTGACCTTGAGGAATTTGTACTGAGGATTTTGATGTTGAAGAACCAATCTTCAGAGCAGGTTTCTTTACCATTTTCTTCGAAGCACTAGCAGAAGCTCCGGCAGAGGTAGCAGCAGCAGAATCCTCGTTGAATTTCTTCACTGCCTCTTTAGCTTTCCTCGCCAACTTGGCTTGTTGCTTTTCCCACATGTCAGGAAAGTCCTCACCAGTTTTGAGGCTAGTAGGATCAGCAATTTGGTTTGGAGCAAGAGGAGGCCTGCTGCAAGGTGGTTTCACAGCGAATTTCATCATGTATTTTGGAGTTACATAATGATATTCTCTCCATTCTTTGGCCCATCTCCTCTCAATCTTTTGCAGACGGATCTTCCTCTGCTTGGTTGTCTCCTTTCCATGTGTTTCTTCGTCAGGTGTGCAATATTCATCATACAGATCCTCAGGGATCTCAAATGTAGTGTGCACATCTGGCTTCTTCCCTCCTTTTTGAGTTTTCTTTCCATCAGACATTTTCTTCACTTGAGGAATATGAACTCTTGAAGATTCTGAAGAGGTACACAGTTTTTCTTCAAGTAGCGTTGCAAATGAGTTAACTTGATGAGAACCTAGTGATTCATCAGCGGACATGTTGTACCTGTGAACAGAGTATAGGTGCGAGGAATTTGAAGAGGTCATATGCGTTCTCAGAAATTTGGAAAAAATAGGTGTGAGGAATTTAACCATGGTTGTCTTGAGGAATTTCACTAAGTGTTCTTTGCCTTAGGTTTCAGAGTTGTGCAAATTTGCGAATTCTCACAATTGAGGAATCTTGAAGAAAATCATTACTTAGGGAAAATCATCAAGTATGAGGAGATGAAAGGTGCTTGAGAGTTGGATTTATAACATATAAACACCTTTTGAGGAATAGTGGAAGTAATTGAAGATCAAACTAGGGCAGTAAAAGTAAATTTTATTTACCCTGGTGAAGAACACGACGAACTCAGAGATCAGATTGGGAAGTTCGTGCGTTCAGATCTCCCACGCCCTAGCTTGGCAGAGGGAGACAGCTACAGCGGCGGTGGGATGAGGATTTCCACGGCCGGTGTGAGTACGGCGAGGACGAGGTTGAGCCAGTGAAGCTCTTCCTCACCGGCGACGATGAGTTTAGCGGTGGCGCTAGGTTGGAGCTCGGGAGAGGGATGGGATGCGGAGCAACTGAGCACAGTTGATGGGAAGGGGGCATTTATAGAGGAAGTGAAAACTGATCCGCCCGAAGATTTTGGACAGGATTGCCCCTGACCCTTGCTCTCCACGCGATAGGTGTCACCCACGTACTTAGCGGTGGCGATAGTGGGGGATCGTGGGTTATCCAGGCGTGGGAATAGGAACTGTTTGAGTGGGAAACGCCGAAACTTTTGGTAGCGAAGATTTAAAGTTTTTGTTCGCAAATTCTTCAGTTGTCAAGGACACAGTGAAGACTTTGAACAAGTTTCAAAGAAGAACGCATATGAGGAATTTGTGAACAGATTGGGTTGAGTTTAGCATAGATGGGGAAAGGGTCCGATCACATTCACTTAGATGAAAATCAACTAGAAGAATTAGCAATAAGTGAATGTTGTTGAGGACATTAAAAAAATCAAATATAAATAAATATGTATAGTCATTGAATAACATGAGTTTCAAAGTTTGAAGAAATTGAAAAGTTGAGGAATTTGAAAAACTTGAGGAATTTGCAAATTTGAGGAATTTGATAGTTTGAAGAATTCGCAAAAACAACGAAATGCTCAATTTTGAATAATTTCAACTTTTGGTTGGTGGCGTAACCCACTGTATAAGAATGATGATTTTAGACACCGTGTACAATTGTCGTAGAGTTCTGAGAATCAAATTCTTCGTTAATTTCTTCACACTTAGAGTTATTCTTCATTGATTGAAGAAAACGTTACTTCGTGTGTTGCACATCTAAGTCATCAATTTTGCATAAGTGTTAGGATGTGTGTTCTTCATCAAAGAACATTCGAAGATTCTAAGATATTTAGCTCACACCGCAACTTGCAAAATCTCTTTTCATCCAAGGGCTTTGTGAAGATATCGACCAGTTGTTCTTCAGTGGGAATGTGGTTGATGGAGATGTCGCCCTTGAGTACATGATCTCTCAAAGAAAGTGATGACAAATTTGGATGTGCTTGGTCTTGGAATGCTGAACTGGGTTATAAGCAATCTTGATGGCACTCTCGTTATCATAGTAAAGAGGCACATTCTTCAACTTGATGCCATAGTCCTTGAGGGTTTGCTTCATCCATAGTAACTGAGCACAACACGAGCCAGCAGCAATGTACTCAGCTTCTGCAGTAGAGAGTGAAACGCAGTTCTGCTTCTTCGAGGACCAACAAACTAAGGATCGTCCGAGGAAATGACATGTGCCTGAGGTTGACTTGCGATCCACACGATCTCCAGCATAGTCAGCATCAGAGTATCCGACAAGGTGAAGATTTGAGCCCTTGGGATACCACAATCCAAGTGTTGGTGTGTGAGCTAAGTATCGAAGAATATGTTTCATAGCCTTATGGTGTGATTCCTTCGGTGTTGCTTGGAATCGAGCACACATGCAAACACTTAGCATTATAGCAGGCCTAGATGCACATAGGTACAATAAGGAGCCAATCATGGAGCGGTATACCTTCTGATCGAAATCTTTACCATTTTCATCAGTGCGGAGGTGGCCATTTGAAGGCATTGGAGTTTTGACGCCTTTGCAATCTTGCATGTCGAATTTCCTCAGAACATCTTTGAGGTATTTCTCTTGTGAGATGAAGATGCCATTGTCTTGCTGACGAATTTGAAGACCTAAGAAGAATTTCAACTCTCCCATCATAGACATTTGATATTCTTCACTCATCATATAGGCAAATTCATCACTGTAACGTTTGTCAGTACATCCAAAGATAATATCATCAACATATATTTGGCATATGAACAGTTCATTGTCATAGGATTTTGTGAAAAGAGTAGGGTCGAGTGAACCAGGTTTGAAGCCTTTCTTCATGAGGAATTCCTTCAGAGTGTCGTACCACGCCTGAGGGGCCTTCTTGAGGCCATAGAGGGCCTTGTTTAGTCTCAAGACTTTTTCAGGATGCTTAGGATCTTCAAAACCTGGGGTTTGAGCAACATATACTTCTTCCTCAAGCTTACCATTGAGGAATGCACTTTTCACATCCATTTGATATAAGATGATATTATGATGGTTAGCGTAAGCAAGTAATATGCGAATAGCTTCAAGTCTAGCAACAGGTGCAAACGTTTCATCAAAGTCAATTCCCTCAACCTGTGTGTAGCTTGAGCTACAAGGCGAGCCTTATTCCTCACCACGAGGCCATTTTCGTCTTGCTTGTTGCGGTAGATCCACTTGGTACCTATGATGCTATGCCTGTGAGGGTCTGGCCGCTTGACAAGTTCCCACACATTGTTGAGCTTGAACTGATGCAATTCCTCTTGCATAGCTTGAATCCACTCAGGCTCCTTGAATGCTTCATCAACTTTGGTGGGCTCTATGATAGAGACAAAGGCAAAGTGTCCACAAAAGTTAGTTAGATGTGAAGCTTTTGAGCGTGTGAGAGGACCTGGTGCATTGATGTCATCGATGATTTTGTCAATCTGCACTTAATTTGGTACTCTTGGATGAGCAGGTTGATGAGGCTGAGGATTTTCATCAGCACCATTTTCTTCAGGTATATCAGCATGAGAGTCTTCATTTGTTGGAATGATTTCCTCAGTGGGTATGACATCTTCTGTTGCCTTCAGCTTTCGGTGCAAACTTAGAACTGTGGTGAGGATCTCTGATCCAGCATTTTGCACCGAAGACTTTGAGATAACTTACATTGGGTTTCTTGCCTGTCATAAGCTAATATGAAGTCTTCTTGAAGAATTTGTGAAGATATACCCTATTGATGATGTGGCATGCAGTATCAATTGCTTCAGGCCAGAAGCGACGAGGAGTCTTGTATTCATCAAGCATGGTTCGAGCCATCTCAACAAGAGTCCTGTTTTTACGCTCCACGATGCCATTCTGCTGAGGAGTATAAGGGGCAGATAGCTCATGAGTAATACCAAGTTCATCAAGATATCATCAAGATTAGTATTCTTGAACTCAGTCCCATTATCACTCCTGATATGCTTGATCTTGACGCCGAAGTTGGTGGAGGCCCTTGAAGCAAATCATCTGAAGACATCCTGCACTTCATTTTTGTACAGAATAATATGCACCCATGTGTAACGAGAGTAATCATCAAAAATAACAAAGCCATACAAACTTGATGCATTTGTTAGTACGGAGTAATGAGTGGGGCCAAATAGATCCATGTGAAGCAATTCAAAGGGTCGAGTCCTGGTCATGATTGTCTTCGAGGGATGCTTGGATCTGGTCATCTTCCCAGATTCACATGCACCGTAGAGGTGGTCCTTGAGGAATTTGACACCCTCAATGCCAATGGCGTGATTTTTCTTCACGAGTGTGTGCAGGTTCCTCATACCAGCATGTCCAAGTCGTCGATGCCACAGCCAGCCTTCTAAAGACTTTGCAAGTAAGCAAGTGGCAGGTTGAGGACCTGTAGAGAAATCAACAATATACAAGTCTCCTCTCCTAAAGCCCTTGAAGACTTTAGAATTGTCAGATTCCATAATGACAACACAACGAAATTTTCCAAACACGACCACCATATCAAGATCACAAAGCATTGAGACAGACATAAGGTTGAACCCGAGGGATTCAACAAGCATCACCTTATCCATGGTTCGGTCCTTTGAGATAGCAACCTTACCAAGTCCCAATACCTTGCTTTTTTCCTTTATCTACGTAGGTGATATGCTTCAGAGGAGATGGAGTGAGAGGCAAATTCATCAGTAGATTCTTGTCACCCGTCATGTGGTTTGTGCATCCACTATCGAGAACCCACTCAGTAGCTTTTAGAGTATCATCCTGCAGATGAATTAGTACAACTTACGAACTCATATGCTTTAGAGTGAAGAATATGATATCAATTTCATCAGACATAATTTCATCACATAAGATAGTAAGCAAGTAAAGTGAGGACATGAGAAATGAAGAATTCATTTCATCATGGTTAGCTTGCGTCCTTTCAAGCATTTCCTCAGGTCTCCAGCAAATTCATCAGATGTCCAAATTCATCTGGGGACCTGACCCTGCATAAGATGTCAGTTTGATTTCTTCACCACCCACATCTGGAGGGGTGGCAAAGAGTTCATCATTCTGCGAGCACCATGTGAGAAGGGAGGCATTGAAGCAAGTGCGCTTCGTTTCACAGGGCAAGGATTAGAGTACTCAAATGAATAAGCAGAGAAATTCTTCGAGGACTTATGCACATAATGGTTTGAAGAATAATGCACATATTCATAACTCTTAGGTTTTCCCTGCAAAACAGATCCATTAGCACGAGAACGATGATTTTGACCATTTGAGGAATTTGGTCCAAGTGAGGACTTTGATCCACTTGAGGAATTTGATCTGGGGTTCCTTTTCTTCAAGAGTGGTGTCGTGAGGACATTCACTTGAAGATTTTGTAGGTAGCTCTTGGGAACCCAGATTTTCTTCATAGGAGAACCGTTCCTGCAGTTAGTTCCAACATATCTAGCAAATACTTCACTTTTCTGATTTTTGAAGAATTTGTAGTTCGAGTCAAGTGATTCATGAGAGGAATATGAAGTTTCACAAGGTAAGCCAGATAAAGTGGATGGATCTACAGGAGATCCTTTTGCAGCAACCCATGAGGTTTTGGGGTACTGCTCAGATGTCCAGTAGGATCCATCAGCATTGAGTTTCCTCACAAAGGCAATACCCTCTTTCCTGGGGTTCCTGTTCAGTATCTGCTTTTTGAGGACACCACAAAGGGTTTGATGCCCTTTGAGACTTTTGTACATGCCTGTCACATACAATTCCTTCAACCCTGCATTGTCATCAGTGATACTAGTGGTATCCTCAGATGAGGAATTTAAGACCACGGGAATAGTTGAAGAAATTGCAGCAATAGAAGCATTTGAACATTCAGGTGAAGAATTAGATGTTTCACGTTCAATGCATTTCAAACAAGGTGGAATGAAATCTTCCTGAGCGGTACTGATCTGTTGAGCCAGTAAGGAATCATTTTCCCTTTGGAGATCCTCATGTGACACCCTCAGTTTCTCAAGATCTTGCTTTCCTTGAAGAAATTCATAAGAAAGCTTCTCATGATCAGCTAAGAGGTCGTTATGATGACTCTGAAGGTTATCATACTTTGTCTGAAGACTTTTTAGATCAACAGACAGAGTTTGAGTCCGATCCACTTCATGGTTTAACAGATCATCGCTTTTGTCTAGCATTTTATGAAGCTTTTCAAGTGCACTTTGTTGCGTAGTGGCAATTTTAACAAGTTTAGCATAGCTAGGTTTCACATATTCATCAGATTCACCTTCACTTGATTCAGATGAGGAATGATGTTTGTGTACCTTTGAGCCTTTTGCCATGAAGCAATAAGTGGGAGCATGATCATCGTTGCTGACGTCAGAGTCGTTGGCGTAGTCAAATTCTTCATTGGTAAAGATGGACTTGCTGACGAAAGCAGTAGCGAGAGCAAGACTGGCGACACCAGATTCTGATTCCTCCTTAGATTCTTCCTCTTATTCATATTCTTCAGATTCTTCCTCAGAATCCATTTCCTTGCCGATGAATGCTCGAGCCTTTCTGGAACCATTCTTCTTGTGCTTTGAGGACTTTGAAGATGAGGACTTTGCAGATCAGGACTTTCAAGATTTCTTCTTTTTCTTCAAGTCATCAGAACTATCATCCTTGTATTTCTTCTTCTTCTTTGAGTCTTTTTCCTAGAGAGGACAGTCAGAGATAAAGTGACCAGGCTTCTTGCAATGATGACAGATTCTTTTCTTGTAATCTTCTGAGGAATCTGATTTCCTCAAGCCACTTTTTGATGACTTTCTAAATCCACCTCTTCTTGACAACTTCTGGAATTTCCTCACAAGCATTGCTAGTTCCTGACTTAGTTCTTCAGAATCACCAAGGCTACTGTCCGAATCTTCTTCTTCAGATGAGGAAATTGCTTTTGCCTTCAAAGCACAAGATCTTCCATAGCTTGGCCCATAGAGGTCTCTCTTTTCAGCTTGTTGGAATTCATGAGTATTGAGTCTCTCAAGAATATCAGCAGGATCAAGAGCTTTATAATCTCCACATTCTTGAATCATCAAAACCAGAGTATCAAATGAGGAATCGAGTGATCTCAGCAGTTTCTTCACTACTTCATGGTCAGTGATATCAGTGGCACCCAGTGCTTGAAGTTCATTGGAGATATCAGTGAGGCGATCAAAGATTTGCTAAACGTTTTCATTGTCAAGCCTTTTGAAGCGGTTGAAGAGATTGCTAAGAACATCAACACGAGAGTCACGTTGAGTGGAAACACCTTCGTTGACTTTGGACAACCTATCCCAGATAAGCTTAGCAGATTCCAAAGCACTCACTCTGCCATACCGACCTTTGCTCAGATGACCATAGATGATATTCTTCGCTTGAGAATCGAGTTCCTTGAATCTCTTCACATCAGCAGCTGTAACAGTGGGAGCGACAGAGGGCACACCATTTTCCACAACATACCAGAGATCGTTGTCAATAGCTTCAAGGTGCATATGCATCTTGTTCTTCCAGTAGGGGTAGTTCGTCCCATCGAAGGTAGGACAGCCCGTGGAAACCTTGATCATACCTGTAGTCGACATAACTAGAACTCCAGGTGGTTAAACCAAAATCACACAGAGCGAGGGAGTACCCGCTCTGATACCAATTGAAAGTGCGTTATATCGACTAGAGGGGGGTGAATAGGCGATTTTTACAAATTCATCACTTGAGGAATTTCAACTTTGAGGAATTTGAAATGTGATGAATAACTAGCAGCAGAATAAGTACTCAAGTGCATGAGGAACATAGTAACAGCATAGTCTTCATGATGAAATGAAACATGCACAAATAGAGAGTAGCCTGATACAGGATATGCAGTGATGAACAAGGTAACTTGAAGAATTTGAGGTGAGGAATTTGTGAAAGTCTTCAGTCAAATTCTTCAAACAGTAACAATCAATTTCATCAACACGTGTATGAGGAATAGAGGGGTTGAAGAAATAGAATCTGATAGCTCGATGAAGACAATGATTTGATGACCCAGTTCCAACTTCTGTAACAGTCGTACATCTGGTTTGGAGCGGCCTGGTATTTAAACTAGAGGACACACAGTCCCAGGACACATAGTCCTTACCGTATTCTCCTTGAGCTAAGGTCACACAGTCCTCGCTCAACACTCGTGGTAAGTCTTCAGGGTAGACTTTCAAAACCCTCACAAACTGGTCACCTGGTGATCCACAATTTACTGCTGGATGCTCTAGACCAAGGTCACTTCGTGGTCCCCAATTGACTGCAGGAGCATTAGACCATGACGCCTAACCGTCTGGAGGATGCACAGTCCTCAAAGGCAATAAGCGTCGGTTCCACACAGGAATTTCTTTAGTGATGCTCAATCACTTTGGGTTTTGTGGTTTGATTGTAGGTTTTTTCTCACTGATGATTTTCTCTCAAAAGTCCTCGGAGGATGGGTTTCTCTCAAATGACAAGTGTCAGTTCTCTCTCGGAGCAGCCAACCAGCTAGTGGTTGTGGGGGGTGGCTTTTATAGCCAGGATGCAATCTGACATGATAAGACATAAATGCCCCCAATGATATGACCGTTATGTGGATAAGAATGATTGGGGACAGCTGGCGCTAAGCACAACAACGGTCGGAATTTCGAACTATGAAAGTCCTCAGCTTATCATGTTCCTCACTTGTAGGTAATTCGCACTGGCGAAATCCTAACTCCTCAGTCAGATCAATTTCCTCAGAGACCAGAAGAACTTCGTCTTTGTCACTGAAGAACTTGTCTGAACCGTAAGAGATTTCCAAAGGCTTCACTCGAAGGATTGTATGGATTGAGGATTTTGGAGTTGAGCATCAGTTGGAAGTTTTCCTTAGTACTACCTCGGCTCCCTTTAACAGTACGGTGTTTCCTATGACTCAAATAAAGGAAATGAAACTACGAAAACATAAAGTCTTCACGCTTCATATTCCTCGTTCATATCTTCAAGGTCACACCAACTTCTTCATTTTCAAAGTCTTCACAAAGTCTTCACCAAAGTCTTCAGAAAGTCTTCAGCAAAGTCTTCACTTGAAGACATACATTTTTAGGGGTCGATAATCTCTGAATATATCAAACTCCTCATCGACTTATAGAGCATGTGTACACTCACAAACACATTAGTGCCTTAACCTATAAGTCTTCAATACACCAAAATCACTAAGGGGCACGAGATGCACTAAAAATTTTCAATTATGAAATCTGGCATATGGATGACAAAACATTGTTTCCTTAACAGATTACTTGAGGAAAGGTTGTATGTGATACAACCAGAAGGTTTTGTCAGTCCTAAGGATGCTAAAAGATGTGCAAGCTCTAGCAATCCATCTAAGGGCTGGAGCAAGCATCTCGGAGTTGGAATACACACTTTGATGAGGTGATCAAAGTTTTGTAGTTTATACAAAGTTTACGAGAAACTTGCATTTACAATAAAGTGAGTGGGAGCACTATAGAATTTCTGATAAGTATATGTGGATGACATATTGTTGATCGGAAATGATGTAGAATTTCTGGAAAGCATGAACGTTTGTTTGAAAAGTGATTTTCAAAGGAAGACCTGAATAAAGCTACCTAATTGTTGAGCATCAAGATCTATAGAGATAGATCAAAATGCTTGATGAGACTTTCAATGAGTACATACCTTGACAAGATTTTGAAAGAGTTCAAAATGGATCGGTTAGAGAAAGAGTTCTCACCTGATTTGTAAGGTGTGAAGTTGAGTGAGACTAAAAGCTCGACAACGGCAGAAGAAAGACAAAGGACGAATGTCGTCCCCTATGCCTTAGCCATAGGCTCTGTATAGTATGCCATGTTGTGTACCGCACCTATGTGTGCCTTGCCATGAGTCCGACAAGGGGTACAAGAGTGATCCAGGAGTGGATCACTAGACAACGGTCAATATTATCCTTAGTGACTAAAGACTAAGGAAATGTTTCTCGATTATGGAGGTGATAAAGGGTTTGTCGTAAAGAGTTACGTCGATGCAAGCTTTAACACTAATCCGGATGACTCTTAGTAGCAATCCGGATACGTATAGTGGAGCAGCCATTTGGAATAGTACCAAGTGGAGTGTGGTACCAGTGTTTACAGTTTGACATAGAGATTTGCAAAGTACACACGGATCGGAATGTCGCAGACCCGTTGACTATAAGACCTCTCTCACATGCAAAGCATGATCGAGCCCCAGAACTCATTGGCTGTTAGATTCATAACAATGTGAATCACATGGTGATGTGAACTAGATTATTGACTCTAGTGCAAGTGGGAGACTGTTGGAAATATGCCCTAGAGGCAATAATAAATTAGTTATTATCATATTTCCTTGTTCATGATAATCGTTTATTATCCATGCTATAATTGTATTGATCGGAAACTCAGATACATGTGTGGATACATAGACAACACCATGTCCCTAGTATGCCTCTAATAGACTAGCTCGTTGATCAAAGATGGCTAAGGTTTCCTAGCCATTGACATGACATGTCATTTGATAATGGGATCACATCATTAGGAGAATGATGGGATGGACAAGACCCAAACTACAAACATAGCATATGATCGTGTCAGTTTATTGCTACTGTTTTCTGCATGTTAAGTATCTGTTCCTATGACCATGAGATCATGCAACTCACTGACATCGGTGGAGTGCCTTGTGTGTATCAAACATCGCAACGTAACTAGGTGACTATAAAGATACTCTACAGGTATCTCCGAGGGTGTCTGTTGGGTTGGCATGGATCAAGACTGGGATTTGTTACTCCGTGTGACGGAGAGGTATCTCAGGGCCCACTCGGTAATACAACATCACAACAAGCCTTGCAAGCAATGTGACTAAGTGTTAGTCACGGGATCTTGTATTAAGGAACGAGTAAAGATACTTTCCGGTAACGAGGTTGAACTAGGTATGGAGATACCGACGATTGAATCTCAGGCAAGTAACATATCGAAGAACAAAAGGAACATCATACGGGATTAACTGAATCCTTGACATAGAGGTTCGATCGATAAAGATCTTCGTAGAATATGCAGGAACCAATATGGGAATCCAGGTCCCGCTATTGGTTATTGACCGTAGAGGTGTCTCGGTCATGTCTACATAGTTCTCGAACCCGCAGGGTCTGCACACTTAAGGTTCGGTGACGTTTCAGTGGTATAGAGTTACGTATGGTGGTTACCGAAGGTTGTTTGGAGTCCCGGATGAGATCCTAGACGTCACGAGGAGCTCTGGAATGGTCCGGAGGTAAATATTGATATATAGGAAGTCCTATTTTGGTCGCCGGAAAAGTTTCGGGCTCATCGGTAGTGTACCGGGAGTGCCGGTAGTGTACCGGGAGACCATCGGGAGGGGTATTTTGATCCAAGAGGCTACATGGGCTGTGGGAGAGTGAATACCAGCCCTTAGTGGCTGGTGGAAGTCCCACACAAGGCCCATGCGGCTGGGAGAGAAAAGCCCAAAGAGAAACGGTGGAAAAAGGCAAAAAAAGGCAAAAAAGGAAGGAGTCCTAGTCCTACTAGGATTGGAGAAGGATTCCTCCTCTCCTCCTTGGTTCGGCCGAAGCCTAGTGTTGGCCCCTTGAGGGCCAAGCCTCCTCCTCTCTTCCTCTTATATATACTAGAGGTTTTAGGGGTTTTGCACTAGATTTTCTGTCACGTGCTACCCTCTCCTCTAGTGCATAGTTTCTCCTCTAGATCGGTTTTCTGCAGTGCTTAGGCGAAGCCCTGTCGGAATAGCTCCACCACCATCGCCGCAGCACCGTCGCGCTGCCGGAGAACTCTTCTACCTCTCCGCTCCCTCTTGCTAGATCAAGAAGGCGGAGATCGTCATCGAGCTGTACGTGTGCTGAACGCGGAGGTGCCGTCCGTTCGGCGCTAGATCGGAAGGACCATGATCAAGATCGCGAGATGGATCGTGATGAGATCAGGGGACGGATTGTGATGAGTTCGCGGGACGGATCATGATTGGATCGCGGGACGGATCGTGATGAGATCGCGAGACGCTTGGCGATTTGGATCGCGAAGACGTTCAACTACACCAACCGCGTTTCTTAACGCATCCCGTTTAGCGATCTACAAGGGTATGTAGATCCACTCTCCCTCTCGTAGATGCTCATCACCATGGATAGATCTTGCGTGTGCGTAGAAAAAATTTTATTTCCCATGCAACGTTTTGCAACACTCTATGTTTCTGTTATTCTACTATAATATTTAATATCTATGTCTATCTAACAAGTTTAACCTCTTATTGCATACAATTTTTATCATCAAAAGGGGATGTTGGTTCTTGTCAAAATGACCGTGTAAGTGTGTTTTTACCATTTTAGTAGTGCCCTGAAATTGTGTTGGTCGTTTGATAACAGGACCAACAAATTGAGTAAACTACCACACTTACAAATTTTGTTGTTGGACCACTAATTCATGGAGAACCTAATTTGTCTTAGTATTTATGTGATATATTTTCACCGAAAATGTCAATGCTTGAGTATCTATGGGTAGCTTCCGGTTATATTTTATTGTATGTGGTTATAGATTTGCCATTCCATCGAGTTGAACTTGTGCTTTTTGTTTTAAAGTAAAAGTTATTAAAAATATTGTATTTGTATGTACTCAATAATACTTCATTTTTCTATGCATTCTGAATGTTGGTCTTTTATTTATTATTTGTCCTTGTCAACATGCACCAAATACCCCCAAAAGCGACTAGCGGATGTAAATCTACATGCACACATGAAGACATTTGTGTAGTACAATAGGAGATGTAGAGCTACTTGTTACGGTCGTCGAAACAAAAAAGAAAAAAAATAAAAGTAAAAAACCTCTAAAATTGAGCACGAAATTTAAGATATACGGTCCATGAAATTAGGAGTCAATCGTGTGAATGAAACTACGATGTCAATGTACATCTTTTTTATGTAGAGCTTATTTTAAATTGAAGCACGGTTGTGTGGATCGTAAGAATCGTGTGAAGATGATTAGGTAGATGAATTAAAAAAACACTACAAACCCACCTACGAGCTCGCACCACAAGAGCCGCCAGAACTCGGGAGTTAACTCACTTATAGCAAGATACATGCTTCCCCGCATGAAGCTTTTTCTCCCCCGCGTAGGTATTAGGCCGGCGCATTTCTTCTAGTCCTTTGCTTGTTGGTTGTGCTAGTTTTGCTCTTGTTTTCTTTTGTTTTTTCTTGGGTTTCCTCCCTTTTCGTTTTCTTTTGTTTTTCTTTGTTTCGTTATGGTTTTGTTCTTTGTTTTTCGCCGTTGTCCTTCATTTCTTTCGCTGTTCATACTGTTTTACATTCTTTCTTTTCTCTTCTTCTTTCTTTTTCGTTTTTACTAGTTTTTTTTGCTTTTCTCATCTCCATTTTTCTTCATTTCTTTTGTTCTGATTGATTTTCTATATTTTTATTTCTACATTTTTTCATATACATTACGTAATTATATATATATATATATATATATATATATATATAGACACACACACACACAATTAAAATTTATGAAATGAATGATTAATATTGTACATTTTTTGTAATCAGAAGGAATGTTTATATACATTTTTAACATTTTGGAAATACATGATTAACATTTTCCAAGTACATGCTTAATTTTTTTAAACATATTTTTTCATTTTTAATGTTTGCATATGCATTGCACATTTTTTTATACATCAGAAATATTTTTTTGTATACACTTTTAATATTTTCCAAATACATGATTAATATTTTTGAAAAGTCATTCTTTCTGTCTACACTTTTCCATACACATTACAATTTTTTTGTATATGGTGCAGACATTTTTTCATTCACATTTAACATCTTTTAAATGAAAATATTATATATATATATATTAAAATATATTTAAAATATTAGGAAGTATACACGAAAGGAAAAATAAGAAAGGGAAAATGAAAACGAAAACGAAAAAATATAAAAGAAGTGAAAAAAAACCAAACACTTTTGAGACATGTGATGTTTCGCGTGCTGGGTCGGCACAGTCTCACGCTCGCTGCAGGCAAGGCAGCCATACATCTCGCTATAAGCGAGACAAAAACGAACAACCACCAGGTGCCCTCGAGCTACATCGCTGGAGCTGGCTCTGAAAAGCCTTGATTTGAGTGTTACCCAGAGCAAGCCCAAAGATGCAATCAAACAATCCAAAAAAAAAGTTGCATTAATAGGTCTGATTGAAGTTCGATACAGGCTGTCAAATGCGTCCTGTAAGAACTAGGCCTTCATGGAAATGGACACGCCGCGGATGATTCTCTTTTGGTTGCTTGGTAATCCCGTTAGACCGTCGCTCTCGTGTTCTGCGTGAGGCCGCCCCTTTAGCCCTTTACTGCAGTGGAGCATAATGTTCCCTCCATTCCGAAACAAATGTCAATGATTCGGTATAACTTTTTACTACTTCCTCCGTACTGACGCATTAATCATCTTAGGTTGTGCATCCGGCCACCTACATGTCGTTAGACAGTTTCAAATCATGAAAAAAAATATGTCGTATATTTTTATTGATTGATTCATTTATTCATATAAAAAACAAAGTAGTATGATAAGAGTTAACATGGCACATCTAAGGTTTTTAAAATTATTTGATTTTCATGACGTGCCTAATGTATCAATACGGAAGGAGTAACTTTATTAAGCAAACAACCGCCGCTTATTTTGAGACGAGGGAGTACTGGTTAAACCTAGGCATATACCGGGCCGGGCCGGGCTTCAGAAAGCCCGAACCAAAAATCCTAAGCCCGAGCCCAGCCCGGCCCGATAAAAAAACTGCAACTTCAGGCCCGAACCCAGCCTGAAAAGACTAAAAAGGCTAATTTCCGAACAGACAGGGTCGGGCCTTCATGTAAAACGCATATTTTCTGAAGCCCGAACCCGGCCCGAAATGCCTACCAAGCCTGATTTTGAAGTCCGAGCCTGGCCCGAACACAAAGCCCGACCAGGCCCGGTCCGGGTTTTTCGTGCCGGGTCGTCAGACCGGGCTGCCCATGTCAGGTTTAACTACTGGTACTCTTTTCTTCTATGACGATGGATTGGCCCAATCTCTTGGTATGGTACGACGAATTATTGAGCCGCAGCTGGTGCTGGCAATGGCATCCAAAGCGACTGGCGTCGCATTCACGGGCTAGCAATGACAAGTCCAAACCCCGCTTGTCTTGTCGCGCATCCTGGCCTGCCTCAACCTCACCCTGGCGACAATCCACCGTTTGTCACCATCTGATCCCCTTTCCCGTGTCATGAGGGGTCCGATTGTCCTATCCCATCGCCGGTTTCTACCTCAGGACGCACCACAACACAAGGAAATTACAGGAGGGCACGCACCTTTGTGACCAAAATTGGCAGCGCGTCGACCGGAAGCCAAAGGGTTCGCCGTTGAAATGATGATGCTTAACGGTCCCAGCAAATTTTAAAAAAAAATGATGGTTAACGGTAGGAGTGCTGCCCGGGTTACTCTACTTCGCCATCCTACGAACCTTCTTGGTCGTTCAGCTACTACTGAAGCCAGAGTTTCAGAAATGAAATGGTTGGTCAACAACTTGCGTTGCAGAACACTGCGGTTAACCACCCGTGTGAGATTGTGCTTCCACCAGGTCGTTGAATCGCATGATTGTCATGTAGACTATAAATATAAGAGGGAGTCGCTTCATGACGGAAAAGTTGGTGAGTGCTCCATGCCGATAGAGATTAGAGAAGCGTTATTCTATAAGAAAGAAGAAAACTAAAGCCGGCAAGCCAAGCCAAAAAGCGAGTGATGATGATGGTGGGCAGGCGGCCGTCCGGATGTGACTGGCGATTGTGTGGTGGGGATTTGAAAATCGGATGCGCGGCAACGTCATGCCTCGCGCCTTTTGGCCTACGATGACTGATCACTCCCTAAAATTCAGCAAAGATATTTGACACTCCGGCAAATGGACGAAATCCAGACAAATTTCCTACGAATCATGATGTGTTGTGCTGAGTGGTCCATTTCATCTCGAGTCCTACCAAAAAGACGTAGCTAGGAGACCAACCCCTCCAGAAAGCGTACGTAGCTCTGAGAGACTGCGAGACACGTCCCTCTCGCCAAGGTGATAAGATTTGATCAGGGAGCTGGGCGTACGTAAAGATACGAGGTGTACTTTGTACAGTACTCTTACTAAGGATCAAAGAGCGCTAGTGACTCGCAGCTGTCAATTAATGGTACTGCTATGATACTGGATCAGATTGTGTAGTGGTACGTGGGATGCGGATTGTGTGTCGGACAACAATGCACCGTCTCCAGCATCCAGCATTCGAGCTATATTTATATCCACACGGGACAGATTTAGGATGCGATCGGTAGGCTTGCATTAGATCCAGCACGGTTCGGGCTAAATGAAATCAGCCGGTTTGGTTGCCTCATCTGGATGCGTTTCGTGACCCAAAGTAGCTATGAGCCTGAAGCCCTCACTCTGGAGGAATGGCTGAATCAGTGGTTTGTACAAGCTAGGCTCGCTCGAGCCACGTGTGGCGAACGCCTGCACGCGTGGGGAAGCACGGGGCACAACGCGAAATCTCATAACTCCTCATACTCCCTCCCCCCTCGTCAACCCACACGCACCCCCTCTCTCTTCTCTCATCGCTTGTTGGGTTTCTTCAATGACAGAGTCGGCGTCTCGCCGCGCGTCACCCAGTCAAGTCATCGTCGACACAACCCCATCCAGGAGAGATGGATAGTTGGCCTCTCCGGCTCCCGACGGGATCTTGGCGCGGCACTCCGGGCACGTTCCCTATTATGCACCATGTCCCCTCCCCCCCCCCCCCCGAGCCAATGCAACACCGCCGTCGCGCGTTCCGGCAACGCCACCTGAGTCAGACCTCGTCATCATGGGCTCGACGACGGCGCCGCCACCAACCCCACCACTTGCGGCTTTGGTTGGCCCATGTATGGTGGTATTTTTACCACCATTCAAGGGGTTTGACGAGGACCACGACCGCGACCCTAGGAATGGCCGCTCTTCTTCGATATCGCCAGCACCCCTGTTCCCCCCGGGGGGTTCTCCATGGCCGGCGTACGCTCCACAGGCAACCCCCACTGTAAGCTCCAATCTCCCCCCTTACTTCGTAGTTAGGGTTCTTAGGGTGGATTCGATTCGGCTGTATTTGATCAGAATCCGCTTTTTTGGGTTGAATCCGAGTGCATGATGTGTTCATAATGCTTACATTACGTGAAAGTGATTCTGCCTTAAACATACTAAAGGACGTAAATGTATGGACAATGTTACTGTCTAGGGTAGATTTGATTGTTCACTCCACATTCATAGTGCTTAAGATGCTACTTATGTGTCGTTCTTGTTGTTGTGTTGCTCTTCTTGCTGTCGTTAGTGCCAATCTTGCTGATGCTATTGCCTCTGTTGTTGGTTTTAGTGGTGTTCTTGTTGATGTTATTGTTGTTGTAGGTGTCTTAAGTTTGTATGCTGCTAGCGCATAGGCTACGTGATTGCATGATCAACATAGGACAGTGCATGTGCATGCGAGTAGCACAAACATGGATGCCCAAAATAGAAGTAGGACCAACTTGATTGCATGATTAGCATGTGCATATGGCATGATCTGATAGCACTGATCATTGCTAGCTATGATAAGTGTTATCTCTGATCATTGGCAACACAAATCTAGCACATCAATGTTAGCACATCTCTGTTAGCACTCATCATCTCTCATTTGCTAACTGTCGTCCACTATACTGGCAAGATAACGAAGACGATGTGGGACACCGCCAGTGAAGGAGCGTAGGTCATCGTCGACGTAGAGGGTGCTTGAAAGAGCATGGTGCCTCCATGTGTGGTTTTGATAATTGATGACATTCTCTATGGACTAATGGTTGCCTTGAGTTATGTTCGTAGGATTTGTCCATAGGCATTTCATGAAGTCCACTTGTTGATTTCAAGGTGATTATGTGATGACCAAGGTGATATTGAGGGAATAATCCAAAGATTGGTCATAGAGAAGATATGATACAAGGTTGATCAAGACTAAGTCAAAGAGTGAATCAAGTTGATTAACACACAAAGGGTACAAGATGTACCGAGGGGGATCAAGTGATCCTATGGTATTGTAAGCATTGTACATCACGCTTTGTGTACTAACCCATGGTCTACGTGAGAGTTCTATGTGGGGTTAGGTATGTTTCCATGTGCTTGCATCAAGAGGAAGATCTCATACAACCCATGGAGGATGACATCAAGCGGTGATCATCATCAAGATTGCGGTGTGCAAGTTCAAGTGGAGGATCACAAAGCGATCATGCTTGAAGCTTGATGTCCATTGTGCTGAAGAGTGGCTCACCTATAGTGGAGTATGGGGGAGCAATCTACTAGTCTTCATCGAGCCAAAGCAATCAAGAAATATGGTCCAACTTGAGGAAGTCAATAGCGTCATCATCTAGATCAAGTGGGCTATGTGCAAGACAAAGGTTTGCCCTTGGTAGGTTTTTTATTTTACCGGTCTCATGGTGGTAGTTGGGAGACTGGGTTATAGGATCGATTGTCGTACTATCAAGGGGGGCTCTCAAGTGAGTAGCTTGATCATATCGTTCGTAGAGAGCTCAAACCATTGCATCCTTGTACCATCTTTCTTGGTTCTTGTTTATTTTTTCTCTATGTGAGATTTGGAGCTTATGGCCATCTTCATGACAAACTCGAGTTCATCAAAAATGGAGTTCACATGCATCTTCCATGATGTTTACGATGTTGGATTTTGCCGGTTCTTCATTCATAGAGGTTTCACATATATCTATAGTTGGAATTTTTCTACTATGTCTTCGTTGTTTGATAGTATTTGTTGTAATCTATCCAACAAGCTTGAGTTTGCTCAATTTGGAGCTCATTTGCAGAAGTTATCGCAGTTCTGGTGTCGTGCATTCATCTGTTTTCGTGCTAGGTACTGAAGGTTGATACGTCTCCATCATATCTATAATTTTTTATTGTTTCATGCCAATATTCTAAAACTTTCATATACTTTTGGCAACATTTCATACTATTTTTTGGGACTAACTTACTTATCCAATGCCTAGTGCTAGTTCCTGTTTTTTGTTTCGCTGACATTCCATATCAAACAAAGTCGAAATGCGATAAAAATTTACGAAGATTTTTTTTGAAATATATATGAATTTTGGGAAGAATAATCAACGCAACACAGTGCCCGAGGAAGGCACACACCAACAGGGCGTGCCCAGGGAGGTGAGCCCGCCCTGATGGCTTGTGCCTCCCCCTTAAGTCGGTTGGGGCCCTACTTTTTCCACAAGAAAGATAATTTTCCTATAAAAATCGCCTCAAAATTTCAAACCGGTCGGAGATACAGAACTCCGGATATTTAAGAAACGGTGAAGGGGTCATAAAACACACGCCAAAACAAAAGAGAGACAGAGAGATAGATCTAATCTCGAAGGGGCTCCTGCCCTCTGAGAGCCATGGCGGCCATGGACCAGAGGGTAAACTGTCCTCCCATCTAGGGGTAGACCAAGAAAGAAGAAGAAGGAGGGGGCTCTCTCCCCTTCTCTCCTAGTGGCGCCAGAGCGCCTCCAGGGCAACCATCGTGACGTCGATCTACACCAACAACTTCGCCGCCGTCATCACCACCACGATCACCTTCCCTCATCTATCTACAGTGGTCCACTATCTTGCATCCCTCTGTACCACCTACTAGAACATGGTGATTAATGCTATATATTATTATTCAGTCACGTGTGGCTATCCTATGATGTTGGAGTAGTTCTGTTTTGTCCTATGGGTTGATTGGTGGTTTTTATTGGTTTGAGTTGCATGGTTTATTTTGGTGTTGTCCTAAGGTGCCTTCTGTAAAGCTCACATGTGAAGGAAACACAAACCCGAGAGAATTTGATGATTCGCTTGCAATATGTTTATGATTCGCTTATAGTGGGTTGGTGAGTGACTGAAACACAAACCCGAGTAAGGGTATTATTGCGTATGGGAGTAAAGAGCATTTGATGTTTAATGCTATGGTTGGTTTTACCTTAATGATCTTTAGTAGTTGTGGAT
Source organism: Hordeum marinum (assembly GCA_022496015.1). Classification (NCBI taxonomy): domain Eukaryota; kingdom Viridiplantae; phylum Streptophyta; class Magnoliopsida; order Poales; family Poaceae; genus Hordeum; species Hordeum marinum. The sequence continues at coordinate 115,257,121 of CM039674.1, read as the reverse complement.
GCTTGATAGAGTTCCAATCATAAGTGCATATGATCCAAGTACGGAAAGTATGTTAGCTCATGCCTCTCCCTCATATAAAACTGCAACAATGATACCGGTCTTGTTATCAATTGCCTAGGAAAATCTCGAAAATCCTATCACCACTTTTACACACTCTCTATATTTACTTTATTGTTCTTTTATTAAAAAAACACCTAACTTTTATTTTTCATGTTCTTTATTATCTTGCAAAACTACCTAAAAATTGCTTCTAGTTTTGTTCCCGCAAAATAGTTTTACTCTTGTACCAGGTAAAGAGTCTTGATGACCCACAAGTATAGGGGATCTATCATAGTCCTTTCGATAAGTAAGAGTGTCGAACCCAACGAGGAGCAGAAGGAAATGACAAGCGGTTTTCAGTAAGGTATTCTCTGCAAGCACTGAAATTATCGGTAACAAATATTTTTGTGATAAGATAATTGGTAACGAGTAACAAGTATAGCAAAGGTGCATCAAGGTAGCCCAATCCTTTTTGTAGCAAAGGACGGGCCTGGAAAAACTCTTATATAAAGTGAAGCGCTCCCGAGGACACATGGGAATTACTATCAAGCTAGTTTTCATCATGCTCATTTGATTCACGTTCGTTACTTTGATAATTTGATATGTGGGTGGACCAGTGCTTGGGTGCTGCCCTTACTTGGACAAACCTCCCACTTATGATTAAACTCTCTTGCAAGCATCCGCAACTAGGAAAGAAAAATTAAGATATATCTAACCATAGCATGAAACATATGGATCCAAATCAGCCCCTTACGAAGCAACACATAAACTAGGGTTTAAGCTTCTGTCACTCTAGCAACCCATCATCTACTTATTACTTCCCAATGCCTTCCCCTAGGCCCACATAATGGTGAAGTGTTATGTAGTCGACTTTCACATAACACCACTAGAGGAGAGACAACATACATCTCATCAAAATATCGAACGAATACCAAATTCACATGATTACTTATAACAAGACTTATCTCATGTCCTCAGGAACAAACGTAACTACTCACAAAGCATGTTCATGTTCATAATCAGAGGAGTATTAATTATCATATAAGATATCAACATATGATCTTCCACCAAGTAAACCAACTAGCATCAACTATAACAAGTAATCAACACTACTAGCAACCCACACGTACCAATCTGAGGTTTGAGACAAAGATCGGATACAAGAGATGAACTAGGGTTTGGAGAGGAGATGGTGTTGATGAAGATGATTATGGAGATTAACCCCCTATCGATGATAGGATCGTTGGTGATGACGATGGCTTCGATTTGCCCCTCCGGGAGGGAAGTTTCCCCAGCAGGACAGCTCCGTCGGAGCTCTAGATTGGTTCTGTCCAATTTCTGCCTCAAGACGGCGGCGCTTCGTCCCGAAAGCTCTCTTATGATTTTTTCTAGGTCAAAACCCTTCGTATAGTAGAATATGGGCGTTAGGGACCTGCCAGGTGGGCCACAAGCCACCGCGTGGCTAGGGGGTGGCCGCGCTTGGCAGGCTTGTGACCTCCTGGTGGGCCCCCTCTGGTATTTGTTTTGCCCAATATTTTTATATATTCGGAAACAATTCTCCATAACTTTTTGGGACTTTTGGAGTTGTGTAGAATAGGTCTCTTAGATTTGATCCTTTCCTAGTCCAGAATTCCAGCTGGCGCATTCTCCCTCTTCGCGTAAACCTTGTAAAATAAGAGAGAAAAGGCACAAGTATTGTACCATAATGTGTAATAACAGACCATAATGCAATAAATATCAATATAAAAGCATGATGCAAAATGGACGTATCAAGTCCCCCAAGCTTAGACCTCGCTTGTCCTCAACCGAAAGCTGAGATCAATAAATATGTCCACATGTTTAGAGATAGAGGTGTCGATAAAATAAAATATGGACATGGGGGAATCATGATCATCTTTAGAACAACAATAGTTATTGATACATAATTTCTTATGCTGGACTAACAACTTATTCACTGGGTAAAAGTATGAACCAAGAACTTTATTGACAACTGACAAACTATGCTCTCAGTCATTGAAGCAATTTGCAATTTATCATAATATCGGAAAGAGTCAATATAAGATCTTGTAAAGCAAATCCACATACTCAATTATCTTTTAGTCTTTCACAATTGCTAACACTCACATGGTACTCATGAGATCAAAGCTTCAATTGGACACAAAGAAAGATAGGGGTTTATTGTTTTACCTCCCAACTACTCACCTCAAGGGTGATGTCAACAATAATAACTCATGATCACCCACATCCGAGTGGACATATGTGTTTAGATCATTCCCCAACACATAATTATTGCATAAAGGTAAGTACTTATAAAGTAAACATAACAGATAGGCCCTTCGCAGAGGGAAGCAGAGGTTGTCATGCGCCTTTTGTTTTTGGATGTGCAAACCCTTAATGCAAAGGAACGCCGCGTTGTATTGCCCTTTGTGATAGCAACCTTTATTATGCAGTCCATCACTTTTATTTTTTTACTATCACAAGTTCGTACAACACTTATTTTCCTTTACAATAAAAGATCATACATATTTAGGAGCAATTCTTATTGCTTTTTGCAGCGATGAGAACTTACTTGAAGGATCTTACTCAATCCATATGTAGGTATGGTGGACTCTCATGAAAAAATTGTGCTGAGGGTATATGGATGCACAAGTAGTATCTCTACTTGGTGCGGAAGTTTTGGCTAATATGAGGTGGAAGCAAGCACTACATGTTAGAGGATCTATAACAATATAACTTCTGTTTGAAAATAAGCAAACATAACCCATTATGTTGTCCTCCTTGTCCAACATCAACTTCTTAGCATATAATATTTTAGTGAGTGCTCACAATCATAAAATATGTCCAATATAATATATTTATATGTGAACCTCTCTTTCTTTATTACTTCCTTTTAATTGCATCAATGACCAATCGCTATGTTTGTCAACTCCCAACAAATTTCCACCGACACACTTCTTATATGTGAAGTCATCACTCCCCTTAAGATCATCATATATACTTTGTGCTTTTATTCTATTCTTCTTTTATTTATAATTTATTTTTCTCAAGATCATATCAAGAAAGCAAAGCCCTCACATTAAAACTACTATTCATTATATAACTCTCGGACTCGCTTACATAAGGGTAACAAAAAGCAAAAACTCAAAGCTAGATCATACTAAAATTTTATTCTACTAGATCAAGATATAACCAAAAGGATCGAACTAAGAAAAACAAGATAAGAAAAATGTGATGGTGATACGATACCGGGGCACCTCCCCCAAGCTTGGCACAAGCCAAGGGGAGTGCCCATACCCATGTGTTTAGGTGTCCTTCTTCGGAGGTGATGGTGGCATATTCTTGGCGATGATGCCCCTCAGAATGCGATTCTCCTCTATTATCTCCTTGCGAAGATTTCCAGTGACGGTTAGGGACCCCATCACCCATGGATGTTTCATTGCTGCGGGAGAAAAAGCAACACACTTTTTCATATTTTCATAAGTAAGGAATCTATCCTTGGGACGGATGACCAAATTCGGAATTACTAAGCTCTGAAGTTCCTCCAACATGACTCCAGGATGAAGATGAGAAGTGGCTTCTTGGTCTTTCTCCATGGCATCCACCCTTTTCAAGTTGGCCTCCATCTCTTCCTTCATGGCCTTCACAAAGTGATTGGCTTCGCTATATGATCCGGGCCCTGGTGTCGGGTGAGAGACATGGCTCTCCCCGATCGACTCTTGGGATGACATCTTGCTCTAATCTGCTGCAGAAACAGCTCAAAACGATAACAAGAGGTATTGTCGTGATACGAAAGTCCAAGCCTTCAGGAGATTATATAATGAATTTTTACCGACCCAAAGGAGTATACCACAAGAAAACGGAGTCCGGAGGGTGCACGAGGTGGTCACAAGCCACCTAGGTGCGGCCAGGGGGTGTCCGCGCCTAGCAGGCTTGTCACCTCCTCGTGCCTCTTTTTGACTACTTTAAATTTTCCTAATTTATTAAATAATCCAAAACCGAGAAAAAATGCTATTGTGAAAGTTTTGGAGTCGGTTTGCTTACCGTACCACATACCTATTCCTTTTCAGAGTCTGAAACATTCCAGTAGGTCTCCCTAATATACTCCTCCGGAGTTATGGTATTGATAATATTGGTTTCAATATTTATGGGAGTACCTGAGATATAATGTTTGATTCTTTGCTTGTTTACCACCTTCAACGTTTTTGATCTTGATGGCACCGATATACTTCCTCAACAATGTAGGGCCCTCCCCATTTAGAGAGAAGTTTTCCTGCAAAAAACTTAAACGAGAATTGTATAGAAAGACATGGTCTACATTGAATTCATGCTTCTATATCATTTTATCATGCCATCTCTTAACCTTTTCTTTAAACAACTTGGCATTCTCATAGGCATGGGTTCTCCATTCATCAAGTGAGCTAATGTCAAATAACCTCTTCTCACCAACAAGTTTGAAATCATAATTGAGCTCTTTGATTGCCCAATAAGCTTTATGCTCTAGTTCTAGAGGTAAGTGACATGCTTTACCATAAACCATTTTATACGGAGACATACCCATAGGATTTTTGTAAGCAGTTCTATAAGCCCATAATGCATCGTCAAGTTTCTTAGACCAATTCTTTCTAGATCTATTAATAGTCTTTTGCAAGATCAATTTAATTTCTCTATTGCTTAATTATACTTGACCACTAGACTAAGGATGAAAAGGAGATGCAATTCTATGATTAACGTCATACTTAGCAAGCAATTTACGGAAGGCGCCATGAATAAAGTGTGAAACACCATCAGCCATTAAATATCTAGGAACTCCAAATCTAGGGAAAATAACTTCTTTCAGCATTTTAATAGAGGTGTTATGATTAGCACTACTAGTTGGAATAGCTTCTACCCACTTAGTAACATAATCAACAGCAACTAGAATATGAGTATACCCATTGGACGTTGGAAAAGGTCCCGTATAATCAAAACCCCAAACATCAAATGGTTCAATAACAAGAGAGTAATTCATCGGCATTTCCTAACGTCTACTAATATTTACAATTCTTTGACATTCATCACATGACAATACAAACTTATGAGCATCCTTGAAGAGAGTAGGCTAATAAAAACAGATTGTAATACCTTGTGTGTAGTTCTATCTCCAGCGTGGTGTCCTCCGTAGGCCTCGGAATGAGACTTGTATAGGATATGTTCCTATTCATGCTCAGGTACACAACGTCTAATAACAGCATCTACTCCTTTATAAAGATGAGGATCGTTCCAAAAGTAATGTCTTAAATCATAGAAGAACGTTTTCTTTTGTTGGTATGTGAAACTAGGCGGTATAAATTTAGCAACAATGTAATTAGCATAATCAGCATACCATGGAGCATTACGCGAAGCATTTATGACAGCTAATTGTTCATCAGGAAAGCTATCATCAATAGGTAGTGGGTCATCAAGAACATTTTCTAACCTAGACAAGTTATTCGTTACAGGGTTATCAGCACCCTTTCTATCAACAATATGCAAGTCAAATTCTTGTAGCACAAGGACCCATCTGATAAGTCTAGGTTTAGCATCTTTATTTTCCATAAGATATTTAATAGCAACATGATCAGTGTGCCCAGTTACTTTGGAATAAACTATATAACGTCTGAACTTATCACAAGCAAACACAACTGCTAAAAATTACTTTTTAGTGGTAGCACAGTTTCTTTGAACGTTGTCTAGAGTTTTACTAGCATAATGGATAACATTTAATTTCTTATGAACTCTTTGTCCTAGAACAACACCAACAACATAATCATTAGCATCACACATAATTTCAAACGGTAGGTTCCAGTCAGGTGGTTGAACAACAGGTACAGAAATCAAGGCATTCTTAAGAATTTCATATGCTTCCACACAATCATCATCAAAAATGAATGGACTCCTTTTTGCAAAAGATTATTGAGAGGCCTAGAAATCGTAGAGAAGACTTTAATAAACCTCCTATAGAAACCAACATGACCAAGGAAACTTCTTATACCTGTGAGATCCGTAGGACACGACATTTTTTCAATAGCATCATATTTGGCTTTGTCAACTTCAATACCTGTTTTAGAGATTTCGTGTCCCAAGACAATACCTTCATTCACCATAAAGTGGCACTTCTCCCAATTCAAGACAAGCTTATTTTCTTCGCATATCTACAAAACTCGATCAAGGTTGCTCAAACAATCATCAAAAGAAGTTCCGTAAACGGTAAAATCATCCATGAAAACGTACCTAAACAATCCTTTCACAAAAATCAGAGAATATAGCAGTCATACATCTTTGACAGGTAGCAGGTGCATTGCATAAACCAAAAGGCATGCGTCTATAAGCAAATGTACCAAAAGGGCAAGTAAAAGTGGTCTTCTCTTGGTCCTCTTTTGACACAGGTATTTGAGAGAAACCAGAATAACCATCTAGAAAGCAAAAATGTGTGTGTTTGGATAATCTTTCTATCATTTGATCAATAAAAGGTAGAGGGTAATGATCTTTCCTAGTAGATTTATTTAATTTCCTAAAATCAATTACCATTCTATATCCTATAATAATTCTTTGCGGGATCAATTCATTTTTATCATTAGGAAGTACGGTAATACCTCCTTTCTTAGGAACACAATGAACAGGACTAACCCATCTACTATTAGTAATAGGATAAATAATACCTGCCTCCAAAAGCTTTAATATTTCATTTCTTACCACTTCATTCATTTTAGTATTTATCCGTCATTGGTGATCAACAACTGGTTTAGCATTGGGCTCCATATTAATTTTATGCTGACATAGAGTGGGACTAATGCCCTTGAGATCATCAAGAGTATATCCAATAGCAGCACGATGCTTCCTCGAAGTTTTCAATAATCTCTTTTCTTCATGCTCGAAAGGTTAGCGCTAATAATAACAGGATATATATTCTTTTCATCAAGATGAGCATATTTTGGAGTATTCGGTAATTGTTTAAGATCAAACATGGGATCACCCTTGGGTGGAGGAGGATCCCCAAGTATTTCAACAGGCAAGTTGTGTTTCAAAATAGGATGTTGATCAAAGAAAATCTTATCTATTTCATTCCTTTCATACATACGCATATCGTTTTCATGGTCTAGCAGATATTGTTCTAAGGGGTCAGTCGGAGGCAGAGCAATAGAAGCAAGACCAATAATTTCATCCTTACTTGGCAATTATTTATCATGGGGTTGTCTACGAAATTTAGAGAAATTAAACTCATGAGACGCATCCCAAAAACTTACAGTAACATTTTCCTTCTCATAATCTATCCTGGCATTAACAGTATTCAAGAAAGGTCTACCAAATATAATGGGACAAAAATCATCTTGTGGGGAACCAAGGACAAGAAAATCAGTAGGATATTTTATTTTTCCACACAAGACTTCAACATCTCTAATAATCCCAACTGGTGCTATAGTATCTCTATTATCAAGCTTAATTGTAACATCAATTTCCTCTAACTTAGCTGGTGCAATATCATTCATAATTTCTTTATATAAGGTAAACGAAATTGCACTCACACTAGCACCCACATCACATAAGCCATGATAACAATGATCTCCTATTTTAACAGAAACAATAGGCATGCCAACAATAGGTCTATGTTTATCTTTAACATCAAGTCTAGCAATTCTAGCAGCTTCATCACATAATTGAATAATATGCCCATCAATATTATCAACCAAGAGATCTTTAACCATAGCAATACTTGGCTCAATTTTAATTCGTTTAGGAGGTGTAGATGTTATAGCATAGCTCTTATGGACCACAGTTGAAGCTTTAGCGTGTTCCTTTATTCTAACAGGAAAAGGTGGTTTCTCAATATAAGCAGCAGGAACAACATGATCTACATTATAAGTAAGAGTTTCCTCTTCAACTTTAATAGGTTAAACTACTTTCACTTCAATGGGAGGATGATATTTAAACCACTTATCCTTAGGGAGATCAACATGAGCAGCAAAATATTCACAAAGAGAAGCTACTATCTCAGAGTCAATTCCATATTTAGTGCTAAATTCACGAAAAGCATCGGTGTCTACAAAGGATTTAACACAATCAAACTTAAGGTTTATACCTGACTCCTTACCGTCATCGAGTTCCCAATCTTCAGAGTTGCATTTAATTCTTTCGAATAAATCCCATTTGAAGTCAATATCTTTCTTCATATAGGAACCAACACAAGAAGTGTCGAGCATGGATTGATCATTACGAGAAAGACGAGCATAAAATTCCGAATAATAATTTCTCTCGAGAGCTCATGATTGGGGCATGAATATAACATTGACTTAAGCCTCCCCCATGCTTGAGCAATTCTTTCTCCTTCACGAGGCCTGAAATTATAGATATAATTCCAATCACGATGAACTAGATGCATAGGATAGAACTTCTGATGAAATTCCATTTTCAACCAGTTGTAGCTCCATGTTCCAATATCATCACATAGCATATACCATTTCAATACCTTATCCTTCAAAGATAAAGGAAAGACCTTTTTCTTGACGTGATCCCCAGGCAGACCTGCAAGCTTAAATAATCCACAAACATCATCCACATAGATTAGATGCAAATCAGGATGTAGCGTTCCATCTCCTGCATAAGGATTGGACAACAATTTCTCTATCATACCCATCATCTACTTATTACTTCCCAATGCCTTCCCCTAGGCCAAAATAATGGTGAAGTGTTATGTAGTCGACGTTCACATAACACACTAGAGGAGAGAAAACATACATCTCATCAAAATATCGAACGAATACCAAATTCACATGATTACTTATAACAAGACTTATCCCATGTCCTCGGGAACAAATGTAACTACTCACAAAGCATGTTCATGTTCATAATCAGAGGAGTATTAATTATCATATAGGATCTGAACATATGATCTTTCACCAAGTAAACCAATTAGCATCAACTACAAGGAGTAATCAACACTACTAGCAATCCACAGGTACTAATATGAGGTTGGAGACAAAGATTGGATACAAGAGATGGACTAGGGTTTGCAGAGGATCGCTGGTGATGATGATGGCTTCGATTTCCCCCTCTGGGAGGGAAATTCCCCCGACAGAATAGCTCCGTCTGATCTCTAGATTGGTTTTGTCCAAGTTCCGCCTCTAGACGGCGGCGCTTCATCCTGAAAGCTATCTTATGATTTTTTTTTCTAGGTCAAAACCCTTCATATAGCAGAAGACGTGCGTCGGGGACCTGCCAGGTGGGTCACAAGCCACCTAGGCGCGGCTAGGGGGTGACCGCGCCTGGCAGGCTTGTGGCCTCCTGGTGGGCCCTCCTCTGGTATTTGTTTTGCCCAATATTTTATATATATTACAAAACAATTCTCTGTAACTTTTCAGGACTTTTGGAGTTGTGCAGAATAGGTCTCTCAGATTTGCTCCTTTCCCAGTCCAGAATTCCAGCTGCCGCATTCTCCCTCTTCATGTAAACCTTGTAAAATAAGAGAGAAAAGGCAGAAGTATTGTACCATAACATGTAATAACAGCACATAATGCAATAAATATTAATATAAAATCATGATGCAAAATGGACGTATCACACCCACACATGATAGTCATATTATATTTTTGAATTCTCCAAACTACACTATATCGGAGGTTTGCACTTACTAAGGATTATATTGATGGATTGTGTTTTACTATTACACATGATAATTTTGATGAATGTAATATGCGTGTGTTTCCAATACGATCAAACTGCAAGAAACTATTTATACTATACATTGGCCTTTACTTTGTATGAATGAATTGTTCTTTTATGATATGTGAATGCATAGGAAGAGAGTTAGATTTCGTTGTCACATGTTATACATCACTTTGTGCTTGCTACTTGATTTCAAATAATTGTTAATTAAAATTGGCTTTGATATACCTTGGGATCCGGGTGGATCAGTTACTTAAGCACTATATGCGTAGCTTAATGGCTTTAAAGAAAACGCTTCCAGGGAGACAACCCAAAAGTTGTAGAGAGTCATGTATTTCAGTTTTGTTATTTTAAAATAATTAAAAACGGAAAAAATAAAGTGGGTAACCTAAAAAAATCAAAAAGAAGGGTGAAAGTGAGAAGGAAGAGCACCATTGAAGTGTGGGCTAGCCTTGAACTTTGTTCATGCCCATGGAAACTTTGTGAATCTTGTTTATAGAAACTTTTCAACAAAAATAAATATCCCCTTGTACAAATCCATTGTATTTTTTAAAATAATGTGCCAAAAATTACCTTTAGGTTGTTTGAATTGCTCGTTTGATATGTGTTGTGCAAAAAGAGAAACTTTGGTTGTAGTGTTTGAATTTCTTTATTTTACTGGAACAGTCAAAAATTCTGAAATGTTTACACAATACTTCTATGCAAATTATTTATTACTTCCTAATTTTTCAAATTTTTCGCAGTTGCAGAAGTATAGTTTCTCTATAGATCATTACAGATTGTTCTGTTTTAGACAGATTTTGTTTTTGCTTGCATAGTTTGCTTGTTTTAATGATGTTATGGATTATATCGATTGGTATGAGATGTGGAGAATTTATAATACAGTACCTTATGCAATACTAAAATATTAATCAATTTATAACAGTACCGTTTTTTGATTTACCTATTATACTAACGGATCTCACGAGGTTTCTGTTAAGTTTTGTGTGGATGAAGCGTTCGAAGATCGAAAAGGTATCGATACGAGAAGAATAAGGAGAGGCAGGAGTTCAAGCTTAGGGATGCAGAATACACCCCAAGTAAATATCCAAGGAGACTCAAGCATCTAAGCTTGGGGATGCCCCGGAAGGTATCCCATCTTTCTTATTCAACAATTATCGGTATGTCTCGGTTTTTTTTTTGTTCGCATGATATGCGTAAATTCTTGGAGCATCGTGTGCCTTTTATTTTCCATTTAGCAATGCACCATGATGGTATGTGATAGTCCATGGTTAATTTACATAATGCTATTTGTAGTTCACTTATATCTTTTAAGTATGGCTTTATATAATGCTTCATCAGATTCACCTATATCATTTGAAGTTGGATGCTTGTTTCTCTACATATAGAAAATTGTTATTATTAGAATGCTATTTTGCTTCACTTATATTATTAGAGCATGTTAAGGTTGTTTGTAGAAAGAATTATAATCTCATTAATCACTTATATCTATTTAGAGAGTCAACGGGAATTGATCATTTACATGGGTATTCATAAAATCCTACATAAAACTTGTAGAAACTGAATATGATATGTTTGATTCCCTGCAATAGTTTTGCGACATAAAGATAGTAATATGTGGGATCACTAGTGAATGATTGTGGATTAGTTATAATATCGATGTTAAGGTTTCTGATTCCCGAAGCATGCACATACAGTCTCTAGTTATGTGATGAAGATTGGAGCATAATTTATCCTTGATTGAAATCCTTTGTGCTGTTATAATCGTGGGCGCACGATGGTTAAATCCAACCAATCTCCTCCCTAGGAGCATGCGAGTAATACTTTGCTTCAAGAGAGCTAGTAAAACCTTACAATAAGTATGAGTTCTTTATGACTAATGTGAATCTATGGATGTAAACACTCTCACCTTTCCATATTTGCTAGCCTCTTAGGTACCGTGCATTGCCCATTCTCACCTAGAGGATCGGTGCAAACTTCGCTAGTGCATCCAAACCCCGCAACATGATACACTCTATTTCACATAAGCCTCATTATATCTTTCTCAAAACAGTCGCCATACCTTCCTACTATGGCATTTTCATAGCCATTCTGAGATAAATTGTGATGCAACTTCCACCGTCACATCATATGACTTGTACACCCATTGTCATGTTGCTTTGCATGATCATAACATAGCTAGTTTATATTTACATGGCTTGTCCATTTTTTGATATCTTTTTCTATGCTAGATCATTGCATATCCTGGTACACTACCAGAGGCATTCATATGGTCATATTATCATCATTGAGTTGTTATATCAAGTTGTAAGTAAATAAAAGTCTAATGATCATAATTATTAGAGCATTGTCCCAGTGAGGAAAGGATGATGGAGACTATGATACCCCTGCAAGTCGGGATGAGACTCCAGACAAAAAATAAAAAATGGGGCAGGCAAAATGAGCCCACCACAAAAAAGGAGAAATGGGGGAGGCAGAAAAAAGGCCCATCATAAAGTAAAAATTCAAAAATAAATATATAAATGAGATAAAAAGAGAGAAGGGACTTTGCTACTATCCTTTACCACACTTGTGCCTCAAAGTGGGACCATGTTCTTGATATAGAGAGTCTCCCGAGTTGTCATTTTCATATGCTAGTGGGAAATTTTCATTATAGAACTTGGCTTGTATATTTCGATGATATGCGTCCTCAAATGGTCTTCATGAGCAAGCAAGTTGCATGCACACCCACTTAGCTTCAGTCAAGCTTTCATACACTTATAGCTCTAGTGCACCCGTTGCATGGCAATCCCTACTCCTCTCATTGATATCTATTGATGGGCATCACCATATCCCGTTGATATGCCGAGTTGATGCGAGACCTTCTTCTCCACTGTTACGACTTTGAAACCTACCACCGTATGTTATTCCACCTTTATGCTATATCTATGGTTCACGCTCATGTATTGCATGAGTAATAAAAGTTGAAGCGCGTTAAAAAAAGTACGATCCAATTGCTTGTTTTGACAATGGGTTACTCATGATTTATACTTTATGCTAGGAAGACCAAGCATGCCAGGCTATATAATTTTGTAGGGATATCGTTCTTTAGCATTGTTATTTTTAAAGGACATAATTGTTTGCTAGTAAACCTGAGTATGGATGTCTTTTTGTCAAATAATAGACTATTGGCTTGAATAACTTGCGTCATAATATTCATGCCATGATTAGACATTTGTTCAAGATTATGTTAGGCAGTATTCCACATCAAAAATTATCTTTTTATCATTTACCTAATCGAGGACAAGCAGAAATTACGATTGGGGATGCTAATACATCTCCATCGTATCTATAATTTTTGATTGTTTCATGCCAATATTCTACAACTTTCATATACTTTTGGCAACATTTTAAATTATTTTTGGGACTAACTTACTTATCCAGTGCACAGTGCTAGTTCTTGTTATTTGTGTGTTTTTTGTTTCGCAGAAATTCCATTTCAAACGAAGTCCAAATGCGATAGAAATTTACAAAGATTTTTTTCGAATATATGTGAATTTTGGGAAGAATAATCAATGGAACACAGTGCCCGAGGGATGCACAAGCCCACAGGACGCGCCCAGGGGGTGAGCGCGCCATGATGGCTAATCCCTAAGCACTTGGATCAACCAGATCATCATAGATACTTCATACCCTTTTAATAATATTGGGTTTCCTATGGACTCAAATGTGATTTCTCACATAAATGTAAAATGTGGAGTCTTGAAGCTTTGCCAATCCTATCCTTTCCTTCTTGGGGATCCTCCTTACAATTCTGAGCCACTCAATCTGAAATAAGCTAGGTAGAACTATTAGTCCAAGAGATAGTGTATATTGTCATGAATTATCCAAACCTCTAAGGGATCATATGTGCTTTCAATCTCCCATTTTTTTGGTAATTGATGATAACATACAATAAAAGCTTCAATTTAAAATAGGCAGTAATATATGATAGCTTTGATAGACATATGACTAAGACAAGCTCCCCCTAAATGTGTGTAATCCCCTTTTAAGGAATAGCTGCTTTTGGAATGCATGAGTGCACACATAGTAGAGAAGACATGACAAGTCATATGTACCTTGCCTTTATGCATAAGATAAATAAGAATAAAGTGTCTCCATGTTCAAGACTCACTCCTGCAAAAAACATGCACAAGAAGCAAGGGATCATCCTGATCAAGGATATGATGCATATGCTTACCTTGACGTTCCGGAGCATTTTCACCAGAGAAACACACTTGAGAAAACAAGGTTATATCACACAAGGGTATTTATTTCAAACAAATGCGAAGGAACCTCGAGTTTGCCAAGATTTGGATGACATGTTGTAGATGGTATTTTCTTAAGATTAACATGTCTCAAGGAATGATTCTAGAACTTTCTCCCCTGAATGTATATTTTATTTTCTCATCACCCCCTAAATCTTAGCATGTAGATATTGGGAGTAGGTAGGGTGAGACAAGTCTGACCAAAAAATGCAGTATCAACAAAAGAGATCACATCGGGTTACTTAGTATTTTCTCTCTTTTTCTAAAGATATTGAAGTGAATTGATCTCTCCCCCTAAATGATTAGCTTTGAGCTTTAATGATTCTCCTCGTGAAGATTTGAAGTTAAGCTTTGATCCTTCTCCCCCTTTGACATAAATTCCCAAGAAGGGTTAAAGGTTAAGGGCTCCTTGAGAATAAGGGTCACGAAGAACATTATTTGAAAATGTCAAGAATATGGCAAAGAACACAAGTAATAGCAAAAGTCAGAGGCCCCGAGGCAAGTTTGATCGGTGGAACCGAAAAGGAAATTAGGGTTCTGGGTAATAATGGTGATGCTGAAGAGTTCCATGTCAGTGGTATCGAAGGAACTCTGAGTAGTTTATCTGCTACATCGATGACGCTGATTCCCCTATGTAGGAGTATTCGAATTGCCGGAAGAAACTTGGCAAAAAATATTCTTGGCCATTTTGTCGAAGAAAACTTTGAGAAAGACTTGACATATTTACTAGGATTTTTCAATTAGATTTGCAAGGAATTTTTAAAACATCTGCAAGAAATTTTCAAAATATTTGTAAGGATTTTTTATCCAGGTGAGGATTGAATTGTGGCAACAAATCAACAAGGATTTCCATTCATTTCCTTATCTAGATTTTGGTCGGTGACTAGGTCACCTATATTAGGGTATATAGACTTAAGGAGCCAAGCAAGAATGCTTGATCATAGGTAATACTCATAGTTAAGCTCAAGATGAGGTTACCATTTTTCGTTTAAGCATTTTAATGTTTTCATATCACTTAGAATCACGTTATCTCATGACTTGTAGTAAAGCTTCTTCAGTGATATGATTACATACCTTTGAATGGTGTTGATGACATAGCATGTAGGTGGACTTGTTGTGGATGCTCAAGGGTTGGAGTTTGGAGCATTCCTTTATTTTTGAAGTAGTTCCTCCTACACGGGCTAGTCAAGCAAGGAAGAACATGAATAGATCCAAAAGATAAGAGTGAAGTATTCATCAAATGTTTTTCAAGGATATGGTTTGTGTTGTGTTCTTCCTTCATCTTCAAAGAGGGGTTGTCGATACTTGGCCATGACAAGATCGCTCTTGATTTGAGTTCTTGGCAATCTTGTGGAATGTAGTTTATCCAAGTACCTATAAAAGGTTAGATGCAATACAAGGAAGCATAGTTTTCCAAGATATGAAGTATCATCATGTCAATAGTATCAAGGAATAGTCATGAAAGCTCATGCCCTTGCATGCATCCGAGTGAGTTTCTAGCTCATGTTTGAAGAATCAATGATGTTTGAGTCACTCCTCAAATGACAGAACACTTTCTCATGAAGTGGCTTAGTAAAGATATCCGCCAATAGTTCGTCGGTACGAACATGTTTGAGTTTAATATCCCCTTTGGCAACATGATTATGAATGAAATGATGACGAACTTGAATATGTTTTGTTAGAGAATGTTGCACGAGTTTATCAGCAATCTGAATAGCACTCTCATTGTCACAAAACAATGGAAGATGTTTCACATGTATTCCATAATCTTTAAGAGTTTGAGTCATCCATAGCAACTGCGCACAACATGATCTGGTAGCAATGTATTCCGCTTTGGCGGAAGATAGAGATACTGAGTTTTGTTTCTTGGATGACCAAGATACAATATATCTCCCAAGAAATTGACAATTAATCGAGGTGGATTTTCTATCAACCTTATCTCTAGCATAATTTGAGTCGAAATAGCCAATAAGGTTAAAAGAAGATCCCTTGGGATACCAAATGCCAAAGTTTGGTGTATGTATCAAATATCTCACAATTATTTTTACAGCCTTAGGATGAGATCCTTTGGGTGCCGCTTGATATCGGGCACACATGCACACACTAAGCATGATATCAGGAAGGGAGTCACATACATATAACAATGAATCGATCATTGATCGATAAACTTTTTGATCAACCGGTTTGTCCTCCTTAGTGAGGTCAACAGGTCCACTTGTCGGCATGGGAGTTTTCATACCTTTGCACTCTTGCATGTTGAACTTCCTGAATAAGTCCTTGGTGCACTTGGTTTGAGAGATAAATGTACCTTCTCTCGTTTGCTTGATTTGCAAACCAATGAAAAATTTCAGCTCACACATCATACACATCTCATATTTCTTGGGCATAAACCTTCCAAATTTCTCACTAAAGTGTGGGTGAGTAGATCCAAACATAATATCATCCAGATAAATTTGGAACACAAATAATTTACCATTAACTCTTTTAGTGGACAAGGTTGCATCAATTTTACCAATCTCAAAACCCATTTCAATGAGAAACTTCGTTAGGCATTTGTACCAAGCTCGAGGAGCTTGTTTAGGACCATAGAGAGCTTTGAGAAGTTTATCGACATGATTAGGTTTCTTAGGGTTCACAGTGGTTGGAGGTTGTTTAACATATACTTCTTCCTCAATTTCACCATTTAGAAAAGCACTTTTAATATCCATTTGGTAAAGAGTAATGTCATGGTGATTGGAATAAACAATAAATATGTGAATGGCCTCAAGTCTAGAAATGGGGGTGTAGGTCTCACGACGATCCATACTTTCGACTTGTGTGTAGCCTTGAGCTACGCGACGAGCCTTGTTGCGTACCACTTGACCATCTTGATCTTGCTTGTTCTGAAACACCCATTTTGTTCCAATGATGTTGTGCTCATCCTTGGGATTCTCCACTAGTGTCCAAACTTCATTCCTCTCAAAGTTGTGTAGCTCACCCAACGTGGGTCTTAAAGTGCTTCCTCTACCTTCATAGGCTCAATACTAGAGATAAATGAGTAATGCTCACAAAAGTTACCTAACCGAGTTATAGAGCGAGTGATTCTCCTATTTCTTATGTCGCGGAGAATTTGTTCTACGAAATGATTCTTGTTCACTCTTGCTCAAACTCATGCTAGCTTTTCCTTGTTGGACGCAGGAGCTTCCTCGTCATCATATTATTCTTCTCCATTGTTGAAGGTGTCGTTCCCTTGAGGAGGTGGTGAAGGAGGTTGAAGTGGATCATCTAGATGTACTTTTTTCCGCTCTTTATCTTGTCATGTATCGCTTGTGGATGCCTCCCTGTCATTTTTTGGTTCACCTTGACGCGAGGTAGGAGCTTCCACTTGTGTTGATGAAGTACTTTCCTTCAACTCCATGGGAAGAATCTTGGTGATGGACAAGTGTTGAATGGATTCCGAAGGTTCCTTAACTCTTACATCATTTGGCAGTTGTTTGACTTGCGAACCATTAGTTTCATCAAACTTCACATCTACCGTCTCTTAAACTTTTTGAGTGAAGTTGTTGTTGACACGATAAGTGTGAGAGTTTGATTTGTAACCAAGTAGAAAACCTTCATGAGACTTAGGAGCAAATTTGGAACGACGATGCTTATCAATAATGTAGCACTCTGAGCCAAATACCCGAAAGTATCCAACTTGGGGTTTGTTACCGGTGAGTAGCTCGTATGCAGTTTTGCCGAGAAGCTTGTGTAGGTAAATTCGGTTTGTTGCATGACAAGTTGTTTCCATGGCTTCCACCCAAAAGTTTCTTGGAGTTTTGTACTCATAGAGCATCATTCTATCCATCTCTATGAGAGTATGATGCTTCCTCTCAACAACTCCGTTTTGTTGAGGCGTGTACGTAACCGACAACTCCGTTTTCTTGAACTCTGATTCACTTTCGCTTTATAACTTTCTTGATCTTCACTTCAAATCGATTTTGGGCTTTGCGAGCGAAGTTCTTGAAGATCTTTTGTACCTACGAGTTGTCAGCAAGAAAGAATACCCACGTAAATCTCGAAAAATCATCAATTATAAGTAGACCAAAGTAATTTCCGCCGAGGCTCTTATAATCATTGGGACCAAATAGATCCATGTGAAGCAACTCAAGTGTTCTAGTAGTCATGATGTTCTTTACGGGATGACTTCTAATAACCCACAAGTGTAGGGGGGCGTTTGTGGCCTTTTTTGATAAGTAAGAGTGTCAAAACCAACGAGGAGATAAAGGTAGAATTAATATTCACTCAAGTTCTATCGACCACCAATACAAATCTATGCATGTTAACGCTTACTTTACCTAGAACAAGAAATAAACTACTTTGCGGGAAGAAAAGTAGAAGTTCTTAGTAGGAGTAATAGATAGTTTTGCAAGAAAATAAAGAACAAGTAAATAAAATTTATGGGTTGTTTAGATGAAGATTAGTTAAGTTAATTGTTTACTAGAAAGCTTTTGTAACACAAGAAAAGATTGTCCATGGGCAATTGAATATAACACGATAGATGCTTATCATAAGCAATGAGGGAGAGGCGTACACTAACATATTTTCTGTACTTGGATCATATGCACTTATGATTGGGACTCTAGCAAGCATCCACAACTACTAAACATCATTATGGTAAAACACAACCATAGCATTAAACACCAAGTCCTCTTTACTCCCATATGCAACAATCCCCTTACTTGGGTGTAAACTTCTATCACTCTTGAGAACCCACAAGTACAGGGGATCGCAACAGTTTTCGAGGGTAGAGTATTCAACCCAAATTTATAGATTTGACAAAAGGGGAGCCAAAGAATATTTGAGAGTATTAGCAGTTGAGTTTTCAATTCAACCACACCTGGAGATAAATATCTGCAGCAAAGTGATCAGTAGCATAGTAATATGATAGGTTGATAGCAGTGGTAACTGTAACAGTAGCGGTAACAATAGCAGTAGTGATTTTGTAGCAAGTGTAACCGTAGCAACAATGGTAGTAACTTAGAAAGAATAATAAGTGGAAGGATCGTAAGCACTGTATCAGAGTATTCGTTGGATGATATTCATCATATAACAGTCATGACCTAGGGCGACACAGAACTAGCTCCGGTTCATCAATGTAATGTAGGCATGTATTCTGTATATAGTCATACGTGCTTATGGAAAAGAACTTACATGACATATTTTGTCCTACCCTCCCATGATAGCGGGGTCCATAAGGAAACTAAGGAATATTAAGGCCTCCTTTTAATAGAGAATCGGAACAAAGCATTAGCACTTATTGAATATGTGAACTTCTCAAACTACGGTCATGACCGTGAAGTACCCCAAATATTGTCACTATCGGGTTGACGGATCGTAACACGTAATAGGTGCATATGACTAGGAAAGATCGGATAAAGAACATAGATATAAAGATGATAACATAAATGGTTCAGATTTGAAATCATGTCACTCGGGCCTAACAAAACTAACTCGATTACATGATGAATCTTAGAACGTAGTGGATACGAGGGATCAAGCCCTAACAAATCATAAAGTGCCAAACATTAAGCATGGCAAAGTCATAACAACATCAATCTTAGAACATAGTGGATACTAGGGATCAAGACCTACAAAACTAACTCGATTACATGATGAATATCATCCATTTCCTCACTGACCAGCAAGCCTACGGAGGAGTTACTCACTCCCGGTGGGGAGCATCATGAAATTGGTGATGGAGAAGGGTTGATGATGACGAAGACCGAAGATTTCCCTCTCTGGAGCCCCAAACGGACTCCAGATCTGGCCTCCCAATGAAGAACAGGAGGTGGTGGTGGCTCCGTATCGTGAAACGAGGTAAAACCTTCTCTCTGATTTTTTCGGGAGAATTGTGAATTTATAGCATTGGAATTAGGGTCGGGGGACCCACGAATTGTCGACCCTCCACTAGGCCGCACTGGGGGCCTGGCGTGCCCTGGTCGAGCGTGGGCACCGTGGGCGCCCTCTCAGGTAGCTTCTGGCTCCATAATTCCTTAAGTATTCCAAAATAAATCTCCAAAAACTCTCGCTCCATTCCGAGAACTTTTATTTCTGCAGAAAAACAACACCATGGTAGTTTGCTAAAAACAACGTCATTCCGGGTTAGTTTCAGTCAAATCATGCAAATTAGAGTCCAAAACAAGAGCAAAAGTGTTAGGAAAAGTCGATACGTTGGAGACTGATAACCCACAAGTATAGGGGATCGCAACAGTTTTCGACGGTAGAGTATTCAACCCAAATTTATTGATTCGACACAAGGGGAGCCAAAGAATATTCTCGAGTATTAGCAGCTGAGTTGTCAATTCAACCACACCTGAAAGACTTAATATCTAAAACAAAGTATTCAGTAGCAAAGTAATATTGAAGTAACGGTAACGGTGGCAAAGTGATAGTAGCAGTTTGTAGTGATTGTAACAGTGGCAATGGAAAAGTAACTTAGCAAAGATCAATATGTGAAAAGCTTGTAGGCAATGGACCAGTGATGGATAATTATGTCAGATGGCATTCATCATGCAACGGTTATAAAATAGGGTGACACAGAACTAGCTCCAATTCATCAATGTAATGTAGGCATGTATTCCATATATAGTCATACTTGCTTATGGAAAAGAACTTGCATGACATCTTTTGTCCTACCCTCCCGTGGCAGCGGGGTGCTAATGGAAACTAAGGGATATTAAGGCCTCCTTTTAATAGAGAACCGGACCAAAGCATTAGCACTTAGTGAATACATGAACTCCTCAAACTACGGTAATCACCGGAAAGATTCCCAGTTATTGTCACCCTGGGGGATGCAGATCATTACTCGTAATAGGTGTCTACAACTTGCAAGATAGGATCAAGAACACATATATATTCATGATAACATAACAAGTTCATATATGAAATCATGGCACTCGGGCCCTAGCGACAAGCATTAAGCATAGCAAAATCATAGCAACATCAATCTCAGAACATAGTGGATACTAGGGATCAAACCCTAACAAAACTAACTCGATTACATGATTAATCTCATCCAACCCATCACCGTCCAGCAAGCCTACGATGAGATTACTCACGAATGGTGGAGAGCATCATGAAATTGGTGATGACGAAGGCATCGATTTCCCCTCTCCTGAGCCCAAAACGGACTCCAGATCTGGTCTCCCGAGGAAGAAGAGGAGGTGGCAGCGGCTCCGTATTGTGAAACGCGATGAACTCTTCTCCTTGATTTTTTATCCCCGAATAGGAATATATAGTAGTGGAAACGAGGTCGGAGGAGCGATAGGGCGCCCACAAGCCATAGGGGCACGCCCTAGGGGGTGGGCGTGCCCCCTGGCTTGTGGCCAGGTGGTGGGCCCCTTGAAGTTGATTCTTTCGCCAATATTTTTTATTAATTCCAAAAATATTCTCCGTAAATTTTTAGGTCAATCTGAGAACTTTTATTTCTACACAAAAATAACACCGAGGCAATTCTGCTGAAAACAACATCAGTCCGGGTTAGTTCCATTGAAATCATGCAAATTAGAGTCCAAAACAAGGGCAAAAGAGTTTGGAAAAGTAGATACGTTGGAGACGTATCAAATCTCCCAAGCTTAAACCTTTGCTTGTCCAAGCAATTCAGTTGATAAATTGAAATTGATAAAGAAAAACTTTTACAAACTCTGTTTGATCTTGCTGTTGTAAATATGTCTAACTTATGTTCAGGTTTTCAGCAAAGATTATGAACTAACCACATTCACAATAACATTTAGGTCTCACATTTACTCATATCAATGGCATAATCAACTAGCGAGCAATAATAATAAGTCTCGGATGACAACAATTTTATCAAAACAATCATGGTACAATATCACATAATGGTATCTCGCTAGCCCTTTCTGAGACCGAAAAACATAAATGCAGAGCACCTCTGGAGAACAAGGACTGACTAGACATTGTAATTCATGGTAAAAGAGATCCAGTCACACTCATACTCAACGTCAATTAATTGCAAACATACAAATGACGGTGGTGCTCTCTAACTGGTGCCTTTTATAAGAGGATGATGACTCGACAATAAAATAAAATAGACAGGCCCTTCACAGTGGGAAGCATTGATTTTTAGAGGTGTGAGAGCTCGAATTTTTAAAACAGGGATGAATAATAATTTTGAGCGGTATGCTTTCCGCCAACATAACAACTAAGAGATCTCGATATCTTCCATGCTAGATACATTATAGGTGGTTCCCAAACAGAATAGTAATTTTTACTCCCCCTCCACCAAATCAATCACACTCCATGGCGGGCCGAATCCACGGGTACCGTCCATACAAACACAATCCTGGGGGAGTTTTGTTTATTATAGTTTTGATTTGATTTTTGATCATGGGACTAGGCATCCCGAATACCATCCACTTCCTCGTGAATGATAGTGAATCAACACGTATCGTGAGAATAACCCACCTAGCATGAAAGATATTGACAGCCCCCAGTCACTACATGAGCGATTTGGGCATACAAAATGGAATATTTGTTTGAAGGTTTGGAGAGTGGCATGTGCAAATTTACTTGGGACGGCAGGTAAATACCGCATATAGGTATGTGTGGTGGACTCACATGGAACAACTTTGGGTTTATGGAGATGGATGCACAAGCAGTATTCCCGCTTAGTACAAGTCAAGGCTAGCAAAAGACTTGGGAGCGAACAACTAGAGAGCGACAATAGTCATAAACATGCTTTGAGATTGACCAACATTGAATACAAGCATGAGTAGGATATAAATCACCATGAACATAAACATCGTGGAGGCTATGTTGGTTTTGTTTCAACTACATGCGTGAACATGTGCCAAGACAAGCCACTCGAATCATTCAGAGGAGGATACCATTCTATCATACTACATCACAACCATTTTAATATGCATGTTGGCACTCAAAACAAACCATTATTAACTCTTAGCTAATTAAGCATGGCATGAATAACTATAATCTCTAATTGTCATTGCAAACATGTTCAACCCATAATGAGCTGAAACCCGAACGATGAGTTAATCATATTTACAGAAACAAGATAGTTAGAGTTCGTACCAGCTTTTCTCCATCTCGGTCATTTCATCATATATCGGCATTATTGCCTTTCACTTGCACGACCGAACGATGTGAATAATAAGAGTGCACGTGCATTGGACTAAGGTGGAATTTGCAAGGAGAACTCAAAGGAGAAGACAAGGCAATATGGGCTCTATGTAAGATAGACAATAATCCATATGAGAGCCACTTAAGATTTCATCATGGGCTTCTCCTTATGACCCAAAGAAAAGAAGTTTCAAAGCAAGAACGAGAAAAACATACACGGGAAAACTCCCAACAAGCAAAAGAAGAACGAGAAATCTTTTTGGGTTTTCTTTTAATGCTACAACTAAACAAACTAGAAGGTAAAGCTAGAACTGTTTTTTTGGATTTTCTTAAAGAGTAATCAAACACACAAGAAGAAAGCATAAAGAAGAAATAAACTACCATGGATAATACAATGAAAAAGTATGGACACCGACAACTGAAATGAGTGTGTGAACATGAATGTAATGCCGGTGAGAAATACTTACTCCCCCAAACTTAGGCTTTTGGCCTAAGTTGGTCTAGGGCCACGGCTAGAAATAACCATCTTCGGGATACTCCGAAGGACACCGAGGGTTCCACTGATTAGTGACCTCCTGTGGCTCCCACTGAAAAACCGAGGCCTGATATGGATCAAGGGTCGGTGCCGGCTCAGGTGCTGGGGGTTGCGACAAACCCCAATATCGGTAGATGTCATCGGGCATAATAGTGTACCTGCATGAATGAATATCGAACAAGGAAGAAGAAGGCAGAGTAATAATCTCACAAGTACCCTGACTAAATACTAGGTTGTAAAGCAGCCTCCTATTCTTATTTTTTCTAATGAAATCATGTGCTACCATACTATTATAGTCTAAATACTTCTTGGGTAGCAACAATTCCTCTTCCTCGTAAAGCCTAATGGGTATCTCAAAATGTTTGGCTAAGCGAGATGCATAGATACCTCCAAATATGGGACCCTTTGAACGGTTTAAATTCAACCGTTGGGTCACGATGGCACCCAGACTAAAATTTCTATCAGTAAGTAAAGCATGGCACAAAATAGTGAGGTCGGGAGCACTAAGGCTTCCACTCTCGCCTCGACCAAGTAGACATCTACCCGCAAATAATGAATAATAGCATCAAACGGGAAAATGTACACTAGTTGCTCTGGCCTTCGACACCCCTCTCTCTTCACCCACAGTGATTGCGGCAATAAAATCCTCCATGTCTCTAGGACGTGGTTCACTGTTGTTGCCCTCAAAAGGTATTTTTGCAAACATTGCAAAAATCGTAAAGTGGCATTTCCTTAGGCACATCATATAAATGAAATTCTACCATGGGAGATTTTTCCTAGGATAAAAGTGAACATTTTGCACGAAAGTATTAGTGAGTAAGAGGTATTGGTCACACTTATCGTGGAGGAAGTTGGCGATGCCTACATTCTCTGCTAAATAATAGAAATCTTCATAAATTCCGGACGCTCTCAAGAATGCTTCACTTAGCCATTCACATGGACGAACCTCCCCGGTACGAGGGATATTGTATTTAGGCTTCTCACTTTATTTTTCTATAAAACCCCGGCTTGAAGAGCCTCTTAACAATCTCCTCATCATCTCTTTTGCTGAAAATTAATTCTGAAATTTTTAGTGACTCTAAATAAAAGTGAACAAAACTCAACAAAATTCATAGCAACTACTCCCACAAGTGCCTAAAAGCTATATCACGCATCAAAACTACTTGGGACCATACAAATTTGACATGCAAGCTCAAGAACAAGGTCACCACAACAGCAAAAATTTGCAATATATAAGGCACTAGAACAAAAACTAATTGGACCATAGGAGGAGTCACATACCGATGAGCAATCCCCTAAAAAAATCTGTAAATGGAGCTTTGAGCAAGGAGATCGAAAATGGCAGCAAGATGAGCTAAAACATGAGTTTGAGCAATGGTGGGATTTTTTCTGGAGGAAGACAAAGTGGATGGGTGCTGGAATAAGTGAGGGCGCCCACGTGGGACCCACAAGCCACCAGGGCGCGACCAGGGGGTGGGCGCGCCCTACAGGCTTGTGGCCCACTGGTTCAGCCCCCTGATGCATACTTAGTACCAAAAATTCGTAAATATTCCAGAAAAAATCATACTAAAGTTTCAGGTCATTCTAGGGACGTCTATTTTCAAGTCATTTTTATAATGCACGGATAAAACAGAAAACAGGAAAATAATAGCATTTTACTAGAAGGAAACTAAGGAACGAAGAATAAAAGTTGGGTACAGAAGGTAGTGCTTTCTAAATTCATCCATTTCACGTTCATCAAAATGAATCCATCAATAAGGTTAATCAAGTCTTATTGACAAACTTTTTTCGAATGACATGGAACCGGAGAATTTTCGAATAACACTAAGTTACTTCAATGGGGATATGCATGTCCCCAACAATAAGTATATCATATTTCTTCTTGACAATAGGAAGAGGATATTCAAAGCCTCCGATAATAATCGTGGAAACCTTTTCAATGGAGTTGACACTATGAACTTGAGGTTGTTTCTTCGCACCATATGCTCATTACCATTAACATGAAAAGTGGCATTACCCTTTGAAAGGATCGATATGGTTGACTAGAGGGGGGTGAATAGGCAACTAACAATTTTTAACTTTTCTTTAACAATTTAGGCTTAGCATCAAATAGGTTGGCTAGATGTGCAACTAGTTGAGGAACCTATATGATGCTAATCACAACAAGCATACAAGCAAGCAAGGGATACAACACAATAACAGCTTCCAAGAAGTAAAGGTAAGAGATAACCAAAAGTGGAGCCGGTGGAGACGAGTATGTGTTATCGAAGTTCCTTCCCTTCTGAGGAAGTACGTCTCCGTTGGAGCGGTGTGGAGGCACAATGCTCCCCAAGAAGCCACTAGGGCCACCGTATTCTCCTCATGCCCTCACACAATGTGAGGTGTCGTGATTCCACTATTGGTGCCCTTGAAGGCGGCGACCGGACCTTTACAAACAAGGTTGGGGCTCTCTCCACAACTTAATTGGAGGCTTCCAACGAAACCATGAAGCTTCACCACAATGGAATATTAGTTCGAGGTGACCTCTTCCATATAGGGTGCTCAAACACCCAAGAGTAACAAAATCCACACAAGAAACTATGGGGGAATCAATTTTACTTTGGTGGAAGTGTAGATCTAGATCTCCTACTTCAATCCCTAGCAAGACAACAAGTTTGGGTGGCTAGAGAGAGAGATCCAGCAAGAAAGCACAAGGGGCATCGATGATGGAGAGAGAGAGGTAAGAGATAAGGGAGAGGAGGAAGAAACACCTCATATATAGCCCCCCCATTTCCAACCGTTACAGCCAGATTCACATGGGAGCGGTACAACTGGGGAGGTGAGTGGTACAACCGGTATGACCGGTACAACCGGCCAACCACTCCTCAACCACCGGGCCAAAACAGAAACTTGCCCTGGATGCAGCAGCCAGGTCTGAGCCCCGGACCCGGCAAAGTCCTAAGCGGTACAACCGCTAGGGACTCTGGTTGTACCGGCTATATGAATATAGCGATACAACTGGTACAGAACTGCCCAACAACCGGAGCACAACATAAACTTGTCCGGTTGTGGCCCGGTGCTGGGCCGGTTCAAACGCCCAGAGCTGCCTTTTTGAGTCTCCCAGCCTTTGGTGGTACTACCGCCCGGGGGAAGCGGTACAACCGTTGGGGACCATTTTGGCAGCACCCCCAGGGTATCACCCCTAGAGTGGTGGTCGAACCGGAGGCTAAAAGCCAGCTGTGCAATTAGGTCGACACCACAGATTACCTGGCACGTAATGGAAGAAAGAGGGGCCTCTCTCTCAATGATGCGGAGAAGAGAATTGGGTGAAGATGGATGTGCGGAAGAATTGATTCACCCAAAACTTTCCAATGTGGATTCCCACTTGATAGTACGGGATCCCTACGACCAAAGAGAATAAACACATAGAGAATCCCATCTTCGATCTTTTCCATTTGGAGGGTCCACCTAACCGTCTTGCGTTCCACATACAATCCCTGTATAACTTGATGCACGGTTAGATCCTAGTGAGTTTTCATCATCGCCAAAACACCAAGGGTACGAGAATGCCCTTACAATCTCCCCCTTTTTTGGTGGATGATGACAACAACACGATTTGCATTGATGATCCGTAAAATAAAAGTGGAGCTCCCCCTCAATGTGTGCAACACATGGGACCTGTGCAAAAATTGGAGCTCCCCTTGATTTTATAGACCACCCACTAGGGATACATATAAGATGAAACATTACAGAGCAAGATAAACGACATAATGAGTAGAGCATAATAGTAAGGGTACGATAAGTCTCAGACTCTACTTAAACACACATAGTCTCCACACAAACTGATAAGAAGCAAATAAGAGTTCAACTGGAAGACGCAACAAAGAGACAAATAAACACCCATGCAACACCCATGCAAATCCCGTTAAGGAACTTTCTCCCCCTTTGGCATCAAGACACCAAAAAGGAAAAGAATGATCCTAGTACCCCAGAACTCAGTAGATCTCCTCGTTGGTCGCATATCCGTCAGAATCATCATCACGAGAGCCATCCCCATCATCATCATCATCAGTAGCATCATCATCATCAACAGCAGAGGAGGAGGCAGCCGCCTGGTCTAGGATCTCATCATCAATCCAAGTGTTATGCTCATAGATCCATTGTTCTTCAGGAGTGATGTTCTTCTTAGAGCCATTGGCAGCATCAAGATGGAGAGCCTGCATAATCTATATTTGTCTGCATCGGGCAAGCTTCTCGTTAACATGGGCATCATAGAGCTTCTTCTAAACAAGAGTCTGGAGGCAGAAGGTTTTCTTGATCTTGTTAGAGATCTTGGAGGCCCAAGATGGCTTGGCACCTGCAGGAAGCTCAAAATCACTATCACTGGAAGTAGCAAAGACATCCTTAGGGTTGGCATCAGGAAAGCGAGGTGCATCATGTTTCTTCTTCCGGAGCTTCTTGACTTCATGCATGATGAGGTTCTCAGGAGAAGTGAGAAGCTCGCCCGGCTGACGGATGGCCCACAGAGAGTTGATAAAACTCATGATATAAGGAGCATAGGTGGGAACCATCCGGTAGACCATAGTGGAGTACAACTCCTACCACATCTATTTGGAAACATCAAAGGTAGCTCCAGAGCCAGCTTTAGTCTTCATGGCAATAAGCACATCAACAAAGTACCCATGAATCACATCCTGATTTCCAACTTTGGGTAGAAGAACATTCCGGAATACTCTATGCAGAATGTCATAGACTTGCCGCAGGTCCTTAGTGGCTCCCATAACCCCCCGCCCGAGAATGTAAAGGGGGGCTAACCTGTCCTTATCCATGGATTGAGCCCGATCATGAGGACGAATGCCTCCATTCCCAGTGAGCCCAGTATCATCATAGCCAAGGACATTGCAGAAGGCGCGCCACGTAACATGGAAGAATTCATCATGACACATGAAGGAGAGATGACACTCTAAGTCAGTGCCAAAGTGGACCGTGGCATAGAACTGATGAATAAGTTGCACATCAAAGGCACAGTTGAAAGTCATGAGCTTGATCAGGTCAAATTCTCCACACAATGCCAAGGTGTCTCCAAAGTAATCCATGTTGTTCCTCCAGTGCTCGATCAATCGTCCATTGCTTAGAATACTTGTTCTTGTGATGGTCATAGAGCTCATGCACGATCTGAAACTGAAACTCATTCCGGAACTGAGGAGTGGTCCATATGGGAGCAACAGGAACCTCATACGGATTTGGAAGACGGGCCCTCTCCCAAACAGATTGCTTCCAGGAATGCACGGGATTGGCATATTTCTTGGAATCCAAGGACTTCTCACGGCGAGAAGGATTGGTGGGGATCACAACTTCCTCATTCTCAGAATCCTCAACAATCTTGTACCTGCGAGCACGTTTCTTGGTCTTCTGCCAAGGAGCAGCACTAGAACCACCTGCAGACAAGCACCTGAGAAACACAGAGTGGAAACCCAAAGAAGATGAGAATATTGTACACATCGGGGGCACTTCGGGTCGGTGGTGGCGGCAGCTGGCGACAAGGGGGCACCAGGAGCAGTCGGGCAGGAAGGGGATAACTAAATACCCCTTCGACCCGGCCTCCAAATCTGAGTACTGGGTCGTGACCGGTTGTACCGCTCCAGAGGAGCGGTTGTACCAGTCCAAGTACCAGGCCAGGGAATTAGCGGTAGAACCGCTATCTTCCCCAGTTGTATAGTTGGGACGGGACAACAGGTGAATTAGCGATAGAACCGCTTATACCACCGGTTGTACCGCCCAGCCACAACCACCACCACTAGATGATCAAAGCGTACAATCCCATATATATGTGGTGGGGAAAAACTCCATGGTGGAAATAAAAACAAAACACGCCAATAAAGAACCATGGAGAATGCCCACACCTGGGGCTCCAAGCAAATATGACCATATTTGACAGACTCATAGTAGTGGGGGCGGTGGCCGAGGCCACCTATGTATGAGTCAATTGGTATGGCGCCGTGAAGAATTATCCTTGGGCCCATGATCAAAACCCGTCTTTGAAGCACAAGTGCCATCAAGAATGGCGAATGCGAAAGAGTTTGATTAGTTTATGAATAATAGGAGGAGGGATAGTTCATTGAGAGAACTAGACTCCCCCTAAATCCATGCCTAAACCTAGACAAGACATAATGATGAGTGTGGTGGGGTGTGCACTAAGTCAATCCACATTGCTCAAATCAATGATATTTAGCTCATGCTTAACTCGTGAAACCTTGTTTCATCCAATGGCTTCATAAATATATCTGCAAGTTGCTCATTAGTGCTCAGATGAAAAAAATCGATGTCTCCTCGCTTGACATGTTCCCGGAGAAAGTGATGACAAATATCAATATGCTTCATCTTGGAATGTTGAACCGGGTTGCTGGAGATCATAATGGCACTTTCATTATCACAGTAAAGAGGCACTTTGTCACAATTGACACCATAATCCTTGAAAGTTTTCCTCATACTCGCCCTCAGTAGATGAGAGAGAAACACAGTTTTGTGCACAGCAACTGGCAGCAGCTACATACTCGCCCTCAGTGGATGAGAGAGAAACACAGTTTTGTTTCTTTGAAGACCAACTTACCAAAGACCGACCAAGAAATTGGCAGCCTCCGGAAGTGGACTTCCTATCCACATGATCTCCTGCACAATCCAAGTCACTATGTCCAATTAGATCAAACGAAGCCCCCTTGGGATACCATAAGCCAAAGTTTGGGGTATGAGCCAAATATCGGAAGATTCGCTTGACAGCCACATGGTGACTCTCCTTAGGTGCGGATTGAAATCGTGCATAAATTCCCACACTTAACATGATATCTGGTCTAGATGCACAAAGGTAAAGCAAAGATCCAATCATGGAGCGGTATACCTTTTGATCCACAACTTTACCATTGGGATCACTGTCAAGATGGCATTTGAGTGGCATAGGAGTGTTGGCCTTGGGAGGATTGAGCTCATCCATCTTGAACCTCTTGAGCATGTCTTGAGTGTATTTGTCTTGATTGATGAAGGCACCTTGACTTTGTTGCTTGACTTTGAAACCAAGGAAGTACTTCAACTCTCCCATCATGGACATCTCAAACTTATTTGTCATCAGAATGACAAATTCTTCATTGAAAGCTTTGTTAGGAGAACCAAATATAATATCGTCAACATATAGTTGGCATATGAACAAGTTCGCGTTGACCCTCTTCGTAATAAGAGTGGGATCGATTTCCCCAATTTCAAACCCACGATCTTGCAACATCTTGGTAAGGTGCTCATACCACGCATGTGGGGCTTGCTTAAGGCCATAGAGAGCCTTATCAAGAACGTATACATGATTGGGGAACTTGGGATCCTCGAATCCCAGGGGTTGCTTGACGCATACCAACTCCTTAAGAGGACCATTAATAAAATCACTCTTAACATCCATTTGATATAATTTAAAGTTATGATGAGAAGCATATGCAAGCAACATGTGAATAGATTCAAGGCGAGCAACAGGAGCAAAGGTTTCATCGTAGTCGATACCCTTGACTAGGGAGTAGCCTTGTGCCACCAATCTTTCCTTGTTGCAAATGACGATGCCGTTTGCATCTTGCTTGTTTTTGAAGATCCATTTAGTTCCAATAACATTGTGGTTCTCCTTAGGTCTTGGCACCAATCGCCACACTTGGTTGCGCCCGAAGTTGTTGAGTTCATTGTGCATATCTTCAACCCACTCCATGTCCTCGAGTGCATCTTGTACCTTAAGGGGCTCAATGCAAGAAACAAACGCATGATGTTCACAAAAGTTTGTTATTTTTCTACGAGTGGTTACCCCTTTTTGCAAGTCGCCGTAGACGTTTTCCAACAAATGTTGTCTAAGTTTGAGCTTGGCAGCATTCTTGGCGGCTCGTCTATCTAGGATTTCCTCCATGGAAGGTCGAGGGACAACAGTCTAAGAAGCATCTTCTTGACGATCTTGAGCGCCTTCGTGAGCTTGCTCTTGATCTTTAAGAAGATCTTGATCTTGAGGTTGCTCGGATACGTGGACTTGTTCTTGGGCATCACTTGGTGAGACACCATCATCAGTAGATTGATCTTTCCCTTGATCTTGTCCATGTGGTAGAGGACCTTCATTTTGTTCTTCGGAAGCATGTGGGTCTTGCATCGGTGATGGTTCCACCTGAGTAGAACATCGTCCTTCTCCTTCGGCCACAAGGGATTCCTCAATGGGTAGGAAGTATCCCACACCCATTCTTCTTTTGGCTTGGGGAGGAATTTCATCACCTACATCACAAAGACAACTTTGCTCCACTTGGGAGCCATTATTTTCATCAAACTCTACGTTAATCGTCTCCTCAATGAGTCCCATGGACTTGTTGAGGACACGATAAGCTTGAGAGTTTGCAGCATAACCAACAAATATGCCCTCATGAGCTCTAGATTAAAATTTAGACAAACGAGAACCTTTCTTGAGAATGAAACACTTACAATCGAACACTCGGAAGTATTTGAGGTTGGGCTTGTTCCCAGTAAGAATCTCATAAGGAGTCTTGTTCATGCCTTTGCGGAGATAGAGCGATTTTATTCATGACACGTTGTGTTGATGGCTTCGGCCCAAAAGTTGTATGGAGATTTAAACTCCGCCATCATGGTTCTTGCCGCATCCATCAACGTCCGGTTCTTCCACTTCGCAACACCGTTTTTTTGAGGGGTGTAAGGTATGGAATATTGGTGTTTTATCCCTTCATCATTGAGAAACTCAATTGAGTGCCATTGTCACTTCTGATCATCAAAATCTTTGCATCATGTTGACGTTCCACTTCATTTGAAAAGTCGATGACGGCCTGTTGAGTCTCACTCTTACTCTTGAAGAAATATACCCAAGTGTATCTGGAGTAATCATCTACAATCACCAAGCAATATGTTATTCCTCCAAGGCTGTCAAAAGATGGAGGCCCGAAGAGATCCATGTGAAGGAGCTCTAAGGTCCTCTTTGAGTAGATTGTTGTAGATGGACGATGAGCCTTTTAATGTAGCTTTCCTTTGATACAAGCACTGCAAGCACAATCTTTGGCAAAGCTCAAATTTGTTAGTCCAAGAATGTGATCCCCTTTGAGGAGACTTTGCAAAGATCTCATATTGACATGGGCTAGTCGGCGATGCCAAAGCCATCCCACATCAACTTTAGCCATTACACATGTCGCGGTCTTAGTGGGTCGCTCCGAGAAGTTAATCACATAGAGACCGTTTTTGACATGTCCAACAAAGGCTACTTTAAGAGTCTTTCTCCACAAAAGGGTCATAGTATCAATGCCAAATAAGGTACTAAAACCCATGATTGCAAGTTGACAAACGGAAAGTAAATTGTATGCAAGGGTCTCAATAAGCATGACTCTCTCAATAGTTAAGGTCGGAGAGATAACTACCTTATCAAGACCCAATACCTTTGAGATTGAATCATCTCCAAATAAGACTTGGGTGGCCATAGATTCATTGGGTTGAACATCCATCACCAAGTCCTTCCTTTTGGTCATATGATTTGTTGCTCCGCTATTGAGCAACCATGAGACTCCCCCGGAAGCAAAGTCTTACAAGAGATCAATGTTTGGTTTTTGGGTACCCATTCTTTAATGGGTCCTTTCATGTTAGCAACGAGGGTCTTAGGAACCCAAATACACCATTCAATGTACTCATAAGAAGAACCAACATATTTGGCATAAACATGACCATCACTAGCACGACACAAAACATAAGAGGGGTTAAAGTCGGCGATCTTGTTGGGGTGGGTAATCTTGCCCTTCTTGGCATTACCAACCACAACTTTGTCTTTCTTCTTATCATGAGGACCATCTCCTGCTCTTACAAAGGTTTCCTTGAGCGGTGGAACCTCCTTGGTTTTCACCTTCTTCTTGTTGTTGTTTTTGGGTGCAAGCCCAACTCCTTTTGCCACAACTTCCTTCTGATTACTCAAAAGATCATTGAGCGTCTTCTCACCTTGGATACACATCACCAAACCCTTTTCAAGCTGCTCTTTTAGCTTAGCATATTCATCCACAAGATGTGCATGCTCACAACATGGGTTAGTAGTAGATGCATTATCAATTAGAACAAAAGGAGGACACATGGCAATTTCCTTAGTTAGTTTTACTTGGAGTTGATCATGCGACTCCTTAAGAGAGGCATGAGCACCCTTCAATTCCTTGTGAGCATTGTCAAGTGTGTCAAGCTCAAACTTTTGTCGATCATGGCCAACACCAAGTGCAGCCTTTCAGACTTGAGCACACGGTTAAGAACAATAGCATGATCATAATATTTACGTACTTTAGAAAGGTCATCATTTTGTGACTCCTCAAGAGTCATACGAAGACCTCGCTCGTCCTCAAGAGCAATATATAGGTCCGCTATCTCGTCGGCATAATCACAACTATGGCCTCTCAACTCTTCAAGATATTCTTCTTGAGACTCGATAGTGTCATGGGCCTCACCAAGTTGTTCCAAGAGAGCAACGAAGTGCTTCTTGGACTCTCCCTTGAGTTTACACAAGAATTTGTCAAACTCATTTTTATGCTCTTTCGCCTCCTCATGTTCATCCACACATTCTAAATACGGAGTGGAATAAATATAAGTCTTAATGTTTGAGGTTTTGGTATTGGAGATTACATTGGTGATACCTTTAGCCATGAGGCACCTCGTGACGATGTTCTCATTGGGGGCATCAAAGAGTGACACCTTTGTTGGGGTAGAGGAAGCAATTTCCACAGATGCCATTGCCATTCCTTCACCACTTCTGTCTTCTTCATCAACATCATCATTTGAGGCATACTCTTCTTGAGCCACCAATACTTTGTGAGGAGCCTTCTTGGTGAAGTTGGTTTTGTTGGGGAAGGACTTGGCCTTATCTTTGCGAATGAGTTTGCCACCATTGTCTTCCCTCTTCTCATATGGGCAATCCACCACAAAGTGACTCACATTACCACAATTGTAGCATGTTCTCACACGTTGCTTGCCCTTTGACCCATTTGAGTTGTTCTTGGAGAATTTGGGCCTTGTGTTTCTCTTGTTGCCCAAAAATTGTCTGGAAGCAAGAGCCATGTGCTCATGATAAGCATATTTGGTGTCCTTGGGGCAACCCTATTCTTCTTCTTCTTCTTCTTCCTCCTCTTGAATTAACTTGGCCTTCAAAGCAAGGTTGGGAGAGGATTTCTTTGACCATTGCACGCAAGCGAGAGCATTGTCAGCTGTCATGTTCAGGATGTTCATTGCATTAAATTCATCCAACACATCACCAGAAGACAAGGTTTGAAAGTCCGGCCTTTGACGGATGACAACGGACATGACCATGTTGTAGGGCATGATGGCCTTCAAAAACTTATGCTTGATCCAAGTATCATCCACATCCTTGATGCCATTGTCTTTGAGGGAAACGGCGAGAGCGGTCACCCATCTATAGAGCTCATGCGGTTCCTCACCATCTATCATCACAAACTTATCTGACTGATCAAGGACAACTTCATAGTTTGACCGTTGAATGATTGAACTGCCCTTGTACATGGAGACAATGTGTTCCCAACACTCTTTAGCAACAGTGAAGGGTCACAGGTGAGGTAGGTCTTCAACAGGAACAATGGCTTGGAGTATGAACAAGGTGGAAGAATTTAGCCATTTATCCGCTTGTTCTCTTGGAGTAAGGTTGCGTGGATCATGAGGATAGTATCGTTCTTCAATGACTCTCATGAGATGAATTGAGTTGTGATATAAATGAGACTTGATACTAAAAACCCAGTTAGCAAAATCATTCTTAACAAGTTTAGGAGGAGGACCATGATTAACTATATGAGGTGGGTGCACCGGTCCTCCATAGACCACAGGAGGGGGAACTGAGGCAAAGCTCCCTGACCCATTAATTCCTTGAGAACGATTATCCTTGTCAGCACTAGCGCCCTCCTTACTGGAGTTGACATCCGATGTTGAGTTAGTGGCTTTAACCACTTGCACCGCATCGGTAGAAACTTTAAGAGTTCCAAGGAATTCTTTAAACATGGATTGAACCTCGGTCACCATGAAGGATTTTATCAAGGACAAGGCCTCATTCAAATCCTCGCGTGAGACCGTGTTCACTCCCGCGGCCTCGAGAAGTTCTCCCACACGCTCCTCTTCGCCAGCCATACTCTTCGGGTGGTGAAACCCTTAATAAAGAGACGTAGCTCTGATACCAATTGAAAGGATCGATATGGTTGACTAGAGGGGGGTGAATAGGCAACTAACACTTTTTAACTATTCTTTAACAATTTAGGCTTAGCATCAAATAGGTTGGCTAGATGTGCAACTAGGTGAGGAACCTATATGATGCTAATCACAACAAGCATACAAGAAACCAAGGGATACAACACAATAATAGCTTGCAAGAATTAAAGGTAAAAGATAACCAAAAGTGGAGCCGGTGGAGACGAGGATGTGTTACCGAAGTTCCTTCCCTTGTGAGGAAGTACGTCTCCGTTGGAGCGGTGTGGAGGCACAATGCTCCCCAAGAAGCCACTAGGGCCACCGTATTCTCCTCGCGCCCTCACACAATGCGAGGTGTCATGATTCCACTATCGGTGCCCTTGAAGGCGGCGATCGGACCTTTACAAACAAGGTTGGGGCTCTCTCCACAACTTAATTGGAGGCTCCCAACGAAATCATAAGCTTCACCACAATGGAATATGGCTTCGAGGTGACCTCTTTCGTCTAGGGTGCTCAAACACCCAAGAGCAACAAAATCCACACAAGAAACTATGGGGGAATCAATTTTCCTTTGGTGGAAGTGTAGATCTAGATCTCCTCCTTTAATCCCTAGCAAGATAACAAGTTTGCGTGGCTAGAGAGAGAGGTCAGGCAAGAAAGCACAAGGGGTATCAATGGTGGAGAGAGAGAGGTAAGAGATAAGGGAGAGGAGGAAGAAGCACCTCTTATATAGGCCCCCCCTATTTCCAACCGTTACAGCTAGATTCACATGGGAGCAGTACAACTGGGGAGGTGAGCGGTACAAACGGCATAACCGGTATGACCGGTACAACCGGCCAACCACCGCTCAACCACCGGTCCAAAACAGAAACT
Source organism: Hordeum marinum (assembly GCA_022496015.1). Taxonomy (NCBI): domain Eukaryota; kingdom Viridiplantae; phylum Streptophyta; class Magnoliopsida; order Poales; family Poaceae; genus Hordeum; species Hordeum marinum. Next base: position 115,220,395 of record CM039674.1, on the reverse strand, counting down.
TGACCCGGATGTAGTTGCCAGGTCTGAGCCCCAGACCTGGCAAAGTCCTAAGCGGTACAACCGCTAGGGACTCCGGTTGTACCGGTTATATGAATATAGCGATACAACCGGTCCAGAACCGCCCAACAACCGGTGCATAGCAGCATGAGCGCTTCTCACCAGCATCAACCCTCTTTACAGTCTCTACAATCAAGTCCATCACTCGAATCCTGGTGTGACGATCAAGATGGATGCGCATGTTGATGGAGTATCCACGAATCATCTTATCATATCTAGACTTGGGCATCAAGGTATGCCTCAGGATGGTGTTCATGGTATGGAGGCCTGGCTGGAGAAAGTAGATGGAGCCAAGCTTGTGAGATTGAACTTTGTCTGCAGGGATAGGAATATACATGTCCTTCATGGCATTGTGGCTCCCCTTGGATTCTGTGTAGACATCCAAATCTCCATCCTAAACCTTTGGGACTCCTAAGATGGTAGCCCACTCATCAACAGTAGATTCATATCTTGCTCCTTCAATCATCCATACAATCCTATCCTCTCCATAGAAATGTCAGTGGAGTAGAATTGCATGATCATCTCATCATTCCAGGAAGTAAACTCTCTGCCAACAAACTCATCAAGTCCAATGCAGTGAAAATTGTCTTGGACACATGGAAAGTAGTCATCATTCTCCTTGATGTACTTCCAGTCAACATATCTCATGTCACTAACTGTTGGGTTCTTGTCTAGCAAAACTGTCTCATAGAAGTCTTGGTGCTCTTTGGTGTAAAATCTTTAATCAACAACAGTCTTTCTCCTTTGGGCATATGGATCAACAACTCTCCATGCTCTCAAGCCTGAATCCTTCCTCTTCTTCATATCCTTAGCTACTAGGTGGCTGGCATCATGACTAGAAGGTGAGGTCTAAGCTTCATCAGAACAGACATAACATCATCATCATCTGCTTCTCTAAAAGTGGATTTCTTGTTCTTCTCAGAAGTAGGTATATCCCTGGTAGTCCTCTTGGACTTCTATGCAGCAGCTTTCTTTGAAATTTCCTTGGTGCACCTGGAGGGGCCTGGCTTGGGCATAGCATCAGCCAACAGTTTCTTGGTTGTCTTCTTAGGAGGGGCCTGAACAGCAGGTTCCTCCTCTTCCTCTTCAGCAGCAACACCAGCAGCAATAGCCTCCTCTAGATATTCAAACATGGAGGTAGGCATGCCCTGCACACGGATGATCCTCTTCCTGGTTGTCTTCTTATCGCCTTCCTTCTTAGGCAATGCTTTCCTAGGGACCTCAACACACACTGTCGCCCTAGCACTCTCATGTGCTTTGAAGGTTTCTTCAGGTGCATAAGTTTTCCTGACCACCTTCCTCGATGAAGTGGCCTCATTGGCATCCTTCCTAGGAGCCTTCTCTTGCTTCTTGGCAAGAATCTCTTCCGAGACAAAATCTGAATCCTCTTCATCTGAGTTGAGTCTCTTCCTGGTCCTTGTTGCAGCCTTAGGCAACCCATGAGAACTGGGAGTGTCTGGATCTGAAGATGAACTGGACTCAGGACTAGTGCCTGAACTCATCTCATCATTCTGCTCTGGCAAGTTCTGACTGTCTGACCCTGACATGCTGACCCTGTGAATAGAGTATAGAAGAGTGTAATAGGATAAGTCATCACAAAATGCAGATGTTTTTTAAAGTTTGAACAGAAAAATTATAGATGTAGTTCACTGCAAAATTGGATTTCGGTGTCACCGAGTCAAACATTTCGGTGCCGCCGAGACTCACAAAACTCTTAACCAAAACTTGGCAACAATTTCAGTCAGACCGAAACTTGTCACTCGGTCTCACCGAGTTCTGTCCTTAGTAGCACAAAAAGGCAATCGATGGAACCGGTTTTTCTGACTCGGTATCACCGAAATGCAACTTCACGAGCAACTAAACCTAGAATTTTTCGATTTGCTAGACTATCGAGTTTATCTTGTGGATTGAACGATCTCAAACTGTGGCTAGATAATGGAGAAATACTAATGCGCAAGAATCGGAGGTTGGAGCACAAGAGTGGGCCGAATCCGTACCCTAGCTCGATGATGGATCCTCTATGACAGCAACGGGGGCAAAGATTCCGTCGACGGCGGCGATTCCCAGCGGCGGAGGAGCGCGGGAAGACAAGGGCGACGACCAGGGGGTCCTTCTATGGTAGCTTAGGGCTTGGGGCGCGATGATTTGACAAATGAAATTCAAAGCATCGGGGTCCACCGATTATATACCCTTTACTGTCGATGACGCCGATTCTAAATTTTCGGTGTCATCGATTTTCTCAACTGTCAGCTAACAGGGAAACTCGGTGTAACCGAGAATATGGAATCGGTAGTACCAAGGCAAGAAATCCAGATCAACCCTAGGCATTCGGTGAGACCGAGAATTGTGGGTTGGTTCCACCGAGATGCACTTGGGAGGTTTTAATGGTCAGTCCTTGTCGATACGGAACTCTGAGTGCTCCTCACACAGAGTGATCGAGAAGTACTTGTTCAAATTTTGTGATGCAGCATGAATAGAGTATGAGGTGAGAAATCATAGATAGCTAAAGAAGTGGTCGTAGGCATTCTTGTATATCCAATTGGCAAATAAATATGAAAAGCCAAATATCAACAATTGGATATCCTCAAATTAGTAAATAAATGCAGACCAACACGCTCACACAATAAGATGTCAAATAAAATCATGGCAAACATGCACAAAAACAATAGCATCTAACAAGCACTTTGGCAATGACGGGGTCATATATATATATATGAGTATATTGACTTAGGAGACAAGTAAGAATACTTGATCATAGGTCATATTCATCGTTTAAGCACAAGTGGGGTTACCACTTTCACATAAAGCATTTAATGTTGTCACATTCTTATGAGATGCTTTAACTCAAGTCTTAGAGTAAAGCTCCCCCTTTATGTGACATCCCCCATAAGAGGGATAAACTAACCTTGGGTTTTGTCGAAGAAGACTTCAAGTTGGTGAGGTAGTGGTGGATGCTCAAAGTTGATGAAGATCACCAAGAGTTGAGAGCATCCTTGTTGTTTCATTACTCTTCTCACCTACATGGGTTAGTCCCAACACACAAGAGACAAATACAAGGATATCTATGGACATGGAGTGCAAAGCATATGTGATGATGTCCATTGATTTGTTGATTACCTTGTCCCTTGCTTACCTTTGAGGGAATGTGTGACTCCTTGAACTATTGCATAATGTTGATGTTGTTTGCAAGTAGTTCTTGCCAATAATGAATATGAGTGAATTTCATTGGCGGAGTCACCCCTCAAGAACTTTCTAGTTCTTCTTATTGGGAACCCACATCAAGTTGATGGGGATCCTTGGCGTTGAAGTAGCACTTGTAGAAGTTGAGCTTGTAGTAGCCTTGGGAACCCACTTCACCAAAGCTTGGATTCATCTTCATATGAGTCAATGTCCTCTTGAAGCTTGTTCTTCTCCTTCAGCTTGGTGTCTTGTGGTAGAAGGTTATGTTGAGATTTTGTTCCCTTGGGGAGAGTATTTTCATACTTCTATTTTTGAGGAACAAACTTGGGATCTGGGTATTGACCTTCTTCCCATTCAACTCCATTAGCGTTGAAGTAGCCAACACCACGATTCTTCCAGCATCCTCCATGCTTGCGTACAATCTCCTCAAATTGTTTGCACCCTTCAAGACTCTTGTAGATACCTTTCTCTATAATCCCTTTCAAGAGTTCATTTTCTTGCTCAAGTGTAACTTGGCTAAGAGAAGAGTTAGTGGGTTCAAGAGAACTACTAGAAGCAATATCATTGGATTTATCATTTTTATTGCTACTAGTTGAAGAACCTTTCTTTCCTTTGTTACTAGCCTGCTTAGACTTAACTTGAGGCATCAATGTAGATAAGAGAAGTCGTTTGGCTAGATAAGAGGAGGTCTTCTTTCGAAGATCGTCATTGATAGATTTAAGGAACTCATGCTCTTGCTCTAAATTGAGCTTCTCGAAGGGTAGCTTCTCATGTGTCCTTACAAGCTCTCTATGATCTTCTAGAGTTGACTGGTGAGCTAACTTAAGAATTTTTAGTTCTTGAGTTAGTCGTTCTATTTCCAACTTATCATCATCACACGACTTATCTACACTAGAGTGAGTACTAACAAGTTCATTTTGACTAACATTACTAGTTTTGTCAAATAGCAAGTCATCTTCAATTAACAAGTCATCTTCATCACTATTGAAATCAAGATACTCGGGGTGTGATACCTTGGGGACTTTAGCCATGAAGCAACTTCCACTCCCTTTGTTTGATGAATCAAATAGATCATAGGAGTTGGTAGTCACTAGTGCAATTCCGGCAACACCTTCATCTTTATTATAGTCGGAGTTGGAGTGATAGCTTCTCTTGGATTGGTTGTCGGAGTCGGAGCCGGAAACCCATTCACCAACATGAGCTTGATGTTTCCTTATTGAGTAGCTCTTGGTGTACTTGTCCTTCTTCTCCGAGTCCCTACTTCTCCTTGAGGGTCTTCGTACATAACGATCATCTCTACTCCTTCTCTCTTTTCGAGGTGACTCGTCTCTTGAGCTTCGTCTTCTTGGTGACTCTTCTCTTCGTTTGTAGGAAGCCGTGCACTCATTGGAGTAGTGTCCGAGCTTCCCACAATTGTAGCAGTTTTGGTCACGACTTGACGAACGCTTCTCATCATATCTTGAGTTGGAGCTTCGATCTTTGCTTCTATTCCTGTAGAACTTGTTGAATTTCTTGACCATCAGGCTTATCTCTTCATTTGTGACAAGGTTGTCACTTGAGGTAGCGGGAGCATCACTTGTGGCTTTGTAAGAACCGCTAGACTTGTGGTGAAGCTCTTCCTTGTCTTTGAGTGTCATCTCATGAGCAACAATTCTACCAATCACTTTCGTTGGCTTGAGATCTTTGTAGTCGGGCATCATTTGGATCAATGTGCAAACGGTGTCATATCGACCATCCAAAGATCGAAGTATCTTCTTGATGATGAATTTTTCAGTCATTTCTTCGCTTCCTAAGTCGGCAATCTTATTGGTGATGAGATCTAGCCTAGAGTACATCTCAGCGACTCCTTCACCACCCTTCATCTTGAACTTGTCAAGTTGACTTTGAAGAACATCCAACTTGGATTCTCTCACAGATTCTGTACCTTCATGCATATCAATCAAAGTATCCCAAATCTCTTTTGCATTCTCAAGACGGCTGAACTTGTTGAATTCTTCGGGGCATAGACACTTGAAGAGAATGTCACATGCTTGAGCATTGAGTTGCAACATCTTCAACTCATCTGCGGTCACTTCACGATCGGGTTCCTTTCCTTCCGCAAAGAATTCACCTTGCATGCCAACATGAACAACAGCCCAAACGGAGGGGTTATGACCAAGCAAATGCATTTTCATTTTGTGCTTCCAACTAGCAAAATTTGTGCCATCAAAGTATGAACCTCTATGGTGATAATTTCCCTCACTAGATGCCATACTTCTCCCAGGTTGTGAGACCAATGCTATGGAGACCAAAGCTCTGATACCACTTGTAGGATCAAAAGTAGAGCTAGAGGGGGGTGATTAGACTACTTGACCAAATAAAATCTACTTTTTACCAATTTTAATTCTTGGCCGATTTTAGCATTCATAGTATGTCAAGTACACCCTACACATGCATGTCTAAGAGTATAGCAGCGGAAACTAAAGACATTGCACATGTAAGTAAAGAGAGGGTAGGAAAAGCAAACGCAATTGGTGACACGATGATTTTTCCCGTGGTTCCGATAGGTGGCGCTATCGTACATCCATGTTCATGGAGTCTTCAACCCACGAAGGGTAATGATCGCGAGAGTCCATGGAGGGATCTACCCACGGAGGGTTCCACGAAGAAGCAACCTTGACTATACCATGACGGCTTACATCCACGGAGGACTAGCCTTACTCGGGGTAGATCTTCACGAAGTAGGCGATCTCCTTGCCTTTACAAACTTCCTGGTTCACTCGACAACACGAAGTAGGAGGATCCCAAGCGACACCTAACCAATCTAGGAGGCACCACCCTCCAAAAGGTAATAGGCTTGGTAATGTCGATGAACTCCTCGCTCTTGTGCTTCAAGATGATAGACTCCTCAACACACAATCACTCTCTCATAGATATGGCTTGGTAGAAGAGATGGGATTGGTGGAAAGAAACTTGGGGAGGCTAGAAATCAAGATCCATATGGTTGGAGTGGAAGATCTTGACCTCAACACAAGGGTAGGTGGTTCTCTCTCAGAAAACTGATAGGATAGGTGTGGAATGGTTCTGAGTGCTTCTCTTTAGAGTAGGTGGTGGTGAAGGGGTATATATAGGCATCCCCAAAAATCCAACCATTACACACAATAAGTCAGACTCGATGACACCGATGTGTTAATCTCGGTGGTACCAAAGTGAACAAAAGGTGGCAACTTTTGAATCTCAGTGAGACCGATATAGGAATCTCGGTTGCACCGATAAGGTGACCAACGGTCAGAATGCTCAATCTCGGTGACGCCGATTTGACAATCTCGGAGGGACCGAAATTGTGAACTTGCGTAATAGAAAGTTGGTAGCCCAACTCGGTGGCACCGAATGCAGTATCGGCTGCACCGAAAGGCTAGGGTTTGGCTAAGTCTGTCTAGGGTTTGAAATCGGTGGCACCGAATGTAGAAAGTTGGTTGCACCGATTTTGAGTGATTGGCTTTGGACAGACTTTGAAGGGAGAGTTTGTGGGTGTCTTTGGTGACTATCACTTGTGCACGTATGAGAATTTTGTTCACCAACAAAACCTTACCCCCTTGTAATAGTATTGGCTTTCCTATGGACTCAAAGTGATTTCTCACAAATATAAAATGTAGAGTCCTCTTGCTTGAAGTTTTTCCAACCTATTTCCTTGCATCTTGGGGTATTCCACAATCTCTTTGCCAACCCATCATTGAACTTTTCCTGAAACACTTGGTGGAAACATTAGTTCAATGACTTATATGTTGTTATGAATTACCAAAACCACCAAGGGAGCAAATGTGCTTTCACCCGGCGGCACTTCGGTGCCACCGGGAGTGAGGGGGAGAGAGCCTCCTCCTTCTTATTCTACCTTGGTCTCCTCCCTAGATGGGAGGAGAGTTTCCCCTCTAGTCCATGGTCACCATGGCTCCCGGAGTGCAAGAGCCCCTTCGAGATTGGATCTCTCTCTCTCTCTCTCTGTTTCTCTACTTTTTTCATGACTGTTTTCTGACCCCTTCACCATTTCTTCGATATTCGGAGATCTATAACTCCGATTGGGCTGAAATTTTCAAGGGATTTTTATCGCAAAATTATGTTTCTTGCGACGAATGAAGGACCCCAACTGACTTAAGGGGTGACCACAAGCTATCAGGGTGCGACCACCCCCCTAGCCATGCCTCGTTGGCTTGTGGGGCCCTCACGCAATCGGTTGCGTTGATTGTTCTTCCCAAAATTCACATATTTTATAAAAAAACTCCATAAAATTTTATTGTGTTTGGACGTCGTTTGATATGGATTTTCTACAAAACAAAAAAACAAGAACTGGCATCGGGCACTGGATAAGTAAGTTAGTCCCAAGAATAATATAAAAATTTGCCAAAAGTATATGAAAGTTTTAGAATATTGGCATGAAACAATCAAAAATTATAGATACGATGAAGATGTATCAGCATACCCAAGCTTAATTCATGCTCATCCTCGAGTAGGTAAATGATAAAAAAGATAATTTTTAATATGGAATGCTACCTAACAAGATCTTGGACAACTGTCAAAATTATGGCATGAATATTAAGATACAATTGATTCAAGGAAATAGTCTATAATTTTCCATAAAGACATCAATACTCAGGTTTACTCACAAACGATCATGTCCTTTCAAAATGACAATGCTAAAGATTGCTATCCCTACAAAATCATATAGACTGTCATGCTTAGTCTTCCTAGAATGAAGTATTAATCATGAGCACCCTAGTGTCAAACCAAGAAATTGGATCACACTTTTTAACGCGCTTCGACATTTTATACCTCACTCAATACATGAGCATGAACCATGGACATAGTATATAGGTGAAATAGACTATGGTGGTATGTTTCAAAGGGGTAACAATGGAGAAGAAAGAAGTCTCGCATCAACTAGGCGGATCAACGGCCTATGGAGATGTCCATCAATCGATATCAATGCGAGGAGTAGGGATTGCCATGCAACGGATGCACTTAAGAGCTATAAGTGTATGAAAGCTCAAATTAAAATAAGTGGGTGTGCATCCAACTTGCTTGCTCATGAAGACCTCTGGCATTTCAGGAATCCCATCATCAAAATATAGAAGCCAAGTTCTAGAATGAAATTCCCACTAGTATATGAAAATGACGAATCAGGAGACTCTCTATATGAAGAACATGGTGCTACTTTGAAGCACAAGTGTGGTAAAGGATAGTAGCAAGTCCCTCCTCTCTTTTTCTCTCATTTTTTCCTTTTCCTTTTCTTTTTCTTTATTGCTTTTTTTCCTTCTTTTTTCTTGGTGGGCTCATTTGGCCGCCCCCATTTTTTCATTTTTCGTCCGGAGTCTCATCCCGACTTATGGGGGAATCATAGTCTCCAACATCCTTTCCTCGTTGGGACAATGCTCTAATGATGATGATTATCACACTTTTATTTACTTACAACTCAATATAACAACCCAATGATGATTTGATATGACTCTATATGAATGCCTCTGGCAATGTACCAGGATGTGCAATGATCTAGCGTAACATGTAGTCGATGATGAATGGTGTCTTTGCCACAAATATTATATCAGCTATATGATCATGCAAAGCAATATGATGATGAACACACAATTCATGTGGTGTAACGGTGGAAGTTGCATGACAATATATCTCGGAATGGCTATGGAAATGTCATGATAGGTAGGTATGGTGGTTGTTTTGAGGTAGATATAAGGTGGCTTATGTGCAATAGAGCGTACCATGCTGTGGGGTTTGGATGCACCGATGAAGTTTTCACCAATCCCTTAGGTAAGAATGAGAAATGCACGATACCGAAGAGGGTAGCCAATATGAAAGGTGAGAGTGCGTACATCCATAGATTCACATTAGTCATAAAGAACTCACATACTTATTGCAAAGCTTTACTAGCTCTCACAAAGAAAAGTACTGCTCGCATGCCCCTAGGGAGGATGTTGGAAGGAGTTAACCATCGTGCCCCGCGATTATAACAACACGAAGGATTTCAATCAAGGATAAATTATGGTCCAACTTCATTGCATGACCGAGGCTATACGTGCATGCTTCGGGAATCACAAACCTTAACGTCAATATTCTTACTAGACCACAACCATTTACTAGTACCCCCAAATATTACCATCTTAATATTGCAAAACTATTGCAGGGAATCAAAGATATCATATTCAATGATCTAAAAGCTTTATGTAGGATTTAGTGACTAACCATGTGAATGACCAATTCTTGACAACTCTCTAAATAGGTATAAGTGAAGCATGAGAGTTTAATTTCTTTCTACAAAATACCATGCTCTAATAAATATAAGTGAAGCAAAAGATCTTTATAGAAATAATGGTTTTATATACGTAGAAGAAAAGGCATCCAACTTCTCAAGATATAAGTGAAGCACATGATTTTTTTATAAAGCCATACTCAAAAGATATAAGTGAAGTGTAAAGAGCATTCTATAAATCAACCATGGACTTTCCCATACCATCATGGTGAATTTCTAAAAGATAAATAAAAGTCACACTATGTTCCAAGAATTTACGCATATCATGTGAACAAAACAAAAACCAAGACATACCGGTAATTGTTGAAGAAGAAAGATGGGATGCCTTCTAGGGCATCCCCAAGCTTAGACGCTTGAGTCTCCTTGAATATTTACTTGGGGTGCCTTGTGCATCCCAAAGTTTAACTCTTGTCTCTCCTTATTCTTCACATATCAATACCTCCTCGATCTTCAAACATTTCATCCACACAAAACTTGACGGAACTTTTATTAGAAAGGTTAGTACATATAAAACCAAATCCCATCATGTCTTGCCATCACATTATTGTATAATTATAATCCAACATTACCTACTGTATTATATCACAATTGTATGGATCCCAAGTCAATGGGGCTCAAGAAGAACTCAAACATAAGCAGACAATGCAACTATAACAACAATCTGTGAAAAACAGGATAGCTTGTAAAGATGCAGATGAAATTTGTACTTCTTTAACTAAAAGAATTCTAAAACATTAGGACGTAATACAAAATTTTCATATAAGTACTGTATAAAAATTTGAGAATTTTTGCACGCTCCAGTAAAATATGAAAATTCAAACACTACAGCAAAAGTTTCCGTTTTTATACAACACATATCAAACAAGAAATTTAAACATCCTAAAGGTAAATCTTGGCATATTATTTTTATAATACAATGGACTTGTAAAACAGGATAATTTTTGAGAAGTTGTTGCAATCACAAAGTTTCCATGGGCATGAACAAGTTCAAGGCTAGCCCCCACTTCAACGGTGCTCATCCTTCTCACTTTCACTTTCCTTTTTGAATTTTTTAAGTTCCCCACTTTATTTATTTATTTTCAATTATTTTAAAATCACACAACAGAATAAGATGACTCTGATAACTTCTGGTTTGTCTCCCTGCCAACGCTTTCTTTAAAGCCATTAAGCTAGGGGCATAGTCCTCAAGTAATTGATCCACCCGGATCCCAAGGTATATCAAAGCCAATTTTAATAAAAATTGATTAGTAATTTAATAGTTAGCACAAAGTAATATATATCATAGAACAACAAAGTCTAACTCTCTTCCTATGCATTGGCATGACACGGAAGAACAGTTCATGCACATCAAGTAAAGGCCAATACATAGCATAAGTAGTTTCTTGCAATTTTATCATATTGGAAACATAGAGAGGTGAAGATTTGGTCCCTCTCTCATAATAATTTCCAGTAGTAGAAGCAAGCACATGCATATTATATTATCAAATTCATCATGTGTAATGGTAAAACGCAAACCAACAATATAATCCTTAATGAGCGAAAACTTCTCCGATATGGTGTAGTTGGGAGAATTCAAAAACATAATAGGACTATCATGTGTGGGTGCACTAGCTACAATTTAATTCTTAACATAAGTAACAATAGCAAGTTCATGTCCATAATCATAATTCATATTGGCATCATGGACACAAGCATAGCATGCATCAAGTTCATCGAAAAGGGATATTTCAAACGAATCCAAGAGATCATAGCAATTATCATAGCATTCATCCTTCGATATGTGTGAAGGGAAATTAATAAATATATGAGTTGAAGTGTTACTCTCATTAGAAGGTGTGCATGGGTAGTTAATCCGCTCTTCCTCATTTCGTTCTTCTCACTCCTCCTCATCTTTTTCATTTAATGAGCTCACAGTTTCAACAATTTCTTCTTCCATAGGTTGCTACAAAATATTAGTCTCTTCGAAGGCAGCAGACATTTTCTCAATAAATCCTTTAACACAAGCATTAGAAGCATAGTTTTCATAGCAATATTTAAGTATGGCAAAAAAATCAGATTTGTAAAGAGTAGCATCATACTTTTCAATCAAAGAAGCAATTTCATATGCACCCTTAAAAGCAACAAATTCTTCATTTGTTCAATATCATAATAACAATAGGCATCCTTGGCATAATAAGATAATATTTCATTATCTTTAAACACACATCGATAGGGAAGGTGTTTTTTAGTGTCTTTAGAACAACAAGTAAAATCATGTATTTCACATAAATTCCAAGCATAGCAACACAAACAATTAATTTGATTCCACAAGAGTCCCCCCTTTTGATATAAGCGGTGTCGCACAAAATAAGCATGCTTATTTAATGATTTCCCCTCAACTAAGCTAGTTGGGTCTTCAGCACGAGCACAAAGGGATCGAAGATGATCCAAGTAAAAAAGCTTCAGCAGTATAGTAGATTTTGGGCGGTTCCTCAACCACTGGGTTAGCAAGTACAACAATTTTTTTGGTATTTTGCGTTTCCTACCCATAACTAAAGATAGAAAAGAACTTATAACAGAAAATAAAAAGACTTAGTGAAAAAGCGAACAAGCACACATGAGAATATAGACCGCTATGCTATTGTTCTCCGGCAACGACACCAGGAAAAGGTCTTGATAACCCATGAGTTTACGGGATCCTTTGTAGCATTTTTCGATAAGTAAGGGTGTAGAACTCAATGATGAGACAAAGGTAGAACTAATATTCTCTCAAGTTCTATCGACCATCAATACAACTCTACGCACGCTAACGTTTACTTTACCTAGAACAAGAAATAAACTACTTTGTGGGAAGAAAACTAGAAGTACTTAGTCGGAGTAATAGATAGTTTTGCAAGAAAATAAAGAACAAGTAAATAAAAGTTAGGGGCTGTTTAGATCAATATTAATTAAGTTATTTGTTTAGTAGAAATCTTTTCTAACACAAGAGAACGATTGTCCATAGGCAATTGAATATAACACGATGGATACTTATCAAATGCAAAGAGGGAGGGGCATACACTAACATATTTTCTGTACTTGGATCATATGTACTTATGATTGGAACTCTAGCAAGCATCCGCAACTACTCAAGATCATTAAGGTAAAACCCAACGATAGAATTAAACATCAAGTCATCTTTACACCAATACGCAACAACCCCCTTACTCACGTGTAAGCTTTTCTCACTCTAGACACCCACTATAAGCGAACCATGAACGTATTGCAACACCCTCCAGTGGTAATCCCCCACATGTGCGTGGCACAGAAGGCACCTTAGGAAAACAACATATTAACATGCAACTCATATCAATCACACCACACCACAATTATCCCATAAGACAAATGCAATCTACTCAAACATCGTAGGATAGCCACACATCATTGGATAATAATATATAGCATTAATCACCATGTTTAAGTATAGATTACAACGGGGAAGAGAGGTTTTACACTGCTTCATAGAGGGGGAGAGAGTTGGTGGTGATTTAGGTGAAGTTGTTGGTGTAGATCATCGTCATGATGGTTGCCTCGGCGGCGCTCCGGCACCACCGGGAGAGAGTGGGAGAGAACCCCTCCTTCTTATTATTCCTTGGTGACCTCCCTAGATGGTAGAGGAGTTTACCCGCTGGTGCATGGCCGCTATCACTCCCAGAGGGAAAGAACCCCTCTGAGATTGGATCTCTCTCCCTCTATTTCTCTCCTGTTTACGTGACTATTTTCTGACCCCTTCACCGTTTCTTAAATATCCAGAGATCCATAACTCCGATTGGGATGAAATTTGGAGGGGGGGTTTATCGTAAAATTATCTTTCATGCGGCAAAAGTAGGGCCCCAACTAACTTAAGGGGTGCCCACAATATATCAGGGCACGACTACCCCCTAGCCACATGTTGTTGGCTTGTGGGGACCTTGGGCATTGTGTTGTGTTCATTCTTCTTCCCAAAATTCACATATATTCCAAAAAAAAATTTATAAAGTTTTATCTTGTTTGGACTTCGTTTGATATGGATTTTCTGCGAAACAAAAAACACAAAAAATAGGAACATGCACTAGGAACTTAATAAGTAAGTTAGTCCCAAAAATAATATAAAATGTTGCCAAAAGTTGAAAGTTGTAGAATATTGGCATGAAACAATAAAAAATTATAGATACAACGAAGATGTATCAACTTCCACCCACTTGTTTTCCTTCTTGACAAGCACTACAAAGTCTATCTTTGTCAAAGATAAGATCTTTAACCCTAAGTGTATGATCATCTTTAATGAGCTTGTCTAGATTACGCATGCCAACATATCCTAACCTTCTATGCCATAGCCAACCCTTAGAAGATTTTTAATAAGACAAGTACGAGGTTGGGATTTCTTAGTGAAATCGACGATGTATAGATCACCTCTACGGAAATCGATAAAGACCATGTTATGATTGTCTTGACGAAAAACTTGGCAATCTAGTTTAGTAAATACCACATTGAGGCCAAATTTGACTAGTCTAGATACGGAAAGAAGATTGTAACCAAGGGATTCAACAATCATGACATTTTGAATAGAGCTATCATGAGATATGGCCACCTTACCAAGACCAAGTACCTTACCCTTGGAATTGTCTCCGAAGGTCACATACCTGCGTGGCCCATGGTTTGGTGTGATCTTGTGAAACATGTCTCTATCTCTGGTCACATATCTGCATTCACTATCGAGAATCCACTTTTCCCCCCGAACATGTAGTCTTTTAAGTATTCCATGAGACTTGGATTCTTCATAGTATTCTCATATTCAATGTCAAACTTCTCATCTTCATCATAGTAGACATGTTCCTCCTTGTCATCATCAAATGGAATATCCTTGTCACAAAGATCAAGATTGTATTTAGAATTATGACCATGACAATGTTCAAGATTATGAATATGAATGGCTTCAACAAAGATGTTTTTATGGTTATGACATTTCCTTTAGCACGCATTAGGTTACCAAGCTCAAACAAGTATCTATGAAAGTTAGGATCACTAGGCTTCATTTTGTGAAAGGCAATAGTTTTATGAAGAATGATGTCAAGATTTTTCAAAGATTAGTTTGGATATCTTTTCTCCAAATCTTTCCATAGAGTATAAGCGCACTCAAAGTTTTTCCCTTGATCAAACAAAATTCTTGGCAATCCTTTAATGATAAGATTGACGGTTCCAAGGTAACGAAGCATATCAATTTCTTCCCCGTGAGAAGGATGTAAGGGGTCAATGGAAGGCACATAGGGACTATCAACATACTTTCTCAAATGGAATTCATCAAATAGATCAAGCATTTTGTGTTTCCATTAACTATAGTACTCCCCATTGAGAATAGACACTTTACAACTAACACTCCACAAACTAGGCACATCCATCTTCCTCCGGTGGTGATAAAACCAAAGCTATGGAAAGTAAAATGCCCAGCCTAAACATGTTGTCAAGTTTTAGACTACTTGAGCAAATAAAAACCTAACATTTTCCCATTTTTTATGTTGGCAAATTTTAGCAATTCTATCAAGTCTAGCACACCCTACACATGCAAGTCTATGAGAATAGCAGTGGAAAGTAAAGACATGCTCATGTAAGTAGAGGGTAGATATAGGAAGATCAAATGCAATAGGGACACGAAGATTTTTCCCATGGTTCCAATAGGTGGCGCTATCGTACGTCCATGTTGATGGAGACTTCAACCCATAGAGGGTAACGACTACTCGAGTCCATGGAGGGCTCCACCCACGAAGGGTGCAAGAAGAATCAACCTTGTGTATTCCACCATGGCTTACGTTCACGAATGACTAACCACACTCACTAGTGCAGAAAAGCTTATCAATGGCATGGTAAAAGTGGCCTTGCTTGGGTAGAAACCCTATGCCAGCAATATGGCGCCACAATTAAAACATAGTGATGGTGTTGGATCCTACGTCAGCAATACATTACATGATGCTGGCGTCCAAATTGGCCAACGCCAGCTATACATCTACAATACCTTTGTCGTGTGTTGTTGCCCAGCGCCAACAATTTGTTTTTTATATAATAAAAAAACTCCTTCAGAAACTACGAGCTTAAACTTCACTAATGGTACAGATCATAACATACTCATAAACATAATAAGAGTTAAAACTTAGTACTAGTTACTAATGAACTAAATACTCATAAACCTAATACAAATGAGCTTAAACTTCACAAAAGGTACAAATCAAAACATACTCAGAAATATACTCATAAACTTAGTACTAGTTAATTAGTACTCAACAACTAAACATCATCAAGGATTAAGTCTAGCTGGCGAAGGTTTTTCCAATTGTTCTCTCCATCTTTTTTGAAGTGCTCAATGTCTATCTGTAGGTTATGCTTCTTTAGCCTGTATTTCTTTATCTCCATCTTCATGTTGTCTCTCTTCTTTGTCAACTCATCCCTAATATCTCTCAGTTTGTTTAACTTAGTTCAGGCATTAGCACCCTCTGAGAGCAGATTATCCCTTTCATTCTTCAGTCCTGTATTGTCTAAAGAGTCTAATTGCCATTGATTCCATTTGTGCACGTCACCCACCAGTTCATTGTTGGCTGAATTGTCCATATGTGCTGCAATGAAAGCTCACCATCTTATAGAATGAAGAATTTAAAAGTAACATGCAAAGAACTAGAACATATGGAGCAAAAATAATCTTTCATGATTTATCTTCTATATCTAAATAGCTAGACCCCACTATTAGGAATTCACATCACCCAAATTAATTTATGACTTATCTTCTATATCTCGCTTATCCTTAATCCACATCACCCAAATTAGCTCATATCTAGTGTTATAATAGAGTGCTTTATGGATGAAAAGTGGGACATGCATATTCTAGTATTTGATACAAAATCCCGCCGCAACGCGCGATGCATCGTCTAGTATTTACGGAGGGAGTAGAACATAATTACCTTGAGTTGGGCGGGGCGGGGCGGTGTCGCGAGGGGCGGCCTCATGCTCCTCCGACGACGAAGATGAGCCAGGTCGAGCGGGGCAGCGTCGGGTGGAGACGGGCAGCGTCAGGCGAGGCGGAGACAGGCAGCGTCGGGCGATAGCGGGGGGCGGCGACGGGGGGGGGGGGGGCGGTAGGGATAGAGAGAGGAGGACACGGGTGGATTTGGAGATCGAGAGAGAGGAGCAAAGGATAAGGTTTTACCTATTGGTCCACTAGTGAAAACGATTACTGCTGGCATGGGCCTAATGGGCCTGAACGCGCAACGTCGGGCATACGAAAATACCTATGGTGTTGGAACTTTAGTCACGCCAACAATTATATGTAAAAGCGATAGCGTTTTGGTCCTCATACAAGTGACGTTAGGAAGAATTTGAATGCCATCACTAAGTATGTAACAATAACCTACAAATTCAGTCCACGATGGCACTATTTTAAAATATTAGTGTTGGCGATGGAGGAAAATGGCGCGCCATCAACACGAGTTGTGGCTAGCCATTTCTCCACTAGTGACTCGGGGTAGATCTTCACAAAGTAGTCGATCTTCTTGACCTTAGAACCTTCTTGGTTCAACTCCACATGATTTGGAGGATCCCAAGCAACACCTAACCAATCTAGGAGACACCACCGTCCAAAAGGTAATATATGTGGTATGGATGATAAACCCCTTGCTCTTGTGCTTCAAAAGATAGTCTCATCAACACCCAATCACTCTCTCATAGAAATTGGCTTGGTAGAAGAGATTGATTGGGTGGAAAGCAACTAGAGGAGTCTACAAATCAAGATTCATATGGTTGGAGTGGAATATCTTGATCTCAACACATGAGTAGGTGGTTCTCTCTCAAAAAATGAATGGTGGAAGTGTTTGCTTGTTATGAGTGCTATCTCTGCGAATGAAAGGGGGTGGAGGGGTATATATAGCTATCTCCAAAAATCCAACAGTTACAACATGATTGCCTAACTCGATGGAACCGAAGTAAAAACTCGATTACACCTACTAGTGCAAAATGCTCTAACTTTTGGGTTCTTGGTGAGACCGATTCGGTTGGCCTAGGTAGTTTCACTGACCTGGTGGCACTGAACTGGAAAACTCGGAAATTCCAATTTTTTCAATTAGAGACCAGAGAGTTGGTCACTAGATGTCGGTTGTTCCGAGATGGGACTTGGTTACACCGATTTGCTAGGGTTTGGATTTGGGTTCTATCTAAGGAAAAACTTGGTGTGTCGATTGTGGAAAGTTGGTGGCACCGAATTTGACTTTAGGGTTTTGGACATAATATATTATGGGAGAAATGTTGAGGCTTTTGGTGGCTTATCTCTGAGCACTTTGAGGCACCAGATCATCATAGGTACTATTGGGGAACGTTGCATGGGAAACAAAAAATTTCCTACGCACACGCAGATCTATCCATGGTGATGAGCATCTACGAGAGGGAGAGTGGATCTACGTACCCTTGTAGATCGCTAAGCGGGAAGCGTTAAGAAACGCGGTTGGTGTAGTCGAATGTCTTCGCGATCCGAATCGCTGTGCGTCCCGTGATCCAATCATGATCCGTCCCACGATCCAATCACGATCCATCCCGCGATCCGATCACAATCCGTCCCGCGAACTTGATCATGATCCGTCCCACGAACTTGATCACGATCCTTCCGATCTAGCGCCGAACGGACGGCACCTCCGCGTTCAGCACACGTACAGCTTGATGACGATCTCCACCGTCTTGATCCAGCAAGAAGGAGTGGAGAGTAAGAAGAGTTCTCCGGCAGCGTGACGGTGCTCCAGCGATGGTGGTGGAGCTATTTCGGCAGGGCTTCGCCTAAGCACTACAGAAATCCGATCTAGAGAAGAAACTATGCACTGGAGGAACGGGTAGCACGTGGCTGTAAAAACTAGTGCAAAAACCCAAAAACCTCTAGTATATATAGGAGGAGAGGAGGAGAGGAGGCAGCCTTGGCTTACAAGCCAAGCTGGTTTGGCCGAACCTACTAGGAGAGGAGGACTCCTCCTCCAATCCTAGTAGGACTAGGATTGCTCGTTTTTGCCTTTTTTCCACCTTTTCCTATTGGGTTTTTTCCTCCAGACACATGGGCCTTGTGTGCGAGTTTCCACCAGCCCACTAAGGGCTGATATTCACTCTCCCACAGCCCATGAAGCCTCTTGGGTCGAAATACCCCTCCCGGAGGCCTCCCGATACACTACCGGCACTCCCGGTACACTACCGATGAGCCCGAAACTTTTCCGGCGACCAAAACAGGACTTCCTATATATGAATATTTACCTCCGGACCATTCCGGAGCTCCTCGTGATGTCCAGGATCTCATCCGGGACTCTGAACAACCTTCGGTCACCACCATACATAACTCTATACTACCGAAACGTCACCAAACCTTAAGTGTGCAGACCCCGCGGGTTCGAGAACTATGTAGACATGACCGAGACACCTCTAAGATCAATAACCAATAGCGGGACCTGGATGTCCATATTGGTTCCTACATATTCTATGAAGATCTTTTATCGGTCGAACCTCTATGTCAAGGATTCAGTTAATCCCGTATGATGTTCCCTTTGTTCTTCGGTATGTTACATGCCCGAGATTCTATCGTTGGTATCTCCATACCTAGTTCAACCTCATTACTGGCAAGTCTCTTTACTCGTTCCGTAATACAAGATCCCGTGACTAACACTTAGTCACATTGCTTGCAAGGCTTATTGTGATGTTATATTATCGAGGTGGCCCTGAGATACCTCTCCGTCACACGGAGTAACAAATCCCAGTCTTGATCCATGCCAACTCAACAGACACCCTCGGAGATACCTGTAGAGCACCTTTATAGTCACCCAGTTACGTTGTGACGTTTGATACACACAAGTCACTCATCCGATGTCCGTGAGTTGCATGATCTCATGGTCATAGGAACATATACTTGACATGCAGAAAGCAGTAGCAATAAACTGACACAATCATAAGCTACGTTTGTAGTTTGGGTCTTGTCCATCACATCATTCTCCTAATGATGTGATCCCGTTATCAAATGACATCACATGTCAATGGCTAGGAAACCTTGACCATCCTTGATCAACGAGCTAGTTCACTAGAGGCATACTAGGGACAGAGTGTTGTTTATTTACCCACACATGTAATGTATTTCCAATCAATACAATTATAGCATGGATAATAAACGATTATCATGAACAAGGAGATATAATAATAAACACTTTATTTATTGCCTCTAGGGCATATTTCCAACAGGTACCTCATCCCCTTTTAATATTATTGCCTTTCCTATGGACTCAAATGTGATTTCTCACATAAATGTAAAATGTAGAGTCTTGAAGCTTGAAGCTTTGACAATCCTATCCTTTCCTTCTTGGGGATACTCCTCACAATTCCCAGTCACTGTAATCTTTGGACTCAATTTGAAACAAGCTAGATAGAACTATTAGTCCAAGAGATAATGTATGTTGTCATGAATTATAAAAACCTCCAAGGGAGCATATGTGCTTTAACTTTGGGATACATCATCGTCTCCGCGTGCCTTAGTTATCTCTTAGCCGAGCCCTTTACTCATGCAATTTACTTTGTGATAGCCATAGTATTTCATGTTATATATCTTGATATCACTTAGTTGTTTATCTTTCTTAGCATAAATTGTTGG
Organism: Hordeum marinum; assembly: GCA_022496015.1. Classification (NCBI taxonomy): domain Eukaryota; kingdom Viridiplantae; phylum Streptophyta; class Magnoliopsida; order Poales; family Poaceae; genus Hordeum; species Hordeum marinum. The sequence goes on along the minus strand of CM039674.1, from coordinate 115,200,221 downwards.
TGCACAAAGGTGAGACTAGTTGTTTTAGATTTTGTGCTAGACAAATTAAACGCTAGTTTTATTCCGCATTTTTTCAAGCCTAAAACACAATTATTTTAAAGTGCCTATTCACCCCTCCCCCTCTAGGAGACATCAACGATCTTTCAGTGCTGAGGACCTCATCCCCACAAACCGATGGCTGAAAAGGGTGGTGGTTCATGGAAGGTTGGAGTACATGAGGATGCTACTCTGCACCGATAGGAGGCCAAGAACCGCCCATGAGGAGGGTGCACGGGAATCTATTAGGTTCTACGTGCAGATCCAGGACCAGGAGGATATCACCATGTTCGTCTTGCCGGCTGCTTTCAGGCCAGTCTTGAGGTAACTAGTCTATGGCGCTCCTCGCATTGTTAGACTCTCTACAAACAAGTGGTGCAAGTTATGGGTTCACGTGAAGTACTTCAAGGGTCACATGGTGCTCGGGCACGGCTGGGAGTACTTCTTCCGGTGGCATGATACGTCTCCAACATATCTATAATGTTTGCTTGTTTCATGTCGTTATATTATCATTATTGGATGTTTTGAAATCATTTTATTACAACTTTATATCATTTTTTGGGACTAACCTACTGACATAGTGCCAAAGTGCTAATTGCTATTTTTGCTTGTTTTTTACTTCGCAGAAAATTAGTAACAAAGGGAGACAAAACGCTACGAGGATTTTTGTGGATTTTTTACAGACCATAAGAAAGAAAATGGGCCGAAGAACATCATAAGAGGGGGCCCAAGGTGGCCAGTATCCACCAGGGCACGCTAGAGGCCCCCTCGTGCGACTTGGTGGGTGCTGAGGCCCTCGGGCACCTCCTCAACCGACTATCGTGCCTATAAATTCCCAGAAAATCCAAAAACCCTAGGGAAGTCGACGAAACACAATTCCAGCCGCCACAAGTTCCAGAACCTCGAGATCCAATCTAGACACCATCAGGGAGGGGTTCATCTTCATCATAGGTGCATCTCCGATGATGCGTGAGTAGTCCACCATAGACCTACGGGTCCGTAGGCAGTAGCTAGATGGCTTCCTCTCTCTCTCTCTTATGATTCTCAATACAATGGTCTCTTGGAGATCTATTTGATGTAAACTTATGCGGTGTGTTTGTTGGGATCCGATGAATTTTGAGTTCATGATCAGTTTCTATCCATGAATATTATTTGAGTCTTCTTTGATCTCTTATATGCATGATTGCTTATAGCCTCGTATTTCTTCTTCAAATCTTTTGTTTAGTTAGTCCAACTAGATCGATTTTTCTTGCCATGGGAAGAGGTGCTTCGTGATGGGTTCGATCTTGCTCTGTTCTTTCCCACTGACAGAAGGGGCAGCAAGACACACATGTATCGTTGCTATTAAGGATAACAAGATGGAGTCTATTCATACATGAATATATCTTGTCTACATCATGTCATCGTTCTTATTGCATTACTCCATTTTCCCATGAACTTAATACACTAGATGCATGCTGGATAGTAGTCGATGTGTGGAGTAATAGTGATAGATGCAGGCAGGAGTATAATGATCATTGCCTTGGATATCTTCACGACTATTCTATTTTCTATCAGTTGCCCAACAGTAATTTGTTCACCCACCGTGCGCTACACTCATGAGAGAAGCCACTAGTGAATCCTACGGCCCCCGGGTCTATTTTTCCATCATATTGCTTTACGATCTACGTTTTTGCAATCTTTGTTTTCGATATACAAAACCAAAAACCCAAAAATATATTTCTGCATATTTACTCTTTTATTTTGTGTTCTTGAGGGATCTATCTCTCCTACCTACAATTACCTAATCTATCTTATTACCGTAGAGAGCGCGACAACCTTTCTTTCGCGTCGGGTTGCAAGTATTTGTTGTTTGTGTGCAGGTGTTGTTTACATGGGTGCGTGATCCTCCTCTACGGATTGATACCTTGGTTTCATAAATGAGGGAAATACTTACCATCGTTGTGCTGCATCATCCCTTCCCGACGCAGTCTCAAGCCACGTCAAAGGAATTTCTGGCGCCGTTGCTGGGGAAGAAGCAATCTCATCTACCAGGTTCCTAATGACAAACCTCACCTCCTTGCAATTCACATTATTTGCTATTTGCCTCTCGTTTTCCTCTCCCCCACTTCGCAAATTGCCGTTTTATTCACCCTCTTTTTCGTTTGCCTTTTTCTTGTCAGATCTCTTGTTAGCTATGTTTGCTTGTGTTGCCATATTCCTTCTATTTGCTTGCATCTTTGATTGCTAAAAATTTATTGATATGGATCCTCATCCACTTGCTAATCTTTTCAAAATACCAAATTATCATGAACCAATTGCTAGTGAGTTGAGTGCACTTGATTATCACTATGAAGTTTTGTTTGAAAATCGTGAATCTGAAAATTTTGATGAACTGTTGAAACAAGAAATTTATAGGGTGATTCATGATAGCTCCTTGATTGAAAAGCATGACCGAAATGATGTTACTATAAACTATATTAATGTCAATGATGTTAATGATATGCAAAACTTCAAGCTTGGGGATGATAATTTTGTCATGTCCACTTCTTATTGCAATGATCATGATTGGGGTTATAATGCTTTTTATGATCTTGCAAATTTATTTAAGCCTCTTGTTGAATATGTATTGATAATAATGTGTGCAATATTATCGAAAGTGGGTTTGGAAGAGTGTCAACTTTAGGTAAAAAGAATCCCACATATTTGGAGAGTGTTCAATATTATGAATTTATGATAAAGGTGGGTTTGGAGAGGTCATAACTTTAGTTGATGATAATCCCACTATTTTGGAAGATGATATAAACTCTATGCATGTTGATCATAAAGAGAGTATTGTTTATGATAGATATATTGTGAAATTCCTTCATGATTCTACTGAAAATTATTATGAGGGAGGAACACATGCTAGTAGGAATTGCAATAATATCAAGTTTCCTCTCTATGTGTTCAAAGCTTTGAAGTTATGGTTGTTTTGCCTTCCTATGCTAGTTGATTCTTGCACCCATAAATTGTTTGCTCACAAGATCCCTATGCATAGAAAGTGGGTTAGACTTAAATGTGTTTGTCATGAGATTCATGATGCTCTCTTGCATGTTTTAATTACTACTTTTTATGTGAGCATCATTGAAATCATCATGCCTAGCTAGGGGCGTAAAACGATAGCGCTCGTTGGGAGGCAACCCAATGAATAAAATATTTTTATATTTTGCTTCCTGTTTTTGAGTGTTTTGCACAATTATGGTTATGTTATGATTGTGTTTTTATGTTTTATTTAGTGTTTGTGCCAAGTAATGCCTTTAGGATGATCCATAAGATGAGTAGAAACAATGCTGAATCTGAAACAGAAACTTTGCGTAGAGTATATGAATTTTCATTTTTTTACTGGAACATTATATTGAGCTTAAATTTTAACACATTATTTCTATACAAATACTTTACATTTTACTAATTTTAAAGAATTATAGAGTTCCACAAGTACGGGTAGAGTACATATGACTACACATTATTCTGTCTAAAACATATTCTGTTTTCATTGCATTGTGTGCTTGTTTTGATGATCTATGGTTTGTATTGGGGGTATAAGCCATGGTAAAGTTAAAATACAATAGGTATAATGCAATAATAGAATATTAATGGGGTTGCAACAGTACCTAAATTAGTGATTTGCTTTCTTATACTAACGGATCTCACGAAGATTTTGTTGAGTTTTGTGTGATTGAAGTTTTCAAGTTTTGGGTGAGATCACGATGGATAAACGAATAAGGAGTAGCAAAATCCTAATCTTGTGGATGATACCTCACCCCCAATATATATCCAAAGATAAACAAGCAACTAAGCTTGGGGATACCCCCGAGTGGCATCCCCTCTTTCTTCCAACAACCATCAGTATACTACTTCGAGCTATATTTTTATTCGTCACATATCATGTGTTTTTCTTGGAGCGTCTTGTATCTTTTCTTGCTTTTTTGTTAGTTTTTCCTTTGTATCCTTGCTGTACACACCTATTTGAGAGATCCACAACCATGCTTTGATTTGTTAGAATTGCTCTGTGTGCTTCACTTAAACTTTTTGAGCTATAGAATTGCTCTAGTGCTTCACTTATATCTTTTTGAGCACGATGTGCTTGGAAACTTTTGTAGAAATACTCTCATGATTCACTTAGATTAATTTGAGAGTTAGCAAATTTTTGAATAAATCTTCTCATGCTTCACTTATACCTTCTTGAGAGATGAAACTTGTATGCTCATGTTCTTCACTTATATCCATGCGAGCTTATCAAAAGCAATGGCAATATATGAAACTAGTCCCAAAGTGATAGATATCCAAGGAGGATATAATAAAAACTTTCATGAAGATCATTGGACAAATTAAACTTGATTCATTGTATTAGTTTTGAAACATGACGATAGTAATATGTGAGTTATGTCAGTGGGTAATTATGTTTAGTAGGAATATTGGTGTTAAGGTTTGTGATTCCCTATGCAAGCACGAAATTCAATAGTTGTTCTACGAATTTACGTCCCACTTGTGGTGCATTATTCAGTGTTAGTTATGCTTAATGCTCGCTTATGTGATTTTTCGTTTCTTAGTTGGATGCTTCTCAACCTCACGCTATCCTTCGCTTGTACTAAGTAGAAATACTACTTGTGCATCCAGAATCCTTAAACCAAGTTTTTCCATATGAGTCCACTATACCTACCTATATACGATATTTCCATGCTGTTCCAAGCAAATTTTTATGTGCCACCTCTAAACTTTCAGAATAAATTTTCCTTTTTGTGTGCTCGTACCGCTCATGAAACGGTAGAGGGTGACCAATATTTTTTCATGCTAGATGTGTTATTCCCAAGATGAGTGTTTATTCACTTGTCATTGCACGAGAGTATGGCGGTAATAGGGATTCCCAATCCCAAAATGGAAAATGGAAAAAATATTTACTTTATGTTGTCAAATAATAAATTCCTTGGAAAGTGTTGGTATGGAAGGCAACCGTGGATACGGCCCACCATGGAAAGTGAAATTTGGTGGGAAAAGGAATAAACTTTATTTTCTATTTGGGAACCGCCTATGATGCATCTGGTGTGGAAAGATATTGAAATCTCTCAGTCGTTTTCGTTGACAGGAAAGGCATGCCACTCAAAATATTTCTCTCTCTCAATTTAAACACTTGAGCTCTTGCACCTCTACAAATCCCTACTTCCCTCTGCGAAGGGCCTATCTATTTACTTTATGCAATTTTTATTTTTCAAATTTGAGTCTCCATCTTCTCTTATAAAGCACCAACTAGGGGGCACTATGATCGTACTTGAGCATTAGGTGTAGCTAATATCTGAGTGTGTATTGTGAATGGATCAATGATTGAGCATGATGGGCTAGGGATAACTTGCTTTAGCATTGATATTTTGAAAGACATGGTTGCTTGTTACTATGCTTGAGTATTGAAGTCATTATGTTAAAACTAGACTATTGCTTTGAACCATTTACAGTTCCAAATGTCCATGCTATACAAAGAACAAAAGAATGTGATGAACATGTTAGGAAGCATTCCACATAAAAAAAATCTATTTATCATTTACCAACTCGAGGACAAGTAGGAATTAAGCTTGGGGATGCTGATACGTCTCCAACGTATCTATAATTTTTGCTTGTTCCATGCTGATATATTATCATTATTGGATTTTTACAATCATTTTATTACAACTTTATATCATTTTTTGGGACTAACCTATTGACATAGTGCCAAAGTGCCAGTTGTTGTTTTTGCTTGTTTTTTACTTCGCAGAAAATCAGAACCAAACGGAGACAAAACACTGCGGGGATTTTTGTGGATTTTTTACGGACTAGAAGAAAGAAGATGTGCCAAAGAACATCAGAATAGGGGCCTCGGGGTGGCCAGTACCCACCAGGACGCGCCAGAGGCCCCCTAGCACGACCTGGCGGGTGTTGAGGCCCTCGGGCACCCCCTCAACCTACTATCGTGCCTATAAATTCCCAAAAAATCCAAAAACCCTAGGGAAGTCGACGAAACACAATTACAGCCATCGCAAGTTCCAGAACCTCGAGATCCAATCTAGACACCATCACGGAGAGGTTCATCTTCATCATAGGTGCATCTCCGATGATGGGTGAGTAGTCCACCATAGACCTATGGATTCGTAGGCAATAGCTAGATGGCTTCCTCTCTCTCTCTCTCTCTTATGATTCTCAATACAATGGTCTCTTGGAGATCTATTTGATGTAAACTTTTGCGGTGTGTTTGTTGGGATCCGATGAATTTTGAGTTCATGATCAGTTTCTATCCATGGATATTATTTGAGTGTTCTTTGATCTCTTATATGCATGGTTACTTATAGCCTCGTATTTCTTCTTTGAATCTTTGGTTTAGTTAGGCCAACTAGATCGATTTTTCTTGACATGGCAAGAGGTGCTTTGTGATGGGTTCAATCTTGCGGTGTTATTTCCTAGTGACAGAAGGGGCAGCAAGACACGCATGTATCTTTGCTATTAAGGATAATAAGATGGGGTCTATTCCTACATGAATAGATCTTGTCTACATCATGTCATCGTTCTTATTGCATTACTCCATTTTCCCATGAACTTAATACACTAGATGCATGCTGGATAGCGGTCAATGTGTGGAGTAATAGTGGTAGATGCACGCAGGAGTCGGTCTACTTATCTTGGACGTGATGCCTATATAATGATCATTGCCTTGGATATCATCATGACTATTCGATTTTCTATCAATTTCCCAACAGTAATTTGTTCACCCACCGTGCGCTATACTCATGAGAAAAGCCACTAGTGAATCCTACGGCCCCCGGGTCTACTTTTCCATCATATTTCTTTCCGGTCTACATTTTTGCAATCTTTGTTTTTAGATATACAAAACCAAAAACCCAAAAATATATTGCTGCATATTTACTCTTTTATTTTTTTGTTCTTGAGATATCTATGTATCCTACCTACAATTACCTAATCTATCTTATTACCGAAGAGAGCGTCACAACCTCTCTTTTGCATAGGGTTGCGAGTATTTGTTTGTTTGTGTGCAGGTGTTGTTTACGTGGGTGCGTGATCTTCCTCTACGGATTGATACCTTGGTTTCATAACTGAGGGAAATACTTACCGTCGTTGTGTTACATCATCCCTTCCTCTTTGGGGAAATACAAACGCAGTCTCAAGCCACGTCACGACGCAAGATTGTCCCTGGCGACCTGGTAGTCCTCAGGTTCTCTGGCTAGGGCTGAAGGTGCATATCTTCAATGCCAGCACCTCCAACATCCGCATGGTTCGATGCACCAAGCATAGTTGCGTCAGCGACATCTCGCTAGCCCACTAGGTTGTCTAGTCTCTCAAGTTTGAAGTAGTGTAGGTTTGGACTGAAGTTTGAACTTCTCTTTTGTTGTGAACGTGTATATATTTTGCTGAGGGACGAGCACCATGGGTCTGGTTGTGGCATGGGATGCCCTGCTGTTTTAAACTTTTGCCCAGTAGTATGTATGACCTACCCGTTCTTGATGTTTTTGCCCGGTTCTTACTGTTCTTCTGCAGTTGTTATTGATCATAGTGTGCGGTGTGTATTTTGTGCTACAAAATGGGTGGTAAGTCCACCACATATCAAAGAGGTGAGCAAACTAACAACTTGCACAACCAAATGGATGGGCTTTGCCTCAGCACACCCCTAAAGCACAAACACAGTCAACCAAACAACATGCCACCATCTCGGCCCTGATGCAATGTAGGCAATGAATCAACATGCATATGTTGATTTTTTGCCTGCATTAGCTCAATCGGGCCAAGATGGGTTAAGCATGCAAAGTGGCAAAAAAACGATGTAGGTAACTAAACGCATCCTTAACGCACCATCAAGTCATCTTCTAAAGCGCCACACGTTTTCCTGTGTTAAAACACAATGCCTATATTGTTTCCAAAAAATACAGTGCCAACGGTTTAAGACTGTCTCATGTTTTCCTTACGTTAGGAGAAGCAAAAGGAAAAAAATTCAACGAGCAACTAATATTAGAGCATCTACTACTAGACTTGGCAAATTCGGCCCCCTATACATCCGCGGGCGCGTCCGTGGACGGTGACCGGTCAAGCCTCAAATTTGCTACTCTATATCTGAGTCTCATATTTCAACCCCTAGATTCGTACAAAGCATGCAAAATAAATCCTACATACTACATAGTACGTACTACCCTAGTTAAGCTTCATCGTCAGAGATGTCCACGATGTCGGTGTCGGGCGCCAGGTGGACAAACGCATAGAAGGGATCCGGATCCTTCACCTCCTCGACCTCATCCATGTAGGCAAGCATCCCCTCCTACTACGCGGCGTGCTCCGCCTTCATATCCTGCCGACGACGATGTCCGACATCCACATTGACTCCAAGCGGATGTAATCGAGGATGGCATGCCGCTCCACCTGCAGATCGGCGTCCCAAGTGTCCTCACACCATCCTCCGGCTCCTCCTCCAACTCCTCCTCCGGGTACACTGCATCCGGAGGTATCCTCGTGGCGCCTTGCCCGGATCTGCTAAAGAAGCCGCAGTAGGCGATCCGGCGTTAGTAAGTGGCGGCGGCGTAGGGGCATGACCACTAGTGGTGGCGGGTGGGAAGTGGAAAGTGGCATCGACGGCGAATGGGAGGAGGAAATGTGGAGGGGTAGGGTTTTGGTGCTGGCAGTTGACTTAAATAGTCGGGCTAGGCTCTACACGGTCGGCCAAAGTGGCACCACACGACAACATCGGTCTGATGGAGGATACGAGTTACAGACCATCGGGTTTGGGACTATTTTTGTATGGGACCCTAGTGTCAGTACGATGTGGCGGACGCCCCCGAACGCCCTCATATCTGTCCTATGTTTGGGCTGGATATGCGGGATGCCAGTTAGACCAAGGTTTGGGGCCCTATGAGGCGCCCGTCTGGATCGAGTTTCACGACTAGTCAGTGACCGGGCTGTCCGCCCGGGTGTTAAGGCGGGTTTAGGACGTCCGGGTGTAGATGCTCTTATGGGGTATCTTCTTTCCCAACTAAAAGATGTGTTATCTTCTTCCTTTTGTTTTCTGACCATCTTGTCATAGTTGGTTTATATTGCTTATGTCCCATTACTTTATCTTTAGTAAAGGACATTTCTTTATTTAAATAAGACAAAAGATTAGCATTTTCATTAATAAAGAACAAGAATGTTGCTTATTTAATTCAAACAAAACCATCAACCTGCTGCTCAAGCGCATACAAGATACATCACACACACCGCAAAGAAAACACCGCCGATGTTACACATTGGTGGCATCCTCATCAATTTTAGATGAGAACACATTTCACTCTGTATGCGCCAAGATGATCCACTCATACAACAAAAATTTGCTTCATACAAGTTTGAAAAATAAGATAAGATAACCAGTAAATACAACACTTGGTGCATAAAGAAAATGAGGGGCCTTGCTAATTTGCGGGTGATTGCAAGCTTAGTTAGATTTCGACCATGTGTTGTATTTACCCTCAAACATGTTCGTTGGAACAAGCCGACTGTACATTTGGAACAAATATGAGACGTCCGGTTATAGATGTTCTAACACTAAGAGATAATCAAATGCAAAATATATTTTTCTCAGTCTTTTGATAAATGACATGCATGTTATAAGACATGATCGTTTTAGGCTGGTCGTAATGGAAATATCATAAGTGGTATCATGCATGGCACCTAGACTTTATTGATGATGTGGCACATAATTAAATGATGAAAGAGATGATGTAGTATCATAATATGATAATGTATCATATTAAATGTCGTACTACTCTGTGTCATGCATGACAATTAACGATGCAACCTAAGGCTAGTCATGATGGGGAGCATCATATACTAGTATCATATGATATTAGTGTATGATACAACAACCATAGTGCATAGTATCATATGATAGTTCATTTATTGTCATGCAAGACATAGTAGCGCATCATTTAATAACATACGGTATCATGGTATGACACTCAAACCTATTTTTTCCATTTAATTCTATGTCACCTCATTAAAATTGCCTAGTTAGCATGCATGATACCACGTATGGTACTCCCATTACGTGCAGCCTAAGATACCAACTTGTGATAGTTTGCATTTTGGAAGTACTCCCTCTGTCCGGATTTATTAGGCCCCTTCCATTTTGAGCCAAAGTTACCACGAATTTAACTGATAAAATATAAATTATATGTCATAAAACTTATACCATGAAAAACTCTTTCAGATACAAATCTAACAATATACTTTGTGTAGCATATACTTTATATTTTTTAATTAAATACTTGGCCAAATTTAAAGCCAAAATGTAAGGAGACCTAATAAACCCGGACGGAGGTATCATAGAGTAGTATCACATGCATAATACTGTGTATAGTACTTTCCACTACATACAGCCTTATCAATGCCGCTGCATGACCTAAGATTGTACTCCCCGTTCCAAAATAAATGTCTTAAGCTTATTATAACTTTGTACTAGAGCTGGTATAAAATTGAAACAATTATTTTGGGACGAAGGCAGTAATACTAAAAGAAACCTACACGATCTAAGCAATTATTGAACTATTTTTTTAACATGGAAATTATTGCCTAAGATTGTAATATTAAAAGACACCTGCACTATCTAGGCAATTATTGAACTATTTTTTTAACATGGCAATTATTGAACTGTTGATTAATCTCACCGCAAAAGGAACACCTGGTTAGATCTCTTCCAATGCACAAGTGCTTAGATATGATGCTAAAGGTATTAAAGTGTTTAGCAACTAAAGTCTCCAATGTATATACCCGCAAAAAAGAAAAAGAAAACTTCAATGCATAAATGCTGAGCTTTCTTTATTTAATCACATAGCCACCAAACTCTTTCTTGTATAGGTTAAACTTCCTTAATTGTTTTGCATAGGTCCGCGTGTTTGGCATTGGTTTTGATTGAATCACCAAAGTGCTCTCTCTCCTCCTTAATTACTTTGTCACATTATTTTTGTCTATCTAAGGCCTCTCCCAATGCTCCACGGTGTACAGGTGTTAAGGATGTCACCTATGCAGGAAAAATAATGTGGCAAAGCAATTAAAGAGGAAAGAGAGCATTAGAATGACCCCAGGAGGATATAGTGCTAAGCGCGTGGACCTAGAAAAAATGGCTACTAAGGCCCCTTTCAATGCTCCACCTTGTACAGGTACTAAGGCTGTCACATAGGCAAAAAAATTTGATGTGACATGGTATTTAAGAGAAAAGAGATGGGTGTGATGACCTCAGAAAGAAACGGTGCCAAGCGCGTGAATCTAGGCAAAATACTTAAATGAAAGGAAGGTCACCAATGCATGAAGAACTTTAGTACCTAAATCATTAAATAGAGTGTGCTTAGCTACAACAAGTTAAGCACCTATGCATTGGAAACTTTGATTGCTAAACTTTTAAATGTGCTTAGCACTTCATCTTAGCACCAATGCATTGAAAGTAGTCTAACCAATACATGAAAGACTTTAGTTGCTAAACAATTAAATAAAGCAAGCTTAGCTACAAAACCTAAGCACCCGTTCATTAAGAACATTAGTTGTTAAGACTTTTATTGCTCTTAACACCTTACCTAAGCACCGATGTATTGGAAAAGGTCTAACATGCTTAGCATCCCGTACACAATGAAACACTAAAAAAAAAGCCTTAATGATGAGGTTTCAGCTCGCCTCTTGCAACTGCTTTCAGGCATGGCTCATTTTGGCCCCTGAAACACCTGCGATTGCTGCTGCTGCTATGCCTGGCGCCCTGGCTAGCCTCCATTCAACCCCGTTGAGCGTACAGACTCAGGCTGCACGTTAGCACGTGCATGCATGCGTCGATGCCTCTAATCTAATCCTCCAACACACTCGTACGCCAACAGACGGCGGTTGGCGCACATAATGATGGCCTAATTGCTTCTCCTACGGACAAACCAGTGACAATTAAATTAACGACCCCCAATCATCGATCAACAATGATAGTAATGATGCACCCATCATCATCACATGCCAAAGGCCGACGAGACGTGCACCGTGTACGTGTAAGTACATGCTGCGAGCGGCCGTGTCTCTTTTGTTTGAAGCCGAAGATCGATTAGGTTATGCTAATTAGTCTAGTAGTAGTACTAGCTTTTTGTTTGATTCCCACGTTGACATGATTGCGCTCTGATGATGCTTTTACTTTCGAATGGCAGTGGCCCAGAAGCGAGATGGAAGAAGATAGTCGTGGTAGCTCTTCTTCCGGTGGCCTGACACGTTCAAACTTGTCTGGGTGATCTGACAAAAAGAAAAGGTGAAAGCGAGCAGCTTCTGTTGGGCGCAATCATCATGGCCGCTTCCTTCTCCATGGGCTCGCTTTTCGCGCCATCTGAATTCCAAAGATAAGCCACGCACACGGTCCATGCACGCTGCCTCGGTTCGTCCTGTTGACGTGGATGTGTCTACACTCTACAGCGTGCAAACGTTGTCAGTGGTACTTGAGCACAGGGTATTTTTTTTCCCGACTTTGTATTCGCCATGGCCAACGCAGCGCTTTTTGTGGCTTTTGACTTTGTAATAAAAAGACATGTTAGGGCGGTCGTTCGGCATGTAATGAAAGCGTATCACTCTCACATGGTTAACGGAGTATAGTATACTGCGGCTTAGTTTGAACAAAGAAAGAATATTTATGTTAGTGTGATCGAATCACCCAAGTGCTTCGGGACGATCTTGGCATCTTCCGGTGACCGCTTTCCAAGCGATGAGATGCAACCACCTCGCCCACCCGGAAGAACAATCCTTTCCTTTCTTAGAGTATCTTCATGGCTCAAAAAAACCCTCGTGCCTCTTTTTTATCATTGGCGGATGAAAAAATTCCAGCCACGGTTCGAAGACGTCGATTTTCATCGATTAGGGATTTTTTTAGGTTGGCAAATCCAGACCGAACCCAGGACACTGGGGTTTTCTGGGAGCGTCGGCTGAAACGAAAAGTCGGATGTGACCGAGGTCTCGACGAGACCGGCTCACACTTTCCGCCCTTTACCCCTCCTTTTCCTTCTATCCCGCCGTTTCTGCCCTCCATTCTCTCCATTTTCCTTCATCTCCCTCTCTCCACCGCCATGCCGTCGAGGAAGTACGTCGCTCCTCGGCAAGCCCCCGACACCACCGTCGCCAAACCGCGCAAGGCCCGTGCACCGATGGCAAGGCCATCGGGTTGACAAACGCCGAGTGGAAGGCCGACGTCGAGCGAAGGGAGGCGGTGACCATCGATCGCCGCAACAGGCTCCTCATGAAGAAAGCCCGGAAATGGGCCGAGGTTCGGCATCAGCTCGCCAACAAGGACGGTGCGTTCAACCCGGACGTGCCTATTCCTGAGACAACAGAAGGGTAGCCAGATGGGAACAAGAAGGCGAAGAAGGCCAGGAACGACGCGCCGGCTGCCGAGCGCCTGCAGGCGTCGATCGAGCAATGCATCGCCGATGCAAAGACCCACTCTGCCCTGAGGGAGGAGAAGACGGAGGTGAGGTGGTCGGCGCTGATGACGAAGCAGGACGCCAAGCTTGACCTCCTCAGGACCAACGTCACTGCAAAAAAGCACAACACTGACCTGACGTTCCTCATGGGAGGCGTCACGACGGACACGGACCCCATGATGAAGGCGTGGTACCTGGCGGATGGCGACCTCATCCTCAACCGCATGCCGACACATCCCCTCGCACCGCCCACGCCGCAGAGCCCGCCCGTGTCTTCGAAGTTGCCCGCTACGCTGACCTTGCCTATGACGACCGCTACACCGGCCTCTCCCGTTTCTTCGGGCGACGACGGGGAGCTGGCCGCTTGAGAAGTTCTATGCTCACGTCTCACGCATTTTTTATACGCTAGATTATTGACATGTTTTGATCGTCGAACCTGTGATGATCGTCGAACCTATGGTATGTGACATGACTGACTTCGCAGCGGGAAATGAAATGTTTATATTTGCATGCGCCGTGCCGGAACCGTGACTGGTAAGCCGAGCTTCACAGACCCGTGCCGAAACCGTGACTGGTAAGCCGAGCTTCACAGGCCGATTTTAACGCCGTCTGGTCCCAGACGGCCCTATTTCGAGCCCGGGAACCAATGGCTTGAGATGCTCTTAAGCAGCGAATCGATCCCAACGACGATAATACTAAATAAATAAAATCGTAACCATTGAAAGGATACACATGTTTTGGAAAGCAGCAATCGGGATCGAGGCATGGACGAAGAAGATTCAACCGGCGGCTGGGCTAGGTTTTCCTACCGTGGAAGTGGATGCCGTGACTGCACCTGCACGACCCGAGAGGCGAGGGCGCAGAGGCACAGAAAAACCCTCTCTCGTGCCCAATCGCTCGCCGCGCGGCGCCCATCTGACCGACACCACACAAGGCGCGGCGGACGCGGCACGCCCATGAACCCACCACTAGGGATCCCGCCACCCCGCCGCACATGCAGCTCCCACAAATCCAGCACGACCCCCCTACCGACTCGTTCCCGCTGCGCCGTCGTAGCGCCAACTCCCCGGGCCAGACCCGAGCGCCCGCCCCGCCTCCCGCAGCAGCACGCACGCACGCTTCACCAGGCCAAGCACAGGCAAAGCAGCGGCCTTCCCTTCCCTTCCACTCCGCGCCTCCGTTACCCAGATCCAACTAAGTAGCAGCACAGCAGCAGCACTGCTCCGTCCAAGAAACCACCCGCACCGGCAGAGAGAGAGAGAGAGAGAGAGAGAGAGAGCGGCGCCATGCCGCCCCGGCTGCTCACCCTGGCGGCGCTGCTGCTGCTGAGCGCCACGCTGGCCTCGCCGGAGCCGGACGCGGACAGGGCGGCGCTGCTGGACTTCCTCGCGGGGGTGGGCGGCGGCCGCGGCGGGCGCATCAACTGGTCCGCCACCCGCCCCGTCTGCGCCAACTGGACGGGTGTCACCTGCAGCGCCGATGGCTCGCGCGTCGTCGAGCTGCGCCTCCCGGGGCTCGCCCTCACGGGCCCCGTGCCGCGCCGCACGCTCGCCCGCCTCACCGCGCTCCGGGTGCTCAGCCTCCGCGCCAACTCCCTCTCCGGCGCCTTCCCGGAGGACCTGCTCGCGCTCCCGGGCCTCGCGGGGCTCCACCTCCAGCGCAACGCCTTCTCCGGCGCCCTGCCGCCCGGCATCGCGGGGCTCAAGAGGCTGCAGGTGCTCGACCTCTCCTTCAACGGCTTCGACGGGACCCTGCCCGGGGGGCTGTCCAACCTCACCCAGCTCGTCGCGCTCAACCTCTCCAACAACTCGCTCTCCGGCCGCGTCCCGGACCTCGGCCTCCCGGCGCTGCAGTTCCTCAACCTCTCCAACAACCATCTCGACGGCCCCGTGCCCAGGTCCCTGCTCAGGTTCCCGGACGCGTCCTTCGCCGGGAACAGTATGACGCGGTCGGCACCGGTGTCCCCAGCGGTCCCGCCACCGTCACTCGCCCCGCCGGCGGCCGGCGCGCCCGCCAAGAAACGGGCGCGGCTCAGCGAGGCGGTCGTTCTTGCCATTATCGTCGGTGGGTGCGTCATGCTGTTCGCGGTCGTGGCGGTGCTGCTGATAGCCTTCTGCAACCGGCGGGGCGGCAGCGAGGACGGGAGCCGGACGGTGTCCGGCAAGGGCGGGGACAAGAAGGGGAGGGAGTCGCCGGAGTCCAAGGCGGTGACCGGCAAGGCCGGGGACGGCAACCGGCTGGTCTTCTTCGAGGGCCCGTCACTGGCATTCGATCTGGAGGACCTTCTCCACGCCTCGGCCGAGGTTCTTGGGAAGGGAGCTTTCGGCACGGCGTACCGGGCGCTGCTGGAGGACGCGACGACGGTGGTGGTGAAGAGGCTCAAGGAGGTCAGTGCCGGGCGGCGCGAGTTCGAGCAGCAGATGGAGCTCATTGGGCGGATTCGGCACGACAATGTGGCGGAGCTCCGGGCGTACTACTACTCCAAGGACGAGAAGCTGCTCGTGTACGATTACTACAGCAGGGGAAGTGTATCCAACATGCTTCACGGTATGCTTCTTCCTCTCCCTTCTCCATGTCACTTTCACAGTTTTTTATACTACTAGTGTGGCTAGTGAATTTGCAATTTGTAGTTGTATGAATAATTCCATTGTTTGTTAGAACTGTACTAACGGTGATGATAATGAGAGCGGTCCTCATTGGGGACATCCAATAAAATTGGAATGGTACCAAGAAGATTACCATTGTTCCCTGGGCAAGATGATAATGAGAGTTATAACAGATGCACTGCAGGTCCTAGTTCTTGCTGTTGCTAATGGTTACTGTCATGTTAAGGTGCTGCCTTATTTTTATCTAGTTTCCCAAATGACAAGTGCCACACGTGTGGCACGAAGCACTTCGGCCCTGACGTTTTTTATAACTAAAGTTGCCATTCGAAAAGGAAAAACAACCAAACAAAAAAAACTGAAACTTGTCATCCGAACAGGAAGTTGCCATGCTTGCCAACTATAATTGCCATCGTGGCATCACTAAACTTTGCCACAAAAAACATCCGGAGTTGCCATGTGTTCATGCCACACCTGTGGTACTTATCAGGGTCCTTTAATTTTCACCTGAGAATGACTTTTGTGGAAACAAGACATGTTTGCACTTCCTCAATTTAGACTGTATTTCTCAACATATATCTTCTGTCTTTCTTGAATACTTGAGAAGACTAGTTTTTTTCTCTGTTCTTTTTGAAACTTTACTTGTGACTAGTTTCCTTCGGTAAAAGATTGAAGTTACCGTACTCAAGAGTAGCATATTCAATTTGTTTATACTTAAGTCTTGGATTATTCTTAGATTAAAAATCTCTTATTCTTAGATCTATCCGCTTGTTATTCTTGAAGTGTCCATATCATGCTTAGCTGCATGGGCCTTTTAATATCTGCACGCGTATTCAGACCATGAGCAACCAGTTTAATTCTAGTTCACATGGCATGTTTGGTGTATGCTGGAGTAGCCATGTCAAGGCCAATATAGTAGCACTAGGATCTGTTTCGTTACACCCCATCATGTGGTAATCACTGCATCTTGTCATTGAAGCACTTAATTACTGTTACCAAAGTCCTGAAATACAAATCGCACATTATATACTTTTTTTTTGAAAACTTGGCATTTTTGAGTTATGCATACTTAACATGTTTAGTGGCACACTGATGATATTTGCAACAAATGAAACTAAAAATGGGGTCATGCACAAGAGAATGGTAAATGGGCTTGGAAGATTAATGCAACAAATAGTGCTGGACCCTTTGCCACCAGCTAGGAAGCTAATCTTGTCTTGTTCACTGGTGAAACATCTGAAATTGCCAGCGTTGGTGTTCACTGTCATAACCCATCCCCCATTTCACTATCAGAATCAGGACCAGAGGAGGACCACTCTTAGATGCATCAGTATCGTGATGGAGAACAAGAGTAGTATATACGCTTTCAGTCTATAAACAGTTGGGTTATAAATATTTAGGTTTGCTAGCCTCACCGGCAACAAGCATTTTTTTTATGTCATCCAGAAACAAGCTCTAATTCTGGTGTGACCTCGTGTCACTAATGCTGATGATTTGACATGAGATGATTTTACAGTATCAGTCGTTTGCATTTTATTAACATCCAAACTTGAATATGGCATTTTTCTCATAATTCTGCCATTCCTTTTCTTTTGCAGGGAAGAGGGGTCTGGACAGAACACCATTGGATTGGGAGACTAGAGTAAGGATAGCCCTAGGCGCAGCAAGAGGGATCGCACACATTCACACCGAGAACAATGGGAAATTTGTTCATGGCAACATCAAGGCGTCGAATGTCTTCCTCAGCAGCCAGCAATATGGCTGCATCTCTGACCTTGGCTTGGCGCCATTGATGAATCCGATAACTGCAAGATCCCGTTCTCTAGGATACTGTGCACCCGAGATCACCGATACGAGGAAATCGACGCAGTCCTCTGATGTCTACAGCTTTGGTGTCTTCGTACTCGAGCTCCTCACCGGCAAGTCACCCGTTCAGGTAACTGGCGGAGGCAACGAGGTTGTTCACCTTGTCAGGTGGGTGCAGTCTGTTGTCCGGGAGGAGTGGACCGCTGAAGTGTTTGACGGCGAGCTGATGAGGTACCCAAACATCGAGGAGGAGATGGTGGAAATGCTACAGATCGCCATGGCATGCGTCTCAAGGAACCCAGAGCGGCGGCCGAAGATGCTGGACATGGTCAAGATGATCGAAGAGGTTGGCAGGAATGACACCGGAACGCGGGCTTCGACGGAGGCCTCGACGCCGGTGGGGGAAGCTCGGAGCAAGGCAGAGAGCTCATCTGCAGCTCCTTGACGGAGTTCTCTGAAGTACTAGTATCATTTTTTTCGTCTTTGCAAGGGTAGGAGCACGGATAGTTCTGTGTTTTGACGGCGCTGCATGATTCTTGTCTTGTGCTGATTTACATGTTACGAAATTGTAACACCTTCCCATGTGGAACTACGGAAATTGTTTGTTTATTATGCAGCACCTGCTCACTGCTTATATCCGCAAGCAATTGAACCGATGTCTGATATGTAAACATTGATGAAAATTTACAATTTCTGTCTAAAAATAAGTTCGTGATTTTAGTTCATAATTGAACTGAGTTCAAATTTGAACTAGCAGTTCAAACCTGAAATAAAACTATGACAGTTTTAAATCCGAACTACCAGTTCAAATATGAACGAAAACCATGACATTTATTTGAGGGCGGAGGGCAGGGAATACTTCTCATCTGAGCAATAGAACAGCGACAGCCAAATAATTGTTCTTACTACTAGTGGCTCTCGAGACTTAAATGGACCGATGGTACATGAACTTGTCGGCAACAACTTCTCCGGTGGTACTACAGTAATTGTTCTACCGGGGTAGTCCGTTGTGCAACTGCCATTTCAAATCATAAGCGTTCCTACTCCTTCGAAGGGAGCCGCGGCTGTGTATATATTGATATGGACAGGAGCCTTTGCCTTGGCGTACAAGAAGATTACAAGAGTTTGAAAGAGATACTAGATAGGAAGAAGGTTGAGATTATAACTAACAATATTCTCTAACACCCTTCCTTAATCTCAGTTATCCTAAATTAAGATTACTCTTGAACTCCTGAAATGGCCTTGCTGGTAGCGTCTTTGTAAAGCCATCTGCCACTTGATCCTTGGAGGGAATAAAACGTATCTCAAGTTTCTTTGCTGCAACTCTTTCTCGTATAAAATGAAAATCAATCTCTATGTGCTTTGTTTTTGCATGAAACACTGGGTTTGCAGACAAGTATGTTGCTTCCAGATTATCACACCACAAGCATGAGACACGATTTTTCTTGATCCCCAACTCCTCAAGAAGTGATTCAACCCAAATGATTTCAGCAGTTGCATTTGCCAAGGACTTGTATTCAACTTCTGTACTTGACCGTGACACAATGGCTTGCTTTCTGCCACTCCAAGAAATTAGATTAGAGCCAAAGAAAACTGCAAAGCCACTAGTTGATTTTCTGTTATCACTACATCCTGTCCAGTCAACATCAGAGAATGCACTCACAAGTGTGGAATTAGACTATTTGAAATGAAGTCATATTCCCATAGTATGCTTTACATATCTTACAATTCTCTTGACAGTTGTCCAATGTGTAGAAGTAGGTGCATGTAGATATTGACAAACCTTGTTGACAACAAATGAGATATCTGGACGTGTGAGAGTTAGATATTGTAATGCTCCCACGGTACTCCTATGCTTTGTGCTCTCCTCCTCTTGAAGTGGCTCTCCTTCATATGCTGAGAGTTTCTCTGAGGAGGATAAGGGTGTAGGCACTGGCTTACAATTTTTCATTCCCATGCGAGACAGAAGTTCAATGACATATTTTTCTTGATTTAAAACAATGCCATCTTGAGTTTTCTTGACTTCGATACCTAGGAAGAAATGTAAATCACCTACATCTTTCAAGACAAACTCTGAACTCAAGTCATGTAGAAGAGCATTAGTAGCATTTTGTGAAGAACTTGCAACTATGATGTCATCAACATAAATAAGCACAAAAATAACTACTCCTGCCTTGTTGTAAATGAACAAGGATGTATCAGCCTTGGAAGCAATGAGGCCAAGATATTTCAACTGTAAGCTCAATCTGGAGTACCATGCTCTAGGTGCTTGTTTTAAGCCATAAAGTGCTTTGGCAAGCTTGCAAACATAATGTGGCAATTTCTTATCCTCATACCCAGGTGGCTGTTTCATGAATACTTCCTCTTCCAGAACACCGTGCAAAAACGCATTCTGTACATCTAGCTGTCTTAGGCTCCATCCTCTAGATACAGCAATGGCCAGCACAAGTCTGATAGTTGCAGCTTTCACAACGGGACTAAAGGTGTCTTCATAATCAATACCATAACGTTGCTTAAAGCCTTTTGCAACTAGATGTGCTTTATACCTATCAATGGAGTCATCTGCCTTCTTTTTAATTCTGTTCACCCATTTGCAATCAATGATATTTTTACCTCTCTGATTCGAGACAAGATGCCAAGTTCTGTTTCTCATAAGTGCAGAGTCTCTTCATCCATCGCCTTCTTCCATTTAGGATCACCAAGTGCACTGCTCAACGTTGTTGGTTCTCCTGAAATACATAACATACCATATGGTATAGTCCCATCTGTTCTTATTTTAGGATTACGTATACCTTTCTGTAGCCGAGTCATGATCCGTGGAGGAGTTGCAGATTGAGCCACAGGTACACTTGCCACAGAAGATCCTAGAAATTCCGCATGTGCTGATGTTGTTGAAGAATCCGTTGCCGTAGGAGATCCTGTGTTTGCTGGTGTGGCCGCCGCTCCTGCAGAACCATGAGCGATAATTGCACGAGCCGGCGTAGAAGATCCGAAGCCCGACCATGGCTGCATGCACGTGCGTTGCGAGGGAAAGCCAACCGCGCTGCTGGCCCCGCCGGTTGTTGTCGTGTTGGCGCGAGAGTGGCTCTCCCACGAGCCGGGGCTGCAGCGGACAGGAGCGCAATCCGGGGAAGATCCGCTCGTGCGATCCGAGGTCTGCATGCATGCAGGAGTAGCAGGCGCAACCGGACCGCCTTCGTCGTCCATGCCAGGTTCGTTTTCTTCTCCAGCATGCAATATAGGTTCAACTTAAGCTATGTTTTCGAGATTTTGATCATTTTGAGCATCATTTTTGTCAGGGACCTGCACAGCCATAAGAGTAGAAGCAGCACTAGCACGAATATCATCACTTTGATTAGTACAATTGTCATCCCCCTGATCAAAAGACCGAAGATGTGGAGGAAGAAGTAGAATTTCCTTGCGGAGAAGAGCACCGACGTTCGGATGAAGTGAGGCAAACGGAAACACCGACTCATCAAAAACAACATCTCGGGATATAGAGACCCTACCAGTGGGAACATCAAGACATTTGACCCCTTTATGCATGGGGCTATAGCCTAGAAAGACACATCTTTTAGAGAGGAAAGCGAGTTTGCGTGTGTTGTAGGGTCTAAGATTGGGCCAACAAGCGCAACCAAAAACACGAAGAGATTGGTAGTTGGGTGTGACACCAAGGAGTCGTGTAATGGGTGTTTCAAGTTTGATAACTTTACTTGGAAGCAAATTGATAAGGTATGTGGCAGTTAAGAATGCTTCATCCCAAAACTTTAGTGGCATGGATGCATTTGCTAGTAGTGATAGTCCCATATCAACTATGTGACGGTGCTTTCTTTTAGCGGATCCGTTTTGTTGATGAGCATGGGTGCAAGAGACATGATGAGAGATGCCAAGCTTTTGAAAGAAAGAGTTCAATTTTTCATACTCACCACCCTAGTCAGATTGCATGGCAATGATTTTGGTGTTCAGTTTGCATTCAACAAGATTTTGAAAATTGATAAAGACTTGAAATACATCAGATCTTTTCTTTAACAAGTAAATCCAAGTAAATTTACTATACTCATCAATAAAGCTTACATAATAGGAAAATCTACCAACTGAGGTAGGAGCTGGTCCCCATACATCTGAAAATATCAATTGTAGTGGAGTAGTAGATATACTAGTGGAAATAGGATAAGATAGTTGATGACTTTTGGTTTGTTGACACGGATCACAAACTGACTCAACACTAGGCTCATAAGAGAGTTTATTTTTACTAAGAACAAATCTAACTATGACCGAAGATGGATGACCCAAGCGACTATGCCACCGTGATGATGAAGTCTTGGTGACAACATTTGCTTGTTTATTTGACCAGGAAGAAGATGATGATGATGATATGAGCGGGTAGAGGCCTCCCACGCACCGTCCTCTAAGAATGTTCTCCTTGTTGTCAAGTCCTTAACCAAGAAAAAGTAAGGATAGAATTCTTTAAGAACATTGTTATCAAGAGTGAATCGATGAACGGAAACAATATTCTTTGATGTTTCAGGGACATGCAAGACATCATTCAAGTGCAAATTTTTCACAAGTTTTTAACAATTGAACTACCAATGTGTGTGATGTCCATACCAGAGCCGCTTGTCGTGCGAATTTGGTCGCCTCCATTGTACTTTCCCCGCATCGTTAGTTTGTCAAGTTCTCCTGTGATGTGATTTGTTGTTGCACTGTCGGCATACCAGTTTGTATCGACGCCATAGGAGACAACATGCGCCTCCTTTTCTTCTTGATTGTTCTCTTCATAGTGCCACCAGCAAACACGTGCACCCCCTGGATGATGCTTGTAGCATATCTGACATTCAGGGAAGTCGTGCTACTGTTCGCGCGCTTGTTGTTGCTATTGCTGTCGGGGGCGTCCTCTTGAACCGCCGCCTCTGTTGACAGGAGAGGGCTGGCAGTTGCCGCGGTCGCCCCGGCCGCACCCCTTCCTCCTCGCCCACGATGAGACCTACCGCGAGACTGGCCACGGCCTCTGTAGACGGCGTTAGCAAATGAACGAAACCCGCCTGAAGACGAGTCACCTAGCATCTCCATCCTTTGATCAAAGGCAGATATCTGAGGAAAGAGGTCGTCGGCCGTGATGGTGCTCTTGACGGCACCGATCGCAACCACCACACAGTCATAGTCGCGGTCCAGCCCTGCAAGGATGTAGTCCACCATCTCCGGATCAAAGACGGGACGACCAGCAACAGCTAGTTCATCCCCAAGGCTCTTCATCTTCGCCATGTATGCCGAGCTCGACATGGTGCACTTCTTGGTGTTGGTGATCACAATTCTTAGATTGGTAATCCGAGACTGCGATTGTGAGGCGAAGAGGTTTGTGACCGTCGTCTAGAGCTCGAAGGTGGAGTCCTTCCCGACGACCTGCGCGAGAATCTCTGGAGACATGGAATTGAGTAAATATGAGAGGACCTGTTGGTCTTTGGCGATCCAGGGCCTGTATAGAGGGTTCGGCTCTAGGGCCGTGCTCTTGTCTGACTGCGTGACCTCCACCATCCTGGGTGGAGCAGCGTCGGAGTTGTCCAGGAGCCCAGTTACCTGCGCACCTCGTAGGGCTGGGAGAACCTGAGTCTTCCAGAGGATAAAGTTTCCTCTTGCAAGCTTCTCAGATGGAGGCAAACCAAGGTTGAGGGCGACGTCGACTGAGGAAGCCATGGAGACGATGATATGTTTTCTAGAGTTTTGGTTTGTGGCTAGATGTATAGGAAGAGGTGGCTCTGATGACCATGAAAGATCATAAGCGTTCCTACTCCCTCGAGGGGAGCCGCGGCTGTGTATATATTGATATGGGCAGGAGCCTTGCCTTGACGTACAAGAAGATTACAAGAGTTTGAAAGGGATACTAGATAGGAAGAAGGTTGAGATTACAACTAACAATATTCTCTAACACCGTTGCCATGACCACCAAGATGTGCAAGCTGCCGCGTGCCGTCCTGCTATTCCTCTTGGCCGCGAATCTGGGATGGACATGGGCACTGATCCCTTCCTCTTCTTCTTCCCCCGTGGGCCTCTCTATCCGGTGCTACGACTCCATCTTCAGCTTCGGCGACTCCTTCGCCGACACGGGCAACAACCCTTGTGATGCGCCCACCCTACGGCTCCACCTTCTTCAGCTGCCCCACCGGTCGCCATTCCGACAGCCGCCTCATCATTGGCTCCATCGGTACTACCTACCTCAGCTCCCACTTCCCTCCACAAACTTTGCTGGTCTGATCTGAGGCGGTCAACTCAACTGGCCCGCTCCGCTTGCAGCCCAACGCCTGGGCCTGCCGCTCGTCCCGACCGTCCCTGGCGCATAACGGGAGCTTCCGCCGGGGCGCCAACTTCGCCGTCGGGGGCTCTACCGCTCTCGACGCCGCTTTATTCCACGACGGCTCCGATCCCAACGGCAACAAGTTCCCTCTCAACACACTACCAGAATAACGGTATTTGCTGACGGCCTAATCTATGCCTACGGCCACCGTCGACATAGATCGAGGTATACCGACGTCCGTGGCTAGACCGTAGGCGTAAAAAGGCCGTCGGCATACATCGGACTATGCCGACGGTGGCCGTAGGCATATATATGTCGTTGGCATACCGGCCTCTATGCCGACGGTGGCCGTAGGCATAGTAAGGCCGTCGGCGTAGACGTGACGTAGGCAGGCCAGGGGTGGACGGTGGACTCACGCCGTTACTACTAAGCCGACGGCTCGAATAGAGGCCGTCGATAGAGGTATTCCGACGGCCAAACCGTCGGCATAGACTTGTGTCCACGTTATCGATCCGCGGTGAATGGCACGTCATTGATCCGCGGTGTGTGCCTGGTCGATGCAGACAGAGGTATGCCGACGGCCATACCGTCAGCATAGACTTGTGGCCACGTCATTGATCCGAGGCGCGTGGCTGGTCGGTCCAGGCAGAGGTATGCCGACGGCTTTGCCGTCGGCATATTTGTTTTTCCTGTTTTTTCATTCGCTAAATACAAAGCATATATTTCTATTATGTTTTTTAATCTGTTTTCTGGCATATCTTTTTTATTCTGTTTTTAGGTAAATTTGTCTTATCTAAATGGAAACAACCAGGTAAAAATGTTCATCGGTTCTGGGGTGTGGCCCCCCTCACGGACGTCGATGCCGCCGTCGCACGGAGGGTTGAAACGGCCACGTCGGGGGGACACAGAGGCAATCTTGCACTGGGTTGGGCCCGGACCTTGATCCTAAGTCTATCTATGGGCTGCCTATCATAGCCAGGTGAAAATGTTCATCGGTCATACCTTGTCCGGTGCAAGTCAAAGGGGTAGACCCGTCTGGTCAACGGTGCTATGGTTATACGGGACGGGGGACTTGCGGGGGTAGCAATGCCGCCAGGTCTTGTGCCGGGACCTCCTATACGTCTGCAAGTGTGGTGACAGGTGCAAGCACTCGGCACGTGGCTCCGTAGTGTGACCTCCCTCACGAACGTCGCTGTCACCGTCGCACGGAGGGTGGAAACGACCACGTCGGGGAGACACAGAGGCAATCTTGCACTGGGTTGGGCCCGGACCATGATCCGGGGTGTATCTATGAGCTCGCCTATCACACCCAGGTGAAACTTTCCATCGGTCATACCTCGTCCGATGAAAGTCAAAGGGGTAGACTCGTGCGGTCAACGGTGCTAGGGTTAGACGGGACGGGGTACTTGGGGGAGGATATGCCGCTAGGTATTGCACTGGGCCTTTTTATACGTTTTGGAAGTGTGGTGGTAGGTGCAAGCATCCGACACACGGCTCCGGGGTGTGGCCCCCCTCACGGACGTCGATGCCGTCGTCGCACGGAGGGTTGAAACGGCCACGTCGGGGAGACACAGAGGAAATCTTGCACTGGGTTGGGCCCGGACCTTGATCCGAAGTCTATCTATGGGCTGCCTATCATAGCCAGGTGAAAATGTTCGTCGGTCATACCTCGTCTGGTGAAAGTCAAAGGGGTAGACCCGTCCGGTCAACGGTGCTATGGTTATACGGGACGGGGGACTTGCGGGGGTAGCAATGCCGCCAGGTCTTGTGCCGGGACCTCTTATACATTTGCAAGTGTGGTGGCAGGTGCAAGCACTCGACACGTGGCTCCGTAGTGTGACACCCCTCATGAACGTCGCTGTCACTGTCGCACGGAGGGTGGAAACGACCACGTCGGGGAGACAAAGAGGTAATCATGCACTAGGTTGGGCCCGAACCATGATCTGGAGTGTATCTATGGGCTCGCCTATCACACCCAGGTGAAACTTTCCATCGGTCATACCTCGTCCAGTGAAAGTCAAAGGGGTAGACCCGTCCGGTCAACGGTGCTAGGGTTAGACGAGACAGGGTACTTGGGGGGAGGCAATGCCGCCAGGTATTGCACCGGGCCTTTTTATACATTTTGGATGTGTGGTGGTAGGTGCAAGCATCCGGCACACGGCTCCGGGGTGTGGCCCCCCTCACGGACGTCGATGCCGCCGTCGCACGGAGGGTTGAAACGGTCACGTCGGGGAGACACAGAGGCAATCTTGCACTGGGTTGGGCCCGGACCTTGATCCGAAGTCTATCTATGGGTTGCCTATCATAGCCAGGTGAAAATCTTCATCGGTCGTACCTCGTCCGGTGAAAGTCAAAGGGCTAGACCCGTCCGGTCAACGGTGCCATGGTTATACAGGATGGGGGACTTGCGGGGGTAGCAATGCCGCCACGTCTTGTGCCAGGACCTCTTATACGTCTGCAAGTGTGGTGGCAGGTGCATGCACTCGGCACATGGCGTCTGAGTGTAAAAAGAACATAAATAACTCCCCTAAAAAATGTAAAGAAATCCCTAAAAAATGAAAAAAACACCATGCCGACAGCTAGGCCGTCGGCGTATGCTGCCACGTGGCTTGAGTAGTCTATGCCGATGGCTCGACCGTCGGCATAGATCCTTACCTTATCCGGTTGGGCGGGCCTCCCTCTCCTCCACTCATCCCGTCTCTGCCCCCACTCCTCTCCCGGCCTGACCCGACCACCTCGACGCCGCCACCCCGCCCTACGCTGCCGCCCCGCCCTGTGCTGCCGCGTCGCCTCCCTTCCCCGTGCCGCCACCGGGCCCCTCCACGGCCGCCGCCCCACACCGGCCCCTCCCCCGGCGGCCGCCCTGCCTGGCCCTGCCTCGGCCCCCTCCCCGACCACCACCGCCGCCCAGGCCCCTCCCCGCCCGTCGCCCCCCGCCCCCTGCCCCTGCCCCTCCCCTACAGCCGCCCCGCCGCCGCTCCTCCCCGGCAGCCACCCCGCCGCCGCTCCTCCCCGGCTGCCTTCCCACCGTAGCTCCTCCCTGCCCTGCCCTGCCCCAGCCCCTCCCAACGCCGGCCGACCAGCACCAGACCCTACGCGGCCACCTCCCCGCGTCAGCCACCTCCTCCCCCCTACGTGAGCTCCTCCTCATTTTTTTTGAACTAAATCTCTTGTTTTTTTTGATGAATGATGATGATAATTGATGATGTTAGATGTTAGATGGTGATTAATGATGGTTATTTAGTGATGATGATTGATGATGTTGTTAGATGGATGCATGATGATGTTATTTAGATGAATGCTGATGTTATGTAGATGAATGATGATGTTGTTTCTGTTAATGTCAACATGCTAGATGATGTGATGACCAAAGTTTTTTTTCCACTCGACGGAATTTACAGAATTTGTCGTGTTGTATCTTTGTGGAGTGATCGTCGATGTTAGAGCTGTTGGTCCCTGATCGTCCCTCTGCTGTTCGACTACGTCCTCTACAGCCGAGGGTGAGCTACAAATCCACCACCTCCTCATCTGCTTTTTTTATGTCACTAGATTTTCTTTGCACGTCAAGTCCCATAACTTAGGCGTCTCCCGTCCAAAAGGGTTGCATCGATAAATATGCATTCAATTGCATATTTATCACCGCAACTCTTTTGGATTGTCCAGCGTTTTCCACGGACAGCCCGAGGATGTGTAGATTGGGTACGTTCTCCATGCCCTACCCCGTTTTGAGACAAGATTTCAGTGGAGCCTCCCCGTTGTTCTCCAGAGCACATTATCTCGGCTATTTGCCGAGACGTGTATCTGGAGAACAACGGGGAGGTGCTGCCGAAATTTTGTCTCGGAACGGGGTAGAGCATGGAGAATATACTCAATCTGGACATCCTCGGATGGGATTAGGACCCATCTTTACCTATTAGAGATGTTGTTGGATTCACCACAGAAGAAAATAAAAATTTGATGTGATTAATTCAAATGAATCCTTAATTTTGTTGTGTGGCTCCCAATAAAACAGAGGATGGCAGATAATCAGTGGATGTACAGTGGTTTTATCCATCGGAATCGAGTAACATCAGAGTGGATCGCGAAAACCGATGTGTATTTGAAGGATATATTCCGTAGTCCAATGAGAATTATCCCACCATGCCCATGTGCGAGATGTGGCAGACATCACCGTAAAAATCAGAAGGACATGACTGACCACCTTTGCACGCACGGATATATGGCAAACTTTGAAATGCCACCAATAAACTTAGCTGAGCATGACCGTGGCAGAGAGGAGGTGATGCGACAATGCATCGATGGTTATGAAGACGATGGGGTCAGGGACATGCTAGATGATGTCATTGCTGTAAAAACGACAAATGTGACACCTTCAGAGAATGAACTGGAGGAGCCGGAGGCAATTGCAAAGGCCTTCTTGGAGGTCTTGGCCTCGTCGAAGAAACCTCTTTATGAGGGTGCCAAAATATCTCAGCTGGATGCCATCTCGCAACTTATTGCAGTCAAGGCTGAGTACGGCTGTAGCCAGAAATGCTTTGAAGCATTCCTGGGAGTATGGGCTAACAGCCTTCCCGAGGGTCATCAACTATCGAAAAGCATTTACGCTACAAAGAAAATAATGAAGGCACTCTCTATGGATTATAAGAAAATACATGTTTGTCCGAAGAATTGCCTTTTGTTTAGGCACGAGTATGTGGATGACAAGTACTGTTGGGAGTGTGGTTCGTCTCGGTACCTTGAGGTGGTCGGTGAGGATGGTGAGAAAAGGCAGCTAATGATCCCCGCTAAGGTTCTTCGGTATCTCGATTTCATACAAAGACTGCAGTACCTTTTCATCACGGAGGAGTCTGCCAAAATGATGAAGTGGCACAAGGAAGGTAAAAGGTATCATCCAAATAAAATTGTACATCCATCAGAAGGTGAAGCATGGAAGTCGTTCGATGAAGAATACCCCGAGGAAGCAGCAGAGGCTGGGAATGTCAGAGTGGCAATAACAGGTGATGGGGTCAATCCATATGGTATGTCGACCAATCCATACAGCTGTTGGCCCGTGTTTGTTATTCCGCTCAATCTCCCTCCAGGTGTCCTAATGCAACGCAACACCATGTTCTTGTCGCTGATTATTCCAGGGCCTGAATAGTCGGGGAAGAATTTGGCAGTGTTTATGCATCCGCTGGTGGATGATTTGCACCATTCTTGGTGCTTCCCAAGGTTGACATACGACCGACATCTGCAAAAAAATTTCTTGATGAAAGTTTGGTTGATGTATTGCATGCATGACTTTCCCAGCTATGCTCTATTCTGCGGATGGTGTACAAGTGGGAAGATGCCATGCCCAGTGTGCATGCAGGCTCTGCGTTTGATTTGGCTGCAGAAGGGTGGCAAGTATTCAGCCTTTGACCTGCATCGACAGTTCCTCCCTCCAGACCATCCAGATAGGGAAGACAAGAAGAACTTCACGAAAGGTCGGGTTGTCCATGAACTAACCGAGATTCTAACATTTTCGGGGGCAGATGTTCTTGCTCATCTAAAAGCTCTCAAGCCTAAAGTCAAAGGCAAAGGCAAAGGAAAACTCTTCGAGGGATATGGTGAGACGCATTTTGTTGCTTGGTTCATGGAGAAAGTAATTTCCACATTCCCCTATTAAATACATAGTTCAACATTTATTAGTTAACCGAACTAATGCACCCAACAATTTCAATTATACTTGTAGGGAAAAGATCCGAACATATCTATGGATGATGAATTGAGATGGGTTTCCATGGGTTTTGACCCTGCCGTCATGACATGTAAAAAGTATGATGTGAATGGGTATTGCTTCCATACAGAGGAGCACCAGAACAGCCGGCCTGACCCCAAAACTATAAATACCGGAGTGTACACCCCCGGTCAAAATTCAGTAGACTACTATGGAAGGGTCCAAAATATATACGAGATTACATTCTGCAAAGGGCGCGGAACCCTAAGTCTACCTGTGTTCAAATGTCGATGGTTCGATCCGCAGGAGGGGCAGAGACATACGCCTTCCATTGGTTTGGTCGAAGTTAAACCATCAACCGTCTATGCTGGAGCTGATCTCTTCATTGCGTCTACCCAAGCTACACAAGTTTATTATTTGCCTTACCCATGCCAGAAAGAGTACCTACGGGGTTGGGAAGTTGTGTTCAAGGTTTCGCCACATGGTAAGCTACTGGACCCGAACGAAGATGATTACTACAACATTAACCCCATGACATACGAGGGAGTGTTCTATCAAGAGCAACCCGATGGTGATGTGGTCAAAAACGATGACGCTAGACCACTGAGCGATGATGATGTGGATCCAAACGATGACGATGCACGGAATGATGGTGAGACCATTGTTAATGAAAATGACATACTTATGCTAGAAAAGTTGAACGAAGACGCTAATGACGAGGAAGAGCCTCCACCTCCGCCAGACAACGAAGATGATATGATTGATACTCATGATGAGATCGAGCGAGAAATTGGTTACAACAGTGATGATTCGTACGGGCTCTAGCAGATGTACGTTTCATGTCTTTTTTCCCTATGGTTTAGGAATATGCCTTTTTATGCTTATTTGTAATGTGCTTATTAGTGATTATTATTATGCTTTTTTCCTTCATTATGAATGTACTAATTGTTTATTCTATTTTCAATGCAGGTTCATGGAACATGGGCAAGGGGAAGGCCGACGACGCAGGTTTCATACACAAGGTCGTCGGGATTGCTAGTCGGAGTGGTCGAGCACGTACTGTTACCCCCCGACTACTTGAGGATGACTCCTCATAGGAAGAGAGAGGGAGAGCCCATGGAGGGCGAGGGGGTGGTGGGAGAGCCCATGAAGGGCGAGGGGGTGGTGGGAGAGCCACTAGAGGGGGTCGCGGCTAGAAAGAGCGCACCCTCACCGACTTAGGGGTGTTGTCTTTGAGGCCCTCCTCTAGTGAGGTACCCTCTGCCGAGGAGGAGGAGGACGACGAGGAGGAGGAGGTGGTTTGCGAGGAGGGGGGTGAGGAGGAGGAGTAGGAGGAGTAGGAGGAGGAGGTTGGGGAGGGGGACGAGGAGGAGGAGGCAGGCGGGGATGATGGTGGTGGTGGGGACGCTAGTGGTGGCGAGAATGGCAACAATAAGGGATGGCTGCATGGTAACGCAAAGGTCCCAAAGCATATTCCTACCGAGGAGCAGAAGTGGCTCATTGAGCCAAAGGGGATAGAGTAAGTTCCACTATATAATTTCAATAATAATTTAATTCTTTTGCTTGTCACATCCTAATATTTTCATTCTTTAAATCTTTTGCTTGTCATATGCTAATATTTTCATTCTTTATATCTTTTGGAGTAACTAGGTACATCCTAAAGGGGCCCGTGTTTCCAATGACATCATCACCGTCTTGCTGAAGGAATACTGGCCGGGGCTGTACTGTCCGGATCTAGTCATGCACCCGGATCTTTGGGTTTTGGCTAAGACCTGGGAGCACTGGGAAGCGGCCCCCCGCGCGGAGTATGTGACCCATGCTAAGGCCGTGATCACTAATTTTTGGGTGAGTTCTCTTCACAAGCACACATCCATTCTAGTTTCATGAATGATTTAACTCATGGCCTCTTCCATTTTTGGTTTCATGAATGATTGTAGAAATACTATCGAGTTCTTCCGGAGCACAAGGCCACTGCCGACGAGATCGCGCTGCGCCAAGCGAAGAAGAAGGCCCGCCAGATGCAGTATGAGGTGCGGTTGGTGGCCATCACGCAATACTATCATGACTATCTTGGTATGAAGATGACCAAGGAAGGAGTGAAGGCGCGGCACATTACCTTGGAGAGGGACGAGTACTTGTCGGTAAGTATTAACGATTTTTCATTCCGAAGTTTGTGGTAAATTTCATCGTTTCGTGTTACACATGCCATTATGCTTCCTATTATGTAGGTGTGTCCAAATTGGTGTTATGGAAAAGACGAGTCTTGGGCGGCATTGGTGGACCTGTGGTGTGGTCAGGATGAAGCCTGGGCGGCTACTAGCAGCAAAAACAAGGCTAACCGAGGGGAGGAGGGAGTACATGCTCAGGGAAACTGGAACCACTTTCTCCACAAGGCACTTCAGGTATGACTAACCTCATGAAACAATCTTCTTCTATTTACCGTCACTTTTTTATGTATGACTAACATCTTTTTGTTGGTGTAGGAGGAGAAACTCAAGCGGCCGCTCTCACACATGGAGGCGTGGGAGATCGCCCATACTCAGAGGAGGCCCAAGCCTGGGGAAGACAAGTACTACGGCAACACCGCGGAGAAGAAGAAGAACTACTCTGTGGCGTATCTGAATCTACATCCTGACACACCTGACCCCATCAAGGCGCCTTTGGACGACAGGGCGGTGGTTGGCATGGGGCCGAAGGCTCATGGTCGGCAGCCGGTTCTGGATGCTGTGGTCACTCCTTCTATATCCTACACACAGCTCCGAGCTACCGACCCAAGCCTGAGACAGCGCATGCCCACGACCACTGCGCAGTCACAGTCCCTCCTAGCCGAGCGACACTTTGTAAGTATTTTCCCCTCTTATCTTCATTTCTCACTTTATTTTCCGCATTGAGATGTTTAATGAGTTCCATCACATCATATTGTAGGCCTACATGGAGTACACACGACATGAGACCATGGCGTGGAGCGCGAGAGTTGCAGCCGTCCAAGACCACATCACTCGCATGATGACGGTTAGTTTAGCCCCTTTCATTTCATTTCCATATTGACACTTTCATTTCTTATGACATTGATGTTTGCTTTGTCAATTAACATGCAGCTCGTGTTTGAGAGCATGAGGAACGGCACGATTCCTGAAATGGAACCAGCACCACGAGCTGTAGGACCACAACCAGTGCTGCTTACCTTTGAGGAATTTCTAGCACAACAACCGGGGACAACGGTGGTTAGTACATCCCCAAACTATTCAACCACCGCTTACTGTTTATTCAACACAATATTATTCACTCAACATGTCTTTTCAAACATCCAGGGAACTGGTGGATCATCCGTTGGTGGTGGTGTCGGTGTTCACATCACTCCTGAGTCACGGAGCCCGGTCACTCCAATCCACCGAGACGGTAGCGCTGCCGCTAGCAGTGAAGACCTGGGCTTTGGCGGACTTGGCGTTGACGACCTTGGAGGTGGACGTACTGGCGCTCCTTAAATGACTAGTGCTCTTTATATGACGTCCGTCTTTTTACGCTACTTCCGATGACTTCTGTCTTTAGATGACTTGTGCTCTTGATATGCTTATGTTTCTGATATGCTTATGTTGTTCGTTGTGAGGATGTGATGGTGGTGGTGTTGGTTGTGACGATGTGATGGTGCTGTTGGCTGTGCATTAAATTTCATTGTATATACCCTGTTATTTTGGAGCTGAAATAAATTTGTACGAACCACGAAAAAGAAAAAAAAGTGCAAAACTACGCCGACGGCATAGCCGTCAGCATAGAGGGTCTCCGAATTACCAGTGCCTGTCACGTGGCAAGCTATGCCGTCGGCGTACAGTTGTAGCCTAAGCCGACGGCCTGAGCCGTCGGCGTACGCACGCCCCAGGGGATACCAGCGCCTGCCACGTGGCAAGCTATGCCGATGGCTAGGCCATCGACGTATCTTTGTAGCCTAAGCCGACGGCCCGGGCCGTCGGCATAGGACGGACACGTGGCCGTCCCTGGGTGGTGCACTCTTGACGGCAACGCTGCTGGACGCTGTTTGCCATGAAGCTATGCCGACGGCCTAAGTCGTCGATACCTCTGTACGGACACCATCGGCATAGCATATATGCAGACGGCTTTTTTGTGTCGACGGTGACTTACGTACACCGACATATATGATGCCGATGGGCCTATGCCGACGGGGGCCGTCGGCATAGACCTATGTCGACGGGAATCGGGCCTACACCGACGGCCTAAGCCGTCGGCATAGAGCTTTATCCTGGTAGTGACACCAGCTTGGGCGTCCAGCTGCAGTGGTTCGAGTCGCTCAAGCCTTCTCTCTACCGACCCAAGGTTGGTAGTCTACTTCTCAAGTCAAGCGTGGCAAATATTTATTCAGCTAGCCGCGCCCGCGCTGCTGCAGAGTGCGAGGCATTCTTCGGCAGGTCCCTCGAATTCGGGATCAACGACTACCACTTCTCTTTCCCCACCAAGAGCCCGTCGGCATAGACCTATACCGACGGGAATCGGGCCTACACCGACGGCCTAAGCCGTCGGCATGGAGCTTTATCCTGATAGTGACACCAGCTTGGGCGTCCAGCTGCAGTGGTTCGAGTCGCTCAAGCCTTCTCTCTGCCGACCCAAGGTTGGTAGTCTACTTCTCAAGTCAAGCGTGACAAATATTTATTCAGCTAGCCGCGCCCGCGCTGCCTGTAGAGTGCGAGGCATTCTTCAGCAGGTCCCTCGAATTCGGGATCAACGACTACCACTTCTCTTTCCCCACCAAGAGCCTGCATGAGATCACGTCATTCTTCCCGGATGTGATCAGGACCATCTCCATGGCCATCGAGGTAACCTACCTCGTCGTCAACCTGCATTTCAGCTTTGAAGCAGAGACAGTTTAAGATAGTATTGATCTAGCTATGGCAATGGCGACAGAGGCTGATCAAGCACGGGGCGACGAGTTTCGTCGTTCCCGGGACAGTCCCCTCGGGATGCATGTCGCAGATCATCAGCCACTTCGCCAAAGACAACTCCACCACCGGTTGCCTGCAGGGTATCAATAAGCTAGGGATGCACCACAACCTGCTGCTGCAGGAGGCCCTGGAGAAGCTCCGGGGCAGCCACCCACACGCCATGATCGTTTACGCTGACCTCTTTGGTCCTATCATGGACATGGTCCAGTCACCTCGCAAGTATGGTAAGCACTTTCAGAGTTATTGTCGTCTGCAGGCAGCGTGCGGAGGGTCAAGGTTGATGGTTGTCATTCTGCAGGGTTTGAAGATGTTCTTGGCATCTGTTGTGGAGGGCCCGGGGCACTTATCTGCGGCGATGAAGGTGCAAACCTATGTGACAAACCGGCCGCTCGTCTGTTTTGGGATGGCGTCCACTTGACGGAGGCGGCTTACCGCTACATCGCCGATGTCTGGCTGGGCAGCTTAGTGAGGTAGAGAGGCTGTTCTGATTTATGGACTGATGGCTATGTGGAGTCTGGCCTGTCTGAACTGAAAAACAGTGGAAATGAAATTGAAGTTTTTTTTTTTATTGGAAACCACTTGGCTTTGTTTGTGAAGAGCTCCGTATTGAATTGGACTTCAATTCCAATTCAGTGATGAAACTGAAATGGCGTGAATACGGATTCGCCTGTTTGGTTGCTCACTGAATTGGCACTTGAAATGCCTTTGAGGTTTCAATACCAAATCATGTTTTGGATGACAAACTTTGAAATTGCATACCTACATTACCATGAAGATTATACCTCGTTCTACATGACTCAAAACTGAAATATCCTCACATGTGCCTATTATTAAATGAATATACAGCAGTAAAATTTAATAAATATTCTACCAGGTACTTCCGAGGTTCACACATAGGTACAAAGTCATCTCACAAGATCAGCCGGCCACTAGCATTAATTCTGGTGTGAGCTCGTGGCCGTAGTAATTCTGATAATTTGACATGAGATCACTTCACAAGATCAGCCATTTGCATCTATTTATACCCAAACTTGAATATGACTCACATCTCATAATTCTGCCTTTTTTTCCTTTGCAGGGAAGAGGGGCCTGGACAGAACACCATTGGATTGGGAGACTAGAGTAAGGATAGCCCTGGGCGGCCAGAGGGATCCCGCACATTCACACTGAGAAAAATGAGAAATTTGTTCATGGCAACATCAGGGCGTCAAATGTCTTCCTCAACAGCCAGCAATACAGTTGCATCTCTGACCTTGGCTTGGCGCCACTGATGAACTCGATAACCGCAAGGTCCCTGTAACGTACCCCTAGTAGCCGGATCGGAGGAAGGAAGGGAGGTAGAAGGTGTCCCTGTAACGTACCCCGCTTGCAGCATCTTGGATCCTTGTGTCCTTCGTGGCATGCCCTTGTGTCGTGACATTCTCCCCCCCTCGGGCCGCGGCTTGCCCCCAAGCCGCTGTTGATGGAAAACGGCTACAGAAGTCTTCTGTATCCTCCCACGTAGCCAAGGAACCTGACAAGTCAGACCAGCGAATAAGGAGGCGATATCTGGTACCTGCGTGCGTGGATACTTCTTTCCTGGCAAGCACACTCAGCGGCTCGTGTTCTGCTTGCAAAACCGCCATGTGAGGTGGGAGGTCGGCTTCCACTGTGGTATCAACCCCCACTTCACGCTTCAACTACGAAACGTGCACAATAGGATGTGTCTGACTTGTGTCCAGAAGCTTGAGGCGGTAGGCCATTGCCCCCACTCTCTTTGTAACCTGGTAAGACCCATAGTAACGGAAAGCCAGTTTCTGAAAGGGTCGCCGCGCCACCGAACAGTGGCAACTTAAGATAAACCCATTCTACCACCGTGAATGTGCGATCGGTCCTTTTCTTGTGAGCCTGCTCTTTCATCATGTCATGTGCACCCTTGAGTTGTTGTTGGAGGAGTTCGATCATCACCTCGCGCTCGCAAATCTGGGACTGTGCACTGGTCCACTTGCTCGACCCCAAACTCACGTGGAAGGGTTCTAAAGATTACCTCATATGGTGTCCGGCTGAGAGCAGAATGAAAAGTCGTATTGTATCAATACTCCGCCAAGAAGAGCCAGTCAAATCAGTTGTGGGGGCAGGCGTGTACGGAGCACCGCATATAGGTCTCCAGACATTGGTTCATGCGCTCAGTTTGGCCGTCCGTCTAGGGGGTGATAAGACGAACTCATTCTCAGTTGTGTACGAGAGAGGCGGAAGAGCTCTTGCCACAATGCACTGGTGAAGATCCGGTCTCTGTCAGATATCAAGACCAAGGAAAGTCCATGTAACAGGGAGTGTTCTGCATGTATGTCTATGCCACCGTCACAGCCGTGTAGGGATGCTTCATGGGCAGAAAATGTGTTTACTTCGAGAACTTGTCTACTACCACCAGCACCCATCGTATCCCTTCGACTTCGGCAGGCCTTCGATGAAATCCAAGGATACAACTGCCCACGGTTTCCTAGGGATAGACAAAGGTTGTAGTAGTCCCGCAAGCGACACACGTTCCGTTTTCGCCCTCTCACAAGTGTTG
Source organism: Hordeum marinum (assembly GCA_022496015.1). Classification (NCBI taxonomy): domain Eukaryota; kingdom Viridiplantae; phylum Streptophyta; class Magnoliopsida; order Poales; family Poaceae; genus Hordeum; species Hordeum marinum. The sequence continues at coordinate 115,162,838 of CM039674.1, read as the reverse complement.
CAATAGCGCACAAACTGTTGCACCATCTGTTGTAGTAGTCCAGGCAAACACGCGACACACCCTGTTGTAGGTAGCATGGAACCCCGAGTGCCCCCACCCCCGCAGCGCTGTCATTTAATGCCTTGATCAAGGAGTTTTGAGTCTCGACATCGTTACCAATTCAAATCTTGTCACTATAACAGAGTACCCCATCCCAAAGAGAGAACCCTTCACCGTTGCTGGGATCCAAGGTCAATCGGGTTAGTGATGTCTACTACACAACCTTCTTCTTGTAGACTCGTGTTGGGCCTCCAAGCACAGAATTTTGTAAAACAGTGACAATTTTTCTTCAAGTGGATAACCTAAGGTTTATCAATCCGTGGGAGGTGTAGGATGAAGATGGTCTCTCTCAAACAACCCTGCAACCAAATAACAAAGAGTCTCTTGTGTCCCCAACACACCCAATACAATGTTAAATTGTATAGGTGCACTATTTCGGCCAAGAGATGATAATACAAGTGCAATATGAATGATATATATAGGTTTTTGTAATCTGAAAATATAAACACAGCAATGTAACTAATAGTAAACAACAAGCAAAACGTTGTATAAATGCTTGGAAACAAGGCTTAGGGTCCATACTTTCACTAGTGCAATTTCTCTCAACACTATTGACATAGTTGAATCTTATGTAAATACCTCTCATGCGACAAAGAGTCCACTCCAAAGTCACAAATAGCGGAGAACTAACGAAGAAATTATTGTAGGATACGAAACCACCTCAAAATTATCTTTTCCGATCAATCTTATGAGCTATCCCTATAAGTGTCACAAATAGCCCTAGAGTTCGTACTAAAATAACACCTTAAGATACACATCAAACAAAACCCTAATGTCACTAGATACTCCAATGTCACCACAAGTACCAATGGGCTTGATTATACGATATGCATCACATAATTTTATATTCATCATGTTCAATCCAACACAAAGAACTTCAAAGAGTGCCCCAAAGTTCCTACCGGAAAGTCAAGACAAAAACGTGTGCCAACCCCTATGCATAGATTTCCAAGGTCACGGAACCCGCAAGTTGATAACCAAAACATACATCAAGTGGGTCAATAGAACATCCTATTGTCACCACGGATATCCCATCGCAAGACATACATCAAGTGTTCTCAAATCCTTAAAGACTCAATCCGATAAGAAGACTTCAAAGGAAAAACTCATCACAAGAAGATAGAGAGGGGAAACTCCATATGATTCATCTATATCAATAATGCTCGCGGTACATCAAGATCGTGCCACCTCAAGAACTCGAGAGAGAGAGAGAGAGATCAAACACATAGCTACTGGTACATACCCTCAGCCCCAGGGTGAACTACTCCCTCCTCATTATGAAGACCGTCGGGATGATGAAGATGGCCTCCCATGATGGTTTCCCCCTCCGGCAGGGTGCCGGAACGGGCTCCCGATTGGTTTTTCGTAGCTCTGGAGGTTTTCTATGGCGGAACTACCGATCTAGGTTTCTTTTCGAAGGTTTCTATATTTATAGGAATTTTTGGCGTCGATCTCCCGTCAAGAGGTGCCATGAGGCGGTGACAAGCCTGCTAGGCGTGGCCAGGGGGTGACCGCGCCTGGTAGGCTTGTGACCTCCTCGTGGCTCTTCTAGCCCAACTCCAATGCTTCGGGGGTCTCTTTTGGTCCAAAAAAATCATACTAAATTTTCATCCCATTCCAAGAACTTTTATTTCTGCACAAAAAACGACACCATGGTACTTCTGCTGAAAACAACGTCAGTCCGGGTTAGTTCTAATAAAATCATATAGAATTATTATAAACATGGCATGGATACTTCATAAATTATAGGTACGTTGGAGACGTATAAGTTAGTAGTTGCTGCACCCCTGGGTCTTTACGATAACTGGCCAGGATAGCTTCTAACCATGCTGGTCTGCACATTGCCAACAATGCTAGTTCGGTCGTGGCGTCGTGATCATGGCGGGAGAGAGCATCAACGGCTCTATTGCTCGCCCCAATCTTGTACTGAATCTTGAATTGCAGGCTCATGAGCTTAGTGAATGCACGTTGCTGAATGGGGGTGTTGAGCCTCTGACCAGTCAAGTTGAGTAAGCTTTTCTCGTCCGTTCGGATCACAAATTCCGAATGATGCAAATACGGCCTCTAGTGATCCACCGCCAATAACAAAGACATGCATTCTTTCTCATATGCTGACAACCCGAGATTGCGCGGGGCTAAAGCCTTGCTGAGGTATGCGACCGGATGATCATTTTGCATGAGAACATCACCAATACCCGTGGCACTTGCATCCGTCTTGACCACAAACTTCTTCAAGAAATCTGGCAACGCCAGCACTGATGCGTCTATCAATGCTCTCTTTAACGCTTGAAATGTTGCCTCGGTTGTTTCAGTCCATACAAACAGAGTGTTTTTCTTTAGGAGATCATTCAGGGGTCGACTGAGCACACAAAAATTGCACACAAACATGCGGTAGTAATCAGGAAGCTCCAAGAACCCCCTAAGTTGCTTCATTGTGGCAGACTGCTTCCAACTCTGGACTGCTTGGACGTGTTGTCTCAATGTGGCTACCCCTGCTCCGCTGATACTGTGCCCCAAGTACTTGATTTGGCATTGAGCAAAATAAAATTTGGATCGTTTGGCGAATAATTCATTTTCAAGCAGCAACTAAAGGACCTTGCACAAAAGCTCAAGGTGTTCCAGATATGTCTTCGAGTGCACTAAGATATCATCCATAAAGACAAGGACCCCATGACGGATGAGTGGTGCTAGCACTGTATTCATAGCTCCTTGGAAGGTTGATGGCCCTCCTTTCACTCCATAAGTCAACACACGAAACTGGAACTGTCCAAAGTGCGTCTTAAAGGTTGTCTTGAGCTCGTCTTCTTCCAAGAGTCGTATCTGATGGTACCCTGCCCTCAAGTCAAGCTTCGAGAACCACTCTGACCCTGCTAGTTCATCCAACAACTCATCTATGATTGGCAGGGGGTAGGATTTTTTTATGGTAATTGCATTTAAGTGACGGAAATCCACACACGGGCGCCAAGTTTGATCTTTCTTTTTGACGAGTAGGATTGGAGAGGAAAACGGGTTGTTGCTGGGCATAATCAATCCATCTTGCAACATTTCTTGAACTTGTTTCTCGATTTCGGTATTCTGCTCTAGGGTGTATCTGTAGGGCCGTATGCTGACTGTCTTTGCTCCATGCAAGAGTGGAATGGAGTCATCCCATGGCTTATGCTTTGGCAACTCCTATGGTTCCGAGAAGACCAACTCAAACTGTTCCAACATACGTTCCACCTCTATTAATACTATTGTATCTTGGTTGTGCTGGTCCTTATCCACCAAAGGGTAGAGTGCTACCACATGAGCCACTTCATGATCGTCTCCCAATTCTTGGAGCTGACCAGAGAGATGTGAGGCACGGGTTGGAGTTTGCTTTGCACTCCGTGTAACAACACAGTTGCACCTTGATGCTCAAACCACATAATCTTTTGCTCCCAGTCCACCCACATTGGTCCGCAACTCTACAACCAAGCCATGCCCACAATCATATCGTAGCAGCCAAGCGATAGGACTAGGAGATCAGTAGTGAACCGATGATCCTGCATCACCCACTCGCAGTCCGGAATAATGCCAGCACAATGTAACACCCCTCCATCAGTGATCTTAACTGAGATGCACCAGACCCTTCAAGAGTTCTGCAACCTCCTCACTAATGAACGAGTGGGAGCTACCAGGGTCCACCAGCATCGGAAATGATTTACCTGCAATCTTGCCCAACAAGCGAATGTTGTGAGGGGTGGTCTGCCCTGTTGTCGCCACTTTAGAAATCGACATCAGGTACTCGTCATCAGAATCTGCTTCATGATCTTGGGGTGCTTGATGCTCTGCTTGAAGCAGATCCAACAACTCCTCAATGACATGCATCTGAACTGTGGCTGCACATTGGTGGCCTTGCTCCCAGCGCTCTCTGCACTTGAAGCACAACCCTCGCACATGTTTGTAGTTGCGCAAGGCCGTCACATGGTCTTTGCCGCGCGCCCCTTGTTCCGCGCGATCGCCCCGGTCTGCAACATGGGTTGTATCCACACCACAGCGGTCTTCTGCAGCGGCCTGTGGAATTGGCAGGAGTTTGCGCACCGACCGGGCCCCAAATGCTAGCAATGGACGCTACGACGCCATGTGTTGCTGTGCCTCCTGGCACTGGAAATCGCGTCGCGGTAGCGCCTCGGGGACTCCTACTACATAGAAGCCAAGAAAAAGGCAGTATCCAAGTCCTTTGGTTGATGTAACACAATGCCAACATGAATTTTCGTTCGAAAAACTTATCAACCGATGGAGGCTCCACCCACCCTCCCACCCCACCGGCGACTCCATGGTGATCTGGATTTCTAGCCAGCGTTCTCACTCTCCCTTCCGGCCATCGGCTCAGGTGATCTCTTCTGATTCCGCACATACCAATATCAATGGGTTCTGGTTGTGGCTCCACCCTGGATCTAGATTTCTCTCATGGTGTGGCTTTTGCAGATGATGTGTTTCGGCAATTTGGTCTCTCAATGCATCCTATGGATCATTGTCGTTCTTTCATCATGGTGGTCTCTTTACTAGACATGCTTTCCGCTTGACTGATGATTCTGTTGTTACCGTTCTAGAGTCAGCGATCACTGGCTCAACTATTGATCTTATGATTGAATGTGTTAAGGACAAGGTTTTCTCCTTTAGGGTTTCATGCAAACAAGTTGGTTTTCATATCCTTGATCTACATTCTTACAAATGTTCTAGATTTAAGTGTTTTTTTTTCATTTTTGGGGCAATGGTGGCCTGAATGAGTGGTGTGAGTTCAGATTTTGGAAGAAGCAGTGTGACGTTGAGTGGATTTTGGTTAGTCCCTCCAAGAGACGTTCTGCTTTAGGTCTGATGGCAATGCATTCCAGACCTTTAAAATCTGCCATTAAATCTTGCTCTTCGGCCCATAAGAAGCTATGATTTGCAAACCTACAACAATACAATGTCTACAAAGGGTATCGATGCCTTGTCTCGCAAGATGAGATCATTGCCCTTCAATATGGTGGGTATAATCTGCCACCACACAAGCGAGTTGTCATCCATCCCTCGCCGCCGGCAGACCTCAAGTGGACTATTGCCTCGCCGCACATCACTTTCGGGACGGTTCCTCAATCCCTGCCGGTTTCCTTGGATTGTTTAGATTTGGAGGGTGTCATGAGCGGGAATGCAGGACTTTCAAATATTCGGAATCATCATTCTGTTTCTCCTCTGTGGCGGCCCACTCAAATGGGCCGGCCTTGGATCAATCTACTCTTCTCGGGCCTCGGGAGTCGAATACTGATCATGGGCCTCTAATCCCCTCCTCCCAGGAAGCCTGGGATGAATTTGAGAATATGGTCAACGACATGGTTATCAGGGTTTTGCCATGTATTGTTTGCGCCCGTCACGGACATCTGGCTGCTAATTGCCCAACTCTGGAGACTTGCTCGTCTTGCCGCCAGGTGGGCCACATTAAATCTGGGTGTGCCTCTTTTGCCTTGGCAAATAGGCTTGTTTGGAAATAGAAGAGTCCCACCTCTATTTTGGATTTTTTTGGGAACTCCTTCTTGCCTCGATGAAACCGTGCAAGTTGCAGCATCGCCCTGTCATGTCCCATCGCATTCAATCTCTCTAAGACCTCCACCTCCATTGGAGCCACCTCCGCTGATACCTCCACCGCCGCCAGCATCTCCACCTCCGATGGCCAACTTTGAGCTCGGTCCAGAGCATTATGTCCCTGCTGGTCACCAAATCGTCGACGGCGGCCCTCATCATCTCCCTTGGACTTTTGTCACTTAAGAGACACTAATTGTCCATCGTCATGAGCAATATTTGGTGGCATAAGTCATGCCCGTGCCGCCAGTTAATCAGATTGGACAAGTATGACAACAAGTTGTGGAGCTTCTCAACAATTGGGGTTTTCATGTTCGCTCGGCGCAACCATGCATTGCGGGCGTGGGCCTTTTTGAGCTGAGGGATGCTGTGGAGCGATTTGCGGCGGTTCAGATGGTTCCTCAAGACTTAGGGAACGATTACTCCATCCGTTTTATGAAGCATAATGAAGAAGAGGGTTTTCGTGCTGCTGGTGGTTTTCGTCAAGGATGCCTCATGTTCCTTGGGGTTCCACTTGATTCGAGGAACAGGGAAGATTTGAGGGCTGCTATCAACACCTTCGGAGAATTCCACCATTGGGTTAGTGATGCCCCCTATCTAGTGCGATCAGTGGTTTTTTGCTTCTTTTCCAGAGGATGCTTTAGTACCCAGAAGTGCGGTTTTCTTTGAATATGCTTCATGGGGTGGGGCGAGGGTCTCTTGGACAACGCCATTGTATATCCTTCGAGCTAATTTTGCCGAGAAGATGCCCCAAGATGGAGACCCTATGCCCCTTAATGGAAACCGACATCCACTACCGGGGCAACTAGTACCTGATGATGTCTACTACGCAACCTTTTTCTTGTAGACTCGTGTTGGGCCTCCAAGCGCATAGTTTTGTAGGACATTAGCAATTTTCCCTCAAGTGGATGACCTAAGGTTTACCAATTCGTGGGAGGTGTAGGATGAAGATGGTCTCTCTCAAACAACTCTGCAATCAAATACAAGAAATCTCTCGTGTCCCCAACACACGCAATACAATGGCAAATTGTATAGGTGCACTAGTTCGGCAAAGAGATGGTGATACAAGTGTAATATGGATGGTAGATATATGTTTTTGTAATCGAAAATATAAAAACAACAAGGCAACTAATGATAAAAGTGAGCACAAATGGTATTGCAATGCTTGAAAACAAGGCCTCGGGTTCATACTTTCACTAGTGCAATTTCTCTTAACAACACTGACATATTGAATCATATGTAAATACCTCTCGTGCGACATAGAGTTCACTCCAAAGTCACAAATAACGGAGAACTAACGAAGAAATTATTGTAGGGTACGAAGCCACCTGTTATCTTTTCTGATCAATCGTATGAGCTATCCCTATAAGTGTCACGAACAGCCCTAGAGTTCGTACTAAAATAACACCTTAAGATACACATCGAACAAAACCCTAATGTCACCTAGATACTCCAATGTCACCACGAGTACCCATGAGCTTGATTATACGATACGCATCACACAATTTCAGAATCATCATGTTCAATCCAACACAAAGAACTTTAAAGCGTGCCCCAAAGTTTCTACCGGAGATTCAAGATGAAAACATGTGCCAACCCCTATGCATAGATCCCAAGGTCACGGAACCCGCAAGTTGATCACCTAAACTTACATCAAGTGGATCAATAGAACATCGCATTGTCACCACGGATATCCCATCGCAAGACATACATCAAGTGTTCTAAAATCCCTAAAGACTCAATCCGATAAGAAAACTTCAAAGGGAAAACTCAATTCATCACAAGAAGATAGAGAGGGGAAAACTCCATATGATTCATCTATATCAATAAAGCTCGCGGTACATCAAGATCGTACCATCTCAAGAACACGAGAGAGAGAGAGAGAGATCCAACACATAGCTACTGGTAAATACCCTCATCCCCGAGGGTGAACTACTCCCTCCTCGTCATGGAGATTGCCGGGATGATGAAGATGGCCTCCGGTGATGATTTCCCCCTCCAGAAGGATGCCGTAATGGGCTCCTGATTGGTTTTTCGTGGCTCTGGAGGTTTGCGGCGGCGAAACTCCCAATCTAGGTTTATTTCTGTGGGTTTCTTGTTTTATAGGAGCACTTGGCATTTGAATCATGTCAAGGGGACTCCCAAGGGGCCCACAAGCCTGCTAGGCGCGGCTTGGGGGTGGCCACGCCCTGGTGGCTTGTGGTCTCCTCGGGACTCCTCTCCGGTATCTTTTTTGCTCCAGTATTTTTTATATTTTCCAAAAATATTCTCCGTAAATTTTCAGCCCATTCTGAGAACTTTTATTTCTGCACAAAAAACAACACCATGGTAGTTCTATTGAAAACAACATCAGTCCGGGTTAGTTCTAATAAAATCATACCAAAATCATATAGAATTATTTTAAACATGGCACGAATACTTCATAAATTATAGATACGTTGGAGACGTATCAGCATCCCCAAGCTTAATTCCTGCTCGTCCTCGAGTAGGTAAATGATAAAAGAAATAATTTATGAAGTGAGAATGCTAGCAGGTGCACAAGTTTGATCAATGATAATTTCAGTTACTCTTTTCTAGCATCATTATATATCATAAACAATAGCTCATCTCATAAAACTTCTCATGATCGAGTAACACGCTATTCACATGTTAAAGTATAGACCATAAAGTTTCTTGAAAACTAACAAACTATGCTTTCAGTCACCAAGAAATTGCAATTCATCTTATTTTCAGGAAGGGTCTATGTAAGAGATTTGATTTAGCAAATTCCACATACTCAACTATCATATAGTCTTTCACGATTGCTAACACTCAAAGCATATTTTTAGAGCAAATGGCATCCGTCGAACACAGAGAAAGATAGGGGCTTAAAGTTTCGCCTCCCAACTTTTTTGTCATATAGATAATTGTCAACAATAACAATTCATGATCAAATATATTTGAATGGCCATATATGCTTGGATCTTTCCCCACCACATGATGGTTGCCAACAGAAAAAGGTGAAATATAGGAAGTGGTGAATATCACCATGACTCTTGTATAAAGGTAAGTACTAGAAAGTAAAATATAGTCCCTTCGCGGAGGGAAGCACTGATTTGCAGAGGTGCCAGAGCTCGAGATTTTAAAATAGAGATGAATAATAATTTTGAGCGGTATGCTTTCATTGTCAACATAACAACCGAGAGATATTGGTATCATCCATGCTAGATACATTATAGGCGGTTCCCAAACAGAATGGTAAAGTTTTTACTCCCCCTCAACCAATCAATCACACTCCACGGCGTGCCCAATCCACGGGTATCATCCATACAAACAACAATCCCGGGGGAGTTTTGTTTCATTATATTTTGATTTGATTTTTGAGCATAGAACTCGGAATCCCGAATACCAGCCACTTTCTCATGAATGATAGTGAATCAACACATATCGTGAGAATAACCCACCTAGCATGGAAGATACCGACATCCCCTAGTCACTATATGAGCAATTCGAGCATACAAAACAGTATATTATTTGAAGGTTTAGAGTTTGGCACATGAAAATTTACTTGGAACGACAGGTAAATACCGCATATAGGTAGGTATGGTGGACTCATATGGAAAAACTTTGGGCTTAAGGGTGTTTGGATGCACAAGTAGTATTTATACTTGGTGCGGAAGTTTTGGCTAGTATGAGGTGGAACAAAACATCACATGTTGGAGGATCCATAACAATATGACTTCTATACAAATATACCCAAGCATGACTCATTACGTTGTCTTCCTTGTCCAACTTCAACTAATTTGCTCAAGTTTGAAAATAATTAATGGGGATCACAATCATAGAAGATGTCCAATATAGTATATTTATATGTGTACTCTCTCTTCCTTCAATATTCTTTCATGAATTGTTCAAGTGACCAATGCGGTGTTTGATAACTTTAAATAAATTTTACAACTTATACTTCTTATATGTGAAGTCATTACTCCCCATGGGATAAGCATATAAAACATATATAATTTCATATTTATGATATTCAATTCGTTCAACCATTTACTCATAGGATATAAGTGAAGCACGAGAGTAAATGAGAAAACTACTCCAAAAAATATAAGTGAAGATCAATGAGTAGTCAAACAATTAAGTAGCTATGTGAGGAATTTATCTATCTATCTCAATAAATATTTTAAGATCTGATTATTTTATTTAAACATCAAGCAAAATAAAAATATCACTCCAAGCATAGGACGCATCATGTGAACGAATAAAGATTTAGTCTCAACATAGCCTAACCTATAGTTGACGAAGAGAGGTGGGATGCGTAGCAACCTCAAGCTTAGATGCTTGAGAGTTCTTGATATATTTACTTGGGGTGCCTTGGGCATCCCCAAGATTGATCTTTTGTATGTTTCTCAATCCTCTCATATCCTGGTTTCACCTATTCTCAAAAACTTCATCCACACAAAACTCAAAAAGAACTCGTGAGATATGTTAGTACATATAAGAACAAATCAACACTTCATGTACTGCCAAGAGAAGTTGCACAATAATTTTCAAACATTTGGTACTGTATACTATCATTTACACAATTTATATCTACCAATATAGGCTATGGAAACTATAGGATAAGTAGATAACAAAACTATGACAGCAATCTGTCTAAACAGAACAGTCTGTACCAATTTATTAAACCCGTGTACTTAAATTACTCAAAAAATTATGAAAATTTAAAAAGTTCTATAAAATTTATATGAAAACACTTTGTAAGAATTTCAGATACTTTCCACGTTCAATTAAAATATGAAAATTCAAACGCTACAGCAGAAGTTCCTGTTTTTACCCAACACATATCAAAACATGCAATGCAAGCATCCTAAGGCAATTCTTGGAACTTTTTATTGAAAAACAAGATTATAAAGAACATATAACAGAGAAAACAAAATAAAATGACGCTCCATGCAAAACTCATATTATGTGACGAATAAAAATATAGCTCCAAGTGAGATATACCGATAGTGTTGAAGACGAAAGAGGGGATGCCTTCCGGGGCATCCCCAAGCTGAGGATCTTGAATATGCCTTGGATATTAACTTGGGGCGCCTTGCGAATCCCCAATCTTAGTTTATTGTCACTCCTTGTTCTCCTCATATCGACGTCTCACCCAAAACTTGAAAACTTGAATCACACAAAGCTTAACGAAACTTTGTGAGAAGGGTTAGTGTGGTAAAGATAAATCATTCACTTAGGTACTATCAAGACAATATGAATAATTTTTCCCACATTTTACCCATTGTATTCCATCATTTACACAATTTATATTACTCAATATAAGCTATAGGACCACTTGAAACAAGCAAACTATGCATGCAAAACAGAATCTGTCAAAAATAGAACAGTTTGTAAATATCTGAATGATCACCATACTTCATCGACTCTAAAAATTCTGCGAATTTAGGATAATTCAAGGAATTTGCATATAAATGTTGTGTAAAATTTCAGATTTTTTTATGCTTCAGTAAAATCAGATAATTCAAATATTGGACGCAAAACTTTTTGTTTTTGCACAGAATCAAACAAGCAAGTATCCACACTATCCCAAAGACACAAAACATGCTTACTACAGTAGCTTAATCATGTGAACACATAAAAATAGAAAGTAAAAGCATTGGGTTGTCTCCCAACAAGTGCTTTTCTTTAATGCCTTTTAGCTAGGCATGATGATTTAAATGATGCTCGTATAGGAATAATAATTGAAACATGCAAAATAGCATCATGAATCTCATGACAAGCACATTTAAGTCTAACCCACTTCCTATGCATAGGTTTTTTGTGAACAAACAATTTATGGGAACAAGAATCATCTAGCGTAGGAAGGCAAAACAAGCATTACTTCAAAACTTTGAACACATAGAGAGGAAACTTGATATTATTGCAATTCCTACAAGCATAAGTTCCTCTCGCATAATAATTTTCAGTATAATCATGAAGGAATCCAACAATATAAATATCACATACAACATTCTTTTCATGATCTACAAGCATAGAAAATTTATTACTCTCCACATAAGCAAACTTCTTCTCAATCATAATAGTGGGAGCAAACTCAACGAAATAACTATCATGAGGTACTTGATTGACATAACCACTTTGAATACTAAAATTATGATAACAAGTTTAATGGTTACTATCACTCTTTATAGCATACATGTCATAACAATAATCATCATACATAGGAGGCATGCTGTCATCATAATAGTTTTGCTCATCAATAATTGGGGGGCTAAATATATCATATTCATCAAGCATAGTATCCCCAAGCTTGGGGCTTTGCATATCATTAGCATCATGAATATTCAGAGAATTCATAATAACAACATTGCGATGATGCTCATCACTCAAATATTTAGTTCCAAAAATTTTAATAACTTCTTCTTCTAACACTTGAGCACAATTTTCCTTTCCATCATTTTCACGAAAGACATTAAAAAGATGAAGCATATGAGGCAACCTTAATTCCATTTTTTGTAGTTTTATTTTATAGAACCAAAGTAGTGAAAAACAAGAAACTAAAAGATTTTATTGCAAGATCTAAATATATACCTTCAAGCACTCACCTCCCCGGCAACGGTGCTAGAAATGAGCTTGATGTCTACTACACAACCTTCTTCTTGTAGACTCGTGTTGGGCCTCCAAGCGCAAAGTTTTGTAGGACTGTGGCAATTTTCTCTGAAGTGGATGACCTAAGGTTTATCAATCTGTGGGAGGTGTAGGATGAAGATGGTCTCTTGCAAACAACCTGCAACCAAATAACAAAGAGTCTCTTGTGTCCCCAACACACCCAATACAATGGTAAATTGTATAGGTGCACTAGTTCGGCGAAGAGATGGTGATACAAGTGCAATATGGATGATAGATATAGGTTTTTGTAATCTGAAAATATAAAAACATCAATGTAACTAATAGTAAACATCGAGCAAAATGTTGTATAAATGCTTGGAAACAAGGCCTAGGGTCCAACGATCCTCTCATCGAGAGGGGGCCAATCTCCATCAACATCTTCATCAGCACCATCTCCTCTCCAAACCTAGTTCATCGCTTGTATCCGATCTTTGTCTCGAACCTCACATTGGTACCTGTGGGTTGCTAGTAGTGTTGATTACTCCTTGTAGTTGATGCTAGCTGGTTTACTTGGTGGAAGATCATATGTTCAGATCCTTTATGATAATAATACTCCTATGATTATGAACATGAACATGCTTTGTGAGTAGTTACGTTTGTTCCTGAGTACATCAGATAAGTCTGGTTATAAGTAATCATGTGAATTTGGTATTCGTTCGATATTTTAATGAGATGTATGTTGTCTCTCCTCTAGTGGTGTTATGTGAACGTCGACTACATAACACTTCACCATTATTTGGGCCTAGGGGGAGGCATTGGGAAGTAATAAGTAGATGATGGGTTGCTAGAGTGACAAAATCTTAAACCCTAGTTTATGCGTTGCTTCGTGAGGGGTTGATTTGGATTCGTATGTTTCATGCTATGGTTAGATTTATCTTAATTCTTCTTTCATAGTTGCGGATGCTTGTGAGAGAGGTTAATCATAAGTGGGAAGTTTGTCCAAGTAAGTGTAGCACGTAGGCGCCGGTCCACCCACAAAGTAATGAACGCGAATCAAATGAGCATGATGAAAACTAGCTTGACGGAAATTCCTATGTGTCCTCGGGAGCACTTTGCTTCATATAAGAGTTTGTCCAGGCCTGTCCTTTGCTACAAAAAGATTGGGCTACCTTGTTGCACCGTTGCTACATTTGTTACTTGTTACAAATTATCTCATCACAAAACTATCTGTTACCAATAATTTCAGTGCTTGTAGAGAATACCATACTGGAAACCGCTTGTCATTTCCTTTTGCTCCTCGTTGGGTTCGACACTCTTACTTCTCGAAAGGACTATGATAGATCCCCTATACTTGTGGGTCATCAAGACTCTTTTCTGGCGTCGTTGTCGGGGAGTGAAGCGCCTTTGGTTAATCCTTATGTAGGAGATGGAACACTACATCCTGATTTGCATCTAATCTATGTGGATGAAGTTTGTGGATTATTTAAGCTTGCCGGTGATGCGGAGCATCCCACCATCATCCCCATGAAGTTGGCACCATCAAGACAACCACCAAGTGGCCCTATGACAAGAGCACGCGCACGCGACATTGAAGCTAAGGTGAACTCACTCCTCTTCGAGCAAGACCTTGATGACAAAGGAACGTGGATGCTACCTCACAATGAGACTTTGTGTATCCTTAGGTATGCGGGAGACGACCTGAGAGGACCAAGGGTTCATCCCCAAGACCATGCCCGAGGAGGAGAAGGAGCCAGCACCAGAGACAAGATCTAGGTAGCTCGGAACTTCTGGCTAGCCCGGAACATCCGGCCACCGGACCTTCCGTCCTGCCGCCCGCCAGCCACCGAAGCCTGTGCTAAATCTCGATAGAGCCCAGAGCCCTACCGGAACCTTCCCGGAGCCTCCGGCACTAGGAACTTCCGGCCCTCCATCAGACAACCGCCGAAGCCTGTGCCAACACTCGGAAAAGCCCGGAACTTGCCCGGAACTTCTGACCTAGCCCAGAAATTCTAGCCTACACAAAACGCTGCCATTCGGGCCGGAGGCCCATGGAACTTACCCCTTCGCCTGAGGCAGGGTTAGATAAGATTTTCCCTAGAGCTTAGCTCCATTACTTGCCCTCTCTTGAGGAGTTGACCTCCTTGTGGAGAAGATCCAATTGATGCCAAGGCCCCTCTAAAGGGAAGATCCCTCGTGGATTCAAGACCCCTCCTCTGGAGTGGGAGATATCATACCGTTACTTGTATCGTTGTTTGACTTGGAGATCTCATTCCTCATGTGCTACCGTGATTCTAGTGGATGTGTAATCGTGTTTTCCCTTAGTGTTTTCCTCTCATTCTTCCCCGTGTTCTTCGCGTTCTTCGTGATTCCCCCTCCAAATCATGAAAGATCGACCCACACGGGCATGACCCGTATCATATTGGTATCATGAGCCATGTTGATCATGAATTTGGAGTCTCCCCCATAGTTTTCTAGCCTAATTTTGCTTTGATTTGACCTAATTTCGAAAATCTCCACAAATATAGCCCCACCCAAAATTTCTTGAATTTCTTGGATTTGATGAGATTTTGTTGATTTGGATCCATGGATCTCGTTGTGGACGTGTGGATCTAGCTTTTCATCCAGTCAATTCCCCCCAATTTTTCTTTTTCACCGTCAGATTTGGGTTTTTCCTCAAGATTTTCCACCCAAGTCCAAGATCTATAACTTAGGGTTCGTCCCAGTTTTCCCGACCCTCGGAACCTCCGGCTCCACCCGGACCTTCCGGCCCCTAGACCCTCCGGCTACACCGGAACTTCCGGCCTCTAGAACCTCCGGCCAACCCGGACCTTCCGGCCTTCGTAGAAAGTTTCCCACCATTTCTTCCACATTTTCTAGCTTTTCTTACGCAACGCATTTGCACTTGAGATTTTGAGTCGTGAGCCCCGCCACTTCTCAAGGTATTTCGGCTAATTAGGAGTGGTTCTTCATCGACATCGCTGCTCATCATCGCCCCGGAACGTCGCCAACCAACTCTTTGTTGACACTCCACCTTAAGCAAGGACGGTAACCGCGACGACACTTTTGCTTATACCCTTGCCATTGCATTGTTACCCCTAGCCTATTTGTGTTACTTGCCTATCGAGACTAGCCATTGAGTATTGCCAGGCCACACTACTTGTGCACATTAGTGATACATACTCCACATAGCTACAATTGCATGCCTATCCATATTAGTATTGTCGATGCACTAGAGTTTTGGGCTCTCAAGTGCCCCTTTACTCGTGCACGGGCAGTAGTAGCCACCCTGGCGACAAGGCCCGGCATGGAGCTGCTAGATACAAATACAGGAGAATCAAGACCAAAGGCAAGATCTTGTCGGGATGGCCTTCAAACCCCCGGCATGGCAAAGCCCCGGCAAGACCCAACAAGGTGAAGCCCCGGCAAGACCCTGCCAGCGTAGAGGCCAGGTGTCGCCCTGCCTGGGCACGTGTCGCAGCGCCGACGATGGAGGGGCTAAGCGGTGCCGATGGGACAGGCTCCTGTCTCGTCCCGTAGATAGATAGAGATGCCTGACGGTGCATTAAATGCGCATGTCCTACTCCGTCAGTGTTAGGTATGATAGCACTATAGCTCTGTACACCCCGTGTACGCACTGTATGCCACTGTTGGGATCCCCTTCTCAAGTATAAAAGGAGGCCCAGGGCGATATGGTAGAGCACTTTTGGCTTTTTGACTTTTTGACCTTCTAGCTCATACGCGTAGCAGCTGTTCATAGTGCTCCTGTAGCTGGAACCCTTAAAACACCGACAATACAACCAAGCAGGAGTAGGGTTTTACGCATCTTTGCGTCCCGAACCTGGGTAAAATCCCGCGCGTTGTTCATCAGATCTACTCTCCATGCGAGCCTTCTCCCCCATCGAACCATAAAGGGGTCCCTCCGATCCCATAGGTGTCGTTTCCCCCAACATCTTTGACACGCCAGGTAGGGGGATAGGTCGCGTGAACCTGATCTGGTGACCAGCACACCAGTTCCTTCATAATCATCATCGCCATGGCCCCCAAGAAGAAGGGCCTGACAGCGGTTGGCCCATCCACGTCCGCTGCCCCTATAGCTACACAGACAGGCGATGGTGTAGACACGGGTGGAGGAGGAGGCGGAGGCTCAGAACTTCCACGACACTCCGGTGATCAAGTCCAAGCAAGCGGCGATGCCCACCGCGAAGACGCTCATGGCGGCGGCGGGAACCCCCGCGCCGCTGGGTCTCAGGACGGAGCTGTACCTCCTACGGGTGGTATAGTGAACTCCGGGGACGGAAGGGTACCTTCCAGGATACCCACGCCGTCGCCTACGCCGCGACCTTCCCAAGACGCACGCGAAGAGCAGCACCACGGTGCCCACGGTTCCCAACGTCCCCACGGAAAATCTCCTGCGCATCACTCCCAAGGTGTGTGGGACCAGCATGCTCACCAACATGCTAGTGGGAGTGGCGTGCCATCGCGGGACCGTGACGGAGCTCCTTCTAACACCGTTAGGAGTCAGAGCACCTCGTGTTCTTCGCGTCGTTCGCTACCGACCACGTCAGAAGAAGCAATGGCGCCAGCACAGCTACTCCTGAACTTCCCTTCTACTACGGAGAATCTCGAAGAATGGAGAGCCACCATTCAGGGCGTCCTCAGCCTTGCTGACAGGTTTCGGTCCACCAAGCCGGCTCACGCCAGTGGTGAGAAGGCCGGAGGCGGTGCGAGCACGGTGCACTCCCCTCCATAGCAACAACGCCGGTCACCGACTCGACGGACCGACGCTTGCGATGGTTACTCGACGGCGTCGTCCGATCCACGGACTCGCCGCGACCAGCGTCAAGTTCTTCAAGAACGAAGCAAGGAAGACGCTCGAACTACAATCGACCGACAATAGGAAGTGCGCCATCAATTTGATAAGCGCACGGGGCCCGCTGTAGACAAGCCCGCGCCAGGGTATCCTGCTAGCCTACCTTTGTAGGTGGCTTGTCCAGCATTTACCCGTGAGTTGCGGCAAGTCCAGTGGCCGAATTCCCACACGTTCAAGTCAGAGGTCCCAGAGAAGTACGATGGCAAGACTCACCCGTCAGAGTTCTTGAGCATCTACACCATTGCGGTGCAGGCTGCCGGGGCTCGCAACGCCAAGATACTAGCCAACTACTTCCCGTTGGTGCTTAAGCCCAACGTCAGGTCGTGGTTGATGCACTTGCCGGAGAATTCCATCGCCTCCTGGGCAGACCAGTGCCACGAGTTTGTTGGCGCCTTCACTGTAGGTCATCAAGCTCCTGGCCAAGAAAGCTATTTACACATCATCCCCCAGAAGGAGGGCGAGACTTTGCGCAAGTACATCCAAAGGTTCAGCCACGTGCACCACAACATACCAGATGTTCATCCTGCCGCTATTATCAACGCGTTCCACCAGAACGTGCGCAATCACAGGATGCGGGAAGAGTTGGCGATGAACAAGGTCAGGGACGTTGCCGAGCTTTATGCTCTGGCAGATAAATGTGCTCGGGCTGAAGAAGGGAGGAGGCTCCCCAACGAAGAAGCTGGCGCAAGGGTCGGCTCTAAGGATGAAGACACCGTCACCCCAACAAAGAAGGGCTAGTGGCATAACAAGAAGTGCAAGGGCAAGGCCGTGCTTGTCGTCGAGGGATCCTGCAACCCCGATACCGCCAGGAAGGGCAAGGTTGATGACCCCGACAAGGAAGTTTCCGGGTGCACCTCCTTCCAGGCTATGGCGGCTGCCGACAAGCCGGAAGGCTCTATCAAGCAGTATTGCAAGATGAATCGCACCAAGGGCCACGATCTCCAGGACTACCGGCAAGTTGAGCAGCTTGCCGAGAAGCAAAATGCCGAGTACGAGAGGCAAGAAAAGCAGAAAGGCCAGGATGGTGTGGAGGGGTCCGGCAAGAAGCGCGTTGGCCGAGGAGGTCACCGTGGCAAGCCCAAACAACAAAAAGACCGGCCCGCTCATGGCCGCGACAAGTAAGAGGGTGGTGATAATAACGTCGAAGGGGACGATGAGTCCAGTGAGCATGAGTTTCAGAAGGCTACAGAGATGATGTGCATCGAGGGAGGTGCCTCGTCGCATTCCTCTCATCGCCAACTTAAACAGTGGGCACGCAAGGTTAACGCGGCGGAGCCCTCTATCGGTGCCCAGAGACCTCTGAAGTGGTCCAACACTCCTATCATTTTTGATGCCGAGGATCACCCTGATCGCACAACTGTGGCTGGGTGCCTACCATTGTTGGTTTCGCCAACAATTCGCAACCTCAAGGTGACGAAGATGCTAGTCGACAGTGGGGCCAACCTGAACCTGATCTCCCCTGATGTCATCCACAGGCTGCAAATTCCTGATGAAGATCTCGAGCCCACAGGATCTTTCCAAGGGGTCAATTCAAGGAGGACTCAGCCAAAGGGAAAAATCACGTTGTTGGTGACGTTTGGAAACGACATAATTTTTAGGATAGAGAATATTGTTTTTGACGTCGCCAAGATCTCGTTGCCGTACAACGGTATCCTTGGTTGCCCAGAGCTGGCCAAGTTCATGGCAGCCACCCACTTCTCTTACAATGTGGTGAAGATGCCCGGGCCAATGAGCGTCATCACAATCAACTCTGACAAGAAAGGCACACTTATCTGCGCTGACCAACTCTACCGGGAGGCAGTTGCAGCACCTGCCGCCAAGGCACTTGCTCCTGCCGCTGAAGCTCCCGGGGGGAAGAAGACCGGTAAGGCCTCTGGCGCACATTCTGGCAAGCGCGCCTCCTCAGGGTGCTCGCTCCCGTTGACGATGTTCCAAAGAGATCCACCGGCAATAGCAAGAAGTCCAAGGCAGATCCACCAGAGACTAAGAAGGTGCCCGTCAAGGAGGATGGTACGGGAGGAACTTTCACCATAAGTTCCACTCTTGACCACAAATAGGAAAGCACGCTCGTCCTGCGGGTGAATGTTGATGTGTTTGCATCGCAACCATCTGATATCCCCGGTGTTCCCAGGAAGGTGATTGAGAACCACCTTGCCGTCTGTCCACACACGCGGCCCGTCAAGCAGAAGGTCCGGAAGCAAGCTTTGGAATGGCAACGGTTTATTGCCGAGGAGATCAAGAAACTAGAAGCGGCTGGCTTGATCAGAGGAGTACTTCATCCAACATTGTTGGCCAATCTAGTTGTAGTGTGCAAGGTGAATGGGAAATGGAGGCTGTGTATTGACTTCATAGAAATCAATAAAGCCTGCCCCAAAGATCCCTTTCCCTTGTCGCGCATTGACCAGATTGTGGACTCCACCGCCGATTTGTTGTCTTTCCTTGACGCCTATTCAGTCTATCATCAGAATTTCATGGCCAAGGAAGATGAGGAGAATACCACATTTACCACCCCATGTGGTACGTATTTCTTTTTGCGTATGCCTTTCGGATTGAAAAGTGTTGGTTCTACATTTGCAAGAGCGGTCCAGATTGGTTTTGAGCCCTAGCTACATAGAAATATGGAGGCTTGTATGGATGACATAGTGGTCAAAACCAAGGACAAGGGTACGCTCACATCAGACCTAGAAGAAACATTTGCAAATCTATACAAGATCAACATGAAGCTCAACCCTGAGAAGTGTGTGTTCGGCGTCCCATCCGGCAAGCTTCTCGGGTTCTTTGTATCTCAATGTGGAATTGAAGCAAATCCCAACAAGATGAAAGCAATTGAGCAAATTGAAGCACCAAGACGTGTCAAGGCTGTGTGTCATCTTGCTGGCTGTGTTGCTGCCGTGAGTAGGTTCATCTCAAAATCTGTTGAGCACTCCCTGCCCTTTTTCAAAATCTTGAAGAAGGCGTGTCCGATGAAATGGACTCCGAAAGCGGAGGCAACACTGTAGGATTAGAAGAAGTACCTCTCCTCTCCACCAGTCCTAGTCGCGCCAAAACCACAAGAGCCGTTGCTGCTATATCTAGCAACAACAAATCAAGTGGTAAGTGCTGCACTAGTGGCTGAAAGAGAAGTTGATGAAGAAGCAACGACAGCGGCAGGACCACCAAAGCGACAATCTAGGACATTCCCCGACAAGGTCTGGTGCCGACAAGGAAGGATCTGCGCAGTTGAATGAGACAATCTAGAAGAAGAAGATGGTGCAGCGCCCATTCTATTTTGTCAGCTCCCTTTTGCAGGGGGCTAGGTCAAGATACTCTGGCGTGCAAAAGTTTCTCTTTGACATCCTTATGGCCTCGAGGAAGTTGTGCCATTACTTCCAAGCACATGAGATCACCATCGTCACTCGCTTCCCGCTACAACGGATTTTGCGAAACCCAGAAGCTACCAGCAGGATCGTGGAGTGGGCTTTCGAACTGTCAAGCTTTGGTCTCAAGTTTGAAAGCACTTCGACCATCTAGAGTAGGGCCTTGGCGGATTTCATTGCGGAATGGACCCCAACGCAAGATGAAGAAGTTCCAGAGTCAACTCTCCCCGGCAAGGAAACCAATCAAGAGTGGATCATGTATTTTGACGGAGCTTTCTCCCTGCAAGGCACCGGTGCCGCAGTGCTGATGGTCGCACCCACCGGAGAGCACCTCAAGTATGTGATCCGTATGCACTTTCCCCGGGAGAGATCAATGAACAATACTGCTAAGTACGAAGGGCTGCTTGCCGCTCTCAAGATTGCATCAGACATTGGGATCAAGAAACTTATTGTCAGGGGTGATTATCAGCTTGTCGTCAGGCAGGTGTACAAGGATTATCAGAGTCCATTCAAGGAGCTTATGTCGATGAAGGGAGGAAGTTCGAAGAACATTTTGACGGTCTACAAATGGAGCACGTTCCGCGTGTAGAGAACAACGTTGCTGATGGCCTGTCAAAGTGTGCTGCCCTTAAGTTGCATGTGGAACCAGGAACTTTTGTGCTCCGACTGACTCAGCCATCCGTGACACCATCAACTGGACAAGAGAAAAGAATAAAGTTGAGTTCCGACAAGTATTTCCCGGCAGAGCTCCTAGAAGCCGCTGACGAGGAAGTTGCCGGGGACAACATCAGGCTTGCCAGTGAGCGCTGTGCTCCGGCAGAGCCTCAGACTCTTGGCGGGGAAGCACACGCCCCCGCCAAGCTTGCTGGGGTGCAACAGGCTCTGGTGGGGCCTCAGGCCCTTACCATTGAGACCAATGCTCCCCCAGCAGAGGATATGCCTTTAGTCCTTGTTGTCAAGCCCCAGGCTGCAGCATGGGCACAACACATCGTCCGTTTCCTTCAAACAAGAGAACTCCCTGAGGAACAAGAAGAAGTAGAGAAAGTAGCCCGTTGGTCTAATATGTACCAGTTCGTGGACAACGTCTTATACACAAAGAGACTGAATGGTGTGAAACTCAAGTGCATTTCTCGGGAGGATGGACTAGAGCTGTTGACAGAGATACACGAAGGCATATGTGGCTCCCACATAGGATCAAGAGCACTTGCCGGTAAGGCATTCCGACAAGGTTTCTTTTGGCCCACTGCCCTCCAAGATGCAACTGCGCTAATAACCAAGTACATCAACTAACTCAAGCCCTTTAGAGAACCCCTCTCTCCTGGCTATTTTCGGTCGGGGGGTTCGACATCTTGGCCCCCTTCCCCCGTGCTACCGGGGGCTTTGAGTACTTGTTCGTGGCAATCGACAAGTTCACAAAGTGGCCGGAAGTGGAAGCAGTGAGAAAGGTGACAACATAGTTAGCCGTCAAGTTCTTCAAGGGACTAGTCTGCCGCTTTGCTGTTCCCAACATGATCATCACTGACAATGGCACACAGTTCACGAGCCGCACCTTCATGCAATATGTCCAAGACCTTGGCAGCAAAATCTGTTTTGCTTCTGTGGCCCACCGAGGAGCAATGGCTAGGCGAAAAGGGCTAATGCTGAAGTGCTGCGAGGCCTCAAGACAAGAACTTTTAACAAGCTACGCAAGTGAGGAAGGCGCTGGATTGATGAGTTGCTGGTGGTTCTTTGGTCAATCAGAACGACACCAAATCGAGCTACCGCCTAGACACCCTTCTCCCTCGTATATGGGGCGGAAGCATTTCTCCCCATAGAACTCATGTACGGGTCGCCTCGAGTGCTCGCTTATGATGAGTTTGAGCAAGAGAAGTTGCGGAAAGATGACGCGACGCTCCTTGGGGAAGACCGTCTTCAGGCTGCTGTGAAAGCTGCACGCTACCAGCAAGCTTTGTGCCGCTATCATAGCCGCAAAGTTAATGCCCAAAGTCTTGAGGAAGGCGACCTTGTTCTTCGGCGCGTTCATTCTGCCAAGAATTTAAACAAGTTCATGCCAAAGTGGGAAGGCCCTTATCGGGTAGTATGAGTCACCAGGCCTGGCGCAGTCCGCCTGGAGACCGAAGATGGCATCCCAATGAGCAAGTCCTGGAATATCGAATATCTTCGTAAGTTCTACCCATGAGGCACGGTTGCCGGGTCCCCCGACAACCACCTTTTGTACAAGTCTTGCCGTTGAAGCATGTAATCCTTGGTACAAAGCCAGGCATAGATCCTGTGCATAGTTCAATAAAGATAAGTGTTCCGCAAATCTTGTTGATTCTCATGTTTACTTATGTTGGTCTGAGATATTGCATTGCACTTACTCCCGGCAAGAGCTAATGGACCGCTAAAGGACCGTGCATGGTGGTATGGATACCGACGGGCGATGTTCGAGAAAAAATCTTGCTAGAAGGAGTACGACAACGAAAACATAAGTTGCAAAACCCCAAGTGAACTCTTGTTATTTTCCTTGGACGATTTCGACTCTTGTATGGAAAACCTGCACGCGAAGGAACCTTGTCGTGATTGGTCGCGCCCTTATTCAGTTTCGAGTCCGCTCAACAGTCTAGGTGGCTGCACTGAAAACACTAGGGCCTCTTGCCGGCCGCAGCCACGCCAGCAGGCTGCTAAAGTCCTGCACCTAGCACTTGCAGCAGGGGTGTGCACGCCGGCAAGTCTCCAATCAAGCGTAGCGTGAATGCATACAAAAAGAAATTAAACAAGAAGGATAACATAACATTTGTTCAAAACATAGCAAGCTATATTACATCGGTCTTGCTGCGATTCGAACATAAGACCAATTTTTCTTGGCATGGGTGGCAGCGAGAAGTAAGGCAGCTAATCCCGGCGGTTGCCTTCAACCTGCTTAACTTGGCTTACCCTGTCGACGATGGACGCGACGAGTTCCTCAAGAACCTTGATGTCTACACCCTTCGGCAAGCGGCCGAGAACGTTGGAGAGGTTGAGGCCGGGGTTCTTGTGCGCCACCTTGATGAGCACCTTGCGGAGAACGACCTGGCAGAGCTTGCGCGATTCGCTGGCTAGGTAGGATTCTCGGTCGGAGTGAAGCTGCTCCGAGGCTTCAAGCATACAGTCGAAGAACATGGTAACCTTGGCACTCGTGGAAACTCTGTTGTCGGAAGAGTACCTAAAACCTTCCAGGCCCATGATGGACAGTTGTGTGGCAAGCTTCTCCATGACGTCGACGAGCTTCCCAATCTAGACTTGTACTCCATGCACATAGTCGTTGTGGACGACGGAAGCACTCTTGACCAACTCCTTCTCATCTTGGAGATCCTTGACGAGAGCCTTCTCGCGGGTCCTAGCGGTCTCGAGAGTCTCGGTCAGCATAGCCAGCTTCATGTTTAGATCATCAATGGATTCGCTGGCTGAAGAGAGCTATTTGGTCTTATTGGATATGGTGACCTACATCTCCATCAGGCTGTCGAGGGCTTTGTCTCTTTCAGACTTGAGTGACAAGACCTCGTTGCCGAGATCCTCAAGGTTGGCCTCCAGCTTCTTCACCCTCTCCTCCAGCAAGTTCTTGGCGGCCTCTGCATCTTCGGCAGCATCGGCGACCTCCTTCAGCTTGCCAGCATGATCTACATTTATAGCTTCGAGCGTCCCCTTGTGTTTCCGCTCCAGCTCCCAGTTCTGACGCATGACAAGCTCCTCGATCTCCACTTCCTTGTTGCGAAGCTTGTCGACAAGCGCCTTCTCGCGAGCGACAAGGTCTTCCTCTTGGGCATCAAGCCCGATACGGCACTCCGTCAAGTGAGCGTCCTTTGCACCAGCCCGTTGCTTGGCCTCCTCCTGTGCCTTCTCGACATCACACTGCTGCAAGAAGATTTTCCTCCACCCTTGGCTCAGTTGCTCTTGACTAGACTTCAGCTCCTGGGAAGCTTGGACGAACCAGGCCTGTGTTTCTGCGACGCGCTCTTGGAAGTTGGCCTTAGTCGCTACCAAAATTACTGCCATGGAGTCCAGTTTCTCCTTTCGGGTGTGGTGAAGCGCTTGGAGCTTTCGGAAGCTGTCCCATGGTTTGGAGGAGTTGCTCTTCTTGGGATTTGTTGCTGCTGGCACTTGGTTCATCAACAATCTCGAGCCTGGTAGTAGTAAAGATCCCCTTTTCAAAAACTTCCCCTTCAGATGGCACTCCAGTGCTTGCCATGCTGGGGATGCTAACGAACAAATTATCACCAACCCTGAGTTACTTGCTCGACGAAGGGGCTTCGGATGTGGGTGGCTGGTCCTCGACGGCCACCTCCCTGCAGCTGGGGACTCCGTGGCCAGCGTAGCGCCTGGCGCTCTTGTGGCAGGAATGCCATCAATACGGTCACTAGCCTCCTCACCGGCCTTCTCGGCCTCTTGCCGCACAGACTTGGCAGCCTCAGCACTAGCGGCCTCGGCGGCGGCACCCTTGATGGCCTCCTCAGTAGCGATCCTGTCGGCCTCAACGGCAGCATCCCTGGCGGTCTCCTCGATGACGGTGTCGACGTCCATGCTCTCCATCGAGGGAATGTCTGAAGGCCAAGAAAATGAACCAAATGAGGCTACGGTGGAAGTTCAAGAAGACAAAGAAGACGAACATAATAACAAATACCTGCACCGACGACAGTTGCCCGCGAAGACCTGCCGGTGCCCGTGCTTGCCAGCTCTCCCTCGTCGCGATAAAGCGCGTTGGAGTAAATCCTTGCCGGGGATCCATCTCTGCATGGCATAGATGATGGAGGCAGCATATCAGGGACGGTCTCTGATGGTTCTCCTTGTCGCCGCCCTCCTCCTGCACGTCCGGTGATGTCAGCAGTGAAGATGCACACCCCGGCACTTGCCAGCGGAAAGTGAGTAATGGGCTCAGGCTGGGGCTGCGTCGGGGGTTGAGTCGAGCATTGCGTCGTGGGCTGGCCTCCAGGCTGACGGTGATCGTATCTGGCGCATCTGAGGTGCTTGCCAGCAATTCCTCACCCATCGAGGTCCTCGCCCTCTTTCCCACCCTTGGCGCCAGTGTTTCTGCATCCCTGTGGAGACAAGCCAAGACAAAGCAAATGAGTTAAGTAAAACCAGAAATTTGAAAGGCAAAAGATGCGGCAAGATCGTTACTCCTCATCTTCTTCTCCCGAGCTAAGGGCAGAGAGGTCGAAGGGACTTCCTCCATGGTGCCCGTGGGGGGAGGTGCAGGGGTGCTCCTGGGTCGCTTGGCCACGGCAGGCGTAGGTTGCTGATGATCTTCTTGCCACCACATGGCCTTGCCGGCCGCCCCCTTCCCGGGTATTGCGCTGCTCGAAGGAGCTTGGTGGACCGGAAGCCTAGAGGCGGCCCTCCGAAGGACACGCCTCTTCCTTGTCACAAGAGACGGGGTCTCCTCGAGGAGTTCCTCCTCAGCTGTGTCTTCGGTAGGACGGCCCCGGGCAGATGTACCGCCTTGCTCCTTGGCGGTCCCGCCTTGCCCTGCAAGATTTTCGTCCGACTGTGTTTCCCCTCCGCTGGTTTCCTCTTCCAAGAAGCCGGCACTGCCAGCCTCCATGGCAAGATCTGCTTCCTCCGCCCTGCTGGCGATGTATGCCATGTCTTCCTCAGTGGTGTCGCAGACGAGGCCCTCTTCCTCGTAGACGAGGCCCTCGTCCTCGCGGACAACCCTCTCCGTCAAGTTATCAAAGAATTGTTTCGCCTGATCTATAGATGGCTCAATCCAGGACGCGTCAAGGCTGTGGGCGTAAAACGCTGGCATCATGGCAATGATTCGACTTAAAGTAGAGTTGTTGCATAGGGGGATTATACCTGCCGACAGCTCACATACCATGACACTCCTGAACAGTTTCTGGTACAGAGCTCCGTGCTGCATAACTATCAGATTGTGGTTCAGCCTGGGGCGCAGCCTCATGATGCCTGCCGCGTTCTGGAATTCCCAAGCTGGCCTCCCCTTATTCTACAGGGGAGCGATGCGCCGACGAAGGAAATCGGCGCCTACCATCTCTACGGTGAGGCCGACATTTCTGAGGCGGTGAATCCTGGTGGTCGCGACTATGAGTTTCCCATCCTCAGGGTCAAGGCCACTCCAATCGTCACTGCGCACCATCTTAGTTTGTCGCGACAAGCAGAAAGGCTGGAAGCCCTCCTCCTAAATCCAGCACCATCTGCCTCACCACTCATCCCACCTCTCGCAGTAGGCCCCGTCTAGGTAGACCTCCTTGGTTCCTGGCCATGGAATCCAAGTAACGGCACCAGAAAGGGCTCCGCCTTGTTGGATACAGGGAGTAAAGTAATGGTAGAAAAAGGCGGTGCTAGGAACTACTCCGGCAAAGTTTTCGCAAAGGTGAGCGGAAACTAACATACATGTCACGATATTTTGCGTAAAATCCAAGAGTTGGAAGGCGTAGGTGAACATGATGTCCTTGAAGAAATCCGAGAAAGGGGGGAAGAGCCCGCAGTAAAAATAGTCAGCAAAGAAATTATATTTATCTGGGCTGCCCCCGGAAGGACCTGGACTCACGCAGGTGGCGGGATGCATTGTCGTCTCCGTCACTCACATACACCGGTATCGCTCCTTCAGAGCGCCCGCATCAAGCCCCGACATAAAGACGACGTGCTCCTTCCGCATCCTCACCAGCTTGTTCTCCGAGACGGTTTCCGCATCCTTGCCCTTGCTAGCCTTGGGCAGCATGGTGGCTATGGAAGTGGGGGCTGAGGACAGAGAGGGCGTGGGGCGTGGATGAATGGGAGGAGCTCTGTTTCGGGATTGAGGAGGAAGATGACCGTGGTTCTCAGATTGGGAAAGACAAGAGGTAAATGAGCAGCGCCTCCGTGATTTCCTTTTTATGGGGAAGGCACGGGGCAGCCTCTTTACTAGATTAATATAAAAACGCTTTGCAGGCGCGCTGCTGTAACGGCCATGCTGTGCACGTATCCCACGTCCCGCATTCAATGGGCATCATGGGGAGGCGTAGTAATCATAATGATCACAACCGCAAGGCCCTGCCACGCGTGCCCACGCACTGTCTGGGCCTAGCCTAACAACGCCTCGCACTGTGTGTGGCCCAGGCCCGGGGCTCCTGTCGGTGCACTAGAGTTTTGGGCTCTCCAGTGCCCCTTTACTCATGCACGGGCAGTAGTAGCCACCCTAGCGACAAGGCCCGGGAGGGAGCTGCTAGATACAATTACACAAGAATCAAGACCAAAGGCAAGACCTTGCCAGGATGGCCTTCAAACCCCTGGCAAGGCAAAGCCCCGGCAAGACCCCGCCAGCGCAGAGGCCAGGTGTCGCTCCGCTTGGGCACGTGTCGCGGCGCCGGCGATGGAGGAGTTAAGCGGTGCCAAAGGGACGGGCTCCTGTCCTGTCCCGTAGACAGTTAGAGATGCTTGATGGTGCATTAAATGTGCCTGTCCCACTCCATTAGTGTTAGGTATGATAGCACTGTAGCTCTATACACCCCGTATATGCACTGTACGCCACTGTTGGGATCCCCTTCTCAAGTATAAAAGGAGGCCCAGGGCAATACGATAAAGGATTTTTGGCTTTTCGACTTTTTGACCTTCTAGCTCATATGCGTAGTAGTTGTTCATAGCGCTCCTATAGCTGGAACCCTAAAAACACCCACAATACAACCAAGCAGGAGTAGGGTTTTACGCATCTTTGCGGCTTGAAACTGGGTAAAATCCCATGCGTTGTTCATTAGATCCGCTCTCCGTTCGAGCCTTCTCCCCCGCCTAATCGTCAAGGGGTCCCTCCGATCCCATAGGTGCCATTTCCCCCGACAAGTATCATCTCTTGTGTTACAAATTCCCGGCATACATAATTGCTATCTTGGTGTGCATGTCCCGCATAGTGACAATCCAAATATCATTACTAAAGGAAAGAAAAGTAAAGCTTTTAAGCAAGGTCAAAAGAACAATAGCATCACAACATTTGCATATCATACTTCATCACTTTGGATCACTTGAGTGAGTGACTCATGCCGCATACATAGCAAATTGGGAATAGGAAGTCGACGCATTTTTGTCTCTTATAGGTTGTGCACAAGTTCGTATCACGCGCATTTGATCAATCGTGCTACCGTCTCTCTAGAGTTGTGCAACACGAGTGTTTTCCGTGGATCCCACATTTTGAGCTCACTTTTGGTTGCACAACCCCACTTTCTATTTCGTGTGTGTGTTTTCCGAATTCACCCATTGCTATTGATCCATATTGTCTTACTTGCTTCCTTGCAGATCTCTCTCAACTTTATTGCATCATATTCTTGAGTTGCTTGAAATTTTGTGCCACCATCCTAACCAAGCTACTCCATAAGCATTACCTTTGTAGGTGTGAGAAGGGCAAACTCGGTACCAATTCTACTATTTCCATGATTTCACATTGAGTGATTGATCCTCATCTCAAGCTTCGGGACGGTATTTGGTATTATGTTTTCCATTCTTCCACTTATATCTACTTGAGTATCATGGATAGGAACACTATGTCGAACCCGACATTCGAGGAGCACGGCGATGATGCGAAAACCTACGTCACCAAACTACAATTCTTCGCCGCACAAAAGGGAATGCGCCAAGCACATGATGTCCTCACGGACCGCATCGAGCACCTCGCCACCAACATACGTGAACCTGAGGAGCGGACGCGGGACTTCATGGCCACGCAAATGGATGAGATCCGCGCTTTGGTGGTGAATCGCACATCATCTATGTCTACCTCAACTCATCGGCTCATTGCAAGTTGACACTCCTCCGAGGACTCCTCCGGTGAAAGCCCTCCTCCTCAAGCTCGACCACACCAACGTGATGCGCGTTGCCTTTCTCAAGATTCAAGCAACCCTTTCCATGACGAGACCCAAGGTCGTGATCGTGAGTGCCACCACCGCCGCCAACAAGAGCAAGACGACTACGAGCAAGATCGCCTACGTCACCGCCGTGAAGAAGACCGGCATCATGAAGAGCAAGCACGTGAGGCACAACGAGCGCTCTGCGACACAACCTATGACGTGCAAGAATGCAATCGTTTAGCTCGTGAGGAACACGAAGCACTATGTCGAGACCGCCAAGAAGAAGAAACACGTCAAGAGGAGCACCAAGAACGCTAACAACAGGTGCATCCACGACTTCAACAACACCCAAGGCAAGAGGAGCAACACGTTGATGAGCTAGCCCCAAGGGCAAGCGCAAGACCAACATGACAACAACGCCCCTCCTCGAGAAGATGTGCAACCTCAAGCAAATCCCATTGACCACGTGGATGATCATGCACCAAGGCAAGACTAACGTCACCAAGACAACTATGCTCCTCCATGCCAAGGAAATCGCAATCACAACAACAATGAGGAAAATCGCTTCGGCAAGCTCAAGTTCACCATGCCTAAGTTCTCCGGAAGCAACGATCCTGAAGACTACCTCTCTTGGGCCCTCAAGGTCAACAAAATATTCCGGTTGCACAACTATGAAGAAGACAAGAAGATTGCCATGGTCTCCCTCAAGTACCAAGATTACGTGCTCATTTGGTGGGAACAAGTGATTGAGCGACAACGAGAAACAGGTGAACCTCCAACCACAACTTGGGAACAAATGAAAGAACTCATGAGAGCGCGATTCGTCCCAACTCACTACAATCACGATCTCTTCAAGAAACTTCAACTACTCAAGCAAGGCACCAAGTCCGTGGAAGAGTACTACCAGGAGATGGAGATATCTATGATAAGAGCAAATGTGAAGGAGTACGATGAGCAAACTATGGCACGATTCTTGAACGGTGTCAATTACTAAGTCAAGAAAATTGCGAATTTCCAACCCTACTCCAACTTGCTCGAGCTAGTACATCAAGCCACCGAGGTGGAACGACAGGTTCAAGAAGATTACAAGTACTCCAAGACCTCCTACAAGACCTATGGTGCAACTACACAAGCTACTCCAACTATGACTTCTTCTACAAGAACCTCAACGGCAAAAGATGACAAGTCAAGCTTCAAGGACAAGTCTTCATCACCATTCAACGCCTCTACAAGCAAAACAAGAGCGTCATCCTCTACACCAACACCAGATGACATCAAAACAAGCTCCATCAAGTGTTTCACGTGCCAAGGCCGTGGACACAAGATGCACGAATGTCCCACTAGGAGAACCATGACACTCCAAGATGATGGCTCCTATGACTCCATGAGTGAAGATGAGATGGAAGCTTTGGAACAAGTGGCCATGCACCGACAAGTCAATGAAGATGAAGACTCCCAAGTCTTTTGTGACAACCATCCGAGCCCCGCTCTTGTTGTCTCAAAGGTTTTGACTCTTCAACAACAACAAGACGAGGGACAACATTGCCACATCTTCCACACCAAGGCCGGTATCCAAGGGAGATCCGTCAAGGTCATCATCGACGGAGGTAGTTGCCATAAATTTTCAAGTGAAGAACTTTGCTCCAAGTTGCACTTGACAAAGATAAAGCACCCTCACCCCTACAAGGTCCAATGGCTAAGCGACTCCGGCACAATACAAGTCGACCACACCGTGCAAGTATTGTTCAAGATCGGTGCTTACGAATACACCTTTGAGTGTGATGTGGTGCCCATGTCCGTTTGCGACCTTGTCCTTGGGAGACCTTGGCAATTCAATCGTGGAGCCATACATAACAAGTGTACAAATCAATATAGCTTCAAGATGAAGGGCACTGAATATGTGCTTCGACCTATGTCTCCTAGTCAAGTGATCGTCAACAAGAAAGCTTCATCCCATCATGGAGATAAAAGTGAGAGAGTGATCCACTTCAAAGCGAGTGAGCGCCACAAGCCAAACTTGAGTGACTCCACGATGAGGGACATGAGGGACCTAGTTCTATTTGCCACCAAAAGAGATTTGAGGGATGTGAGTGAGAGCCCATCAACCGTCCTTCACTACGTGACAGTGTGCAAGGATGATGTTACCTGGCCTAACCCTTCACCACATCTTCCTATTGTGCTATCTCAATTGTTGCAGGAATTCCTAAAGATGTGTTCCCCGATGAGATACCTACGAGACTACCACCAAAATGAGGGATAGAACACCGCATCGACCTCATCCCCGGCGCACTGCTTCCCAACAAGGCTCCCTACCGCGTCAACCCCGAGGAAACAAAGGAGATACAAAGGCAAATCCAAAACTCCTAGATCAAGGGCATGTTCATGAGAGTTTGAGTCCTTGTGTGGTCCCCGTGATCCTAGTGCCTAAACATGATGGTAGTATGTGCATGTGTTCCGATTGCTATCCCACAAATGCTATCACCATTCGCTACCGTCACCATATACCACGCTTAGATGACATGCTAGATGAACTTAGTGGTGCCACTATATTTTCCAAGATAGACTTGAAAAGTGGTTACTACCAAATTCGCATACAAGAGGGTGACGAGTGGAAAACCGCTTTCAAAACCAAATTTGGTCTCTATGAATGGCTAGTGATGCCCATGGGCTTATCCGAAGCACCGGGTACATTCATGTGCATGATGCATCATATGTTGCGACCTTATATTGGATATTGTGTTGTGGTCTACTTTGATGACATCCTTGTTTTTAGCAAATCTCTAGAACAACACACCACACATGTTAGAAGCGTTTTGCAAACTCTCCGTAAAGAACAACTTTATGCTAACATGGACAAATGCATTTTTGGTGTGGAAAAAGTTGTTTTCCTAGGATTTGTGGTTTCCTCAAAGGGTGTCCATGTCGATGAGTCTAAGATTGAGGCAATTAAAAATTGGCCTACACCCACCGATTTGCAACAAGTGCATAGCTTCTTAGGTCTAGCCAGGTTTTACCATCTCTTCGTGAAAGACTTTAGCACTATTGCTACCCCTCTACACGCTTTGAGCAAGAAAAATGCACCGTTTGTTTGGGGACCATCCCAAGAAATCGCTTTCCATGAACTTAAGAATTTGCTTACACATGCCCCTTTGCTTGCCTTGCCCAATTTTGACAAAACTTTTAAAGTGCATTGTGACGCTAATGGTAATGACATAGGAGGTGTGCTTATGCAAGAAAATCGCCCAATTGCATATTTTGGTGAGAAACTTTCCGGCGTTCAACTCAATTATCCTATCTATGACAAGGAATTGTATGATTTGGTGAGAGTCTTACAAGCTTGGGAACATTATTTGCGTCCACATGAATTTGTCATTCATATCGATCATGAAACTCTAAAGTACCTCAAGGGTCAAACTAAGTTCAAAAAAATGTCATGCTAAATGGAGTGAATTTATTGAGTATTTTCCTTATGTTATCAAATACATTAAGGGTAAAGAAAATGTTGTGGCGGATGCTCTTTCCCACAAATGCATGCTCGTTACTCAACTTGAATTGATTGTTGTTGGCTTTGAGCACATAAGAGACTTGTATGAGCATGATGACTCCTTCGCTATTCCTTATGCTAATTGCATAGTGAAAACTTGTTGGGAGAACTACTACATGAAAGATGGATATCTTATGCATGCTAACAAACTTTGCATTCCAAAGTCTTCTCTTTGTTTGTTGCTTCATGACACCAACCGATGTCACCCTCTCCGACAAGTTCTATTGGCCAAAGATGCTTTGTGATGTTGCACGCTTCACCAACCGGTGCTCTACATGCCGCAAAGCTAAGTCAAAAGCTTAATCCCATGGTATTTACATGCCTCTTCCTATTCCGTTCCAACCTTGGGAGGACATTAGCATGGATTTTGTGCTTGGATTGACACGAACAAAAAATGGCCACGATTCCATCTTTTTTGTTGTGGATCGTTTTTCCAAAATGGATCACTTCATTCCTTGTCACAAGAGCTATGATGCTTCACATATTGAAAATCTATTTTGTAGGGACATCTTACGCCTTCACGGAGTACCAAAGACCATTGTCTCGGTTTGCGACGTCAAGTTCTTGAGCTACTTTCGGAAGACCCTTTGTGCCAAGCTCGACATCAAGTTACTCTTCTCCTCGGCATACCACCCACAAACCGATGGTCAAATGGAGGTGACGAACCAGAAACTTGGAACTCTCCTCAGCGTGTTGATCAAGAATAACATCAAGGAATGGGAAGACTGCCTACCCATCGCTGAGTACACCTACAATCGTGCATGACACTTGACCACCATCAAGACTCCCTTCGAGGTGGTCTACGGCTTCAACCCTTTGTCCCCATTGGACATTATTCCCCTTCCACTCCAAGAACGCGTCAACATGGATGCAAGTGCATGGGCAAGCTACGTAAGGAAAATGCATGAAGATACAAGGAACACCATCGAACACCAAGTGAAACGCATCACTACCAAGCGCAACATCAACAAACACCCCATGGTGTTCAAACCCAGCGCCCTTGTGTGGCTACACCTACGGAAGGAACACTTTCCCAATGAGCGCAAGTCCAAACTCCTACGTCGTGCTGATGGCCCATTCAAGGTGTTGGAGCGCTAGAACAATAACACCTACAAGATCGACATTCCGCACGACAAGTACAACGTGACCGACACCTTCAACGTCTCGGACCTCTCCCCATTTCATGGCGATGAAGATCTTGATCCGAGGTCAGATCCTCCCCAAGGAGGGGGAGATGATGCAAAGCATCCCACCATCATCCATCCCACCATCATCCCCATGAAGATGGCATTAGCAAGTCAACCACCAAGTGGCCCTATGACAAGAGCATGCGCACGCGACATTGAAGCTAAGGTGAACTCACACCTATTCGAGCAGGACTTTGATGGCAAGGGAACTTGGATGCTACCTCACAATGAGACCATGTGTATCCTTAGGTGCGTAAGATACAACCTCAAAGGATCGGAGAATCATCACCAAGACC
The DNA here is from genome assembly GCA_022496015.1 of Hordeum marinum. Lineage (NCBI taxonomy): Eukaryota > Viridiplantae > Streptophyta > Magnoliopsida > Poales > Poaceae > Hordeum > Hordeum marinum. The sequence continues at coordinate 115,128,520 of CM039674.1, read as the reverse complement.
ATCAAGCCAACCACCAAGTGGCCCTATGACAAGAGCACGCGCAAGTGACATTGAAGATAAGGTGAACTCACTCCTCTTTGAGCAATACCTTGATGACAAAGGAACATGGATGCTACCTCAAAATGAGACCCTGTGTATCCTTAGGTACGCGAGAGAAGACCTTAGAGGACCAAGGGTTCATCCCCAAGACCAAGCCCGAGGAGGAGAAGGAGCTAACACCAATGACAAGCTTCTGGGTAGCCCAGAACTTTCGGCCAGTCCGGAACATCCGGCCACCAGACCTTCCGGCCCGTCGCCCGCCAGCCACCGAAGCCTGCGGCAACTCTCGGCAAAGCCCGGAGCCCGACCGGAACCTGCCTGGAGCCTCTGGCCCCCAGAACTTCTGACCGGCCCGGAACTTCCGTCCCTCCATCAGACAACCACCGAAGCATGTGCCAACACTCGGAAAAGCCCGAAACTTGCCCTGAACTTCCGGCCTACACAGGATGCTGCCAATCGGGCCCGAGGCCCATGTAACTTACCCCTTCGCCCGAGACTATATAAACAATTTCCTCACCTCACGTTAGGGTTAGCTAAGATTTGCCCTAGAGCTTAGGTCCATTACTTGCCCTCTCTTGAGGATTTGACCTCCTTGTGGAGAAGATCCAAGTGATGCCAAGGCCCCTCTATAGGGAAGACCCCTCATGGATTCAAGGCCCCTCCTTCGGAGTGGGAGATCTTGTACCGTTACTTTTATCGTTGTTTGACTTGGGGATCTCGTTCCTCGTGTGCTACCGTTGTTCTAGTGGATGTGTAATTGTGTTTGCCCTTAGTGTTTTCCTCTTATTTTCCTCGTGTTCTTCGTGTTCTTCATGAATCCCCCTCCAAATCATGAAAGATCGACCCACACGGGCTTGCCCCGTATCAGCAGGTCTGCTCGAGGATCACGTCAAGAAGAAGGTCTTTCCTTTATCTTTCAAGGAGAAGGCTCTGAAATGGTACATGCTATGTGATGATATTGGATCATGGAGCTACAACCGATTGAAAATGGAATTTCATCAGAAGTTCTATCCTATGCATCTAGTTCATCGTGATCGGAATTATATCTATAATTTTTGGCCTCGTGAAGGATAAAGAATCACGCGAGCTTGGGGGAGTCTTAAGTCAATGTTATATTCATGAACCAATCATGAGCTCTCGAGAGAAATTATTATTCATAATTTTTATGCTCGGCTTTCTCGTAATAATCAATCCATGCTTGATACTTCTTGTGCCGGTTCCTATATGAAGAAACATATTGACTTCAACTGGGATTTATTGGTAAGAATCAAACGCAACTCTGAAGATTGGGAACTTGATGAAGGTAAGGAGTCAGGTATAAACCTTAAGTTTGATTGTGTTAAATCCTTCGTAGACACCGATGCTTTTCGTGAATTTAGCACTTAATATGGACTTGACTCTGAGATATTAGCTTCTTTCTGTGAATCTTTTGCTGCTCATGTTAATCTCCCTAAGGAGAAGTGGTTTAAATATCATCCTCCCATTTAAGTGAAAGTAGTTGAACCTATTAAAGTTGAAGAGGAAACTATTACTTATAATGTTCATCATGTTATTCCTGCTGCTTATATTGAGAAACCACCTTTCCCTGTTAGAATAAAGGAATATGCTAAAACTTCAACTATGGTTCATAAGAGCTGTGTTAGAACACCTACTCCCCTTGAGAAAATTAAAGTTGATCCTAGTATTGCTATGGTTAAAGATCTCTTGGTTGATAATATTGGTGGGCATGTTATTCAATTTTGTGATGAAGCCGCTAGAATTGCTAAACCTGATGCTAAGGATAAACATAGACCCATTGTTGGCACGCCTGTTGTTTATGTTAAAATAGGAGATCATTGTTATCATGGCTTATGTGATATGGGTGCTAGTGTGAGTGCAATTCCCTTTACCTTATATAAAGAAATTATGAATGATATTACACTAGCTGAGTTAGAGGAAATTGATGTTACAATTAAGCATGTTAATAGAGATACTATAGCACTAGTTGGGATTATTAGGGATGTTGAAGTCTTGTGTGGGAAAATAAAATATCCTACTTATTTTCTTGTCCTTTGTTCCCCACAAGATGATTTTTGTCACATTATATTGGTAGACATTTCTTGAATATTGTTAATGCCAGAATGGATTGTGAGAAGCAAACTGTTGCTGTAAGTTTTGGGGACACATCTCATCTGTTTAATTTCTCTAAATTTCATAGACAACCCCATGAAAAAGAATTGCCTAGTAAGGATGAAATTATTGGTCTTGCTTCTATTGCTGTGCCTCATACTGATCCCTTAGAACAATATTTGCTAGACCATGAAAACGATATGCATATGAATAAAAGGAATGAAATAGATAAGATTTTCTTTGATTAGCATCTTATTTTGAAACACAACTTGCCTGTTGAAATACTTGTGGATCCTCCTCCACCCAAGGGTGATCTCGTGTTTGAGCTTAAACAATTACTGGATACTCTTTAATATGCTTATCTTGATGAAAAGAAGATATATCCTGTTATTATTAGTGCTAACCTTTCAGAGCATGGAGAACAGAGATTATTGAAAACTTTGAGGAAGCACCGCGATGCTATTGGATATACTCTTGATGATCTTAAGGGCATTAGCCCCACTCTATGTGAACATAAAATCAATATGGAGCCTGATGCTAAACCAGTTGTTGATCACCAACGACGGTTAAATCCTTAAATGAAGGAAGTGGTAAGAAATGAAATATCAAAGCTTGTGGAGGCATGTATTATCTATCCTATTGCTGATAGTAGAAGGTTTAGTCCCATTCATTGTGTTCCTAAGAAAGGAGGTATTACCATAGTCTAATGATAAAAATGAATTGATCTCGTAAAGAATTGTTACACGATATAGAATGGTAATTGATTTTAGCAAATCAAATAAAGCCGCTAGAAAAGATCATTACCCTCTACCGTTTATTGAGCAAATGCTAGAAATACTATCCAAACACACACATTTTTGCTTTCTAGACGGTTATTCAGGTTTCTCTCAAATTCCCGTGTCAAAATAGGACCAAGAGAAGACCACTTTTACTTGCCTCTTCGGTACCTTTGATTGTAGACGTATGCCTTTTTGTTTATGCAATGCACCTGCTACCTTTCAAAGATGTATGATTGTTATATTCTATGATTTTTGTGAAAGGATTGTTGAGGTTTTCATGGATGGTTTTTCTGTTTACGGAACTTCTTTTGATGATTGTTTGAGCAACCTTGATCGAGTTTTGCAGAGATGTGAAGAAACTAATCTTGTCTTGAATTGGGATAAGTGCCACTTTATGGTGAATGAGGGTATTGTATTGGGACACAAAATGTCCAAAAGAGGTATTGAAGTTGACAAAGCCAAAGTTGATGCTATTGAAAAATGTTGTGTCCTACCGATATCAGAGGTATAAGAAGTGTCCTTGGTCATGCTAGTTTCTATAGGAGGTTTATTAAAGACTTCTCTAAGATTTCTAGGCCTCTTACAAATCTTTTGCAAAAAGACGTCCCATTCGTTTTTGATGATGATTGTGTAGAAGCATTTGAAATTCTAAAGAACGCCTTTATTTCTGCACCTGTTGTTCAACCACCTAATTGGAACCTACCCTTTGAAATTATGTGCGATGCTAGTGATTATGTCGTTGGTGCTGTTCTAGGACAAAGAGTTGATAATAAATTAAATGGTATCCATTATGCTAGCAAAACTCTAGACAGTGCTCAAAGAAACTATGCTACCACTGAAAATGAATTTTTAACAGTTGTGTTTGCTTGTGATAAGATCATGCCTTACATTGTTGATTCTAAAGTAATTGTTCACACTGATCATGATTCTATTAAATATCTTATGGAAAAGAATGATGCTAAACCTAGACTTATCAGGCGGGTCCTTCTTCTACAAGAATTTGATTTGCATATTGTTGATAGAAAGGGTGCTGATAACCCTGTAGTAAATAACTTGTCTAGGTTAGAGAATGTTCTTGATGACCCACTACCTATTGATGATAGCTTTCCTAATGAACAATTAGCTGTCATAAATGCTTCGTGTAATGCTCCTTGGTATGCTGATTATGCTAATTACATTGTTGCTAAATTTGTACGCCTAGTTTTACATACCAACAAAAGAAAAAGTTCTTCTATGATTTAAGACATTACTTTTGGGATGACCCACACCTTTATAAAGAAGGAGTAGATGGTGTTATTAGACGTTGTGTACCTGAGCATGAACAGGAACATATCCTACAGAAGTGTCATTCCGAGGTCTACGGAGGACACCATGCTGGAGATAGAACTGCACATAAGGTATTGCAATCTGGTTTTTATTGGCCTACTCTCTTCAAGGATGCTCTTAAGTTTGTCTTGTCATGTGATGAATGCCAAAGAATTGGCAATATTAGTAGATGTCAGGAAATGCCTATGGATTACTCTCTTGTTATTGAACCATTTGATGTTTGGGGTTTTGTTTATATGGGACCTTTTCCAACATCCAACGGGTATACTCATATTCTAGTTGTTGTTGATTATGTTACTAAGTGGGTAGAAGCTATTCCAACTAGTAGTGTTGATCACAACACCTCTATTAAGATGCTTAAAGAAGTTATTTTCCCTAGATTTGGAGTCCCGAGATACTTAATGACTGATGGTGGTTCACATTTTATTTATGGTGCTTTTCGTAAATTGCTTGCTAAGTATGATGTTGAAACCAATATTATTAATACCATAACTCCGGAGGAGTATATTAGGGAGACCTACCGGAACGTTTCAGACTCCGAAAAGGAATAGGTATGTGGTACGGTAAGTAAACCAACTCCAAAACTTTCCCAATAGGAATTTTACTTAGTTTTGGAATAATTAATAAATTAGGAAAATTAAAAGTAGTTCGAAAGACGCACGAGGAGGTGACAAGCCTGTCAGGCGTGGCCACCCCCTGGCCATGCCTAGGTGGCTTGCTGATCCGTCTCCAACGTATCTATAATTTTTGATTGTTCCGTGCTATTATATTATCTGTTTTGGATGTTTTATATGCATTAATATGCTATTTTATATTATTTTTGGGACTAACCTATTAATCTAGAGCCTAGTGCCAGTTTCTATTTTTCCTTGTTTTTGAGTTTCGTAGATAAGGAATATTAAATGGAGTCCAAACGGAATAAAACCTCCAGAATGATTTTTTTCTGGAATAAAAGGAAGCCACGAGACTTGAGACCCAAGGCAGAGGAGCTGCCATGGGGCCACAAGCCCGCTTGCCAGGGCCAGGGGGGCACCCGCACCGGCCGGCTTGTGGGCCCCTGGCAACTCCCCTAACCCTAATCTTCAGCCTATAAATTCCCAAATATTCCATCATTATCAGAACGAGCCACGAAATCACTTTTCCGCCGCCAGAAGCCTCCCTTCCTGAGAGATCCAATCTTGGAGCCTTTTCCGGTAATCTACCGGAGGGGGATTCAATCACGGAGGGCATCTACATCAACTCCATTGTCCCTCCGATGATGCGTGAGTAGTTCACCACACACCTACAGGTCCATAGCTAGTAGCTAGATGTATTCTTCTCTCTCTTTTCTTCTCAATACCATGTTCTTCATGATCTTCATGGAGATCTATCCGATGTAATACTCTTTTGCGGTGTGTTTGTCGAGATCCAATGAATTGTGGGTTTATGTTCAGATTATCCATGAATATTATTTGTGTCTTTCCTGAATTCTTATATGCATGATTTCATATCTTTGCAAGTCTCTTCGAATTATTTGTTTGGTTTGGCCAACTAGATTAGTAATTCTTGCAATAGGAGAAGTGCTTAGTTTTGGGTTCAATCTTGCGGTGTCCTCACCCAGTGATAAAGTAGGGGTAGCATGGCACGTATTGTATTGTTGCCATCAAGGGTAAAAAGATGGGGTTTTCATCATATTGCTTGAGTTAATCCCTCTACATCATGTCATCTTACTTAATGCGTTACTTTGTTCTTCATGAACTTAATACTCTAGATGCAGGCATGAGTCAGTCGATGTGTGGAGTAATAGTAGTAGATGCAGAATAGTTTCGGTCTACTTGTCACAGACGTGATGCCTATATGCATAATCATTGCCTTGGATATCTTCCTAATTATTCGCTTTTCTATCAATTTCTTGACAGTAATTTGTTCACCCATCGTAATACTTCCCATCATGAGAGAAGCCATCTAGTGAAACCTATGGCCCCCGGGTCTCTTTTCCATATTATATTTTCAGATCTAAAACCAAAAACACCAAAAATACTTGCTGCATTATTTTCACTTTTAGTTCTACTTTCCGTTCAAGCACCCTATTATATCTATCTCTATTAGATCTCATCCTTTCAAGTAATCATGAAGAGATTGACAACCTCTTTATAGCATTGGGTGCAAGAGTTTGATTCTTTGTACAGGTATATCTATTGGTGGCTTGCTTGTATCTCCTACTAGATTGATACCTTGGTTCTCAAAAATGGAGGGAAATACTTATCTACTTTGCTACATCAAACCATTCCTCTTCACGGGAAACCAACGCATGCTCGAGAAGTAGCACTTGCCACCACCTCGTGCACCCTCCGAACTCCGTTCTTGTGGTACACCCCTTTGGGTCGGCAAAAATTTATTATATAATCTCCCGGAGGTTTGGACTTTCATATCACGACAATACCTCTTGTTTTCGTTTTGAGTTGTTTCTACTATGGATTTAGATCGTCATGGTGGCCCAAGTGCTCCAAAGGACAAGTTCTTCGAGAAGGTCATCAACCCCTACCTCGTGGAGGTGCTGCAACACCCTCAAACTATTGAGATGTGTGAGGGGGTGCTGCACATCTGTGACGTGGAGGGGCCAAAGAAGACCAGAAGTGTGGAAACAAGGCTCGAAGCTATGGAGCAGCAAGTCTTCAAGTGCTAAGGGACGGTGGAACGAGGACTCAATGCCAATCATATGATGATATAAGAATTTACCCATAAACATAAGATGGACACCAAGGACATCGGGGAGCACATCTTCAAACTTTACGAGAAAATCGAGCATCTCCAAGCCCGGATCTATGATCTGCAAAACCAAAACTGTGAGTATGAATATAGATTGAAGAGAATGAGTTTGGCTGCAGATTCGAGGATTCCAGAGACTCGTTCATATTTTTACGATGGTGAGCCTATGCCTTTGAAGACTGATTACAAGCCTCCAAACTCATCAACAACTCCATCATCATCACCTCCGAAGAAGGACATCTAAACACATGGGTATGGGCCTCCCTTTGGCTTGTGCCAAGCTTGGGGGAGGTGTCCCGGTATCGTATCACCATAACACTTTTTCCTTTTCTTGTTTTTCTTAGTTCGATCCTTTTGATTTTGTCTTGATCTGATAGAATAAAATTTTAGTATAATCTAGCTTTGAGTTTTTGCTTTTTGTTCCCCTTATGTAAGCAAGTTCGAGAGTTATATAATAAAATGTAGTTTTGATGTGAGGGCTTTGCTTGTTTGCCATGATCTTGAGAAATAATTAAGAAATAAAAGAAGAGTTTACATATAAGAAGTATTTTCCATATTATATTTTCAGATCTAAAACAAAAAACACCAAAAATACTTGTTGCATTATTTTTACTTTTAGTTTTACTTTCCGTTCAAGCACCCTATTATATCTATCTCTATTAGATCTCATCCTTTCAAGTAACCGTGAAGGGATTGACAACCTCTTTATAGCGTTGGGTGCAAGAGTTTGATTCTTTGTGCAGGTATATCTATTGGTGGCTCGCTTGTATCTCCTTAGGGATTGATACCTTGGTTCTCAAAAACTGAGGGAAATACTTATCTACTTTGCTGCATCAAACCATTCCTCTTCACGGGAAACCAACGCCATGCTCGAGAAGTAGCAAGAAGGATTTCTGGCGCCGTTGCCGGGGAGATACATAGCAAATCAAGGATACCAAGTAGCCATCACAAACTCATCTCTTGCATTTACATTATTTGCCATTTGCCTCTCGTTCTCCTCTCCCCCACTTCTAAATGACTTTCAAAAAACACCAAAAAGATTTTCCTTTTTATTCGCCCTTCTTTCGCTTGCCTTTTTGATTACCTGAACTATGTCGAACATCACCACATCCCCCTTCTCACCAGACTTTGAAGTTCTTTACTTCAAACAAAAACAAGGGGAAAATTTGAAGGATTCTTGGTATAGGCTAATGGAATCTTATCGTGTTTCCAATCTAAAAGGGGATGCAAAAGTTTTGCTCAGAAATTTTTACGTTGGTCTAGCTTTGCATCATAGGGAGCTTTTAGATTTTTCCTCAAAAGGAAATTTTATTGATCTTGACACGAATGCAACCTATGAAGTTTTAGAAGGGATTTTGGGTGTTCCCCTGCCAAAAAGGGGGTTTGCTTTCTCTCAAGAGGGAGTTCAAGTTCTCGGCAATTTGGGTGACTTACATAAGCACTTGGTCGAGTCACAACAACATCATGAACCCCTCAAACATATTAACGGGAACCTTAACCGCTTGAATACTTTGATCACCCTTTGCAATAAGCATCTGGACATTTTGGACACCAATATTGATATTCCTCCTACAAGTGGGGGAAAGAGGAAAGAACCTCCTCCATTTGAGAAAGTCCTCACAAAAATTGCCAATACCAAAGATGACAATACCTAGATCTATTGCGTTTTGCCTAGCTAGGGGCGTTAAACAATAGCGCTTGTTGGGACGCAACAGTTTTAAATAGCCGGCTATAGCCCCGCTATAGCCTTTGGCACATTCTGCGGCTAAGTGCATTAGCCCATCTATGTAGTGTTAGAACTTTTAAATAGCCGGCTATAGCCAGGCTATAGTGAGGCTATTGTTGTTTTCACAGGGTGCGGCTATTTGGCTTAGCCGGCTATTTAAAACTTTCCAACCCAATTTTATTTTGCTTTCTGCTTTTTGATTATGCTTTGGTGTGTTTTTCATATTATTAATTCTGTAGTAATTGTGTTTTTGTGTGTAAATTAGTGTTTGAGCCAAGCAAAACCTTTGGGGTGATCTATGGTAGTTGTTGATTTGATCTTGATGGAAAACAGAAACTTTTGCGCTCAGTCCAGGAATTTTCTGAATTTTTCAGAGTGTCAAATTGATCTAAAAGTTTTATGTAGGATTTATATACGAATTTCCCTGGTTGTAATATTTTTTCAGAATTTTAAGAGTTTCATAAGTATTCGAAGTTTATAGATTGCTACAGACTATTCTGTTTTTGACAGATTCTGTTTTCTTTGTGTTGTTTGCTTATTTTGATGTATCTATGGGTCGTATCGGGGGGTATGAGTCATGGAAAAGTTGTAATACAGTAGGTATTACACAAATATAAATAAAGAATGGTTCACAACAGTACCTAAAGTGGTGATTTATTTTTCTTGTACTAACGGATCTCATGAGTTTTCTATTGAGTTTTGTGTTGTGAAGTTTTCAAGTTTTGGGTGAAGATTTGATGGACTATGGAATAAAGAGTGGCAAGAGCCTAATATTGGGGATGCCCAAGGCAACCCAAGTCATATTCAAGGATACCAAAAATCCTAATCTTGGGGCTGCCCCGGAAGGCATTCCCTCTGTCGTCTTCAATCCATCGGTAAATTTACTTGAGGCTATATTTTTATTCACCACATGATATGTGTTTTGCTTGGAGCGTCTTGTATGATATGAGTCTTTTCTTGCTAGTTTGCCACAATCCTTGATGCACACATATTTTGAGAGAGACATGCTGAATCGTGAATTTGTTAGAATACTATATGTGCTTCACTTATATCTTTTGAGCTAGGCAATGTTGCTATAGTGCTTCACTTATATCTTTATAGAGCATGGTGGTGTTATATTTTATAGAAATTACTGAACTCTCGTTCCTCACTTATATTATTTTGAGAGTTTCTTAAAACAGCATGGTAATTTTTTTAGGTTATGAATTTAGTCCTAATATAATAGCATCCAGGAGGGATATAATAAAAACTTTCATATTAGGTGCATTAACAACTATGAGAAGTTGGATTCCTTGCATATAGTTTTGAGATAATAGGGATGGTAATATGAGAGTCATGCTAGTGAGTAGTTGTGAATTGAATAGATACATGTGTTAAAGCTTTTGATTCCCGTAGCATGCACGTATGGTGAACCGTTATGTAACAAAGTCGAAGCATGACTTGTCTAATGATTCTCGACCTTTGTGTGAGGGTCGGGAGCACGCGATGGTTAACTCCTACCAACCTATCCCCTAGGAGCATGTGTCTAATGCTTTGTTTGATAACAAATAGACTTTTGCAATAAGTATGTGAGTTCTTTATGACTAATGTGAGTCCATGGATTATACGCACTCTCACCCTTCCATCTTTGCTAGCCTCTCTAGTACCGCGCAACTTTCGCCGGTACATCAAACCCTCCTTCCTCAAAACAGCCACCATATATTCCTCAAAACAGCCACCATACCTACCTATTATGGCACTTCCATAGCCATTCCGAGATATATTGCCATGCAACTTCCACCATGTAGTTTTATTTGACTTGCATCATCACTTCATATTGCATATAGAGTTATATCTTGTCAAAGGAATCGAGTTGTAATTTCTCTTTCTTTGAGTTATAAGTAAATAAAAGTGTGATTATTTTTCATTAATAGAGCATTGTCCCATGAGAGAAAAGTGTGATGGAGGCTATGACTCCCTCACAAGTTGGGACGAGTATCCGGACTTTACAAAAAAATAAAAGAGGCCAGCGAAGCCCAAACAAAAAAGAGAGGCCAAAGAAGCCCAACAAAATAAAAAATATATATAAAAAATGAGAGAAAGAGATAAGGGAAAATTGCTACTATCTTTTTCCACACTTGTGCTTCAAAGTAGCACCATGATCTTCATGATAGAGAGTCTCCCATTTTGTCACTTTCATATAACTAGTGGATATTCATTATGCACGACCACTTAGTTTTGTTTTTGAGCTTTCATACACTTATAGCTATAAGTGCATTTGTTGCATGGCAATCCCTACTCACTCACATTGATATCTATTGATGGGCATCTGCATAGTACGTTGATACGCCTAGTTGATGTGAGACTATCTTCTCCTTTTTTCCCTTGCACCCCCTCTATATTCTATTCCACCTATAATGCTATATCCATGGCTCACGCTCATGTATTGCGTGAGAGTAGAAAAGATTTGAGAACACCAAAAGTGTGAAACAATTGCTTGACTTGTTCATCGGGGTTGTGCATGATTTAGATACTTTGTGTGGGGAAGACGGAGCATAGCCAGACCATATGATTTTGTAGGGATGACTTTCTAAGGCCATGTTATTTCGAAAGGACATGACTACCTTGTTGGTATGCTCGAAGTATTACTGTTTTTATGTCAATATTAGACTATTGTTTTGAATCTAACAGATCTGCATATTAATGCCACAATAAAGAATATTACATGGATAAATATGTTGGGTACCATTCCACATCAAAAAAATTGTTTATCATTTACCACCTCGAGGACGAGCAGGAATTAAGCTTGGGGATACTGATACGTCTCCAACATATCTATAATTTTTGATTGTTCCATGCTATTATATTATCTGTTTTGGATATTTTGTATGCATTAATATGCTATTTTATATTATTTTTGGGACTAGCCTGTTAATCTAGAGCCTAGTGCCAGTTTCTGTTTTTTCCTTGTTTTTGAGTTTCGCAGATAAGGTATATTAAACGGAGTCCAAATGGAATAAAACCTCCGGAATGATTTATTTCTACAATAAAAGGAAGCCACGAGACTTGAGAACCAAGGCAGAGGAGCTGCCACAGGGCCACAATCCCGCTTGCCGCGACGAGGGGGCCACCCGTGCCGGGTAGGCTTGTGGGCCCCTGGCAACTTCCCTAACCCTAATCTTTGGCCTATAAATTCCCAAATATTCCATCATTATCAGAACGAGCCATGAAAACACTTTTCCGCTGCCAGAAGCCTCCGTTCCCGAGAGATCCAATCTTGGAGCCTTTTCCGGTAATCTACCAGAGGGGGATTCAATCACGGAGGGTGTCTACATCAACTCCATTGCCCCTTCGATGATGCGTGAGTAGTTCACCACACACCTACAGGTCCATAGCTAGTAGCTAGATGGATTCTTCTCTCTCTTTGCTTCTCAATACCATGTTATTCATGATCTTCATCGAGATCTATCCGATGTAATACTCTTTTACGGTGTGTTTGTCGAGATCCAATGAATTGTGGGTTTATGTTCAGATTATCCACGAATATTATTTGAGTCTTTCTGGAATTCTTATATGCATGATTTCATATCTTTGCAAGTCTCTTCGAGTTATTTGTTTGGTTTGGCCAACTAGATTAGTAATTCTTGCAATAGGAGAAGTGCTTAGTTTTGGGTTCAATCTTGCGGTGTCCTCACCCAGTGATAAAGTAGGGGTAGCGAGGCACGTATTGTATTGTTGCCATCAAGGATAAAAAGATGGGGTTTTCAACATATTGCTTGAGTTTATCCCTCTACATCATGTCATCTTACTTAATGCGTTACTCTGTTCTTCATGAACTTAATACTCTAGATGCAGGCAGGAGTTAGTCGATGTGTGGAGTAATAGTAGTAGATGCAGAATAGTTTCGGTCTACTTGTCACAGACGTGATGCCTATATGCATAATCATTTCCTTGGATATCTTCATAATTATTCGCTTTTCTATCAATTTCTTGACAGTAATTTGTTCACCCACCGTAATACTTGCCATCATGAGAGAAGCCATCTAGTGAAACCTATGGCCCCCGGGTCTATTTTCCATATTATATTTTCAGATCTAAACCAAAAACGCCAAAAATACTTGCTGCATTATTTTTACTTTTAGTTTTACTTTCCGTTCAAGCACCCTATTATATCTATCTCTATTAGATCTCATCCTTTCAAGTAACCGTGAAGGGATTGACAACCTCTTTATAGCGTTGGGTGCTAGAGTTTGATTCTTTGTACAGGTATATCTATTGGTGGCTTGCTTGTATCTCCTACTGGATTGATACCTTGGTTCTCAAAAACTGAGGGAAATACTTATCTACTTTGCTACATCAAACCATTCCTCTTCACGGGAAACCAACGCATGCTCGAGAAGTAGCACTTTCCACCACCTCGTGCACCCTCTGGACTCTGTTCTTGTGGTACACCCCTTTGGGTCTGCAAAAATTTATTATATAATCTCCCGGAGGTTTGGACTTTCGTATCACGACAATACCTCTTGTTTTCGTTTTGAGTTGTTTCTGCTACAGATTACATCGTCATGGCGGCCCAAGTGCTCCAAAGGACAAGTTCTTCGAGAAGGTCATCAACCCCTACCTCGCGGAGGTGCTCCGACACCCTCAAACTATTGAGATGCGTGAGGGGGTATTGCACATCTGTGATGTGGAGGGGCCAAAGAAGACTAGAAGTGTGGTAACAAGGCTCGAAGCTATGGAGCAACAAGTCTTCAAGTGCCAAGGGATGGTGGAACAAGGACTCAATGCCAATCATATGATGATATCAGAATTTACCCATAAACACAAGCTGGACACCAAGGACATTGGGGAGCACATCTTCAAACTTTACGAGAAAATCGAGCATCTCCAAGCCCAGACCTATGATCTACAAAACAAAAACTGTGAGTATGAATACAGATTTAAGAGAATGAGCTGGGCTACAGATTCGAGGATTCCAGAGACTTGTTCATAGTTTTACGATGGTGAGCCTATGCCTTGGAAGACTGAGTACAAGCCTCCAAACTCATCAACAAATCCATCACCATCACCTTCGAAGAAGGACATCTAAACACATGGGTATGGGCACTCCCTTTGGCTTGTGCCAAGCTTGGGGGAGGTGTCCCGGTATCGTATCACCATAACACTTTTTCCTTTTCTTGTTTTTCTTAGTTCGATCCTTTTGATTTTGTCTTGATCTGATAGAATAAAATTTTAGTATGATCTAACTTTGAGTTTTTGCTTTTTGTTCCCCTTATGTAAGCAAGTTCGAGAGTTATATAATAATATGTAGTTTTGATGTGAGGGCTTTGCTTGTTTGCCATGATCTTGAGAAATAATTAAGAAATAAAAGAAGACTTTACATATAAGAAGTATGTCAGTTGAAATTTGTTGGGAGCTGACAAACATAGGAATTGGTCATTGGTGCAATTAAAAAGGAAGTGATAAAGAAAGAGAGATTCACATATAAATATATTATCTTTGACATATTTTATGATTGTGAGCACTCATTAAAATATTATATGCTAAGAAGTTGATGTTGGACAAGGAAGACAACATAATGGGTTATGTTTGCTCACTTCCGAATAGAAGTTATATGGTTATAGATCCTTCAACATGCAGTGCTTGCTTCCACCTAATACTAGCCAAAACATCAGCACCAAGTAGACACACTACTTGTGCATCCAAATACCCTCAACCTAGTTTTGCCATGAGAGTCCACCATACCTACCAATGGATTGAATAAGATCGTTCAAGTAAGTTTTCATAGGTGTATAAAGCAATAAGAATTGCTCCTAAATATGTTTGATCTTTATTGTAAGGGAAATAAGCGTTGTACGAATTTGTGATGGCAAAGAAATAAAAGTGACAGACTGCATAATAAAGGATTTTATCACAAAAGGAAATACAATGATGAGTTCCTTTGCATTAAGGGTTTGCGCATCCAAAAACAAAAAGTGCATGACAACCGTTGCTTCCCTCTGCGAAGGAGCTATCTGTTACTTTTACCTCTGTAGTACTTATCCATATGCAAGAGTCATGGTGGTCTTCACCACTTCCTATATTTTGCCTTTTGCTCTTGGCAAGCATTACGTGTTGAAGAATGATTTAGACGCATATATCCACTCGGATGTGGGCGATCATGAGTTATTATTGTTGACATCACCCTTGAGGTGAATAGTTGGGAGGCAAAACTATAAGCCCCTATATTTCTTTGTGTCTGATTAAAGCTTTGATCTCATGGGTACTGCGTGAGTGTGAGCAATTGTGAAAGACTAAAAGATGATTGAGTATGTTGATTTTCTTTACAAGCTCTTATATTGACTCTTTCCGATGCTGTGATAAATTGCTAATTGCTTCAATGACTGAGAGCATAGTTTGTTGGTTGTCAATAGAGTTCTTGGTTCATACTTTATCTTGTGAACGAATTGTTACTTTAGCATAAGAAATCATGTACCAATAAGTATTGATGTTCTAATTATGATCATGATGCCCTCATGTCCGTATTTTATTTTATCGACACCTCTATCTCTAAAATTGTGGACATATTTGTCGATCTCGGCATTCGCTTGAGGACGAGCGAGGTCTAAGCTTGGGGGAGTTAATACGTCCATTTTGCATCATGCTTTTATATTGATATTTATTGCATTATGGGATGTTATTACACGTTATGGTACAATTCTTAAGCCTTTTCTCTCTTATTTTACAAGGTTTACATGAAGTGGGAAAATGCCCGCAGCTGGAATTCTGGACTAGGAAAGGAGCAAATCTGAGATACCTATTTTGCACAACTCCAAAAGTCCTGAAAAGTCGCGGAGAATTATTTTGGAATATATAAAAAATATTGGGATAAACAAATACCAGAGGGGGGCCACCAGGAGGTGACAAGCCTGCTAGGCGCGGCCACCCCCTGGCCGCGCCTAGTGGGCTTGTGACCCACCTGTCAGGCCTCTGATGCCTATCTTCTGCTATATTGAGGGTTTTGACCTGGAAAAAATCATAAGGAAGCTTTCGGGACAAAGAGCCACCGTCTCAAGGCGGAACTTGTACATAACCAATCTAGAGCTCCTGAAGAGCTGTTCTGCCAGGGAAACTTCCCTCCCGGAGGAGGAAATCGAAGCCATCATCATCACCAACGATCCTCTCATAGAGAGGGGGTCAATCTCCATCAACATCTTCATCGGCACCATCTCCTCTCCAAACCCTAGTTCATCTCTTGTATCCGATATTTGTCTCGAACCTCAGATTGGTACATGTGGGTTGCTAGTAGTGTTGATTACTCCTTGTAGTTGATGCTAGTTGGTTTACTTGGTGGAAGATAATATGTTCAAAGCATGTATGATAATTAATACTCCTATGATTATGAACATGAACATGCTTTGTGAGTAGTTACGTTTGTTCCCGAGGGCATGTGATAAGTCTGGTTATAAGTAATCATGTGAACTTGGTATTCATTGGATATTTTGATGAGATGTATGTTGCCTCTTCTCTAGTGGTGTTATGTGAATGTCGACTACATAACACTTCACCATTATTTGGGCCTAGGTGAAGGCATTGGGAAGTAATACGTAGATGATGGGTTGCTAGAGTGACAGAAGCTTAAACCCTAGTTTATGCGTTGCTTCATAAGGGGCTGATTTGGATCCATATGTTTCATGCTATGGTTAGATTTATCTGAATTCTTCTTTCGTAGTTGCGGATGCTTGAGAGAGAGGTTAATCATAAGTGGTAAGTTTTTCCATGTAAGGGCAGCACCCAAGCGCCGGTCCACCCACATATCAAACTACCAAAGTAACGAAGGTGAATCAAATGAGTATGATGAAAACTAGCTTGACGGAAATTCCCATGTGTCCATGGGAGCACTCTGCTTCGTATAAGAGTTTGTCCAGGCATGTCCTTTGATACAAAAAGGATTGGGATACCTTGCCACACCGTTGCTACATCCTTTACTTGTTACTTGTTACAAATTATCTCATCACAAAACTATCTCTTATCGATAATTTCAGTGCTTGCAGAGAATACCTTACTGGAAACCGCTTGTCATTTCCTTCTGCTCCTCATTGGGTTTGACACTCTTACTTATCTAAAGCACTATGATAGATCCCCTATACTTGTGGGTCATCGGCAACGGCGCCAAAAAAGAGCTAGATGTCTACTACGCAACCTTCTTCTTGTAGACTCGTGTTGGGCCTCCAAGCGTAGAGTTTTGCAGGACATTAGAAATTTTCCCTCAAGTGGATGACCTAAGGTTTATCAATCCGTGGGAGGTGCAGGATGAGGATGGTCTCTCTCAAACAACCCTTCAATCAAATACAAGAAATCTCTTGTGTCCCCAACACACCCAATACAATGGCAAATTGTATAGGTGCACTAGTTCGGCAAAGAGATGGTGATACAAGTGTAATATGGATGGTAGATATAGGTTTTTGTATTTTGAAAAATATATAAAAGCAAGGTTACTAATGATAAAAGTGAGCACAAATTGTATTGCAATGATTGAAAACAAGGCCTAGGGTTCATACTTTCACTAGTGCAATTTCTCTCAACAATACTGACGTAGTTGAATCATATGTAAATACCTCTCGTGCGACAAAGAGTTCACTCCAAAGTCACAAATAGCAGAGAACTAATGAAGAAATTATTGTAGGGTACGAAACCACCTCAAAGTTATCTTTTTTGATCAATCTTATGAGCTATCCCTATAAGTGTCACGAACAGCCCTAGAGTTCGTACTAAAATAACACCTTAAGATACACATCAACCAAAACCCTATTGTCACCTAGGTACTCCAATGTCACCATGAGTACCCATGGGCTTGATTATACGATATGCACCACACAATTTCTGATTCATCATGTTCAATCCAACACAAAGAACTTCAAAGAGTGCCCAAAATTTTGTACCGGTGATTCAAGACGAAAACATGTGCTAACCCCTATGCATAGATTCCCAAGGTCATGGAACCCACAAGTTGATCACCAAAACATACATCAAGTGGATCGATAGAACATCCCATTGTCACCACGGATATCCCATCGCAAGATATACATCAAGTGTTCTCAAATTCTTAAAGACTCAATCGGATAAGAAAACTTCAAAGGGAAAACTCAATTCATCACAAGAAGATAGAGAGGGGAAAACTCCATATGATTCATCTATATCAATAAAGCTCGCGGTACATCAAGATCGTGCCATCTCAAGAACATGATAGAGAGATCCAACACATAGCTACTGGTACATACCCTTATCCCCGAGGGTGAACTACTCCCTCCTCGTCATGGAGACCGCCGGGATGATGAAGATGGCCTCCGGTGATGATTTCCCCCTCCGTTGGGATGTCCGAACGGGCTCCCGATTGGTTTTTCGTGGCTTTGGAGGCTTGCGGCAGCGGAACTCCCGATCTAGGTTTATTTTGGGGGTTTCTTTATTTATAGGAGCACTTGGCGTTGGAATCACGTCAAGCGGACTCCCGAGGGGCTCATGAGCCTGCTAGGCGCAACTAGGGGGTGGCCTCGCCCTGGTGGCTTGTGGTCTCCTCGGGACTCCTCTCCGGTATCTTTTTTCTCTAGTATTTTTTATATTTTCCAAAAATATTCTCCGTAAATTTTCAGCCCATTTCGAGAACTTTTATTTCTGCAGAAAAAACGACACCGTGGTAATTCTGCTGAAAACAGCGTCAGTCCGTGGTAGTTCTAATAAAATCATACCAAAATCATATAGAATTATTGTAAACATGGCATGAATACTTCATAAATTATAGAGACGTTGGATACGTATCACCTGACAACCTGATGTTTGCTCTTCCTCCTTATCCTGCTCTGGGATGGAACGATGCCCCCTACCACCAATGCCGGAGCACCATGAGTATCCGCAAGACCAGCATGATGCTAATGAGTGGGGTTGGCATGCTGAGGATCTAGTTGTTCAACCGGAGGAACCAGTCCATGACCAACAATAAATGGTTATTGATCAGCCAAGTTCCTCTGGTTCAGTTTAGGCTGTTGGAATTCTGAATCAACAAATCATAAATGATGTGCAAGTGGTTCAGGGCCCACCTCCTGAGCAAAACCACCTGGCTATTGTTCCCTATCAGCAGCCTATCATACAGCCAGTGAATCTGATGATTGGCATGGTCAGGGTGGTCTATGGCCGTCTCTGCCTCCTGTCATGGCTTGGAGGAGGACACTTGAGATGCTCATGGATGTTCTCACTCCTCCGGTGATTCCTAGGCCGCTCCATCTTGCACCTGCTAAGCCTTTGGTGCTTTCCAAGCGTTCCTGGTCTATTGCATTCGATGATGTCAACTGGGTTCCCAAGATGGTTTCTGGTTGATAGCACTTCTATTCCCGCAATGCCGATCAGGCCTCGTCCTGCCGCCCGAGTTCTTTTCACTGACGCCATCGATCCAGATGTTAGTCATGTGGATTCAGTACTTGCTCCTAAGGAGCAGTTCTCCTTTTCTGCATAGTGTAACAGGAAGAAAACCTCACGGAAGAAGGTGACTCCTATTGTGGACTCTCTAGTTCGCAGGTGCACTAGCAGCTCTGTCAAACAGGATGGCTTCAAGCCAATTTTGCAGGAACTCCCACTGTCGATGCCCAAGAAGAGGAGGCCACGATCCAAGCCAATGGTGGAGCCGCAACACAACCAAAAGGAGGATGACCCATCCGGCAAAGGCCAAGAACCTAAGGAGATCCCACCTGCTACACCTATCAGAGTGATCCATACTGTTGGTCAGAGCTTGTGTATTGCCCCAGAAAAGCTGACAATGGAGCTTCTTATGGAAGATCCGGCTGGATCCTCCAAGAATGAAAATGATGATTAAGACGATCGCCTTTATTTGGCTCTGTGGGGTTCCCTTGATGACCCTCAAAGAACATAGTTTCTATTTTAAAATCTTTTGTGTCTGCTGTTATTTTGGTTGTCCTATACTGTAACTTCAGAACTTCCATCGCATCGGTCTCTATGTGACTGTGCTTTTGCTATTATTATCTTAAGTTGTTATGGATAGGTGATCTACTATAAGTTGACGTGTCCTCTATTGGAATGTGCGAGGGCTTAACTCAGATGCGCGTCAAAGAGTTGTCAGAAACAAAATTGATGACAGTTTTGCCTCTGTCGTATGTCTTCAGGAAACGAAAATGCAGCACATTGATCATAGATGCATTCGCAATTTCTGCCCCAAACTTTTTTACTGTTTTGATTATTGTCCTTCGATTGGAGCCTTTGGTGGTCTAATTGTGCCCTGGAATTCTTTTATTTTCAATGGAGTGTTGCTGTAATCTCAGCATTTTGGCATGATCATTTCTTTCACATAAAAGCACAATAACGAGAAGTGGACGTTAGTCAATGTGTATGGATCCTCCCATGGTGTAGCCAGGGACCCCTTTGTGAGTTGGTTTTACAACCTGAATATACCAGTTGATGAAAACTGGTTACCACTTGGGGATTTCAATTTTATTAGATCCACTGCAAACACTCCCCAAGGCAGATGTTAATGATATTTTTTCAATGAAATCATTGGCCATCTTGCCCTTCTTGAGCTACCTCTTAAAGGGGGATCATTTACATGGTCTAACATGCAAGATACCCCCTACTAGAGCAATTGGATTTGTTTTTCACCTTTGCTAATTGGATTTCTTGTTACCCACTGACATAGGTGTTGTCTTTGGCCAAAACTTCATCAGACCATGTGCCCTGTGTGGCGACCATTAACACAACCATCCCCAAGAGCAATGTCTTCCGTTTTGAAAACTATTGGGTTGAGTTTAATGGGTTCCTGGAGTGTGTAGAGAGTTCTTGGAAGGTGCCCTCCAGGAAAGGCCATATAACTACAATCATCATGGATAAATTTAAGTCTTTGAGACAAGATCTCAAGAGATGGCAAACAGGTTTATCAAGAATCAAAATACTAATACATAAATGCAACTAGGTGGTTTTGCTACTGGATAATCTTGAGGAGTAGAGACATTTGTTTAGGCCTGAGGCAAATTTTAGGGTGATTGTGAAACTACTCTTAGAACACCAACTTCATTTACAGTTTTTATATTGGAAGAAAAGGGCCACCATTAGGAAAATTAAAGCGGGAGAGGAGAATAAAAAATTCTTCCGTGCAATTGCCAGTGAGAGGTATAGGAGGAATTCCATTTCCTCCCTTAAGTTGGAAGATGGAACTTTCACTACTGATCATGAACAAATTGCTAAGGCTTTTTGGTTAGCTTTCAAACACAGGATGGGACATTCTCAGGGAATCAATCTTTATTTTGACCTGCCATCTTTGTTAAACAGGGTGGAGGGTTTGGAGGATCTTACCATGCCTTTTACCAAAGAGGAGATGGATAGGACTATTAAGGAAATGCCCATAGACAAAGCTCCAGGCCCTGATGGTTTCAATGGCTTTTTTAAGAAATGTTGGCATATTATCTGTGAGGATTTATATACACTTGCACATGTTTTCCATGCTGGATCTGCCCTACTTGAAAGCATGAATTCCTCATATATCACCATGGTTCCAAAAAAGGGCTCACCTGAGCAGGTTGGAGATTTCAGACTAACTAGGGTGGGATGGAAGTTTCTCTCTAAGATGACTGCAAACTGGTTTCAGCTACAAATAATGAAGTGCATTCACAAAAATTAGTATGGCTTCATTAAATCCAGGACAATTCAGGACTGTGTTGGTTGGACTTTGGAGTACCTGCACCAGTGTCATCAATCAAAAAGGCACATTGTTATCCTGAAGCTTGATTTTGAAATATCTTTTGATTCTCTTGAGCATGAATTTATTTTCCAAGTTTTAAAGACCAAGGTTTTCCATGATAAATGGATACTTTGGGTCAAGAAGTTGCTTTCTTTAGGCTCCTCATTAGTACTGCTAAATGGAGTCCCTAGCAAGAAGTTTATGTGTAAGAAGGGAGTGAGGTAGGGTGATCCTATGTCACCTTTACTATTTGTTATTGCTGCAGATTTCCTTTAGACTTTAGTTAATGATATGTTGTTGAAGGGAAAATTGATCTCCCAATCCCTTGTCATGATAAGGACTACCCAATTGTGCAATATGCAGATGACACTCTTATTATCGTGCCTGCTGTGGAGTCACAACTACTAGAATTGAAGGCCATGCTTCTCATGTTTTCTCAATCCACTCGGCTTTACATCAATTATCATAAATCTGTTATGATCCCTGTTAATGTGAATCAAGATGAGTTGCAGAGGCTGGCTGCTTCTGTTGGATGCAAAGTTGGTACATTACCATTTACTTATTTGGGTTTGCCTGTTGGCACCACTAGGCAAAGGATTGTTGATTTAATGCCCTTAATGGACAATATGGAAAGGAGAATCTTTGCAAGCTCCTCATTCCTGGCTCGGGGTGGTAGATTGCAGTACCTTAGCTTAGCCCTATCTTCAGTTCTAATCTTCTTCCTCTGTAGCTTGGACATACCCCCAGGTATCCTAAAGCAATTAGAGAGAATTCAGAGACAATGTCTTTGGAGAAGAAATGGTCAAGACCAAGCGCCTGCCCTTGCTGTCTGGAAATTGGTGTGTAGGACAAAGAAAAAAAGGTGGACTTGGAATCCTCAACCTAGCAGTGCAGAATGATGCATTGTTACTCAAGAATGCTAATAAGTTTTTCAGTAAGGCTGATGTGCCCTAGGTTAATCTGACATGGAACACATACTATCATGACAGAGTGCCACAAGGTACAACTTTCTGTGGTTCTTTCTAGTGGAAGGACATTTGCAAGAGGATGAATAGTTTCAAGGCAGTCACTTACATACAACCAAACAAAGGGGACACATTCCTTTTTTGGTCCGATTCTTGGTTGGTGGGCAACTCCAAGATCCCTTTGGCCAACAGGTTTCAGAGATTATTCTCTTTTACCATTGATCCTTTTTGCACAGCTGATGAGGTTTTCAATGCTTCTGAAGAAGATCACATGGCTAGCTTGTTTCACTTACCATTATCTGAAAGTGTTTTTGAAGAATTGCAAACTATGCAACACTTGCTCCAAAACTTACACAAGGACCAATCAGTAAATGATGTTTGATTATGGAGGGAAGATGGCAAAGGGTATTCAGCCAAGAAATTTTACATGCATGTCCATCAACCAATCACTTTCAACCCTTTACTCAATTGGATCTGGAAGAGTTGTTGTAGTATGAAAATCAATGTTTTTGCATGGATGTTAATCATGGACAGGTTGAATACATAGGATATGCTTGAGAGAAGGCACTGGAATGTCTCTGAGTCAAACCTGTGTGTCCTATGCCATGCAAGGATTAAAGAATATAGGGATCATCTATTTTTTACTTGCATGTTCAGCAACGGAGTTTGGAATTATCTCCAAATACAATGGCAGGGGGACTCCATGTGGGATTTCTCCATAAGAGCAAGAAGAGACTTTCACCAGCCTTTTTTCAATGAAGTGGTCTTCACTGCTTGCTGGAACATCTGGACTACTAGGAATGCTAGAGTCTTCATAAATGATCGCCCTAGTTTCAATAGATGGAAGAGTAATTTTAAGCATGACATTTCCTTACTAGCTCATAGAATTAAGGCTAGTTTTAGGGATGAACTGTTAAAATGGGTGTCTTTTCTACCCCCTTGAGGTTAGTACTTAGTTTCCCCCCACCCCATTTGTAATATTCTAGCTTAGGTCTTGTAAATTGTAACATGTGCTATGGAATAGAAGAAAATATATGTGGGGTGTTTTGCCCTACAGTAGCCGGTCAATTTTTTTCCGTTCGAAGGCCCTCTAGGAACTATGTAGTGAAATAAACGGAGTCGAAACCGGAGTTATGGGCTAATATTTGATGCATAAATTCCTCAAACTTTGTCATATACACATGGACAATGCTCGTGTGCTTAAGTGTGTGAAACTGGCACAAATGCACTTGGTACTGTTCGCGACCAAACTTGCCACAGAGAGTCGCACACAAGGACTCCCAAGTGAAGGATGTGTTGTGTGATCCCTGAAGCTGCAACCATCGAGCGGTGTTGCCTGTGAAATGCAAGGTAGCGACGTGAACCCATAACTCTGGCTGCGCACCATAAACGTCAAAATATTTTTCACACCTACTCTTCCAAAATTGGGGATTATCACCATCAAACAATGGGAAATCCAATTTTCGCAGAACCTAATTGTTGTGTCGGTAGTGCCCATGCTCTAACTCCCTACCAACTCTGTTGTCAAAAGCACCCATTGTGTTGTGTAGTAGCAAAGAAGGGAATGGGGGATGATACACACCATTGGTCGGAGGCGACGCTAGGGTGGTGACCACCCCAGATGCCGAACCCCCAGAGTCATAGACGTCGTTGTGGACACTTAGTATGTGGTGCCCCAGGTCAACCGTTGGAGTCGGTGCGGTGGTACACACCATTGGACCGGTTGCGGAGGCGTTTGGCCCCGTAGTGGCGATCAGACTGCGAGCGCCGGGTGGAGGGCGATGTGGCCCACCTGGGTGCAAAGTTCATCCACTTGATGCTACAGGGTGGATAGGGTCGACCGTCAGAGCTTGAGGGAGATTTGGATGGCCTCCAATTCAGAGTCAGTGGCTGCATGGCTGTCGTTGACGGACTGAGTTAGTGTCGCAAGCTGCTCCTCCCTGGGTATAGTGCGCTGGACTTGCTTGGTTATGTAGCGTGGCTTCCGCAGGTAATCCGGTGGCTCCAGATCGATGGGGATCGGTGTGGACCTCTGATACCAAGTGTAACATACCCCTAGTAGCCGGAACGAAGGAAGGAAGGGAGGTAGAAGGTGTCAATCGGTGGATCTAGAATAGATAAGGGAAAGGGGAATAAAGGAGGCCAAGGAAGAACAATTTCCTCTCCAAGTTGTACAGTAATGATCCATAATCCCCCCACACCCACCACACACCCACATATAACACCCCGTGAGGGTCACGGCTCGCCTTCCACCTGTTCCTTACCGTGCCGGTTCTGGCTTCCTTGGATTCTTCGCTACGTCGTGTCCTTGAGCCCGTAACGTTGGGTCCTGCTTACAACATCTTGGATCCTTGTGTCATTCATGGCACGCCCTTGTGTCATGACAGTCCCGTTCTCTAGGATACTGCACACCTGAGGTCACCAATACAAGGAAATCGACGTAGTCCTTTGATGTCTACAACTTCAGTGTCTTTGTGCTCGAGCTCCTCACCAGCAAGTCACCTGTTAAGATAACTGGTGGCGGAGCCGAGGTCGTCCACCTTGTCAGGTGGGTGCAGTATGTTGCCTGGGAACAGCGGATGGAAGAAGCGTTTCACGGCAAACTGATGAGGTACCCTAATGATGACCCACAAGTATAGGGGATCTATCATAGTCCTTTTGATAAGTAAGAGTGTCGAACCCAACGAGGAGCATAAGGAAATGACAAGCGATTTCCAGTAAGGTATTCACTGCAAGCACCGAAATTATCGGTGACAGATAGTTTTGTGATAAGATAATTCGTAACGAGTAACAAGTAACAAGTGTAGCAAAAGTGTAGAAAGGTAGCCCAATCCTTTTTGTAGGAAAGGACGGGCCTGGACAAACTCTTATATAAAGCAAAGCGCTCCCAAGGACACATGGGAATTTTTGTCAAGCTAGTTTTCATCATGCTCATTTAATTCACGTTCGTTACTTTGATAATTTGATATGTGGCTGGTGCTTGGGATCTGCCCTTACTTGGACAAACCTCCCACTTATGATTAACCCCTATCACAAGCACCCGCAACTACGAAATAATAATTAAGGTAAACCTAACCATAGCATGAAACATATAGATACAAATCAACCCCTTACGAAGCAACGCATAAACTAGGGTTTAAGATTCTATCACTCTAGAAACCCATCATCTACTTATTACTTACCGATGCCTTCCCCTGGTCCCAAATAATGGCGAAGTGTTATGTAGTCGACATTCACATAATACCACTAGAGGGGAGACAACATACATCTCATCAAAATATCGAACGAATACCAAATTCACATGATTACTTATAACAAGACTTATCACATGTCCTCGGAAACAAACGGAACTACTCACAAAGTATTAATTATCATAAAGGATCTGAGCATATGATCTTCCACCAAGTAAACCAACTAGCATCAACTACAAGGAGTAACCAACACTACTAGCAACCCATAGGTACCAATCTGAGGTGTTGAGACAAAGATCGGATACAAGAGATGAACTAGGGTTTGGAGAGGAGATGGTGCCGGTGAAAATGTTGATGGAGATTGACCCCCCTCTCGATGAGAGGACCGTTGGTGATGACGATGGATTCGATTTCCCCCTTCGGGAGGGAAGTTTCCCAGGCAGAACAGCCCTATCGGAGCTCTAGATTGGTTCTGCCCAAGTTCCGCCTCGAGACGGCGGCGCTTCGTCCTGAAAGCTCCCTTCTGATTTTTTTCTAGGTCAAAATGCTTCGTATAGGAGAATATGGGCATCGGAGGAGCCATAGGGGCCCCACAAGCCTGCTAGGCGCGACGAGGGGGTGGCCATGCCTAGCAGGCTTGTGGTCTGCTGGTGGCACCCTCTGGTTGATTCTTGCGCCAGTATTTTTTATTAATTCCAAAAATATTCTCCATAAAGTTTCAAGACTTTTGAAGTTGTACAAAATAGGTGTCTCAGATTTGCTCCTTTTTCTAGTCCAGAATTCCAGCTGCCGGCATTCTCCCTTTTCATGTAAACCTTGTAAAATAAGAGAGAAAATGCATAAGTATTGTACCATAATGTGTAATAATAGCCCATAATTCAATAAATATCAATATAAAATCATGATGCAAAATGGACGTATCAACTCCCCCAAGCTTAGACCTCGCTTGCCCTCGAGCGAAAGCCGAGATCGATGAATATGTCCACATGTTTAGAGATAGAGGTGTCGATAAAAATAAAATACGGACATGAGGGCATCATGATCAACTTCAGAACAACAATACTCATTGTATGAGATTCTTTATACTAGAGTAACAATTCATTCACAAGATAAAGTATGAACCAAGAACTCTATTCACAACCAACAAACTATGATCTCAGTCATTCAAGCAATTGACAATTTATCATCACATCATAAAGAGTCAATATAAGAGATCGTAAAGCAAATCCACATACTCAATCATATTTTAGTCTTTCACAATTTCTAGAACTCACGCGGTACCCACGAGGTCAAAGCTTCAATCGAACACAGAGAAAGATAGGGGCTTATAATTTTGCCTCCCAACTATTCACCTCAAGGGTGATGTCAACAATAATAACTCATGATCACCCATATCCGAGTGGATATATAAGTCTATCTCATTCCCCAACACATAATGCTTGCCAAGATAGACGGAATATCGGAAGTGTTGTAGACCACCACGACTCTTGCATAAGGGTAAGTACTAGAAAGTAAAAGTAACAGATAAGCCCTTCGCAGAGGGAAGGAGAGGTTGTCATGTGATTTTTATTTTTGGATGCACAAACTCTTAGTGCAGAGGAACGCTGCGTTTTCTTGCCCTATGTGATAGCAACCTTTATTATGCAGTCTAACGCTTTTATTTCTTCACTATCACAAGTTCGTACAACGCTTATTTCCCTTACAATAAAAGATCACACATATTTAGGAGCAATTTGTATTTCCTTTTTGCATTGATGAAAACTTACTTGAAGGATCTTATTCAATCCATAGGTAGGTATGGTGGACTCTCATGGCAAAACTGGGTTGAGGTGTTTGGATGCACTAGTATCTCTAGTTGGTGCGGAGGTTTTGGCTAATATGAGGTGGAAGCAAGCACGACATGTTGGAGGATCTAAAACCATATAACTTCTATCCGGATGCAAGCAAACATAACCTATTATGTTGTCTTCCTTGTCCAACATCAACTTCTTGGCATGTAATATTTTAATGAGTGGTCACAATTATAAAAGATGTCCAAGATAATATATTTATATGTGAATCTCTCTTTCTTTATCATTTCCTTTCAATTGCACCAATGACCAATTACTATGTTTGTTAACTCCCAACAAATTTGAATCACCATACTTTTTATATGTGAAGTCATCACTCCCCATAAGATCACTATGTATTCGCTTTGCTTTAGTTCTATTATACTTTATTCATTACTTTCAAGAGCATAGTGATCTAGCAAAGCCCTCTCATCAAAACTACTTTTTATTATATATATCTCGGACTTGCTTACATAATGGGAGCAAAAGCAAAAACTAAAAGGTAGATCATACTAAAGCTTTTATTCTACTAGATGAAAACAAAAACAAAAAGGATCGAACTAGGAAAGAAAAAAACAAAAAGGAAAAAGGAAAAAAGGTGTGATGTGATACGATACCCAGGCACCTCCCCCAAGCTTGGCACAAGCCAAGGGGAGTTCCCATACCCATGTGCTTAGGTGTCCTTCTTCGAAGGTGATGGTGGTGGAGTTGTTGATGAAGTTGGAGGCTTGTTCAATTTCCTCTTAAGCATGAAATTTTGTTCCCTATGCTCATCTATTTCCTGCTCGAGCTTCAATATCCTTTGACATAATTCTTCTTTACTCTCCTGCAGAAAACGAGAAGGGATAAATAGAACTTTGGGTTTTCTTCTTGTGTTTGGGAGGCTCGATTTCCTGAACTCCACGTGCATGTCTCCCAGTTGAGGTATAGGAGTCTCCTCTTCATTTGATCTTTCTTCTCGGTACTTGTCTTCTTGCTCATCCTACGAGAATAATCCATAAGGATCTAGGTCCCCATAGAGCTTGGGATTGGCAAGGTAATGCGATATGTAGCTCTCCCCATCAGACTCCTGAGATAACATCTTGCTCTAAATCTGCTGTAGAAAAAACTCAAAACGAAAATAGGAGGTACTGTCGTGATATGAAAGTCGAAACCTTCGGGAGATTATATAATGATTTTTCTTCGACCCGAAGGGGTGTTCCACAAGAAAACGGAGTCCGGGGGGTGCACGGAGTGGTGACAAGCCCGCTAGGCGCGGCTAGGGGGTGGTCGTGCCTAGCAGGCTTGTCGCCTCCCCGTGCGTCCTTCGGACTGCTTTTTATTTTCCTAAATTTTTAAATATTCCAAAACTCAGTAAAATTGCTATTGGAAAAGTTTTGTAGTCGGTTTACTTACCGTACCACGCACCTATTCCTTTTCAGAATCTGAAATGTTCTGGTAAGTCTCCCTAATATGCTCTTCGGGAGTTATGGTATTGATAACGTTGGTTTCGACATTAATGGGAGTACCTAAAATATAGTGTTTGATTCTTTACCCGTTTACCACCTTTGGATTTGTGCCTTCAGTGTTGTTGATCTTGATGGCACCAGAACGATATACCTCCTCGACGATATAAGGCCCTTCCCACTTAGAGAGGAGTTTACCTGCAAAAAATCTTAATCGAGAATTGTATAGCAAGACATGATCACCTATATTAAATTCACGCTTTTGTATCCTCTTATCATGCCATCTCTTAACTTTTCTTTAAACAACTTGGCATTCTCATAGGGTTGGGTTCTCCATTCATCAAGTGAGCTAATTTCAAATAACCTCTTCTCACCAGCAAGTTTGAAATCATAGTTGAGCTCTTTCATTTTCCAATAAGCTTTATGCTCTAGCTCTAGAGGTAAGTGACATGCTTTACCATAAACCATTTTATACGGAGACATACCCATAGGATTCTTGTAAGCAGTTCTATAAGCCCAAAATGCATCCTCAAGTTTCTTAGACCAATTCTTCCTAGATCTATTAACTGTCTTTTGCAAGATCAATTTAATTTATCTATTGCTTAATTCTACTTGACCACTAGACTGAGGATGATAAGGGGATGCAATCCTATGATTAACATCATACTTAGCAAGCAATTTACGGAAAGCACCATGAATAAAATGTGAACCACCATCAGTCATTAAGTATCTCGGGACTCCAAATCTAGGGAAAATAACTTCTTTAAGCATCTTAATAGAGGTGTTGTGATCAACACTACTAGTTGGAATAGCTTCTACCCACTTAGTAACATAATCAACAACAACTAATATATGAGTATACCCGTTGGACATTGGAAAAGGTCCCATATAATCAAAACCCCAACATCAAATGGTTTAATAACAAGAGAGTAGTTCATAGGCATTTCCTGTCGTCTAATCATATTGCCAATTCTTTGACATTCATCACATGACAACACAAACTTACGAGCATCCTTGAAGTGAGTAGGCCAATAAAAACCAGATTGTAATACCTTATGTGTAGTCCTATCTCCAGCATGGTCTCCTCCGTAGGCCTCGGAATGACACTTCCGTAGGATTTGTTCATGTTCATGCTCAGGTACACAACATCTAATAACACCATCCAATCCTTTTTTATAAAGGTGTTGGTCATCCCAGAAGTAATGTCTTAAATCATAGAAAAACTTTTCTTTTGTTGGTATGTGAAACTGGTATAAATTTGGCGACAATGTAATTAGCATAATCAGCATACCAAGGAGCATTATGAGAAGCATTTATGATAGCTAATTGTTCATCAGGGAAGCTATCATCAATAGGTAGTGGGTCATCAAGAATATTCGCTAACCTAGACAAGTTATCTTCTACGGGGTTATCAACACCCTTTCTATCAACAATATGCAAATCAAATTCTTGTAGCAGAAGAACCCACCTGATAAGTCTAGGTTTAGCATCTTTCCTTTCCATGAGATATTTGATAGCATCATGGTCAGTGTGAACAGTTACATTAGAATCAACAATATAGGGTCTAAACTTATCACAAGCGAACACAACTGCTAAAAATTCCTTTTCAGTGGTAGCATAGTTTCTTTGAGCACTGTCTAGAGTTTTGCTAGCATAATGAATAACATTTAATTTCTTATCAACTCTTTGTCCTAGAACAACACCAACAACATAGTCACTAGCATCACACATAATTTCGAAAGGTAGGTTCCAATCGGGTGCTTGAACAACAGGTGCAGAAATCAGAGCATTCTTGAGAATTTCAAAAGCTTCCACACAATCATCATCAAAAACGAATGGAACATATTTTTGCAAAAGATTAGTGACAGGCCTAGAAATCTTAGAGAAATCTTTAATAAATCTCCTATACAAACCAGCATGACCAAGGAAACTTCTTATACCTCTGATATCCGTAGGACATGGCATTTTTTCAATAGCATCAACTTTAGCCTTGTCAACTTCAATACCTCTTTCGGAAATTTTATGTCCCAAGACAATGCCTTCATTCACCATAAAGTGGCACTTCTCCCAATTCAAGACAAGATTTTTTTCTTCACATCTCTGCAAAACTCGATCAAGGTTGCTCAAACAATCATCAAAAGAAGTTTCGTAAACGGAAAAGTCATCCATGAAAACCTCAAAAATCCTTTCACAAAAGTCTGAGAATATAGCAGTCATGCATTGTTGAAAGGTAGCAGGTGCATTGCATAAACCAAAAGTCATACGTCTATAAGCAAAGGTACCAAAAGGACAGGTAAAGGTGGTCTTCTCTTGGTCCTCTTTTGACACAGGTATTTGAGAGAAACCACAATAACCATCTAGAAAGCAGAAATGTGTGTGTTTGGATAATTTTCTAGCATTTGATCAATGAAAGGTAGAGGGTAATGATCTTTTCTAGTAGCCTTATTTATTTTCCTAAAATCAATTACCATTCTATATCCTGTAACGATTCTCTACGGGATAAATTCATTTTTATCATTGGGAACTACGGTAATACCTCCTTTCTTTGGGACACATTGAACGGGACTAACCCATCTACTATTAGCAATAGGATAAATGATACCTGCCTCCAAAAGCTTTAGTATTTCATTCTTACCACTTCCTTCATTTTAGGATTCAATCGTCGTTGGTGATCAAACACTCGTTTAGCATCAGGCTCCATTTTAATTTTATGCTGACGTAGAGTGGGACTAATGCCCTTAAGATCATCAAGAGTATATCCAATAGCAGCACGGTGCTTCTTCAGAGTTATAAATAGTCTCTCTTCGTCATGCTCTGAAAGGTTAGCACTAATAATAACATGATATATCTTTTTTTCATCAAGATAAGCATATTTCAAAGTATCTGGTAATTGTTTAAGCTCAAACACGGGATCACCCTTCGGTGGAGGAGGATCCCCAAGTATTTCAACAGGCAAGTTGTGTTTCAGAATAGGATGTTGATCAAAGAAAATCCTATCTATTTCATTCCTTCATTCATATGCATGTCTTTTTCATGGTCTAGCAAATATTGCTCTAAAGGATCAGTGGGAGGTGCAACAATAGAGGCAAGACCAATAATTTCATCCTTACTAGGCAATTCTTTATCATGGGGTTGTCTACGAAATTTAGAGAAATTAAACTCATGAGACATATCCCCAAAACTTACGGTAACTGTTTCCTTCTCACAATCTATCCTGGCATTAACAGTATTCAAGAAGGGTCTACCAAATATAATGGGTGAAAAATCATCTTCTGGGGAACTAAGAACAAGAAAATCAGTAGGATGTTTTATTTTCCTACACAAGACTTCAACATCTCTAATAATCCCAACTGGTGATATAGTATCTTTGTTAGCAAGTTTAATTGTAACATCAATTTCCTCTAACTCGGCTGGTGCAATATCATTCATAATCTTTTTATATAAGGGAAAGGGAATTGCACTCACACTAGCACCCATATCACATAAGCCATGATAACAATGATCTCCTATTTTAACAAAAACAACATGCATGCCAATAACGGATCTATGTTTATCTTTAGCATCAGGTTTGGCAATCCTAGGATCTTCATCACAAAATTGAATAACATGCCCATCAATATTCTCAACCAAGATATCCTTAACCATAGCAGTACTAGGTTTAACTTTAATTTTCTCACGGGGTGTAGGTGTTCTAGCATAGCTCTTACGAACCGCAGTTGAAGCTTTAGCATGATCCTTTATTCTAACAGGAAAAGGTGGCTTCTCAATATAAGCAGTGGGAATAACATGATCAACATTATAAGTAATAGTTTTCTCTTCAACTTTAATAGGTTCAACTACTTTCACTTCAATGGGAGGATGATATTTAGACCACTTCTCGTTGGGGAGATCAACATGAGCAGCAAAAGCTTCACAAAAAGAAGCTACTATCTCAGAGTCAAGCCCATATTTAGTGCTAAATTCACGAAAAGCATTGATGTCTACGAAAGATTTAACAGAATCAAACTTAAGGTTCATACCTGACTCCTTACCTTTGTCGAGTTCCCAATCTTCAGAGTTGCACTTAATTATTTCCAATAAATCCCATTTGAAGTCAATATCCTTCTTCATATAGGAACCAACACAAGAAGTATCGAGCATGGATTGATCATTACCAGAAAGTCGAACGTAAAAATTCTGAATAATAATTTCTCTCGAGAGCTCATGATTGGGGCATGAATATAACATTGACTTAATCCTCCCCCAAGCTTGAGCGATTCTTTCTCCTTCACGAGGCCAAAAATTATAAATATAATTCCGATCACGATGAACTAGATGCATAGGGTAGAACTTCTGATGAAATTCCATCTTCAATCGGTTGTAGCTCCATGATCCAATATCATCACATGGCCTATACCATGTCCATGCCTTTTCCTTCAAAGATAAAGTAAAAACCTTATTCTTAACGTGATCCTCGGGCAGACCAACAAGCTTAAGTAATCCACAAACTTCATCCACATAGATTAGATGTAAATCAGGATGTAGTGTTCCATCTCCTACATAAGAATTAGCCAATAGTTTCTCTACCATACCCGAAGGAATTTCATAATAAATATTTTCAGTGGGTTCAGTAGGTTGAGGGACAACTCTTTGTGTTTCCGATCGAGGTGAAGATACCCCTAACAAGCCCCTCAAAGGATTACTTTCCATAGTGACAAGTGATAGTAAATTTCAGCACACTATATAAATTTTTCCTTACCAAGGTGCTTCACTCCCCGGCAACGGCGCCAGAAAAGAGTCTTGATGACCCACAGGTATAGGGGGTCTATCATAGTCCTTTCGATAAGTAAGAGTGTCTAACCCAACGAGGAGCAGAAGGAAATGACAAGCGGTTTCCAGTAAGGTATTCTCTGCAAGCACTGAAATTATCGGTGACAGATAGTTTTGTGATAAGATAATTCGTAACGAGTAACAAGTAACAAGTGTAGAAAAAGTGCAGCAAGGTAGCCCAATCCTTTTTGTAGCAAAGGACAGGCCTGGACAAACTCTTATATACAACAAAGCGCTCTTGAGGACACATGGGAATTTCTGTCAAGCTAGTTTTCATCATTCTCATTTGGTTCGCATTCGTTACTTTAATAATTTGATCTGTGTGTGGACCGGTGCTTGGGTGCTGCCCTTACTTGGAAAAACCTCCCACTTATGATTAACCCCTATCGCAAGCAGCTGCAACTACGAAAGAAGAATTAAGGTAAACCTAACCATAGCATGAAACATATGGATCCAAATCAGCCCCTTACGAAGCAACGCATAAACTAGGGTTTAAGCTTTTGTCACTCTAGCAACCCATCATCTACTTATTACTTCCCAATGCCTTCCGCTAGGCCCAAATAATGGTGAAGTGTTACGTAGTCGACGTTCACCTAACACCAATAGAGGAGAGACAACATACATATCATGAAAATATCAAACGAATACCAAATTCACATGATTACTGATAACAAGACTTATCCCATGTCCTCAGGAACAAATGGAACAACTCATAAAGCATGTTCATGTTCAAGATCAGAGGAGTATTAATTATCATAAAGGATCTGAACATATGATCTTCCACAAATTAAACCAACTAGCATCAAGTACAAGGAGTAATCAACACTACTACCAACCCACAGGTACCAATCTGAGGTGTTAAGACAAAGATCGGATACAAGAGATGAACTAGGGTTTGGAGAGGAGATGGTGCTGGTGAAGATGTTGATGGAGATTGACCCCCTCTCGATGAGAGGATTGTTGGTGATGACGATGGCTTTGATTTCCCCCTCCCGGAGGGAAGTTTCCCCAGCGGTACAGCCCTACTGGAGCTCTAGATTGGTTATGTCCAAGTTCCGCCTCGAGACGGCACAGTTCGTCCTAAAAGCTCCCTTCTGATTTTTCCAGGTCAAAACGCTTCATATAGGAGAAGATGGCCGTCGGAGGAGCCACAGGGGCCCCACAAGCCTGCTAGGCACGGCGAGGGGGGTGGCCGCGCCTAGCAGGCTTGTGGCCTGTTGGTAGCCCCCATCTGGTTGATTCTTGCGCTAGTATTTTTTATTAATTCTAAAATATTCTCCATAAAGTTTCAGGACTTTTGGAGTTGTGCAGAATAGATGTCTCAGATTTGCTCCTTTTCCAGTACAGAATTGCAGCTACCAGCATTCTCCCCTTCATGTAAACTTTGTAAAATAAGAGACAAAAGGCATAAGTATTGTACCATAATGTGTAATAACAGCCCATAATGCAATAAATATCAATATAAAAGCATGTTGCAGAATGGAAGTATCTCCTAACATCGAGGATGAGATGGTGCAGATGCTACAGATCACAATGGCACGCGTCTCGACGAGCCCGGAGCGACGGCCGAAGATGATGGACCTGGTGAAGATGATCGAAAAGGTTAGTAGGAACGACAGTGGAACGTGGGCTTCGACGGAGGCTTCGACGCCAATGAGGGAAGCTTGGAGCAAGGTAGAGAGTTTGTCTACAGTCCCCTGATGGAGTTATGTGAAGTACGACAATCATTTTTTCGGCTTTGCAAGGGTAGGAGCATGGATAGTTTTTTTGTCTATTTTGACCGTCTGTTCGCCCGACTATGTCCGCTTTTGCATTTGGGTCGGCTGGTGCGCCCAACGTGAGCGGACACACTTTGTGTATGTCCACGTCAGCATTCTGTCGAACAACTGGTGAGCGAGCTCCCCCGCAGCTCGCCCTGCCCCCGCGAGATCGCCTCTGCGCGGTTGCCTGGCAGCTCGCCGCCCCGCACCTCGCCCCGTCCCCATCCCGCAGCTCGCCCCGGTCGCCACCCCGCATGTCGCACCATGCCCATCTCGCAGCTTACCCCGCCACGCAACCCCGCTTCGTTGGAGTTGGCCTCCAGCCACCCTCTCCGTCGCGTTGCGCGCCCGCCCGTGCCCCAACGGCTCGCGCCCGCCCATGCCCGCCAGCTCGGAAGCAGCGGTGGTGGGGGCCTGAAGAAGAAGCGTGTCGGACATGCCCCGCCCGTGAGGCTGCCCGTGAGGCGGTGGAAGCTGGCGATTGCGGTGGTGACGCTGGTGCCCTTGCTCTGCAGCGCGTTGGCCATGGCGATAGCGGCGGCGGCCACACACTCCCTGACGACGCCGGCGACGCTCACACTCACGGCCGGGGGTGAGCTCCGCCTACTCGACGGCGACGCCAAAGACGGCGCGCCCATGCTCTGGTCTTCTCACACCACCACACGGGCCGCGCCGTGGCTACGAGGCCGTCATCCTTGACTCCGGCAGCCTCTAGGTGTGCGACAAGGACGTGCTCGGGCAGCACCTGCTCTGCGCGGCCACGAGATCGACAGACTTGCAAGGTGGATGGTACAGAGAGAGAAATACAAAGATGGGGATGGGTGGGTGGATGACAGGTGGGGTAGGCAGGACATGCAACGGACACACACGGACGAGGAGGATGGAGAAAACATTCGCTTTGTGGCCGCCTCCGATCCAAATGTGGACTAAATTTGGATCTAAAATGGGTCGGCGCAGACACGAAGCGGACATGATTTGAAAATGGGTTTTTGCGTTGGGTCATCGTTTTTATCCGCGGTGATCCAAAAAGACATGGTTGGACGAAATGGGTCACCCGGTTGGAATTGCTCTTAGGGCTCCTTTGATTCAAATGAATTTCATAGGATTTTTGGTGGGTTAGAATTCATAGGATTTTTTCCTATGTTTGTCATTTGGTTCACATGATTGAATCCTATATGATTTTTTCCTATGAAACAAAGGCCCTCTTTGATTGCATGATTTTTAAAACACAAAAATAGGAAAAATACAAGAGTTGGGTGGCACGTCCACTTGAATCATGTAGAATTAGCATAAAGTGTTTGATGTCATAGGAAAAACAAAGGAATTGAAAAAAAAGGTTGAGGCCCCCTTTGGTTTGGAGGAATCTTGTAGGAATTTCATAGGATAGGATTTCTATAGTAAAAATTCCTTCAGAGCCCTCTGATTTGTAGGGATAGAATCCTACTCCTATGAAGGAATTCTTCCCATCCTTCACATTTCATAGGAAAATAACCATTAGCCTAGACTCGATGGAAAAAAAATCCTATGATGTGAACCAAATGGCATCTTATTTTCTAATCATATTCATAGGATTTGAGATACATGCATCTCATTTCCTATGGCTTTTCTATTCCTATTATTTTTTATCCTATGAACCAAAGGAGGCCTGAAGTGGATGCTAGATTTTCAATGAAATATAGTACATTTGATTCCATAGGAAAAAATCCCATAGTATTGAATCATGTGAATCAAATGAAATATATAGGAAAAATCCTAAGGATTCTAACCCTCCAAAAATACTTTGGAAATTCTTTGAATCAAAGGAGCCCAAAGTTTACTACATTTCATTAGATATCTAGCATCCAGTCCAATCTCCTTTTCCAATTCCTTTATTTTTCTAGTGGCATCAAACACTCCATGCTAATCTTATAGGATCCACATAGACTAAAAAGGGTCTCCCCCCGCTTTGTATATAAATCAACCATCACCAAACCAGATGATACAAATACACACACACACACGCATGATACGTCTCCAACATACCTATAATTTATGAAGTATTCATTCTATGTTTATAACAATTCTATATGATTTTGGTATGATTTTATTAGACCTAACCCGTACTGACGTTGTTTTCAGCAGAACTACCATGGTGTCGTTTTTGTGCAGAAATAAAAGTTTCCGAAATGGGCTAAAAATTTACGAAGAATATTTTTGGAAAATATAAAAAATACTGGAGCGAAAATATACCAAAGAAGAGTCCCGAGGGAGTCACAAGCCACAAGGGCGCGACCACCCCTGGTCGCGCCTAGCTGGTTTGTGACCTCCTCAGGAACCTTCTGGACGTGGGACCAATGCCAAATACTCATATAAATACCCAAACCTCCAGAAAGAAACCTAGATCGGGAGTTCCGCCACCTCAAGCCTCTAGACCCACGAAAAACCAATCGGGAGACCGTTCCGGCACCCTATCGGAGGGGGAAACCATCACCGGAGGCCATCTTCATCATCCCGGCGCTATCCATGACGAGGAGGGAGTAGTTCACCCTCGGGGCTGAGGGCATGTACCA
Source organism: Hordeum marinum (assembly GCA_022496015.1). Classification (NCBI taxonomy): domain Eukaryota; kingdom Viridiplantae; phylum Streptophyta; class Magnoliopsida; order Poales; family Poaceae; genus Hordeum; species Hordeum marinum. Next base: position 115,090,551 of record CM039674.1, on the reverse strand, counting down.
GTAGCTATGTGTTTGATCTCTCTCTCTCTCGTCTTCTTGAGATGACACGATCTTGATGTATCGCGAGCTTTATTGATATAGATTAATCATATGGAGCTTTCCCCTCTCTATCTTCTTGTGGTGAATTGAGTTTTCCCTTTGAAGTTTTCTTATCAGATTGAGTCTTTAAGGATTTGAGAACACTTGATGTATGTCTTGCCATGGCATATCCATGGTGACAATGGGATGTTCTATTGATCCACTTGATGTATGTTTTGGTGATCAACTTGCGGGTTCCGTGACCTTGGGAATCTATGCATAGGGGTTGGCACATGTTTTTGTCTTGAATCTCCGGTAGAAACTTTGGGGCACTCTTTGAAGTTCTTCATGTTGGACTGAACATGATGAATCTGAAATTGTGTGATGCATATCATAAGCCCATGGGTACTTGTGGTGGCATTGGAGTATCTAGGTGACATTAGGGTTTTGGTTGATGTGTATCTTAAGGTGTTATTTTAGTACGAACTCTAGGGTTGTTCGTGACACTTATAGGGATAGCTCATAAGATTGATCGGAAAAGATAACTTTGAGGTGGTTCGTACGCTACAATAATTTATTCGTTAGTTCTCCGCTATTCGTGACTTTGGAGTGAACTCTTTGTTGCACGAGAGATATTTACATATGATTCAACTATGTCAGTATTGTTGAGAGAAATTGCACTAGTGAAAGTATGAACCCTAGGCCTTGTTTTCAAGCATTGCAATACCATTTTTGCTCACTTTTGTTACTTGCTACCTTGTTGTTTTTATTTTTTCAGATTACAAAAACCTATATCTACCATCCATATTGCACTTGTATCACCATCTCTTCGCCGAACTAGTGCACATATACAATTTGCCATTGTACTGGGTGTGTTGGGGACACAAGAGATTTCTTGTATTTGATTGCAGGGTTGTTTGAGAGAGTCCATATTCATCCTACACCTCCCATGGATTGATAAACCTTAGGTCATCCACTTGAGGCAAAATTGCCACTGCCCTACAAAACTCTGCGCTTGGAGGCCCAACACGAGTCTACAAGAAGAAGGTTACGTAGTAGACATCAAGCTCTTTTCTGGCACCGTTGTCGGGGAGGTGAGTGCTTGAAGGTATATCTTTAGATCTTTCAATTGAATCTTTTAGTTTCTTGTTTATTCACTAGTTTGGTTTTATAAAAGAAAACTACAAAAAACTGGAATTGAGGTTGCCTCATATGCTTCATCTTTTTAATGTTTTTCGTGAAAATGATGCAAAGGAAAATTGTGCTCAAGTGTTAGAAGAAGAAGTTATTAAAATGTTTGGCACTAAATCTTTGAGTGATGAGCATGATTGCAATATTGTTAGTATGAATTTTCTGAATATCCATGATACTAATGGTATTCAAATCCACAAGCTTGGGGATGCTATGTTTGATGAAGATGATATTTTTAGTCCCCAAAGTTTTGATGAGCAAATTTATGAGGATTATGGCTGTCTCCTATCTATGATGATTATTGTGATGACATCTATGCTATAAAGAGTAATGACAACCATGAAACTTCTTATCATCTTTTTAATATTGAATGTGGTTATGTCAATCAAGTGTCACATGATAGTTATTTTATTGAGTTTGCTCCCAGTATTATGAATGAGAAGAAAATTGCTTATGTGGAGAGTGACAAATTTTATATGCTAGTAGATCATGAAAATAATGCTTTATGTGATGGTTATATTATGGAATTCCTTCATGATGATACTGAAAATTATTATGAGGGAGGAACATATGCTTGTAGGAATTGTAATAATATCAAGTTTCCTCTCTATGTGTTCAAGGTTTTGAAGTTATGATTGGTTTGCCTTCCTATGATAGTTGATCCTTGCTCCCATAAATTTTTTGCTCACAAAATCTCTATGCATAGGAACTGGGTTAGACTTAAATGTGTTTGTCATGATATTCATGATGCTCTTTTGCATCTTTCAATTATTATTCCTATACGAGCATCATTGAAATCATCATGCCTAGGTAAAAGGCATTAAAGAAACACGCTTGTTGGGAGACAACCTAATACGTCTCCAACATATCTATAATTTTTGCTTGTTTCATGATGCTATATTATCATTCTTGGATGTTTTACAACCATTTTAGCACAACTTTATATTATTTTTGGGACTAACCTATTAACCTAGAGCCCAGTGTCAGTTCCTGTTTTTTTCTTCGTGTTTTTGGTTTTTACAGAAAAGGAATATCAAACGGAGTTGAAACGGAATAAAAATTTACTGTGATTTTTTTTGGACCGGAAGAGACCCACGGAGCATCGGAGTTGGGCCAGAAGACCCACGAGGTGGTCACAAGCCTCAGGGGCACGGGCACCCCCCTGGGCGCACCCTACAGGCTTGTGACTCCCTCGTGGCCCATCCTGACTTATTTCCACCGCCCTAAATTCCTATAAATACAAAAAACAACGCAAAACCTAGATCGGGAGTTCCGCCGCTGCAAGCCTCCAGAGCCATGAAAAGCCAATCAAGAGCCCATTCTGGCACCCTGCCGGACGGGGAAACCATCACCGGAGGCCATCTTCATCATCCCGACGCTCTCCATGACGAGGAGGGAGTAGTTCACCCTCGGGTCTGAGGGTATGTACCAGTAGTTATGTGTTTGATCTCTCACTCTCGTGTTCTTGAGATGGCATGATCTTGATGTACCGCGAGCTTTGTTGATATAGATTGAATCATATGGTTTTCCCCTCTCTATCTTCTTGTGATGAATTGAGTTTTCCCTTTGAAGTTTACTTATCGGATTGAGTCTGTAAGAATTTAAGAACGCTTGATGTATGTACTGCGATGGGATATCTGTGGTGAAAATGGGATGTTCTATTGATCCACTTGATGTATGTTTTGGTGATCAACTTGTAGGTTCCATGACCTTGGGAATCTATGCATAGGGGTTAGCACACATTTTTGTCTTGACTTTCCTGTAGAAACGTTGGGGCACTCCTTGAAGTTATTTGTGTTGGATTGAACATGATGAATCTGAAATTATCTGATGCATATCGTATAATCAAGCCCACGGGTACTCGAGGTGACATTGGGGTGTCTAGGTGACATTAGGGTTTTGGTTGATGTGTATCTTAAGGTGTTATTTTAGTACGAACTCTAGGGCTGTTTGTGACACTTATAGGGACAGCCCATAAGATTGATCAGAAATGATAACTTTGAGGTGGTTTCGAACCCTACAATAATTTCTTCATTAGTTCTCCGCTATTTGTGACTTTGGAGTGAACTCTTTGTCACATGAGAGGTATTTACATATGATTCAACTATGACAATATTGTTGAGAGAAATTGAACTAGTGAAAGTATGAACCCTAGGCCTTGTTTCTAAGCATTGCAATGCCGTTTTTGCTCACTTTTGTTACTTGCTACCTTGCTGTTTTTATAATTTCAGATTACAAAAAACTATATCTACCATCCATATTGCACTTGTATCACCATCTCTTCGCCGAACTAGTGCACCTATACAATTTACCATTGTATTGGGTGTGTTGGGTACACAAGAGACTCTTTGTTATTTGGTTGCAGGGTTGTTTGAGAGAGACCTTCTTCATCCTACACCTCCTGAGGATTGATAATCCTTAGGTCATCCACTTGAGGGAAAATTGCCATTGTCCTACAAAACTCTGCGCTTGGAGGCCCAACACGAGTCTACAAGAAGAAGGTTGTGTAGTAGACATCAAGCTCTTTTCTGGCGTCGTTGTCGGGGAGGTGAGTGCTTGAAGGTATATCTTTAGATCTTACAATGAAATCTTTTAGTTTCTTGTTTTTCACTAGTTTGGTTTTATAAAATAAAACTACAAAAAATGGAATTGAGGTTGCCTCATATGCTTCATCTTTGTAATGTCTTTCGTGAAAATGATGGAAAGGAAAATTGTGCTCAAGTGTTAGAAGGGGTTATTAAAATGTTGGCAATAAATATTTGAGTGATGAGCATGATAGTCATATTGTTAGTATGGATTCTCTGAATATTCATGATGCTAATGATATGCAAAGCCACAAGCTTGGGGATGTTATGTTTGATGAAGATGATATTTGTCGTGGGAACGAGCCTGACAGTAGATGGTAGGGGTACGAAAGGAGAGGGCAGAGTCCTAGCTATGGCGAGGATGTACACACAGATGTATGAGTTCAGGCCCCTCTCGTGGAGGTAACAGCCCTACGTCTGAGTGCTCGGGAGCTTATGTCATGTGGAATATTTGGATTACAATGGTTGCGAACCCTTGTGCAGGAGGGGAGGGGCGGCTTATATAGAGTTTGTTGCCCCTCATAATTGCCCAACATCTAAGGGTCCGATCGTGGGGTCAAAGTCTGCCGTTACTAGTAACGTACGTAATAAAAGATACTAATGACCATTGAACCAACATTTGCCCGTTGGGCTCTTGATGATGGCTCCTGGTCTACTGGCGTCGAGTGAGCGTGAGGTATTCCGAGTGACACGCGACTGCCGAGTGAAGGAAGGAGTTTCCGAGTGGATATCTGTCGAGTGACTTTGAACGTCTCCAGGAATACACTCGAAAGTTCATGCTTGATCTTCAAGTCCTCCCATGTAGTGTCCTTAGGTAGGGTAGGTAGACCTTGTCTAGGACCCTACCCTAGGTACATATCCTCATCATTAGCCCCCGAATGGGTCGGGGTTCGAGTGGTGAAATGAGGTATCAACGTCAACCTTGAGTTAGGGCATCAAATCCTCCGAATGATATTTGGGGTTTCAATAAAACCTGCATCGACTGGACTCTGAGTATTAACGTCCATTCAGGATCGGCACACAAATTCTTCCGAATGATATTCGGGGCTTCAATGAAACTTGCATCAATTGAATTCTTCTTCGTTGCCCAGATCCATTCAGCCTTAAAAGTGCCCGAGTGGATGTTCAACACTTATTTTGCTTCGAGTGAACTGAAGGTATCTTGGAAGGTGACGGGTCAGTCTGACAGACCCGGATTTTGCGGGATACGAAAATTTGGGAAGCGCGCGCGCTCGCGATGATGACGCCACGATCAGGGCAAGTGGAGGCACGACGCCTCGATTCTTGCACCGTTCATATCGCCACGTACTGGGTGTCGTCAACGGTTGGCGTGCGCGGTCATCTTGTGGGCCCACTGATCAGTGGGACACTCGGCGGAGTATAAAGTCTCACGCGCCGCGGCTTGCATAGTACTTTCGCCCATTCTTCCTCTATTCCTCCGCCTCCCCTGCCTCCAGCACCCCATCTTGTTCTTCTCCGACGAGAGCTGCCCCTGAGATGACGAAAGGCACCTCGGAAAAGCTGGAGCGAGCTAAGAAGGGGGCGACGAAGCTCAAGGGCAAGAAGCCCTCGACTGCTCGATTCACAGCGCCGGCGAGATGGATGCAGGGGGACTTTCTCCTCTCTGTAGTCACTCGCGAGGACATGAAGGGCCTTGTCACCGACGGGCTCGTGGCGGACGATGCCCGGAGGCTGTCGGGGGAGGAGCGCGAGCCGGAGCCACGCGACGGGGAGCAGATCCTCCTTCTCTCCCATGTTGAAAGAGGTTTCTCCATGCCACCCCACCCATTCTTTAGGGGATTTCTGAATTTCTTCGGTGCCCAAATGCATCACCTCTCGCCAAATACCGTTGTATATCTGTCTGCATTCGTCACTTTGTGCGAGTGCTTTCTGTGCTGCTCTCCCCACTGGGGGTTGTTCAAGCACCTCTTTACGGTCAGATCTCAAACCGTCAAGAAAGCTCTCCCCGCTAACGGGAAGACTCATGTGCTTCAGCTATGTGGAGGTTTAGGAGTTCGGAAAAGAGCACGTAGTTCCTTCCCTGCCATGACTTTTCCTGAGTTTGTCAGAGGTTAGCAGTCGACCTGCTTCTACTGCAAAGATGTAGCATCGCCCAATATGTCGACTGGCCTTCCCCCATATACACCCGACCGTCCAGTTGTCCCCAAATCTCTGAGGGTAACCGAAGAGGAGCACGTCCAAGTGGGTATCTTAGTTGAAGCGGTGGTGCAGCTGATCCGGGGTGGAGTGACCGGTATGGACCTGTTGGAGATGTTTCTCGGTCAACGTATTCAGCCACTCCAAGCCAGAGACCACACCATGTGGCACTACGTGGGCCCTGAGGACTCGACGAGGATGCATCCCGAAGAAGTTTCGCAGAAAATTGTTGAGCAGTGGCTTCGTAGCATCACTGGAGCTTGTGACAATCCTTTGCGAGCCAAGAGGATTCGACCTTACTTGGCCAAAAACCTGTCGAAGAATCTGGTGAGTTACGTGGTGTCAACTGATGTGTTTGTACTATGGAGTGATACATTGACTTATAAACTGACTTCCTCACTTGAATCATGTAGGAGTGGATGAACATGCACTCGCGTGTTCCCAACAGGAACCATGCTGAGGATGGCGTGGTGAGCGAGGGCGGCAATGTGGACGGCGACGATCCCTCTGACTCCGAAGATGAATACGCGGACTCCGACGAAGAGGAAGAAGTTGAGTCACCTCCCCGGCGCGAAGGCCGCACTAAGTCCCGTCAGGATCCGACAGCTATTGAGGATAGGGCTCTAGGCCCTAGCGAGAAAAACCCGAAGCGAAGTCGCCCTTCAACTATTGAGTCGAGTGAGAGGCTGGCCAAACAGCGCAAGCAAGTCACGACCAAACCTCGCAAGGCTTTGCCTTGCATGAGGATGGTCGTACCTGTCATCTCCACGTACGTATTTATTTTTGAATTCTTTCTGTCGACTGTGGCCTTGAGTTGTAGCTGACCGAGTGTTGTTCAATCCGTCAGAGCTGCTACATCTGTAACCTCGCCTCATCGAGATAGAGGGGAGGCGATGGACATTGACACTGCTGACACGGTCACTTCTCATAGAGGTTAGCAAGTTGTTGATTCGTCCGAATGGGACTCAACACATGCAAATGCTAATGTTTTCGGTTGTTGTTACAGAGGTCATTCAAGTGGAGGATGACGAGGAGCACCTTGACACTTCGTGCACTCGCATCCGAAGAGCCTCATCAGCGCAGGCGCCTCAACGCTCGACTGCGGAGTTTCCCCAGGGGATAGGCGACTCGACGCAACTCAGAGATGAACCTGTAGCACCTCTGTCGCATGCTCCTCTAGCTGTCTCGACCGTTGTGACGTTGACTCCAATCAAACCCACTCAACCTGCCTCAGCTGCTCCGGCAACCACGTCGATCCTGCCTGTGACTATCTTCACTCTGAATCGCGTTCCGGAAGATCAGACAGGAGTTGTGAAGGAGGCCATGATCCAGGCGGAGCAGATCATGCTGAGAACCAAGGAGGCGTACGAGGCCAGCAAGCTGGCTTACGATATCAGTGCGGCCCTCCACACCAATGTCCGAGTGAGTTCGATTGTAAGTACATTTCCGATTGAATTCCTGTCTTTTCTTGGCTGTTGTACACCCACTGGGTGATTCCTGTAGAATGTTTGGAATTTCTCCACTCGAATAGATTGGATCATAGTCGAGTAGGATTCGGATTGATAGTACGCGTGGTACTAGAGTCACTTGACATGTCGAGTGTTTTTTTCTCTGACGAGTTACTCAACGGATCGAGAGTTAACCGTCTCAGTGGGGGCACTCTTAGTGCATCCACTGGGTGTAGTCCCCGAGACCGCTGTCGAGTGCTTGCATCGGCAGGGGTCTTAGAGCTTGTCTTATCCACCACTCCATAGTTATTCTGTAGGTTTCATGGATGCTATTTACAAACCATGATATGACGCTACATAAGGATAGACTGCACTTCTCAGAGTGAAGGATATTCTAATGATGGATATTTCTGCCGCTCGACTGATCGAGAATCGGCAGATCCAGTGAGGACACGCTAAGTGCACCCACTGGGTGTAGTCCCCGAGACCGCTGTCGAGTGCTTGCACCGGCGGGGGTCTTAGATTTTATTGTATACAGGATACATTTTGCCTTGGATCCCGCCACTCCATAGCTATCTTGCAGGTTTCATGGATATTATTGACAAACCATGATATGACACTGCATAAGGATAGATTGAACTTCACAGAGCAAGGAGGCCCGTCACTCGGTAGGTCGAGTGTTCTGACAGTGTTGTCCTTGTCGAATGTTTTAATAACCAGTGGGGTCACGCTAAGTGCACCCACTGGGTGTAGTCTCCGAGGCTACTGTTAATCGCAGACGATAAGTAGTAGGCTTGAAAACTTGTCGTACGCGTGGTACTAGAGTCACTCGACATGTCGAGTCCATTTTTTTCTGACGAGTTACTCGACGGATCGAGAGTTAACCGTCTCAGTGGGGGCACTCTTAGTGCACCCACTGGGTGTAGTCCCCGAGACCGCTGTCGAGTGCTTGCATCGGCAGGGGTCTTAATAGAGACAACTTTAAATTTGTTTACGGTGCGCGGAGCGCTAGGGCCACTCGACATGTCGAGTGGACTTTTTTGCTTGAATTCTTCTTAGGTTGTTCCAAGGTTGTAAGATAGTCATTCGTCGGTGTTCATAACTCAGTCGACTGTCCAGGAACCACTTGCCGAATGAATTCCTGTCTTTTGTTGGTTCCAGATGGCTTGCGAACTTGGGACGCAGTACAAGGACGTGGAGGATGAAAGGAACCGGCCGCGAGTGGATCTGGCGGTCTCCAACAACGCTCTGGAGCGAGCGCATGCTGAGATGAAGTCTTTGGGAGGTAATTACTGCTTACTTTCCGCATTCCCCTCTTCACTCTTCATGTTTTCAACCAAGTGCTCTCACTTGAACAGGCGTACGCAATGAAAACCGTCGACTCTAAGCATGACTCAACAATGTTGTTTCTTTAGATTCCATGAAGAAGGTGCTAGAGGAGAAGGACAAGGCGCTTGCTGACGCTCAACGAGTGGCCAAGGACAAGACTGAAGATGCAGATCGGAAGCTGGCGGCCACCAAGAAGCTGGAGGATGAGAACACCAAGCTGAAGCAACAGCGTGCGGACCTCGTCAAGAAGGACGAGCAACTGACCAAGAGGAGTAATGGCTTGGAGAAGCATTTGGGCAAATTCTCGAGGAAGATGTATATTCTGCTCGACGGTGAGTGTTTCTTGTTGACTGAGCTTTGTAAAAAAATTGAGGGTCGCAGTTCACCGATTCTCCTCCCATTCCCCATTCTTCAACAGAATTCTGCCAAGACTTTGAGAAGGAGACAGAGGAGGTTGAGCCCAATCTGGATCCCACCAAGTCATCAGTTGCTGATGCAGTGGCGATGAACATGCTGCGACTCAACTTCTGACTCCAAGGCAAGGCATCCAGGCCTATATCACCCGACTGAAATCTGCCATGGAGATAATCGACAAGGAGCTATGGCCCGAGGACACTCTTCAGCTCGACCTCAACTCTATAATGGTTCGCCTGAATGAACTTCCTAGTCGAGTGCAGGCTTAGAAGAAATTTGCTGCTCGCTACGGGGCCAACGTGGTATTATCACTTGTTAGGGTCCATTGCAGGGACGTGAGGGAGGAGAAGCTGAAGGAGCTCCAGGTGGTAAACACGAAGAAACTCTAGTTTGAGGACTTCATGGAAACCTTCATCAAGGCAGCCACCAGAATCGCCGACAGCATCGACTTGGACACTTTTGTCGAGCCTGCCAGCCCGTCACCTGTTTAAAAAAACTTGGTCTTTGGAAGAAACACTTATATTTGCCTCGGTATGCCGAGTGGAATTGTATCCCTTAAAACATCATTCAGACCTTAGGCTTGAGCACATTTGCTTCTGTATGAAACATTTATCCGCGGTTTACTCTTTGGATTTTATTTGTATTTGGATTTCAATCGTCTGTTCGATTGAGTTTGTTTTTAACTTAGACGAAGCGTGTTCACAGCTAAGCCCGTGAGTGTGAGGATTGCTCATCACTCGGAGTATTTTCGAACTTAGGCGAATGTCAATTCGTAGCTAAGTTGTCGAGTGAATGGATTACTATCTACCCCACGAGGTTTTTTACTTAGGCAAAACATGTTTCGCAGCTAAGCCCCCAAGTGTGAGGATTTCTCATCACTCGGAATATTTTCGAACTTAGGCAAATTTTGATTCGCAGCTAAGCTGTCGAGTGAATGGATTACTATCCACCCGACGAGGTTTTTAACTTAGGCAAAACATGTTTCGCAGCTAAGCCCCCGAGTGTGAGGATTGCTCATCACTCGGAGTATTTTCGAACTTGGGTGAATGTCGATTCACGGCTAAGTTGTCGAGTGGATGGATTACTATCCACCCGACGAGGTTTTTTACTTAGGCGAAACGTGTTTCGCAGCTAAGCCCCCGAGTGTGAGGATTGCTCATCACTCGGAGTATTTTCAAACTTAGGCGAATGTCGATTCGCAGCTAAGCTGTCGAGTGAATGGATTACTATCCACCCGACGAGGTTTTTTACTTAGGCGAAACGTGTTTCGCAACTAAGCCCCTGAGTGTGAGGATTGCTCATCACTCGGAGTATTTTCGAACTTAGGCGAATGTCAATTCCCAGCTAAGCTGCCGAGTGAATGGATTACTATCCACCTGACGAGGTTTTTAACTTAGGCAAAACGTGTTTCGCAGCTAAACCCCCGAGTGTGAGGATTGCTCATCACTCGAAGTATTTTTGAACTTAGGCGAATGTCAATTCGCAGCTAAGTTGTCGAGTGGATGGATTACTATCCACCCAACCTTTTTTTTACTTAGGCAAAATGTGTTTTGCAGCTAAGCTCCCGAGTGTGAGGATTGCTCATCACTCAAAGTATTTTCGAACTTAGGCGAATGTCGATTCGTAGCTAAGTTGTTAAGTGAATGGACTGCTATCCACCCGACAGGGTTTTTAACTTAGGCGAAAGATGTTCGTAGCTAAGCCCCCGAGTGTGAGGATTTCTCATCACTTGGAGTATTTTTGAACCTAAGCGAAGACGGATTCGCAAGTAGGTCATCGGGTGAATGTCCTGCTATTCACCCGACATGGTTTTTAACTTAGGCGAAACATGTTCGCGGCTAAGCCCTCGAGTGTGAGGATTGCTCCTCACTCGGAGTATCCCCAAGAATGTAACTGTACGTTTGGAACCAACGATATATATTGCATAATTGTGAATTGCATTGATGAAGTATTCTTATTACATTAGAAGATTCTTGTCTCAAGTATAAAAACGTCGGAGCAGATCTGCATTCCAGGCTCGCGGCTCGTCTATACGCTTCATGAGATTGTATAGGTGATAGGCTCCATTGTTTAGCACTTTAGTGACGACAAAAGGGCCTTCCCATGCAGGAGCAAGCTTGTGAGGTCGGTGTTGATTCACTCGAGGCACTAAGTCTCCCTCATGAAACACCCAACTCTTGACATTCTTCGCATAAATGCGCCGCAGGTCTTGCTGATAGGCAGTAGTCCGGATCAGAGCCATCTCTCGCTCCTCCTCTAGAAGATCTACCCCGTCCTGTCTGGCCTGTTCAGCTTCAGCCTTAGAATACAGCTCCACTCGAGGAGAGTTGTGGTCCAAGTCACTCGGCAATACGGCTTCAGCACCATAGACAAGGAAGAAAGGAGTTCATCCAGTCGACCGATTAGGCGTTGTCCTCAGACCCCACAAAACAGGCGGCAGCTCAGTTACCCAGGCTCCGGCGGCATGATCCAAATCGCGCATGAGACGAGGCTTCAGACCTTGCAGGATGATACCATTCGCCTGCTCGACTTGCCCATTGGTTTGAGGATGCGCAACAGATGTATAATACACTCGGGTGCCTTGGGAGTTATAGAAGTTCTTGAATTCTTTCGAGTCAAAATTAGTGTCGTTGTTCATGATGATGTTGTGCGGATTGTCGTATCGAATAATGATCTCTCTCATGAACATGGCCGTCGTACGGGAGTTCAGCTTCTTGATTGGCTTGGCTTCTATCCACTTGGTGAATTTATCGACTGCTACCAACAAGTGAGTGAATCCTCCTTTTCCGGGTCGAAAGGGGCCAACTATGTCGAGTCCCCAAACCACAAACGGCCAGACGAGAGGAATTTTCTTCAGAGCAGACACCGTCTTGTGTGACAGGTTCGCATAGAACTGGCAACCATCGCAATGATCAACGATGTCTTTAGCCATCTCGTTAGCTCGTGGCCAGTAAAAACCAGCTCGATATGCTTTAGCGACAATCATCCTTGAAGACGCATTGTGGCCACAAGTTCTCGAGTGAATCTCGTCTAGAATCATTCAACCTTCCTTAGGGGAAATGCAGCGCTGGGTGACACCAATCGCACTCTCTCTGAACAGCTGATCTCCCATTACAGTGAAAGCCATGGACCTGCGCACAATCTGTCAAGCCTCTGTTTCATCTTCAGGGAGCTCTTGTCTGAGGATATAGGAAATATAAGGCATGGTACAATCGGGAATGATAACCAGAATTTCCATGACTAGGTCATTCATTGCAGGGACATCGACTTCAGTCGAGTCGGTGGAACTCAAAGCTTGTGGGGGCTCTTCGGTGAATGGATCTTCTTGAACCGAAGGAGTGTGCAAGTGCTCCAAGAACACACCACTGGGGACAAGCCGTCGAGTGGAACAAATCTTGGATAGCTCATCGGCCGCTTGATTTTTCAATCGGGGAACATGATGAAGTTCCAGGCCTTCAATTTCTTCTCCAACTTCCAGACTGCATTGCAGTATCTAGTAATAGCAGGGTTTCGAACATCCCACTCTTTCATCACTTGATTCACCACCAAATCTGAGTCGCCATAAACCATCAGGCGCTTGACGCCGAGTGAGATAGCCATGCGCAACCCATACAAAAGTGCTTCATACTCTGCCTCATTGTTAGAGGAATCAAAGTGAATTTGCAAGACATAGCTGAGCTTGTCACCCCTGGGAGATATCAAGACAACCCCAGCATCGGACCCATTCAACATTTGGATCCATCAAAGAACATTGTCCAATGCGCCGAGTGAACTTGGATAGGCTATTGTTGCTCAATCCACTCGGCCATGAAATCTGCCAATGCTTGGGACTTGGTTGCTTTCTTGGCTTCGAATCTGATGTCAAAGTGTCCAAGCTCGATTGCCCATTTAGCCACTCGACCTGATGTGTCTCGATTATTGAAAATTTCGGAAATGGGCGCATCACTGACGACTGGAATCGAGTGGTCTTGGAAATAATGCGCCACCTTCTTCGCTGATAGGTAAATACCATAAACCAGCTTCTAATAGTGTGGATATCTTTGCTTTGAGGGGGACAATACTTCCTAGACATAATAAACTGGCTGCTGAACTTTATAAGCTTTACCCTCCTCTTCTAGCTCGACAGTCAGTACTGTACTGACGACCTTAATTGTGGCCGCGATGTACGGGAGCAAGGGCTCTTTGCTGGCAGGAGCGGCAAGCACCGACTGGGTGGAGAGAAGGGCTTTGAGCTCAACAAACGCTGCTTCAACTTCGGTAGTCCAGTCGAACGTGTCGGACTCCTTCATCAACTGATATAAGGGCAGAGCCTTCTCACCAAGATGAGAAATGAATCGACTCAATACTGCCAAGCAACCTATGAGCTTCTGAACGTCGTGCACTCGCACGGGAGTCTTCATATGGGTGATGGCGCTGATTATCTCAGGGTTGACATCAAATCCTCGCTCGGAAACGAGAAAACCGAGCAACTTGCTGTTGGGGAACGTTGCATGGGAAACAAAAAAATTCCTACACACACGCAAGATCTATCCATGGTGATGAGCATCTACGAGAGGGAGAGTGGATCTACATACCCTTGTAGATCGCTAAGCGGGAAGCGTTAAGAAATGCGGTTGGTGTAGTCGAACATCTTCGTGATCCAAATCGCCGAGCGTCCCGCGATCTCATCACGATCCGTCCCACGATCCAATCACGATCCGTCTCGCGAACTCATCACGATCCATCCTGCGAACTCATCACGATCCATTCCGCGATCTCATCACAATCTTTCTTGCGATCTTGATCACGGTCCTTCCGATCTAGCGCCGAACGTACGACACCTCCACGTTCAGCACACGTACAGCTTGATGACGATCTCCGCCTTCTTGATACAGCAAGAGGGAGTGGAGAGGTAGACGAGTTCTCCGGCAGTGTGACGGCGCTGCGGCAATGGTGGTGGAGCAATTCCGGTAGGGCTTCGCCTAAGCACTGCAGAAAACCGATCTAGAGGAGAAACTATGCACTAGAGGAACGGGTAGCACGTGGCTGAAAATCTTGTGCCAAAACCCTAAAACCCTCTAGTATATATAGGAGGAGAGGAGGAGGAGGCTTGGATCCTAAGGAGCCAGCCCTTGGGTCGGCCAAACCAGGAGGGAGGAGTCCTCCTCCTCCACTCCTAGTAGGATTAGGGCTCCTTCCTAATTTAGCCCTTTTTGCCTTTCTCCACCTTTTTCCTTTTGGGCTTTTTCTTCCCAGCCGCATGGGCCCTTTGTGGGACTTCCTCCATCCCACTAAGGGCTGGTATTCATCCTACCATAGCCCATGTAGCCTCTTGGGTCGAAATACCCCTCCCGATGGTCTCCCGGTACACTACCGGCACTCCCGGTACACTACCGATGAGCCCGAAACTTTTCCGGTGACCAAAAGAGGACTTCCTATATATCAATCTTTACCTCCGGACCATTCCAGAGCTCCTTGTGATGTCCGGGATCTCATCTAGGACTCTGAATAACCTTCGGTCACCACCATACATAACTCTATACTACCGAAACGTCACCAAACCTTAAGTGTGCAGACCCTGCGGGTTCGAGAACAATGTAGACATGACCGAGACACCTCTACAGTCAATAACAAATAGCAGGACCTGGATGTCCATATTGGTTCCTACATATCTACAAAGTTCTTTATCGGTCGAACCTCTGTGTCAAGGATTCAGTTAATCTCATATGATGTTCCCTTTGTTCTTCGGTATGTTACTTGCTCGAGATTCGATCGTCGGTATCTCCATACCTAGTTCAACCTCATTATCGGCAAGTCTCTTTAATCATTCCGTAATACAAGATCCCATGACTAACACTTAGTCACATTGCTTTCAAGGCTTATTGTGATGTTGTATTACCGAGTGGGCCCTGAGATACCTCTCCGTCACACGGAGTAAAAAATCCCAGTCTTGATCCATGCCAACCCAACAGACACCCTCGGAGATACCTGTAGAGCACCTTTATAGTCACCCAGTTACGTTGCGACGTTTGATACACAGAAGGTACTCCTCCGGTGTTAGTGATTTGCATGATCTCATGGTCATAGGAACATATACTTGACATGCAGAAAACAATAGCAATAAACTGACACGATCATATGCTACATTTGTAGTTTGGGTCTTGTCCATCACATCATTCTCCCAATGACGAGATCCCGTTACCAAATGACATCTCATGTCCATGACTAGGAAACCATAGCCATCTTTGATCAACGAGCTAGTCTATTAGAGGCATACTAGGGACATGGTGTTGTCGATGTATCCACACATGTATCTAAGTTTCTGATCAACACAATTATAGCATGGATAATAAATGATTATCATGAACAAGGAAATATGATAATAACTAATTTATTATTGCCTCTAGGGCATATTTCCAAAAGTCTCCCACTTGCACTAGAGTCAATAATCTAGTTCACATCACCATGTGATTCACATTGTTATGAATCTAACACCCAATGAGTTTGGGGGCTCGATCATGCTTTGCATGTGAGAGAGGTCTTATAGTCAACGGGTCTGCGACATTCAGATCCGTGTGTACTTTGCAAATCTCTATGTCAAACTATAAATACTGCTACCACACTTCACTTGGTACTATTCCAAATGGCTGCTCCACTATACGTATCCAGATTGCTACTATGAGTCATCCGGATTGGTGTTAAAGCTTGCATCAATGTAACTCTTTACAAAGAACTCTTTATCACCTCCATAATCGAGAAACATCCCCTTAGTCTTTTAGTTACTAAGGATAATCTTGACCGTTGTCCAGTGATCCACTCCTGGATCACTCTTGTACCTTTTGATGGACTCATGGCAAGGCACACACAGGTGTGGTACACATCATGGCATACTATACAGAGCCTATGGCTAAGGCATAGGGGACGATGTTCGTGCTTTCTCTTTCTTTTGCCGTGGTCGAGCTTTGAGTCTCACTCAACTTCACACCTTACAAATCAGGCGAGAACTCTTTCTCTCACTGATCCATTTTGAACTCTTTCAAAATCTTGTCAAGGTATGTACTCATTGAAAGTCTCATCAAACATCTTGATCTATCTCTATAGATCTTGATGCTCAACAATTAGGTAGCTTTATCCAGGTCTTCCTTTGAAAAACTCCTTTCAAACAACCATTTATGCTTTCTAGAAATTCTACATCATTTCCGATCAACAATATGTCAACCACATATGCTTATCAGAAACTCTATAGTGCTCCCACTCACTTTATTGTAAATACAAGTTTCTCATAAACTTTGTATAGTCTCAAAAACTTTGATCACCTCATCAAAGTGTATATTCCAACTCCGAGATGCTTGCTTCAGTCCATAGAAGGATCACTAAAGCTTGCTTACCTTTTAGCATCCTTAGGACTGACAAAACCTTCTGGTTGTATCACATATAACCTTTCCTTAAGGAAGGAAACGATGTTTTGACATCCATCTGCCAGATTTCATAATTGAAAAATGCAGCAACTGCTAACATAATTCCAACAAACTTTAGCATCGCTACGAGTGAGAAAGTCTCATCGCCGTCAACTCCTTGAACTTGCCGGAAACTTCTTTGCGACAAGTCGATCTTTATAAATTGTGACATTCACCATCAGCGTCTGTCTTCATCTTAAAGGTCCATTTGTACTCAACGACCTGTCGTCCAATGAGCAAGTCTACCAAAGTCTATACTTGGTTTTCATACATGGATCATTTCTCAGATTTCATGGCCTCTAACCATTTGTTAGAATCAGTGCCCATCATCGCTTCTCCACAGTCCGTAGGTTCATCGTTGTCCAACAACATGACGTCCAAGACAGGGTTGTCGTACCGCTCAAGAGCAGTACACATCCTTGTTGACCTACGAGGTTTGATAGTAACTTGATCCGAAGCTTCATGATCATCATCATTAACCTCTTCAACTAATGTAGGCCTCACAGAAACATCTTCCTGCGCTGCGCTACTCTCTGGTTGAACAAAGGTTCAACAACCTCATCAAGTTCTATCTTCCTCCCACTCAATTCTTTCGAGAGAAACTCTTTCTCGAGAAAGGACCCGTTTTAGCAACAAACATTTTGCACTTGGATCTGAGATAGAAGGTATACCCAACTGTTCTTAGGATATTCTATGAAGATGCATTTGTCCGCTTTGCGTTCGAGCTCATTAGGTGAAAACCTTTTTCCACATAAGCGTCACGGCCCCAAACAATAAGAAATGACAGCTTAGGTTTCTATCAAACCATAGTTCAGACGGTGTCATCTCAATGGATTTAGATGGTGCCCTATTTAAAGTGAATGTAGTTGTCTCTAATGCATAACCCCAAAATTATAGTAGCAAAACGATAAGAGACATCATAGCACGCACCATATCCAATAGACTACGACTATGACATTCAGACACACCATCACACTATGGTGTTCCAGGTGGCGTGAGTTGTGAAACAACTTTCACATTGTCTAAAGTTGTATGCCAAACTCGTAACTCAGATATTCACCTCCACGATCATATCGCAGACATTTTTATCTTCTTGTCACGATGATCTTAAACTTCACTCTAAATTTGCTTGAACATTTCAAACGATTCAGACTCGTGTTTCATTAAGTAATATACACTATATCTACTTAAATCATCAGTGAAGGTAAGAAAATAACGATATCCGCCGCATGCTACAAGACTCATTGGATTTCATACATCAACATGTATCAATTCCAATAAATCACTTGCAGGCTCCATCCATCTGGAAAACGGGGTCCTTAGTCATCTTGCCCAAGAGGCATGGTTCGCATGTCTCAACCGATTCGAAATCGAATGAGTCCAAAGATCCATAAGCATGGAGTTTCTTCATGCGCTTTATACCAATATGACATTTAGCGGCAGTGCCACAAGTATGTGGTACTATCATTATTAACTTTGTATCTTTTGGCATCAATGTTATGAACATGTGTATTACTACGATCAAGATTCAACAGACCACTCTCACTGGGTTCATGACCATTGAAGGTATCATTCATGTAAATAGAATAACCATTATTGTCCAACTTAAATGAATAACCATGTTGCAATAAACACGATCTAATCACATTCATGCTCAACGCAAAACACCAATAACATTTATTTAGGTTCATCACTAATCTCGAAGGTAGAGAGAGCGTGCAATGTTGATGACATCAACCTTGGAAACATTTCCAACACACATCGTCACCTCACCCTTAGCTAGTTCTCTGTTTATTCCGTAGCTTTTATTTCGAGTTACTAACATTTAGCAACCGAACTGATATCCAATACCCAGGTGCTACTAGGAGTACGCGCAAGGTACACATCATTAACACGTATATCAAATATACTTTTGTCGACGTTGCCAGCCTTCTTATCTACCAAGTATCTAGGGTTGTTCCGCTTCAGCAACCGCTCTCCTCATAATCGAAGCACTTAGTCTCGGGTTTGGGTTCAACTTTGGGTTGCTTCACTAGAGCAGCAACTGACTTGCTATCCATGAAGTTTCCCTCCTTGCTCTAGCCCTTCTCGAAACTAGTGGTTTGACTAACCATCAACACTTGACGCTCCTTGTTGATTTCTACATTCGCGGTGTCAAACATCGCGAACAGCTCAGGATCATTATTTCTATCCCTGGTATTTTATAGTTCATCACCAAGTTCTAGTAGCTTAGTGACAGTGACTTGGAGAACTATATCAATCACTATCTTATCTGGAAGATCAACTCCCACTCGATTCAAGCGATTGTAGCACCCAGACAATCTGAGCACAGGCTCAACGATTGAGCTATTCTCTTTCATCTTGCAGGCAAAGAATCTTGTTGGAGATCTCATATCTCGCAACATGGGCACGAGCCTGAGATCCTAATTTCAGCTCTTAGAACATCTCATATGTTCCGTGACGTTCAAAACGTTTCGGAGCCTCAATTCTAAGCCGTAATGCATGACAAACTAAACTATCAAGTAGTCATCGAAACGTACCTGTCAGATGTTCACAACATCTACAGACGATGCTAGAGGGGTTGGTGCACCGAGCGGTGCATTAAGAACATAAGCCTTCTGTGCACCAATGAGGACAATCCTCAGATCATGGACCAAGTCCGCAACATTGCTACCATCATCTTTCAACTCTATTTCTCTTGGAACATATAAAAATTCAAGGGAGCTACAGCACGAGCAAGTAATCTACAACATAATTTGCAAAGACACTACTGACTATGTTCATGATAATGAGTTCAATTAATAACATTACCGAAGAACTCCCACTCAAATTGACATCCCTCCGGTCATTCGAGTGATACATGATCCAAATTCACCAACTCAAGTCCGATCATCATGTGAGTTGAGGTGGTTTCAATGGTGAACATCATCATGTTGATCATATCTACTATATGACTCATGTTCGATCTTTCGGTCTCTTTTGTTCCAAGGCCATGTCTGTACATGCTAGTCTCATCAAGTTTAACCCGAGTGTTCTACATGCGCAACACTGGCTTGCACCCGTTGTATGTGAACGTAGAGTCTATCACACCCGATCATCACGTGGTGTCTTGACACGACGAACTGTCGCAACAGTGTACACTCGGGGAGAACACAATTTATCTTGAAATTAAGTGAGGGATCACCTTATAATGCTACCGTCTTCCTAAGCAAAACAAGGTGCATAAAAGGATTAACATCACATGCAAATCATAAGTTACATGATATGGCCATGAACTTGTGCTTTTGAACTCCATCTTGAAAGCACCGGCATGATCTCCATCGTCACCGGCACGACAGCATGATCTCCATCAATGTGTCGCCATCAGGGTTGTCCCACCCATCATTCTTGTACTACTATTGCTACCATTTAGCGATAAAGTAAATCATTACATAGCGCTTAATGATTGACACACGGGTCATACAATAATTAAAGACAACCCTATGGCTCCTGCCGGTTGCCGTACTCGTCGACATGCAAGTCGTGATATTCTATACAAAACATTATCATCTCATACATCACATATATCTCATTATGTAATTGGCCATATCACATCACAACATACCCTACAAAAACAAGTTAGACATCCTCTAATTGTTGTTGCATGTTTTACGTGGCTACTACGGGTATCTAGCAAGAACAATTCCCACCTACGCAAAAACCACAACGCTGACACATAAGTTGCTTTTCAACCTTCTCAAGGACCGCCTTTGTCGAATCCGATCCAACTAAACTAGGAGAAACAGACACCCGCCATCCATCTTTGTGCAACGAGGTTACATGTCAGTCAATCGAACCGGTCTCTCATAAGCGTACGAGTAAGGTTGGTCCGGGCTGCTTCATCCCACAATAGCGCTAAACTAAAACACGACCAAGGGAGGAAGAAATCTAAGCATCAACGCCCACAAACTCTTTGTGTTCTACTCGAGATCTCATCTACACATAGACCTAGCTCATGATGCCACTATTGTGGAATGTTGCATGGGAAACAAAAAAATTCCTACGCACATGCAAGATCTATCCATGGTGATGAGCATCTACAAGAGGGAGAGTGAATCTACATACCCTTGTAGATCGCTAAGCGGGAAGCGTTAAGAAACGCGATTGGTGTAGTCGAACATCTTCGCGATCCAAATCGCCGAGCGTCCTGCGATCTCATCACGATCCATCCCACGATCCAATCATGATCCGTCCCATGAACTCATCATGATCCATCCCACGAACTCATCACGATCCGTCCCGTGATCTCTTCACGATCCGTCTCGCGATCTTGATCATGGTCCTTCCGATCTAGCACCGAACGGACGGCACCTCCGCGTTCAACACACGTACAGCTTGATGACGATCTCCACCTTCTTGATCCAGCAAGAGGGAGCGGAGAGGTAGACGAATTCTTCGACAGCGTGACGGCGCTGTGGCGATGGTGGTGGAGCAATTCCGGCACGGCTTCACCTAAGCACTGGAAAAAACCGATCTAGAGGAGAAACTATGCACTAGAGGAACGGGTAGCACGTGGCTGAAAATCTTGTGCCAAAACCCTAAAACCCTCTAGTATATATAGGAGGATAGGAGGAGGAGGCTTGGCTCCCAAGGATCCAGCCCTTGGGTTGGCCGAACCAGGAGGGAGGAGTCCTCCTCCTCCACTCCTAGTAGGATTAGGACTCCTTCCTAATTTAGCCCTTTTTGCCTTTTTCCACCTTTTTCCTTTTGGGATTTTTCTTTCTAGCCACATGAGCCCTTACTGGGACTTCCTCCAGCCCACTAAGGTCTGGTATTCATCCTGCCACAGCCCATGTAGGCTCTTGGGTCGAAATACCCCTCCCGATGGTCTCCCGATACACTACTGGCACTCCCGGTACACTACCGATGAGCCCGAAACTTTTCCGGCGACCAAAATAGGACTTCCTATATATCAATATTTACCTCTGAACCATTCCTAAGCTCCTCGTGACGTCTGGGATCTCATCCGGGACTCCAAACAACCTTCGGTCGCCACCATACATAACTCTATACTACCGAAACATCACCAAACCTTAAGTGTGCAGACCCTGCGGGTTCGAGAACTATGTAGACATGACCGAGACACCTCTACAGTCAATAACCAATAGCGGGACCTGGATGTCCATATTGGTTCCTACATATTCTATGAAGATCTTTATCGGTCGAACCTCTATGTCAAGGATTCAGTTAATCCCGTATGATGTTCCCTTTGTTCTTCGGTATGTTACTTGCCCGATATTCGATCGTCGATATGTCCATACCTAGTTCAACCTCATTACTGACAAGTCTCTTTAGTCATTCCATAATACAAGACCCCGTGACTAAAACTTAGTCACATTGCTTGCAAGGCTTATTGTGATGTTGTATTACCGAGTGGGTCCTGAGATACCTCTCCGTCACACGGAGTAACAAATCCCAGTCTTGATCCATGCCAACCCACAGACACCCTCGGAGATACCTGTAGAGCACCTTTATAGTCACCCAGTTACATTGCGACGTTTGATACACACAAGGTACTCCTCCGGTGTCAGTGAGTTGCATGATCTCATGGTCATAGGAACATATACTTGACATGCAGAAAACAGTAGCAATAAACTGACACGATCAAATGCTACGTTTGTAGTTTGGGTCTTGTCCATCACATCATTCTCCCAATGATGAGATCCTGTTACCAAATGACATCTCATGTACATGACTAGGAAACCATAGCCATCTTTGATCAACGAGCTAGTCTATTAGAGGCATACTAGGGACATGGTGTTGTCTATGTATCCACACATGTATCTAAGTTTCTGATCAACACAATTATAGCATGGATAATAAACGATTATCGTGAACAAGGAAATATGATAATAACTAATTTATTATTGCCTCTAGGGCATATTTCAAACACTTGCCGCCAGGGACACCGAAAGTACTTTTGGTCGGATTCAGCTTTATGTCGAATCGCCACAGATTGGCGAATGTCTCCGCCAAGTCAGCCAGCAGGTTAGAACCTTTGTGGGACTTGACCACTATATCGTCCATGTATGCCTCGACATTCCGAGGGATCTGGTCGAGTAAACATTTCCGAATCATGCGCATAAAAGTAGCGTCGGCGTTCTTGAGACCAAAAGGCATGGTGATGTAACAAAAACACCCGAATGGGGTGATGAAGGCTGTCTTTATTTCATCTGGGCCATACAGACGGATCTGATGGTACCCAGAATAAGCATCCAAAAACGATAAATGCTCACACCTTGCTGTCGAGTCAACAATTTGATCTATGTCGGGGAGCGGAAAATGATCTTTTGGGCACACCTTGTTGAGGTGTTTGAAGTCAATGCACATGCGTAACGACTTATCTTTCTTTGGCACCATCACAACATTCGAGAGCCACTCGGAGTGGTAAATATCCCGAATGAACTTGGCTTGCAAGAGACGGGGCACTTCTTCTCCGATTGCCTTGCGCTTCTCCGCCGCTGAGCGACGCATGCTCCCTGACGGGTTTGGCTTTCGGATCCACTCGCAGACGGTGCTCAACCAGCTCACTGGGAATCCCCGGCATGTCCGCAGGCTTCCATGCAAAGATATCCCAGTTCTCACGGAGGAACTGGATGAGCTCGGCTTCCTATTTACTGTCGAGTGTTGTTGAGATATTCGTCAGGGCAGCGATTGGATTCGTCGGGTGGATGTGTACCTTCTTCACTTCCCCTGCTGACTGAAATGCCGACTCGGAAGCCGGCTTCTTTGCACGGAGCAAATCGGCAGGGTCGGTGGTTTTCTTGTACTCCTCCAACTCTACCATAGCCATTTGTTGATCGGTGATCTTGGAGCCTTGCTGGAGTCATTCTTCAGCCCGCTGTCGATTGCCCGTGACCGTGATCACGCGCTTAGGGCCTGGCATTTTCAACTTGAGATACACATAACATGGTCGAGCTATGAAACGTGCATAAGCGGGTCGACCCAGAATGGCGTGGTAAGCACTCTTGAAATCCACGACTTCAAATGTCAACTTTTCTTTTTGGAAATTTTTTTCATCTCCGAACGCCACATCCAATGCTATCTGGCCGAGTGACTTGGCTTTCTTTCCTGGGATGACCCCGTGAAACTGCATGCTGCTCTCACTCAGACGGGACATCGGAATGCCCATCCCTTTTAGGGTATCCGCATAAAGAATGTTTAGGCCGTTGCCGCCGTCCATGAGGACATTTCTAAGTCGAGTCCCCTGCACCACTGGATCAACTACCAGAGCCTGTAGACCAGGAGTGGCCACATGAGTAGGATGGTCTGTCTGGTTGAATGTGATAGCATATTGGGACCATCTGAGGTAGGTTGGGGTATCGGGCACATCCATGTTGATTTCTCTGTTGATGACTTTCAGACGGCTCTTGCTCTCGACATCAGCAAAGATTACCAGTGTAGCAGTGACATCTGGTTATGTTTCCTTTTCCTCATCTTCATCTCCCTTCTCAGGAGATTTCTCACTTGGCTGGTCTCCCTTGAATTGCTAGATAAGGGTTCGACACTATCGAGTGGTGTGCTTGGGCAAAATCAGATTGCCTTTCGCATCTTTCCTCATGTGTATTACACACGGCTCATCCATGATATCAGTTCCTGACTGATTTTTCCCTTTCTTGGGGGCATACTGTGCTTTAGCTTTGCCCTTGTTCTTCGTCTGAGTCGCTAGTGCTGCCGCTTCTGCCTGAACTGGATCTTTAGCCTTTCGCTTCTGTTTCCGATTGTTGCTGCCGCCAGCCTCATTGACAACCGCCTTTCCTTTGCCGCTACAGAGGCGGTCTTCTTCCTCGCCATTGGCGTACCGAGTGGTGATTTCCATCATCTTGCCAAGTGAAATATCACCCGTCTGCCCAAACTTCAGGTACAATTCTCTGTATCTCACACCGGCCTTGAAAGCACAAACAACCTGGTGTTCTAACACATTCTCCACTGTATGATGCAGAGTGGAACATCGCTGAATATAATCCCGTAAAGTTTCATTGGGCTTCTGGACACAGTGTTGTAAGTCGACCAGACCTGCCGAACGCTTGAATGTGCACTCAAAGATTCGGACAAACACTCGCGCAAGATCCTCCCAGCAATGTATACTGGAAGGAGCTAGGCGATTCAGCCAAGCTTGAGCTAAACCATCCAACGTCAGGGGCAGGTGTTTCATTGCAACATTGTCATTTCCGCCACCAATTTGCACAGCCACTCGGTAATCATCTAACCAAGTCTATGGCTTTGTTTCCCCCAAAAACTTTCTAATTCCCGCCGCCATTCTAAAGTTGGGGGGATCTCTGCAGAACGTATGGCTCTGCTGAAACACTCGGGACCAGACACCACGGCTGAGCTTCCACTCGGAACATCTCTGTCATGTCCTTCTCTGTAGGCTCTGCCCTTGTCAATTCGCTTCTGAACAAGGTAGGCGCGAGCGTCAAAGCCCGCATCCCGCTCATCACCGAAGGAGCGCCTATCGTCCTGGCGCTGGGGCGCGTACGGACCACTCCACGGAGGAGTGGGCACTCGACGGTGGTCTTGACGGTGAAACTGATCTCTGACTTGCCCTTCACGGAAACCGCCACCCTGACGGCGCAAGGGCGATCTAAGGCTATGTGTCGACTGAACGGTCTCCGCCCTGGGTGAATTGTTGTGTATCCTGTTGCGGGACTGAGAAACTACTGAATTCTGACGCTGTGCTGCATCTAACAGTGCTCTGATCTGCATCATCCCTCTTCCAGCCTCTGACCAGGATGGCTGAATGGAATCCGCTATCCTAGCAACACCAAATTGTTAGTATGAATTCTCTGAATATTCATGATGCTAATGATATGCAAGGCCACAAGCTTGGGGATGCTATGTTTGATGAAGATGATATTTGTCATGGGAACGAGCCTGACAGTAGATGGTAGGGGTACGAAAGGAGAGGGCAGAGTCTTAGCTACGACGAGGATGTACACACGAATGCATGAGTTCAAGCCCCTCTCGTGGAGGTAACAGCCCTACGTCTCAGTGCTTCGGAGCTTATGTCGTGTGGAATATATGGATTACAATGTTTGCGAACCCTTGTGCAGGAGGGGAGGGGCGGATTATATAGAGTTCGCTGACCCTCATAATTGCCTAGCATCTAAGGGTCCAAATCGTGGGGTTAAAGTCTGCCATTACTGGTAACGTACGTAATAAAAGCTACTAATGACCATTGAACCAACGTCTGCCCATTGGGCTCTTGATGATGGCTCCTGGTCTTCTCGTGTCGAGTGAGCATGAGGTCTTCCGAGTGACACGCGACTGCCGAGTGAAGGAAGGAGTTTCCAAGTGGATATCTGTCGAGTGACTTTGAACGTCTCCAGGAATACACTCAGAAGTTCATGCTTGATCTTCAAGTTTTCCCATGCAGTGTCCTTAGGTATGGTATGTAGGACTTTTCTAGGACCCTAACCTAGGTACATATCCTCGTCAATATTTTTAGCCCCCCAAGTTTTGATGAGCAAAACTATTATGATTATGGCATGCCTCCTATCTATGATGATTATTGTAATGACACGTATGCTATAAATAGTAATGGTAACCATGAAACTTGTCATCATGATTTTAATATTCAAAGTGGTTATGTCAATCAAGTATGTCATGATAGTTATTTTGTTGAGTTTGCTCCCACTATTTTGAATGAGAGGAAAATTGCATTTGTGGAGAGTGACAAATTTTCTATGCTTATGCATCATGAAAATAATGATTTATGTGCTGGTTATATTGTGGAATTTCTTCATGATGCTACTGAAAATTATTATGAGGGACAAACATATGCTTGTAGGAATTGCAATAATATCAAGTTTCCTCTCTATGTGTTCAAAGTTTTGAAGTTATGCTTGGTTTGCCTTCCTCTGCTAGATGATTGTTGTTCCCATAAATTGTTTGTTCAAAAAATCCCTATGCATAGGAAGTGGATTAGGCTAAAATGTGCTAGTCATATGCTTCATGATACTCTCTTTGTGTTTCAATTCTTATCTTTTTTGTGAGCATCATTGAAATCATCATGCCTAGCTAAAAGGCATTACAGAAAAGCGCTTGTTGGGAGAGAACCCAACACTTTTACTTTCTGTTTTCATGTGTTCACATGATTAAGCTACTGTGGTAATCATGTTTTGTACCTTTTATTTCAATAAAGTTCCAAGTAAATCCTTTGGGATAGTGTGGATACTTGCTTGTTTGATTCTATGCAAAAACAGAAACTTTTGGGCCCAGTATATGAATTATCGGATTTTTACTGGAATGTCAAAAAAATCTGAAATTTCTAAAAAAAACTTTATATGCAAATTCCTTGAGTTTTCTTAATTTTTAAGAATTTTTAGGTTCAGGGAAGTTTGGTGATCATTCAGATCTTTACAGACTGTTTTGTTTTTGATAGATTCTGTTTTGCATGCATAGTTTGCTTGTTTCAAGTATTCCTATACCTTATATTGAGTAATATAAATTGTGGGAATGATGTAATACAGTACGTATCATGTAGGAACAATTATGAATCTTGTATTGACAATACCTAAGTGAATGATCTATATTTACTACACTAACCCATCATAGGAAGTTCCATTAAGTTTTGTGTGATTGAAGTTTTCAAGTTTTGGGTGAGACATCGATATGAGGAGAATAAGGAGTGACAAGAAACTAAGCATGGGTATGATAAAGGCACCCCAAGGTAATAGTAAAGGAAGACTCAAGTGTCTAAGCTTGGGGATGCCCCGGAAGGCATTCCCTCTTTTGTCTTGAACACTATCGATATATCTTACTTGGAGCTATATTTTCATTCGTCATATAATTTGAGTTTTGCTTGGAGCATAATTATATTTTGTTAATTTCTTTTATGTGTTATTTATAATCTTGTTTTTCAATAAAATCCTCCAAGAATTGCCTTAGGATGCTTGCATTGCATGTTTTGATGGCTGTTGTGTAAAAATAGAAACTTTGGTTGTAGTTTTTGAATTTTATTATTTTACTGGAACGTGGAAAGTTTCTGAAATTTTTACATAGTATGTTCATATAAATTTTATAGCATGTCCTAAATTTTCATAATTTTTTGAGTTACATAGTACACTTTTTTCATAAATTTCTACATACTGTTCTGTTTAGACAGATTGCTGTCATAGTTTTGTTAACGACTTATCCTATAGTTTTCATAGCCTACATTGGTAGATATAAATTGTGTAAATGATAGGATACAGTACCTAATATTTGAAAATTATTATGAAACTTGTCTTTTCAGTACATAAAGAGTTGATTTATTATTATGTGTACTAACCTATCTCACGAGTTCTTTTTGAGTTTTGTGTGGATGAAGTTTTTGAGAATAGGTGAAACCGTAGTATGAGATGATCGAACGAGATACAAAAGCTCAAGCTTGGGGATGCCCAGGGAACCCCAAGTAAATATTACAAGAACTCTCAAGCATCTAAGCTTGGCTATGCTATGCATCCCACCTCTCTCCATCAACAATTATCGGTTAGCCTATGTTGAGCCTAAATCTTTATTCGTTCACATGATGCGTGCTATTCTTGGAGTGCTATTTCTTCTTTTGATTGTTGTTTTAATAAAGTACTTAAGATCTAAAAATATTTATTGAGGGATAGAGAGTCCTCACATATCTCCTTAATTGTTTGACTACTCATATCCTTTGAGAGTAGCTTGTCATTTGCTCTAGTGCTTCACTTATATCTTTTCAGAGCATGGTGGTGTTATATTTTATAGAAATTATCAAAATTTCATACCTCACTTATATTATTAAATGAGTTTCTTAAAACAGCATGGTAATTTGTTTAGGTTCTGCTTTTAGTCCTAATACAATGGCCATCCAAGAGGGATATAATAAAAACTTTCATATTAAGTGCATTCAAAACTATGAGAAGTTTGATTCCGTGCATATAGTTTTGAGATAATAGAGATGGTAGTATGAGAGTCATGCTAGTGAGTAGTTGTGAATTGGAAGAGATACTTGTGTTAAATCTTGTGATTCCCATAGCATGCACGTATGGTGAACCGTTATGTAACGAAGTCAGAGCATGATTTGTTTAAGGATTATCGACCTTTGTGTGAGGGTCGGGAGCGCGGGATGGTTAACTCCTACCAACCTCTCCCCTAGGAGCATGCGTCTAATGCTTTGTTTGATAACTAACAGAATTTTGCAATAAGTATGTGAGTTCTTTATGACTAATGTTGAGTCCATGGATTATACACACTCTCACCCTTCCATCTTTCCTAGCCTCTCTAGTACCGCGCAACTTTCGTTGGTACACCAAACCCTCCTTCCTCAAAACAGCTACCATACCTACCTATTATGGCATTTCCATAGCCATTCCGAGATATATTGCCATACAACTTCCACCATGTAGGTTTTCATGATTTGCACCATCACTTCATATTGCATATAGAGTCATAATTTGTCATAGGTATCAAGTTGTAATTTCATTTTGAGTTATAAGTTAATAAAAGTGTGATGATTTTTCATTAATAGAGCATTGTACCGTGAGAGAAAAGGATGATGGAGGCTATGACTCCCTCACAAGTTGGGATGAGTATCAGGACTTTACAAAAAATAAAAGAGGCCAAAGAAGCCCACCAAAATAAAAAAATGAGAGAAAGAGAGAAGGGACAATTGCTACTACCCTTTTCCACACTTGTGCTTCAGAGTAGCACCATGATCTTCATGATAGAGAGTCTCCTATTTTGTCACTTTCATATAACAAGTGGATATTCATTATGCACAACCACTTAGTTTTCTTTTTGAGCTTTCATACACTTATTGCTCTAAGTGCATTTGTTGCATGGCAATCCCTACTCACTCACATTGATATCTATTGACGGGCATCTCCGTTGCCTGTTGATACGCCTAGTTGATGTGAGACTATCTTCTCCTTTTTCCCTTGCACCTCCTCCATATTCTATTCCACCTATAATGCTATATCCATGGCTCACGCTCATGTATTTCGTGAGAGTTGAAAAGGTTTGAGAACACCAAAAGTGTGAAACAATTGCTTGACTTGTTCATCGGGGTTGTGCATGATTTAGATACCTTGTGTGGGCAAGATGGAGCATAGCCAGACCATATGATTTTGTAGGGATAACTTTCTACGGCCATGTTATTTCAAAAGGACATGACTACCTTGTTGGTGTGCTCGAAGTATTACCATTTTTATGTGAATATTAGACTATTGTTTTGAATCTTACGGATCTGAATATTCATGCCACAATAAAGAATATTACATGGATAAATATCTTAGGCAGCATTCCACACCAAAAAATCTGTTTTTATCATTTACCTACTCGAGGATGAGCAGGAATTAAGTCTGGGATGCTGATACGTCTCCAACGTATCTATAATTTTTGCTTGTTTAATGTTGCTATATTATCATTCTTGGATGTTTTACAATCATTATACCACAACTTTATATTATTTTTGAGACTAACCTATTAACCAAGAGCCAAGTGACAGTTCCTGTTTTTTCTATGTTTTTGGGTTTTACAAAAAAGGAATATCAAACGGAGTCCAAACGGAATAAAAATTTATGGTGATTTTTTTTGGACCAGAAGAGACCCATGGAGCATCGGAGTTGGGCCAGAAGACCCACGAGGTAGTCACAAGCCTCAGGGGCGCGGCCACCCCCCCCCCCCCGGCCGCGCCCTGCAGGCTTGTGACTCCCTCGTAGCCCATCCTGACTTATTTCCACTGCCATAAATTCCTATAAATACCAAAAACCCCAACGCAGAACCTAAATCGAGAGTTCCGCCGCCGCAAGCCTCGAGAGCCACGAAAAACCAATCGGGAGCCCGTTCCGGCACCCTACCGGAGGGGGAAACCAACACCGGAGGCCATCTTCATCATGCCGGCGCTCTCCATGATGAGGAGGGAGTAGTTCACCCTCGGGGCTGAGGGTATGTACCAGTAACTATGTGTTTGATCTCTCTCTCTCTCATGTTCTTGAGATGGCATGATCTTTATGTACCGTGAGCTTTGTTGATATAGATTGAATCATATGCCTTTTCCCCTCTCTATCTTCTTGTGATGAATTGATTTTTCCCTTTGAAGTTTACTTATCAGATTGAATCTTTAAGGATTTAAGAACACTTGATGTATGTCTTGCGATGGGATATCCATGGTGACAATGGGATGTTCTATTGATCCACTTGATGTATGTTTGCTGATCAACTTGCGGGTTCCATGACCTTGGAAATTTATGCATAGGGGTTGGCACATGTTTTTGTCTTGACTTTCCGGTAGAAACTTTGGGGCACTCCTTGAAGTTCTGTATGTTGGATTGAACATGATGAATCTGAAATTATGTGATGCATATCGTATAATCAAGCCCATGGGTACTCTAGGTGACATTGGGGTATCTAGGTGACATTAGGGTTTTGCTTGATGTGTATCTTAAGGTGTTATTTTAGTATGAACTCTAGGCATGTTTGTGACACTTATAGGGACAGCCCATAAGATTGATCAGAAATGATAACTTTGAAGTGGTTTCGTACCCTACAATAATTTATTCATTAGTTCTCCGCTATTTGTGACTTTGGAGTGACTTTGGAGTGAACTCTTTGTCGCGCGACAGGTATTTACATATGATTCAACTATGCCAATATTGTTGAGAGAAATTGCACTAGTAAAAGTATGAACCCTAGGCCTTGTTTCTGAGCATTGCAATACCGTTTTTGCTCACTTTTGTTACTTGCTACCTTGCTGTTTTTATAATTTCAGATTACAAAAAACTATATCTACCATCCATATTGCACTTGTATCACCATCTCTTCGCCGAACTAGTGCACCTATACAATTTACCATTGTATTGGGTGTGTTGGGGACACAAGAGACTCTTTGTTATTTGGTCGTAGGGTTGTTTGAGAGAGACCTTATTCATCCTACGCCTCGCACAGATTGATAAACCTTAGGTCATCCACTTGAGGGAAAATTGTCATTGCCCTACAAAACTCTGTGCTTGGAGGCCCAACACGAGTCTACAAGAAGAAGGTTGTGTAGTAGACATCAAGCTCTTTTCTGGCACCGTTGCCAGGGAGGTGAGTGCTTGAAGGTATATCTTTAGATCTTGTAATCAAATCTTTTAGTTTCTTGTTTTTCACTAGTTTGGTTTTATAAAATAAAACTACAAAAAAATGGAATTTAGGTTGCCTCATATGCTTCATCTTTTTAATGTCTTTCGTGAAATTGATGGAAAGGAAAATTGTGCTCAAGTGTTAGAAGAAGAAGTTATTAAAATGTTTGGCACTAAATATTTGAGTGATGAGCGTGATAGTGATATTGTTAGCATGAATTCTCTGAATATTCATGATGCTAATGATATGCAAAGCCACAAGCTTGGGGATGCTATGTTTGATGAAGATGATATTTTTAGCCCCCCAAGTTTTGATGAGCAAAACTATTATGATTATGACATGCCTCCTATCTATGATGATTATTGTGATGACACACATGCTATAAATAGTAATGGTAACCATGAAACTTGTCATCATGATTTTAATATTCAAAGTGGTTATGTAGATCAAGTATGTCATGATAGTTATTTTGTTGAGTTTGCTCCCACTATTTTGAATGAGAAGAAAATTGCTTGTGTGGAGAGTGACAAATTTTCTATGCTTATGCATCATAAAAATAATGATTTGTGTGCTGGTTATATTTTGGAATTTATTCATGATGCTACTAAAAATTATTATGAGGGAGGAAGATATGCTTGTAGGAATTGCAATAATATCAAGTTTCCTCTCTATGTGTTCAAAGTTTTGATGTTATGCTTGTTTTGCCTTCCTATGCTAGATGACTCTTGTTCCAATAAATTGTTTGCTCACAAAATCCCTATGCATAGGAAGTGGGTTAGGCTTAAATGTGCTAGTCATATGCTTCATGATGCTCTCTTTGTGTTTCAATTCTTATCTTTTTTTGTGAGTATCATTGAAATCATCATGCCTAGCTAAAAGGAATTAAAGAAAAGTGCTTGTTGGGAGAGAACCCAACACTTTTACTTTCTGTTTTCATGTGTTAACATGATTAAGCTACTGTAGTAATCATGTTTTGTGCCTTTTATTTCAATAAAGTGCCAAGTAAATCCTTTGGGATAGTGTGGATACTTGCTTGTTTGATTCCGTTCAAAAACAGAAAGTTTTGCGTCCAGTATATGAATTATCTGATTTTACTGGAGCGTCAAAAAATACTTAAATTTTTTTAAAAAAACTTTATACGCAAATTCCTTGAGTTGTCCTAATTTTTAAGAATTTTTATATTCAGGGAAGTTTGGTGATCATTCAGATCTTTACAGATTGTTCTGTTTTTTGACAGATTCTGTTTTGCATGCATAGTTTTCTTGTTTCAAGTGTTCCTATAGCTTATATTGAGTAATATAAATTATGGGAATGATTTAATACAGTACATATAATTTGGGAACAATTATGAATCTTTTCTTGATAGTACCTAAGTGAATGATCTATATTTACTACACTAACCCATCTCACGAAGTTCCGTTAAGTTTTGTGTGATTGAAGTTTTCAAGTTTTGGGTGAGACACCGATATGAGGAGAATAAGGAGTGACAAGAACCTAAGCATGGGTATGCCCAAGTCACACCCAAGGTAATATTAAAGGAAGACTCAATCGTCTAAGCTTGCGGATGCCCTCGAAGGCATCCCCTCTTTCGTCTTCAACACTATCGGTATATCTTACTTGGAGCTATATTTTTATTTGTCACATAATTTGATTTTTGCTTGGAGCATCATTATATTTTGTTAATTTATGTTAGGTGTTATTTATAATCTTGTTTATCAATAAAAATCTCCAAGAATTGCCTTATGATGCTTGCATTGCATGTTTTGATGAGTGATGTGTAAAAACAGAAACTTTGGCTGTAGTGTTTGAATTTTTCTTATTTTACGGGAACATGGAAAGTTTCTGAAATTTTTACACAGTATTTTAATATAAATTTTATAGCATTTAATAAATTTAAATATTTTTTTGAGTTACATAAATACACCGTTTTCATAAATTTCTACAGACTGTTCTGTTTACACAGATTGTTGTCATAGTTTCGTTATTGACTGATCCTATAGTTTTCATAGCCTACATTGGTAGATATAAATTGTGGAAATGATAGTATACAGTACCTAATGTTTGAAAATTATTATGCAACTTGTCTTGTCAGTACATAAAGAGTTGATTTATTATTATGTGTACTAACCTATCTCACGAGTTCTTTTTGAGTTTTGTGTGGATGAAGTTTTTGAGAATAGGTGAAACCGTAGTATGAGAGGATTGAACGAGATACAAAAGCACAAGCTTGGGTATGCCAAGGGCACCCCAATTAAATATTCCAAGAACTCTCAAGCATCTAAGCTTGGGTATGCTACGCATCCCACCTCTCTCCATCAATAATTATCGGTTAGCCTATGTTGAGCTTAAATCTTTATTCGTTCACATGATGCATGCTATTCTTGGAGTGCTATTTTTATTTTCATTGATATTTGAATAAAGTACTTAAGATCTGAAAATATTTATTGAGCGATAGAGAGTCCTCACATAGCTCCTTAATTGTTTGACTACTCATATCCTCCGAGAGTAGCTTGTCATTTGCTCTAGTGCTTCACTTATATATTTTTAGAGCATGGTGGTATTATATTTTATAGAAATTATCGAACTCTCGTACCTCACTTATATTATTTTGAGAGTTTCTTAAAACATCATGGTAATTTGTTTAGGTTATGCATTTAGTCCTAATATAATGGCCATCCAAGAGGGATATAATAAAAACTTTCATATTAAGTGCATTAAAAACTATGAGAAGTTTGATTCCTTGCACATAGTTTTAAGATAATAGAGATGGTAATATGAGAGTCCTGCTAGTGAGTAGTTGTGAATTGGAAGATATACTTGTGTTAAAGCTTGTGATTCCCATAGCATGCACGTGTGGTGAATCGTTATGTAACGAAGTCGGAGCATGATTTGTTTAATGATTATCGACCTTTGTGTGAGGGTCGGGAGCGCGAGATGGTTAACTCCTACCAACCTCTCCCCTAGGAGCATGCGTCTAATGCTTTGTTTGATAACTAATAGAATTTTGCAATAAGTATGTGAGTTCTTTATGACTAATGTTGAGTCCATGGATTATACGCACTCTCACCCTTCCATCGTTGCTAGCCTCTCTAGTACCGCGCAACTTTCGCTGGTGCACCAAACCCTCCTTCCTCAAAACAGCTACCATACCTACCTATTATGGCATTTCCATAGCCATTCCGAGATATATTGCCATACAACTTCCACCATGTAGTTTTTCATGATTTGCACCATCACTTCATATTGCATATAGAGTCATACTTTGTCATAGGTATCGAGTTGTAATTTCATTTTTGAGTTATAAGTAAATAAAAGTGTGATGATTTTTCATTAATAGAGCATTGTATCGTGAGAGAAAAGGATGATGGAGGCTATGACTCCCTTACAGCTTGGGATGAGTATCCGGACTTTACAAAAAATAAAAGAGACCAAAGAAGCCCACCAAAATAAAAAAAATGAGAGAAAGAGAGAAGGGACAATTGCTACTACCATTTTCCACACTCGTGCTTCAAATAGCACCATGATCTTCATGATAGAGAGTCTCCTATTTTTTCACTTTCATATAACTAGTGGATATTCATTATGCACGACCACTTAGTTTTCTTTTTGAGCATCCATACACTTATAGCTCTAAGTGCATTTGTTGCATGGCAATCCCTACTCACTCACATTGATAACTATTGATGGGCATCTCCATAGACCTTTGATACGCCTAGTTGATGTGAGACTATCGTCTCCTTTTTCCCTTGCACCTCCTCCATATTCTATTACACCTATAATGCTATATCCATGGCTCACGCCCATGTATTGCGTGGGAGTTGAAAAGGTTTGAGAACACCAAAAGTGTGAAACAATTTCTTGACTTGTTCATCGAGGTTGTGCATGATTTAGATACCTTGTGTGGGGAAGATGTAGCATACCTAGACCATATGATTTTGTAGGGATAACTTTCTAAGGCCATGTTATTTCAAAAGGACACGACTACCTTGTTGGTATGCTCGAAGTATTACTATTTTTATGTCAATATTAGACTATTGTTTTGAATCTTACGAATCTGAATATTCATGCCACAATAAAGAATATTACATGGATAAATATGTTAGGCAGCATTCCACACCAAAAGTTCTATTTTTATTACTTACCTACTCGAGGATGAGCAGGAATTAAGTCTCGGATGCTGATACGTCTCCAATGTATCCATAATTTTTGCTTGTTTCATGTTGATATATTATCATTCTTGGATGTTTTACAATCATTTTACCACAACTTTATATTATTTTTGAGACTAACCTATTAACCTAGAGCCTAGTGCCAGTTCCTGTTTTTTCTGTGTTTTTGGGTTTTACAGAAAAGGAATATCAAACGGAATAAAATTTTATGATGATTTTTTTGGACCAGAAGAGACCCACGGAGCATCGGAGTTGGGCCAGAAGACCCACGAGGCAGTCACAAGCCTCAGGGGCGCAGCCACCCCCTTGGGCGTGCCCTGCAGGCTTGTGACTCCCTCGTTGCCCATCCTGACTTATTTCCACCGCCATAAATTCGTATAAATACTAAAAAAAACACGCAGAACCTAGATCAGGAGTTTCACTGCCGCAAGCCTCTAGATCCATGAAAAATTAATCGGGAGCCCGTTCCGGCACCCTCCCGGAGGGGGAAACCATCACCGGAGGCCATCTTCATCATCTCGGTGCTCTCCATGATGAGGAGGGAGTAGTTCACCTTCGGGGATGAGGGTATGTACCAGTAGCTATGTGTTTGATCTTTCTCTCTCGTGTTCTTGAGATGGCATGATCTTGATGTACCGCGAGCTTTGTTGATATAGATTGAATCATATGGTTTTCCCCTCTCTATCTTCTTGTGATGAATTGAGTTTTCCCTTTCAAGTTTACTTATCGGATTGAGTGTTTACGGATTTAAGAACACTTGATGTATGTCTTCGTGATCAACTTGCGGGTTCCATGACCTTGGGAATCTATGCATAGGGGTTGGCACACGTTTTTTGTCTTGACTTTTCGGTAGAAACTTTGGGGAACTCCTTGAAGTTCTTTGTGTTGGATTGAACATGATGAATCTGAAATTATGTGATACATATCGTATAATCAAGAACACGGGTACTCGAGGTGACATTGGGGTATCTAGGTGACATTAGGGTTTTGCTTGATGTGTATCTTAAGGTGTTATTTTAGTACGAACGCTAGGGCTGTTTGTGACACTTATAGGGACAACCCATAAGATTGACCAAAAAAGATAACTTTGAGGTGGTCTCGTACCCTACAATAATTTCTACATTAGTTCTCTGCTATTTGTGACTTTGGAGTGAACTCTTTGTCACATGAGAGGTATTTACATATGATTCAACTATGCCAATATTGTTGAGAGAAATTGCACTAGTGAAAGTATGAACCCTAGGCATTGTATCTAAGCATTGCAATACCACTTTTGCTCACTTTTGTTACTTGCTGCCTTGCTGTTTTTATAATTTAAGATTACAAAAAACTATATCTACCATCCATATTGCAGTTGTATCACCATCTCTTCGTCGAACTAGTGCACCTATACAATTTACCATTGTATTGGGTGTGTTGGGGACACAAGAGACTCTTTGTTATTTGATTGCAGGGTTGTTTTAGAGGACCATCTTCATCCTACGCCTCCTGCGGATTGATAAACCCTAGGTCATCCACTTGAGGGAAAATTGTCATTGTCCTACAAAACTCTGCGCTTGGAGGCCCAACACGAGTCTACAAGAAGAAGGTTGTGTAGTAGACATCATAACCCAACACTTTTACCTTATGTTTTGATGTGTTCAGATGATTAATATACTGTAGTAATCATGTTTTGCGTCTTTTATTTCAATAAAGTGCCAAGTAAAGCCTTTAGGATAGTGTGGATACTTGCTTGTTTGATTTTGTGCAAAAACCGAAAGTTTTGCGTCGAGTATATGAATTATCTGATTTTACTGGAGAGTCAAAAATTCTGAACTTTTTAAACAACATTTCTATGCAAAATTTTTAATATTTCCTAATTTTTCATAATTTTTAGATTCAGTAAAGTATGGAGATCATTCAGATCTTTACAGACTGTTCTGTTTTTGACAGATTCTGTTTTGCATGCATAGTTTGCTTCTTTCAAGTGTTCCTATAGCTTATATTGAGTAATATGAATTCTGGTAATGATGTAATATAGTAGGTATCATGTGGGAAAATTATGAATATTGTCTTGACAGTACCTAAGTGAATGATTTATCTTTTCTATGCTAATCCTTCTCACGAAGTTCCATTAAGTTTTGTGTGATTGAAGTTTTCAAGTTTTGGGTGAGACACCGATATGAGGAGAATAAGGAGTGACAAGAACCTAATATTGGGGATGCCCAAGTCACCCCCAAATTTATATTCAAGGAAGACTCAAGCGTCTAAGCTTGGGGATGCCCCGGAAGGCATCCCCTCTTTCATCTTCAACACTGCCGGTATATCTTACTTAGACCTATATTTATATTCGTCACATAGTATGAGTTTTGCTTGTAGCGTCATTATAATTTTTTGTTCTCTTTTAGGTGTTATTTATAACATTTTTTTCAATAAAAATTCCCAAGAATTGCCTTTAGGATGCCTGCATTGCATGTTTTTATATGTGCTGGGTAAAAACAGAAACTTCTGCTGTAGTGTTTGAATTTTCATATTTTACTGGAACGTGGAAATTTTCTGAAAGTTGTACACGGTATTTTCATATAAATTATTTAGAATTTCCTAAATTTTCATAATTGTTTGAGTTACAGAAGTACACTGTTTTCATAAATTTCTAGAGACTGTTCTGTTTGGACAGATTGCTGTCATATTTTTGTTACCTACTTATCCTAAAGTTTCCATAGCCTATATTGGTAGATATAAATTGTGGAAATGATAGTATACAGTACCTAATGTTTGAAAATTATTG
Source organism: Hordeum marinum (assembly GCA_022496015.1). Lineage (NCBI taxonomy): Eukaryota > Viridiplantae > Streptophyta > Magnoliopsida > Poales > Poaceae > Hordeum > Hordeum marinum. Next base: position 115,051,923 of record CM039674.1, on the reverse strand, counting down.
TGCAACTTGTCTTGGCAGTACATAAAGATTTGATTTATTATTATGTGTACTAACCTATCTCATGAGTTCTTTTCGAGTTTTGTGTGGATGAAGTTTTTGAGAATAGGTGAAACCATGATATGAGAGGATTGAACAAGATACAAAAGCTCAATATTGGGGATTCATAAGGCAACCCAAGTAAATATTTAAACAATTCTCAAGCATCTAAGCTTGGGTATGCTAAGCATCCCATCTCTCTTCATCAACAATTATCGGTTAGCCTATGTTGAGCCTAAATTTTTATTCGTTCACATGATGCGTCCTATTCTTGGAGTGATATTTTTTGTTTTGATTGCTGTTTAAATAAAATACCCATATCTTAAAATATTTATTTATATATATATATAGAGAGAGAGATAAAGTCCTCACATAGCTACTTAATTGTTTGACTACTCATTGATCTTCACTTATATGTTTTGGAGTAGTTTTGTCATTTACTCTCGTGCTTCACTTATATCCTATGAGTAAATGGTTGAATGAATTGAATATCATAAATCTGAAATTATATATGTTTTATATGCTTATCCCATGGGGAGTAATGAGTTCACATATAAGAAGTATAGGTTGTAAAATTTATTGAAAGTTAGCAAACACCGCATTGGTCACTTGAACAATTCATGAAAGAATATTGAAGGAAGAGAGATTTCACATATAAATATACTATCTTGGACATCTTCTATGGTTGTTAATACCCATTAATTATTTTCAAACTTGAGCAAATTAGTTGAAGTTTGACAAGGAAGACAATGTAATGAGTTATGCTTGGGTATATTTTTAACAGAAGTTATATTGTTGTGGATCCTCCAACATGTGGTGCTTGCTTCCACCTCATACTAGCCAAAACTTCCGCACCAACTAGAAATACTACTTGTGCATCCAAACACCCTTAAACCCAAAGTTTTTCCATATGAGTCCACCATACCTACCTATATGCGGTATTTACCTGTTGTTCCAAGTAAATTTGCATGTGCCAAACTCTAAACCTTCAAATAATATTCTGTTTTGTATGTTCGAATCGCTCACATAGTGACTAGGGGCTGTCAGTATCTTCCATGCTAGGTGGGTTAATCTCACGATATGTGTTGATTCACTATCATTCACGAGAAAGTGGCTGCTATTCGGGATGGCCAGTTCCATGCTCAAAAATCAAATCAATATATAATGAAACAAAACTCCCCCAGGATTGTTGTTTGTATGGACGGTACCCGTGGATTTGGCTTGCCGTGGAGTGTGATTGATTGGTGGAGGGGGAGTAAAAACTTTACCATTCTATTTGGGAACTGCCTATAATGTATCTAGCATGGAAGATACAGAGATCTCTCGGTTGTTATGGTGACAATGAAAGCATACCGCTCAAAATTATTATTCATCTCTGTTTTAAAAGCTTGAGATCTGGCACCTCTGCAAATCAATGCTTCCCTCTGCGAAGGGGCTATATTTTACTTTCTAGTACTTAAATTTATACAAGAGTCATGGTGATCTTCACCGCTTCCTATATTTTGCCTTTTTCTCTTGGCAAACATCATGTGGTGGGGAAAGATCCAAGCATATATGGCCATTCAAATATATTTGATGATGAATTATTATTGTTGACAATTACCTATATGATAAATAAGTTGGGAGGCAAAACTTTAAGCCCCTATCTTTATCTATGTTTGACGGATGCCATTTGCTCTAAAAATATGCTTTGAGTGTTAGCAATCATGGAAGACTATATGATAGTTGAGTATGTGGAATTTGCTAAATCAAAACTCTTACATAGACCCTTCCTGAAAATAAGATGAATTGCAATTGTTTGGTGACTAAAAGCATAGTTTGTTAGTTTTCAAGAAACTTTATGGTCTATACTTTAACATGCGAATAGCTTGTTACTTCATCATGAGAAGTTTTATGAGATGAGCTACTATTTATGATATTTAATGATGCTAGAGAAAGTGTTTGCAACTATCATTGATCAAACTTGTGCACTTGCTAGCATTCACACTTCATAAATTATTTCTTTTATCATTTACCTACTCGAGGACGAGGAAGAATTAAGCTTGGGGATGCTGATACGTCTCCAACGTATCTATAATTTATGAAGTACTCATGCCATGTTTATAATAATTCTATATGATTTTGGTATGATTTTATTAGAACTAACCCGGACTGATGCTGTTTTCAGCAGAACTACCATGCTGTCGTTTTTGTGCAGAAATAAAAGTCCTCGGAATGGGCTGAAAATTTACAGAGAATATTTTTGGAAAATATAAAAAATACTGGAGTGAAAATATACCAGAGAAGAGTCCCGAGGGACTCACAAGCCACCATGGCGCGACCACCCCCCTGGTCGCGCCTAGCTGGCTTGTGACCTCCTCGAGAACCTTCTGGACGTGGGACCAACGTCAAATACTCCTATAAAAACCCAAACCTCTAGAAAGAAACCTAGATCGGGAGTTTCGCCGCCGCAAGCCTCTAGAGCCACGAAAAACCAATTGGGAGCCCCTTCCGGCACCCTGCCAGAGGGGGAAACCATCACCAAAGGCCATCTTCATCATCCCGGCACTCTCCATGACGAGGAGGGAGTAGTTCACCCTCGAGGCTGAGGGCATGTACCAGTAGCTATGTGTTTGATCTCTCTATCTCTCTCTCTCTCTCGTGTTCTTTAGATGACACGATATTTATGCACCGCGAGCTTTATTGATATAGATGAATCATATGGAGATTTCCCCTCTCCATCTTCTTATGATGAATTGAGTTTTCCCTTTGAAGTTTTCTTATCGAATTGAGTCTTTAAGGATTTGAGAACACTTGATGTATGTCTTGCGATGGGATATCCATGGTGACAATTTAACTGATCCACTTGATGTATGTTTTGGTGATAAACTTGAGGGTTCCGTGACCTTGGGACTCTATGCATAGGGGTTGGCACATGTTTTCATCTTGAATCTCCGGTAGAAACTTTAGGGCACTCTTTGAAGTTCTTTGTTTTGGATTGAACATGATGAATCTGAAATTGTGTGATGCATATCGTATAATCAAGCCCATGGGTACTTGTGGTGACATTGGAGTATCTAGGTGACATTAGGGTTTTGGTTGATGTGTATCTTAAGGTGTTATTTTAGTACAAACTCTAGGGCCGTTCGTGACACTTATAGGGATAGCTCATAAGACTAATCAGAAAAGATAACTTTGAGGTGGTTTCGTACCCTACAATAATTTCTTCGTTAGTTCTCCGCTATTTGTGACTTTGGAGTGAACTGTTTGTTGCACAAGAGGTATTTACATATGATTCAACTATGTCAGTATTGTTGAGAGAAATTGCACTAGTGAAAGTATGAACCCTAGGCCTTGTTTTCAAGCATTGCAATACCGTTTTTGCTCGGTTTTGTTACTTGCTACCTTGCTGTTTTTATTTTTTCAGATTACAAAAACACACACACACATATATATATATATATGTATATATATATATCATCCATATTGCACTTGTATCACAATCTCTTCGCCGAACTATTGCACCTATACAATTTGCCATTGTATTGGGTGTGTTGGGGATGCAAGAGTTTCTTGTATTTGATTGCAGGGTTGTTGAGAGAGTCCATATTCATCCTACACCTCCCATGGATTGATAAACCTTAGGTCATCCACTTGAGTGAAAATTGCCACTATCCTGCAAAACTCTGCACTTGGAGGCCCAACACGAATCTACAAGAAGAAGGTTGCGTAGTAGACATCAATGCACCACACCACACACACACCCTAGGCTGGATACAAAGATGCCAAAAACAGCAACACCACCCCAACAAACTCCTAGCAAACATCATATGAAACACTAAGCACGACATGCAGTTGTTGGGGAACCACCGCGAAGAGGAGAAGCCGTGTATGACGAACAATGGGCTCCAAGACGGCAACTTCATCAAGGGAACGACACCGTAGCGTTGCCACCGCGCAATACAAGGATTAGGGTTTCCCTCGGATCACAACGGTGACAGATGAGATGACTCAACGGTGCCTTAAAGAAGGGGGCGACGCTAGAATGCCACCACTGTTGGCCTATCAAGATAGAACGGGTTTACACCCTAGCCACCGGATTGAGATACGGACAACCGCAACGCCACCATTGAACGACACACTGTTGGAAATATGCCCTAGAGGCAATAATAAATTAGTTATTATAATATTTCCTTTTTCATGATAATCGTTTATTATCCATGCTATAATTGTATTGATCGGAGACTTAGATGCATGTGTGGATACATAGACAAAACCATGTCCCTAGTATGCCTCTAATAGACTAGCTCGTTGATCATAGATGGTTAAGGTTTCCTAACCATGGACATGAAATGTCATTTGATAACGGGATCACATCATTAGGAGAATGGTGTGATGGGAAAAGACCCAAACTACAAACGTAGCATATGATCGTGTCAGTTTATTGCTACTGTTTTCTGCATGTCAAGTATATGTTCCTTTGACCATGAGATCATGTAACTCACGGACACCGGAGGAGTGCCTTGTGTGTATCAAATGTCGCAACGTAACTGGGTGACGATAAAGGTGCATTACAGGTATCTCCGAAGGTGTCTGTTGGGTTGGCATGGATCAATACTGGGATTTGTTACTCCGTGTGACGGAGAGGTATCTCAGGGCCCACTCGGTAATACAACATCACAATTAGCCTTGCAAGCAATGTGACTAAGTGTTAGCCACGGGATCTTGTATTACGGAACGAGTAAAGAGACTTGCCGGTAACGAGGTTGAACTAGGTATACAGATACCGACGATCGAATCTCGGGCAAGTAACATACCGAAGAACAAAGGGAACATCATACAGGATTAACTGAATCCTTCACATAGAGGTTCGACCGATAAAGATCTTCATAGAATATGTAGGAACCAATATGGGCATCTAGGTCCCGCTATTGGTTATTGACCGTAGAGGTGTCTCGATCATGTCTACATAGTTCTCGAAGCCGCAGGGTCTGCACACTTAAGATTTGGTGACGTTTCTGTAGTATAGAGTTATGTATGGTGATGACCGAAGGTTGTTCGAAGTCCCGTATCAGATCCCGGACGTCACTACGAGCTCCGGAATGGTCCGGAGGTAAAGATTCATATATAGGAAGTCCTATTCTGGTCGCCAGAAAAGTTTCGGGCTCATCGGTAGTGTACCGAGAGTGCCGGTAGTGTACCACGAGACCATCGGGAGGGGTATTTCGACCCAAGAGGCTCCATGGGCTGCGGGAGAGTGTTTACCAGCCCTTGGTGGGCTGGTAGAAGTCCCACACAAGGCCCATGCAGTTTGGGAAAAAAGGCCCAAAGAGAAAAGGTGGGAAAAGAAAAAAATAGGGTGAATCCTGGTCCTACTAGGATTGGAGGTGGAGTCCACCTCCTCCACCTGGTTCGGCCAACTCCTTGGAGGCTTGGCCCTTGCGACAAGCCTCCTCCTCTCTTCCTATTATATATACTAGAGGTTTTAGGATTTTTGCACAGAATTTTTAGCCACGTGCTGCCCGTTCCTCCAGTGCATAGTTTCTCCTCTAGATCGGATTTCTGCAGTGCTTAGGCAAAGCCCTGCTGGAATACCTCAACCACCATCGTCGGAGCACCGTCACGCTGCCGGAGAACTCTTCTACCTCTCCGCTCCCTCGTGCTAGATCAAGAAGGCGGAGATCGTCATCGAGCTGTACGTGTGCTGAACGCGGAGGTGTCGTCCGTTCGGCGCTAGATCGGAAGGACCGTGATCAAGGTCGCGAGACGGATCGTGATGAGTTCGCGGGACGGATTGTGATTGGATCATGGGACGGATCGTGATGAGTTCGTGGGACGGATCGTGATGAGATCGTGGGACGCTCGGCGATTTGGATCGCGAAGATGTTCGACTACACCAACCGCGTTTCTTAACGCTTCCCGCTCAGCGATCTACAAGGGTATGTAGATCCACTCTCCCTCTCGTAGATGCTCATCACCATGGATAGATCTTGCATGTGCGTAGGAATTTTTTTCTTTCCCATGCGACGTTCCCTAACGGTGGCATCATGAGCTAGGTCTATGTGTAGATGAGATCTCGAGTAGAACACAAAAGGTTTGTGGGCTTTGATGCTTAGATTGCTTCCTCCCTTGGTCGGATTTTGGTTCAGCGGTATTGTGAGATGAAGCGGCCCAGACCAACATTACTCGTACGCTTACGAGAGACCGGTTCCCTCGACCGCAACTTCTTGCGTAGATGGCTTGCGGGTCGCAGTTTCTCTCACTTTAGTTGGATCAGATTCGACAAAGGCGGTCCTTGAGAAGGTTGAAAAGCAACTAGTGTATCACCATTGTGGTTTTTTCGTAGATGAGCATTGTTCTTGCTAGATACCCATAGCAGCCACGTAAAACATGCAACAACAATTAGAGGACGTCTAACTTGTTTCTGCAGGGTATGTTGTGATGTGATATGGCCAATTACATGATGTGATATATGTGATGTATGAGATGATCATGTGATGTATAGATTATCACGACTTGCATGTCGTTGAGTACGGCAACCGGCAGGAGCCATAGGGTTGTCTTTAATTATTGTATGACCTGCGTGTCAATCATTAAGCGCTATGTAATGCTTTACTTTATCGCTAAATGGTAGCAATAGTAGTAGAAGCATGTTGGGCGCGACAACCCCGATGGCGACACGTTGATGGAGATCATGGTGTCATGCCGGTGACGATGGAGATCATGCCGGTGCTTTCATGATGGAGATCAAAAGCACAAGTTCATGGCCATATCATGTCATTTATGATTTGCATGTGATGTTAATCCTATTATGCACCTTGTTTTGCTTAGGACAACGGTAGCATTATAAGGTGATCCCTCGCATACCAAGATAAATTGTGTTCTCCCGAGTGTGCACCGTTGCGAAAGTTCTTCGTGACGAGACCCCATGTGATGATTGGGTGTGATAGACTCTACGTTCACATACAACGGGTGCAAGCCAGTGTTGCACATGCAGAACACTCGGGTTAAACTTGACGAGCCTAGCATGTACAGACATGGCCTCGGAACACAAGAGACCGAAAGGTCAAACATGAGTCATATAGTAGATATGATCAACATGATGATGTTCACCATTGTAACCACCTCAACTCACGTGATGATCAGACTTGAGTTGGTGAATTTGGATCATGTATCACTCGGATGACCAGAGGGACGTCAATTTGAGTGGGAGTTCTTAAGTAATTTGATTAATTGATCTCATTATCATGAACATAGTCAGTAGTGTCTTTGCAAAATTATGTTGTAGATTACTTGCTCACGCTGTAGCTCCCTTGAATTTTTATATGTTCCTAGAGAAATAGACTTGAAAGTTGATGGTAGCAATATTGCGGACTGGCTCCGTGATCTCAGGATTGTCCTCATTCCTGCACAGAAGGCTTATGTCCTTAATGCACCGCTCGGTGCGCCAACCCCTCTAACATCGTTTGTACATGTTGTGAACATGTGACAGGCACGTTCTGATGAATACTTGATAGTTTAGTGCGTCATGCATTACGACTTAGAATTGAGGCACCGAAACGTTTTGAACTTCACGGAACATATGAGATGTTCTAAGAGCTGAAATTAGGATCTCAGGCTCGTGCCCGTGTTGCGAGATATGAGATCTCCACCAAGATTCTTTGCCTGCAAGATGAAGGAGAATAGCTCAATCATTGAGCATGTGCTCAGATTGTCTAGGTGTTACAATCGCTTGAATCGAGTGGGAGTTGATCTTCCGGATAAGATAGTGATATATATAGTTCTCCAAGTCACTGTCACTAATCTACTAGAACTTGGTGATGAACTATAAAATGCCAGGGATAGAAATAATGATCCCTGAGCTATTTACGATGTTTGACACGACGAAGGTAGAAATCAGGAAGGAACGTCAAGTGTTGATGGTTAGTCAAACCACTAGTTTCGAGAAGGGCAAGAGCAAGGAGGGAAAATTCATGGATAGCAAGTTAGTTGCTGCTCCAGTGAAGCAACCCAAAGTTGAACTCAAACCCGAGACTAAGTGCTTCGATAATGAGGAGAGCGGTCGCTAAAGCGGAACAACCCTAGATACTTGGTAGATAAGATAGGCTGGCAACATCGACAAAAGTATATTTGATATACGTTTTAATGATGTGTACCTTGCGAGTACTCCTAGTAGCACCTGGGTATTGGATATCGGTTCGATTGCTAAACGTTTCTAACTCGAAATAAAAGCTACAAACGGAGCACTAGTTAAGGGTGAGGTGACGATGTGTGTTGGAAGTGTTTCCAAGATTGATGTGATCAACATCGCACGCTCTCTCTACCTTCGGGATTAGAGACAAACCTAAATAAATGTTATTTGGTGTTTTGCGTTGAGCATGAACGTGATTAGATCGTGTTTCTTGCAACACGGTTATTCATTTAAGTTATAGAATAATGGTTATTCTCTTTACATGAATAATACCTTCAATGGTCATGCACCCAGTGAGAATGGTTTGTTGAATCTTGATCATAGTAATACACATGTTCATAACATTGATGCCAAAAGATACAAAGTTAATAATGATAGTACCACATACTTGTGGCACTGCCGCTAAATGTCATATTGGTATAAAGCGCATGAAGAAACTCCATGCTGATGGATCTTTGGACTCATTCGATTTCGAATCGGTTGAGACATGCGAACCATGCCTCTTGGGCAAGATGACTAAGGACCCCGTTTCCAGATGGATGGAGCGGGCAAGTGATTTATTGGAAATGATACATGTTGATGTATGCAATCCAATGAGTCTTGTAGCGGGCGGTGGATATCGTTATTTTCTTACCTTCACCAATGATTTGAGTAGATATAGTGTATATTTACTTAATGAAACACAAGTCTAAATCGTTTAAAAGGTTCAAGCAAATTCAGAGTGAAGTTTAAGATCATCATGACAAGTAGATAAAAATGTCCGCGATATGATCGTGGAGGTGAATATCTGAGTTACGAGTTTGGCATACAACTTTAGACAATGTGAAAGTTGTTTCACAACTCACGCCACCTGGAACACCATAGTTTGATGGTGTGTCCGAATGTCATAGTCGTACTCTATTGGATATGGTGTGTGCTATGATGTCTCTTATCGTTTTGCTACTATAATTTTGGGGTTATGCATTAGAGACAACTACTTTCACTTTAAATAGGGCACCATCTAAATCTGTTGAGATGACACCGTGTGAATTAGGGTTTGATAGAAACCCAAGCTGTCATTTCTTAATGTTTGGGGCTACGATGCTTGTGTGGAAAATGTTTTCACCTAATGAGCTCGAACCCAAAGCGGACAAATGCATCTTCATAGAATACCCTAAGAATAGTTGGGTAAACCTTCTATCTCAGATCCAAGCATAAAGTGTTTGTTGCTAAAACTGGGTCCTTTCTCGAGAAAAAGTTTCTCTCGAAAGAATTGAGTGGGAGGAAGATAGAACTTGATGAGGTTGTTGCACCTTTGTTCAACCAGAGAGTACCGCAGCGCAGGAAGTTGTTTTCTGTGAAGCCTACGTTAGTTGAAGAGGAAGTAAATGTCGGAAATATGCCCTAAAGGCAATAATAAATTAGTTATTATCATATTTCCTTGTTCATGATAATTGTTTATTATCCATTCTATAATTGTATTGATCGGAGACTTAGAAGCATGTGTGGATACATAGACAAAACCATGTCCCTAGTATGCCTCTAATAGACTAGCTCGTTGATCAAAAGATGGTTAAGGTTTCCTAGCCATGGACATGAGATGTCATTTGATAACGGGGTCACATCATTAGGAGAATGATGTGATGGACAAGACCCAAACTGCAAACGTAGCATATGATCGTGTCAGTTTATTGCTACTGTTTTCCGCATGTCAAGTATGTGTTCCTATGACCATGTGATCATGCAACTCACAGATATCGGAGGAGTGCCTTGTGTGTATCAAACATCGCAACGTAACTGGGTGACTATAAAGGTGCTCTACAGGTATCTCTAATGGTGTCTGTTGAGTTGGCATGGATCGAGACTGGGATTTGTTACTCCGTGTGACGGAGAGGTATCTCGGGGCCCACTCGGTAATGCAACATCACAATAAGCCTTGCAAGCAATGTGACTAATTGTTAGTTGCGGGATCTTGTCTTACGGAACGAGTAAAGAGACTTGCCGGTAACGAGGTTGAACTAGGTATGGAGATACCGACGATCGAATCTCGGGCAAGTAACATACCGAAGAACAAAGGGAACGTTATACGGGATTAACTGAATCCTTGACATAGAGGTTCGACCGATAAAGATCTTCGTAGAATATGTAGGAACCAATGTGGACGTCCAGGTCCCGCCATTGGTTATTGGCCGTAGAGGTGTCTCAGTCATGTCTACATAGTTCTCGAACCCGCAGGGTCTGCACACTTAAGGTTTGGTGACGTTTCGGTAGTGTAGAGTTATGTATGGTGGTGACCGAAGTTTGTTCGGAGTCCCGGATGAGATCCCGGACGTCACGAGGATCTCCGGAATGGTCCAGAGGTAAATATTCATATATAGGAAGTCCCAGTTTGGTTTCCGGAAAAGTTTCGGGCTCATCGGTAGTGTACCGGGAGTGCCGGGAGTGTACCGGGAGTGCAAGTAGTGTACCGGGAGGCCTCTGGGAGGAGTATTTCGACCCCAAGAGGTCCATGGGCTGTGGGATAATAATAACCAGCCCTTAGTGGGCTGGGAAAACAGCCACAAAGGCCCATGGCGTAGGAGAGAAAGTCCTAAAGCAAAAAGTGGAAAATCAGCCAATAGGAGGCAATCCTACTCCAACTAGGATTGGAGGTGAAGTAGGATTGCTTCCCACCTCCTATTTCGGCCGACCCAAAGGCCTTGTCTGCCTCTCCTCTCCTCTCCTCCTATATATACTAGCTGATTGGGTGGTTTTTGGACAGAATTTCCGGCCACGTGCTACCCGTTCCACCGGTGCATAGTTTCTCCTCTAGATCGGTTTTCTGCAGCGCTTAGGCGAAGCCCTGCCGGAATTGCTCCACCACCATCACCAGAGCGCCGTCACGCTGCCGGTGAACTCTCTCTCTTCTCCACCTCCTCTTGCCGGATCAAGACGGTGGAGATCGTCATCAAGCTGCACGTGTGCTGAACGCGAAGGTGCCGTCCGTTCGGCGCTAGATCGGAAGGACCGTGATCGAGATCGCGAGACGGTTCGTGATGAGATCGCGGAACGGATCGTGATGAGTTCGCGGGACAGATCGTGATCAAGATTGTGAGACATATCGTGATGAGATCGCGGGACGGATCGTGATGAGTTCACGGGACGGATCGTGATTGGATCGCGGGACGGATCGTGATGAGATCGCGGGACGCTTGGCGATTTGGATCGCGAAGATGTTCGACTACACCAACCGCGTTTCTTAACGCTTCCCGCTTGGCGATCTACAAGGGTATGTAGATCCACTCTCCCTCTCGTAGATGCTCATCACCATGGATAGGTTTGCATGTGCGTAGGAAATTTTTTGTTTCCCATGCGACGTTCCCCAACAGTGGCATCATGAGCTAGGTTGATGGTTCGATGAGATCTCGAGTAGAACACAAAATGTTTGTGGGCATTAATTCTTAGATTGCTTCCTCCCTTGGTCGGATTTTGGTTCAGCGGGATTGTGAGATGAAGCGGCCCGGACCAACATTACTCGTACGCTTACGAGAGACCGGTTCCCTCGACGCAACTTGTTGCTTAGATGGCTTGCGAGTGACAGTTTCTCTCACTTTAGTTGGATCGGATCCGACAAAGGCGGTCCTTGAGAAGGTTGAAAAGCAGTCTATGTATCACCGTTGTGGTTTATGCGTAGGTGAGAATCGTTCTTGCTAGATACCCGTAGCAGCCACGTAAAACATGCAACAACAATTAGAGGACGTCTAACTTGTTTTTGCAAGGTATGTTGTGATGTGATATGGCCAATTACATGATGAGATATATGTGATGTATGAGATGATCATGTGATGTATAGAATTTCACGACTTGCATGTCGTTGAGTACGGCAACCGGCAGGAGCCATAGGGTTGTCTTTAATTATTGTATGACCTGCGTGTCAATCATTAAGCGCTATGTAATGCTTTACTTTATCGCTCAGCGGTAGCAATAGAAGTAGAAGCAGGGCTGGTGCCACAACCCCAATGGCAACACATTGATGGAGATCAAAATGATGGAGATCATGGTGTTGTGCCGGTGACGATGGAGATCATGCCGGTGTTTCAAAGATGGAGATCTTAAACACAAGTTCATGGCCATATCATGTCACTTATGAATTGCATGAGATGTTAATCCTTTTATGCACCTTGTTTTGCTTAATACGGCGGTAGAATTATAAGGTGATCCCTCACTTCAATTTCAAGATGAACTGTGTTCTCCCCGAGTGTGCACCGTTGCGAAAGTTCGTCGTGTTGAGACACCACGTGATGATCGGGTGTGATAGACTCTACGTTCACATACAACGGGTGCAAGCCAGATTTGCACGCGCAGAACACTCAGGTTAAACTTGACGATCCTAGCATGTACAGACATGGCCTCGAAACACAAAAGACCGAAAGGTCGAGCATGAGTCATATAGTGGATATGATCAACATAATGATGTTCCCCATTGAAGCCACCTTAACTCACGTGATGATCGGACTTGAGTTGGTGAATTTGGATCATGTATCACTCGAATGACCCAAGGCATGTCAATTTGAGTGGGAGTTCTTAAGTAATATGATTAATTGAACTCATTATCATGAACATAGTCAATAGTGTCTTTGCAAATTATGTTGTAGATTACTAGCTCGCGCTGTAGCTCCCTTGTATTTTTATATGTTCCTAGAGAAATAGAATTGAAATATGTTGGTAGCAAAATTGCGGAATGGGTCCGTGATCTGAGGATTGTCCTCATTGCTGCACAGAAGGCTTATGTCCTTAATGCACCGCTCGGTGCGCCACCCCATCTAGCGTCATCTGTAGATGTTATGAACCTCTGACAGGCACGTTTCGATGACTACTTGATAGTTTAGTGCGTCATGCATTACGGCTTAGAATTAAGGCTCCGAAACGTTTTGAACGTCACGGAACATATGAGATGTTCTAAGAGCTGAGATTGTGATCTCAGGCTCGTTCCCGAGTTGCGAGATATAAGATCTCCAACGAGATTCTTTGCCTGCAAGATGAAGGAGAATAGCTCAATCGTTGAGCATGTGCTCAGATTGTCTGGGTGCTACAATCGCTTGAATCGATTGGGAGTTGATCTTCCAGATAAGATAGTGATTGATGTTGTTCTCCAAGTCACTATCACTAAGCTACTAGAACTTGGTGATGAACTATAAGTTGCCAGGGATAGAAATAATGATTCCTGAGCTGTTCGCGATGTCTGACACCGCGGAGGTAGAAATCAAGAAGGAGCGTCAAGTGTTGATGGTTAATCAAACCACTAGTTTTGAGAAGGGCAAGAGCAAGGAGGGAAACTTCATGGATAGCAAGTCAGTTGCTGCTCCAGTGAAGCAACCCAAAGTTGAACTCAAACCCGAGACTCAGTGCTTATATTATGAGGTGAGCGGTCGCTAAAGCGGAACAACCCTAGATACTTGGTAGATAAGAAGGCTGGCAACATTGATCGAAGTATATTTGATATACGAGTTATTAATGTGTACCTTGCTAGTACTCTTAGTAGCACTTGGGTATTGGATACTGGTTCGGTTGCTAAATGTTAGTAACTCGAAATAAAAGCTACGGAATAAACGGAGAACTAGCTAAGGGTGAGGTGACGATATGTGTTGGAAGTGTTTCCAAGGTTGATGTGATCAACATCGCACGCTCTCTCTACCTTCAGGATTAGTGACGAACCTAAATAAATGTTATTTGGTGTTTTGCGTTGAGCATGAACATGATTAGATCATGTTTATTGCAATACGGTTATTCATTTAAGTTAGAGAATAATGGTTATTCTGTTTACATGAATAATACCTTCAATGGTCATGCACCCAGTGAGAATGGTTTGTTGAAATCTTGATCGTAGTAGTACACATGTTCATAACATTGATGTCAAAAGATACAAAGTTAATAATGATAGTACCACATACTTGTGGCACTACCGCTAAATGTCATATTGGTATAAAGCGCATGAAGAAATTCTATGCTGATGGATATTTGGACTCATTCGATTTCGAATCGGTTGAGACGCGCGAACCATGCCTCTTGGGAAAGATGACTAAAGGACCCCGTTGGATGGAGCGGGCAAGTGATTCATTGGAAATGATACATGTTGATGTATGCAATCTAGTGAGTCTTGTAGCGTGCAGTGGATATCGTTATTTTCTTACCTTCATTGATGATTTGAGTAGATATAGTGTATATTTACTTAATGAAACACAAGTCTGAATCGTTTGAAAGGTTCAAGCAAATTCAGAGTGAAGTTTAAAGATCATCGTGACAAGAAGATAAAAGTGACCGCGATATGATCGTGGAGGTGAATATCTGAGTTACGAGTTTGGCATACAACTTAAGACAATGTGAAATTTGTTTCACAACTAACGCCACCTGGAACACCATAGTGTGATGGTGTGTCCAAACATCATAGTAATGCTCTATTGATATAGTGCATACTGTGATGTCTCTTATCGTTTTACTACTATAATTTTTGGGGTTATGCATTAGAGACAACTAAATTCACTTTAAATAGGGCATCATCTAAATCCGTTGAGATGACACCGTGTGAATTATGGTTTGATAGAAACCTAAGCTGTCATTTCTTAATATTTGGGGCTGCAACACTTGTGTGGAAAATGTTTTCACCTAATGAGGTCGAACCCAAGGCGGGCAAATGCATCTTCATAGAATACCCTAAGATCAGTTGGGTGAACCTTCAATCTCAGATCCTAGTGCAAAGTGTTTGTTGCTTAAACGGATCCTTTCTCGAGGAAATGTTTCTCGCGAAAGAATTGAGTGGGAGGAAGATAGAACTTGATGAGGTTGTTAAACCTTTGTTCAACCAGAGAGTAGCGCAGCGCAGAAAGATGTTTCTATGAAGCCTACGTTAGTTGAAGAGGAAGTTAATGATGATGATCATGAAGCTTCAGGACCAAGTTACTATCGAACTTCGTAGGTCGACAAGGATGTGTACTGCTCCTAAGTGGTACGACAACCCTGTCTTGGAGGTCATGTTGTTGGACAACGATGAACCTACGAGCTATGGAGAAGCGATGATGGGCCCGGATTCCGACAAATGGTTGGAGGCCATGAAATCCGACATAGGATCCATGTATGAAAACCAAGTGTAGACTTTGGTAGACTTGCTCGTTGGACGGCAGGTCGTTGAGTACAAATGGATCTTTAAAATGAAGACAGACACTGATGGTGAATGTCACTATTTGTAAAGCTTGACTTGTTGCAAAGATGTTTGTGACAAGTTCAAGGAGTTGACTACGATGAGACTTTCTCACTCGTAGTGGTGCTAAAGTCTGTTGGAATTATGTTAGCAGTTGCTGTGTTTTCAATTATGAAATCTGGCAGATGGATGTCAAAACATCGTTTCCTTAACGGTTTACTTGAGGAAAGGTTGTATGTGATACAACCAAAAGGTTTTGTCAGGCCTAAGGCTGCTAAAAGGTGTGCAAGCTTCGGTGATCCTTCCATGGACTGAAGCAAGCATCTCGGAGTTGCAAAATACGCTTTGATGAGGTGATCAAAGTTTTGATGTTTATACAAAGTTTACGAGAAACTTGTATTTGCAATAAAGTGAGTGGGAGCACTATAGAATTTCTGATAAGTATATGTGGATGACATATTGTTGGTCAGAAATAATGTAGAGTTTCTGGAAAGCATAAAACGGTTATTTGGAAAGTGATTTTCAAAGGAAGACCTGGATGAAGCTACCTAATTGTTGAGCATCAAAATCTATGGAGATAGATCAAGATGCTCGATGAGACTTTCAATGAGTGCATACCTTGACAAGATTTTGAAAGAGTTCAAAATGGATCAGTCAGAGAAAGAGTTCTCGCCTGATTTGTAAGGTGTGAAAGTTGAGTGAGACTCAAAGCTCGACAACGGCAGAAGAAAGAGAAAGGACGAACGTCGTCCCCTATGCCTTAGCCATAGGCTCTATATTATGCCATGTTGTGTACCGCACCTGTGTGTGCCTTGCCATGAGTCCGTCAGGGGGTACAAGAGTGAACCAGGAGTGGATCATTGGACAGCGGTCAAGATTATCCTCAGTAACTAAGAGACTGAGGAGATGTTTCTCGATTATGGAGGTGATAAAGAGTTCATCGTAAGGAGTTACGTCGATACAAGCTTTAACACTAATCCGGATGACTCGTAGTAGCAATCTGGATACGTATAGTGGAGAAGCCATTTGGAATAGTACCGAGCGGAGTGTGGTAGCAGTGTTTACAGTTTGACATAGGTATTTGCAAAGTGCACATGGATCTAAATGTTATAGACCCGTTGACTATAAGACCTCTCTCACATGCAAAGCATGATCGAGCCCCAGAACTCGTTGGGTGTTAGATTCATAACAATGCGAATCACATGGTGATGTGAACTAGATTATTGACTCTAGTGCAAGTGGGAGACTGTTGGAAATATGCCCTAGAGGAAATAATAAATTAGTTATTATCATATTTCCTTGTTCATGATAATTGTTTATTATCCATTCTATAATTGTATTGATCGGAGACTTAGATGCATGTGTGGATACATAGACAAAACCATGTCCCTAGTATGCCTCTAATAGACTAGCTCGTTGATCAAAAGATGGTTAAGGTTTCCTAGCCATGGACATGAGATGTCATTTGATAACGGGGTCACATCATTAGGAGAATGATGTGATGGACAAGTCCCAAACTACAAACGTAGCATATGATCGTGTCAGTTTATTGCTACTGTTTTCCGCATGTCAAGTATGTGTTCCTATGACCATGTGATCATGCAACTCACAGATATCGGAGGAGTGCCTTGTGTGTATCAAACGTCGCAACGTAACTGGGTGACTATAAAGGTGCTCTACAGGTATCTCCGATGGTGTCTGTTGAGTTGGCATGGATCGAGACTGGGATTTGTTACTCCGTGTGACGGATAGGTATCTCGGGGCCCACTCGGTAATGCAACATCACAATAAGCCTTGCAAGCAATGTGACTAATTGTTAGTTGCGGGATCTTGTATTACGGAATGAGTAAAGAGACTTGCCAGTAACGAGGTTGAATTAGGTATGGAGATACCGACGATCGAATCTCGGGCAGGTAACATACCGAAGAACAAAGGGAACGTTATACGGGATTAACTGAATCCTTGACATAGAGGTTCGACCGATAAAGATCTTCGTAGAATATGTAGGAATCAATGTGGACGTCTAGGTCCCGCCATTGGTTATTCTCCGTATAGGTGTCTCGGTCATGTCTACATAGTTCTCGAACCCGCAGGGTCTGCACACTTAAGGTTTGGTGACATTTCGGTAGTGTAGAGTTATGTATGGTGGTGACCGAAGTTTGTTCAGAGTCCCGGATGAGATCCCGGACGTCACGAGGATCTCCGGAATGGTCCGGAGGTAAAGATTCATATATAGGAAGTCCCAGTTTGGTTTCCAAAAAAGTTTCGGGCTCATCGGTAGTGTACCGGGAGTGCCGGTAGTGTACCGGGAGGCCTCTGGGAGGGGTATTTCGACCCCAAGAGGTCCATGGGCTGTGGGAGAATAATAACCAGCCCTTAGTGGGCTGGGAAAACAGCCACAAAGGCCCATGGTGCAGGAGAGAAAGTCCTAAAGCAAAAAGTGGAAAATCAGCCAATAGGAGGCAATCCTACTCCAACTAGGATTGGAGGTGAAGTAGGATTGCTTCCCACCTCCTATTTCGGCCGACCCAAAGGCCTTGTCTGCCTATCCTCTCCTCTCCTCCTATATATACTAGTGGATGGGGTGGTTTTGGACAGAATTTCCGGCCACGTGCTACCCGTTCCACCGGTGCATAGTTTCTCCTCTAGATCGATTTTCTGCAGCGCTTAGGCGAAGCCCTGTCGGAATTGCTCCACCACCATCACCAGAGCGCCGTCACGCTGCCGGTGAACTCTCTCTCCTATCCACCTCCTCTTGCTGGATCAAGACGGTGGAGATCGTCATCAAGTTGCACGTGTGCTGAACGCGGAGGTGCCGTCCGTTCGGCGCTAGATCGGAAGGACCGTGATCGAGATCGCGAGACGGTTCGTGATGAGATCGCGGAACAGATCGTGATGAGTTCGCGGGACAGATCGTGATCAAGATCGTGAGACGGATGGTGATGAGATCGCGGGACGGATCGTGATGAGTTCACGGGACGGATCGTGATTGGATCGCGGGACGGATCGTGATGAGATTGCGGGACGCTTGGCGATTTGGATCGCGAAGATGTTCGACTACACCAACCGCGTTTCTTAACGCTTCCCGCTTAGAGATCTACAAGGGTATGTAGATCCACTCTCCCTCTCGTAGATGCTCATCACCATGGATAGGTTTGCATGTGCGTAGGAAATTTTTTGTTTCCCATGCGACGTTCCCCAACAGTAAATGATGATGATCATGAAGCTTCGGATCAAGTTACTATCGAACCTCGTAGGTCGACAAGGATGTGTACTCCTCCTGAGCGGTATGACAACCCTGTCTTGGAGGTGATGTTGTTGGACAACGATGAACCTACGGGCTGTGGAGAAGCGATGATGGGCCCGAATTCCGACAAATGGTTAGAGGCCATAAAATCCGAGGAAGGATCCATGTAAGAAAACCAAGTATAGACTTTGGTAGACTTGCTCATTGGACGGCAGGTCGTTGAGTATAAATGGATCTTTAAGATGAGGACAGACGCTGATGGTGAATGTCACCATTTATAAAGGTCGACTTGTCGCAAAGAAGTTTCCACCAAGTTCAATGAGTTGACTGCGATGAGACTTTCTCACTTGTAGCAATGCTAAAGTCTGTTGGAATTATGTTAGCAGTTGCTGCATTTTTCAATTATGAAATCTGGCAGATGGATACCAAAACATTGTTTCCTTCCTTAAGGAAAGGTTGTATGAGATACAACTAGAAGGTTTTGTCAATCCTAAGGATGCTAAAAGGTGTGCAAGCTTCAGTGAACCTTCTATGAACTGAAGCAAGCATCTCGAAGTTGGAATATACACTTTGATAAGGTGATCAAATTTTTTGAGTCTATACAAAGTTTATGAGGAACTTTATTTACAATAAAGTGAGTGGGAGCACTATAGAGTTTCTGGTAAGCATATGTGGTTGACATATTATTGATCGGAAATGATGTAGAATTTCTGGAAAGCATAAACAGTTGTTTGAAAAAGAGTTTTTCAAAGGAAGACCTGGATAAAGCTACCTAATTGTTGAGCATCAAGATCTATAGAGATAGATCAAGAAGCTTGATGACACTTTTCAATAAGTACATACCTTGACAAAGTTTTTGAAAGAATTCAAAATGGATCAGTCAGAGAAAGAGTTCTCACCTTATTTGTAAGCTGTGAAGTTGAGTAAGACTCAATGCCCGGTGACCGCAGAAGATAGAGAAAAGATAAGTGTCATTCCCTATGCTTCAGCCATAGGCTCTATCATGTATGCAATGTTGTGCACAAGACCCGATGTCAGCCTTGCCATAAGTATGGCCGGAAGGTTTCAAAGTGATCCTGGAATGGAGCACTGGACAACGGTCAAGATTATCCTTAGTAACTAAAAGACTAAGGCGATGTTTCTCGATTATGGAGGTGATAAAGAGTTTGCTGTAAAGAGTTGCGTCGATGCAAGCTTTAACACCAATCCAGATGACTCGTAGTAGCAATCTGGATACGTATAGTGGAGCAGCCATTTGGAATAGTACCAGGTGGAGTGTGGTAGTAGTACAGCTTGACATAGAAATTTGCAAAGTACACACGGATCTGAATGTCATAGACCCGTTGACTATAAGACCTCTCTCACATGCAAAGCATGATCAAGCCCCACAACTCATTGGGTGTTAGATTCATAACAATGCGAATCACATGGTGATGTGAACTAGATTATTGACTCTAGTGCAAGTGGGAGACTGTTGGAAATATGCCCTAGAGGCAATAATAAATTAGTTATTATCATATTTCCTTGTTCATGATAATCGTTAATTAACCATGCTATAATTGTATTGGTCGGAGACTTAGATGCATGTGTGGATACGTAGACAAAACCATGTCCCTAGTATGCCTCTAATAGACTAGCTCGTTGATCAAAGATGGTTAAGGTTTCCTAACCATGGACATGAAATGTCATTTGATAACGGGATCACATCATTAGGAGAATGGTGTGATGGACAATACCCAAACTACAAACGTAGCATACGATTGTGTCAGTTTATTGTTACTATTTTCTGCATGTCAAGTATATGTTCCTTTGACCATGAGATCATGCAACTCACGAACACCGGAGGAGTGCCCTGTGTGTATCAAACGTCGCAACGTAACTGGGTGACTATAAAGGTGCATTACATGTATCTCCGAAGGTGTCTGTTGGGTTGGCATGGATCAAGACTGGGATTTGTTACTCCATGTGACGGAGAGGTATCTCAGGGCCCACTCGGTAATACAACATCACAATAAGCCTTGCAAGCAATGTGACTAAGTGTTAGCCACGGGATCTTCTATTATGGAATGATTAAAGAGACTTGCCGGTAACGAGGTTGAACTAGGTATACAGATACCGACAATCGAATCTCGGGCAAGTAACATACCGAAGAACAAAGGGAACATCATACGGGATTAACTGAATCCTTGACATAGAGGTTCGACCGATAAAGATCTTCATAAAATATATAGGAACCAATATGGGCATTCAGGTCCCGCTATTGGTTATTGACCGTAGAGGTCTCTCGGTTCTACATAGTTCTCGAACCCGGAGGGTCTGCACACTTAAGGTTTGGTGACGTTTCGGTATTATAGAGTTATGTATGGTGGTCACCGAAGGTTGTACAGAGTCCCGGATGAGATCCCGGACGTCACGAGGAGATCCGTAATGGTCTGGAGGTAAAGATTCATATATAGGAAGTCCTGTTTTAGTCATCGGAAAAGTTTTGGGCTCATCGGTAGTGTACCGGGAGACCATCGGGAGGGGTATTTCGACCCAAGAGGCTCCATGGGCTGTGGGAGAGTGTTTACCAGCCCTTAGTGGGCTGGTGGAAGTCCCACACAAGGCCCATGCGGTTTGGGAAAAAAGTCCCAAAGAGAAAAGGTGGAAAAAGGCAAAAATAGGGTGAATCCTAGTCCTACTAGGATTGGAGGTGGAGTCCACCTCCTCCACCTAGTTCGGCCGACTCCTTGGAGGGCCAAGCCTCCTCCTCTCTTCCTCTTATATATACTAGAGGTTTTAGGATTTTTGCACAGGATTTTTAGCCACGTGCTTCCCGTTCCTCCAGTGCATAGTTTCTCCTCTAGATCGGATTTCTGTAGTGCTTAGGCGAAGCCCTACCGGAATAGCTCCTCCACCATCGCCGAAGCGCCATCACGCTGCCGGAGAACTCTTCTAACTCTCCGCTCCCTCTTGCTGGACCAAGAAGGCAGAGATCATCATCGAGCTGTACGTGTGCTGAATGCGGAGGTGCCGTCCGTTCGGCGCTAGATCGGAAGGACCGTGATCAAGGTCACGAGACGGATCGTGATGAGTTCGCGGGACGGATCATGATTGGATCGCGGGACGGATCGTGATGAGTTCGCGGGACGGATCGTGATGAGATCGCGGGACGCTCGGCGATTTGGATCGCGAAGACGTTCGACTACACCAACCGCGTTTCTTAACGCTTCCCGCTCAGCGATCTACAAGGGTATGTAGATCCACTCTCCCTCTCGTAGATGCTCATCACCATGGATAGATCTTGCGTGTGCGTAGGAAATTTTTTGTTTCCCATGCGACGTTCCCTAACACACACCCTGGTCAACGTGCCACCTACAAGGCCATGGTGACTGGACAGCGCCCGAGCCGCATGCTCTTCCCATGAGCACCCTAGCTTCCACTAACTGGGTCGTCGCCACGGCATCCGAGCCCCACCCTCATCCATCGGACACCAAACCGACGCAGCCGACCGGAATGAAGCAGAAGACCACCCTTCCACCCCAAAGTCGACACCTTGGTAGGGTTTGTGACCTCGGTGGCCTGATCTGGGCCAGGGGAACTCCGGCAGCCACCTGAAGCAGCCGCTAGGTGCCACGAAGGGGCCACCCTATCACCTTTTGAGGTCCCCTGCCACCTCCGGCAGGCCTCGCGCGCACTCACACTGCACCATGGAGCCACCCCAGCCAGACAAGCCCGTAGCTGAAACCGTGGAAGAGGGAGGGAGCTCCCTAACTCCATCACAGACGAACCACTGTTGGAGCATGCCCCACCGTCGTCACGGGAAGACCAGGCCAACCGCGAGGTTGCAACCATGCCGCTGCAAGCCCCACAAAACCGAGCCCCAAATGGGCCTCCGCCGGCACCAAGTGTTGGAAATATGCCCTAGAGGCAATAATAAATTAGTTATTATCATATTTCCTTGTTTTGATAATCGTTTATTATCCATGCTATAATTGTATTGATCGGAGACTTAAATGCATGTGTGGATACATAGACAAAACCATGTCCCTAGTATGCTTGTAATAGACTAGCTCGTTGATCAAAGGATGGTTAAGGTTTCCTAGACATGGACATGAGATGTCATTTGATAACGGGATCACATCATTGGGAGAATGATGTGATGGACAAGACCCAAATTACAAATGTAGCATATGATCATGTCAGTTTATTGCTGCTGTTTTCCGCATGTCAAGTATATGTTCCTATGACCATGAGATCATGCAACTCACTGACACCGGAGGGATGCTTTGTGTGTATCAAACGTCGCAACGTAACTGGGTGACTATAAAGGTGTACTACAGCTATCTCCGAAGGTGTCTGTTGAGTTGGCATGGATCAAGACTGGGATTTGTTACTCCGTGTGACGGAGAGGTATCTCAGGGCCCACTCGGTAATGCAACATCACAAAAAGCCTTGCAAGCAATGTGACTAATATGTTAGCCATGGGATCTTGCATTAAGGAACGAGTAAAGAGACTTGCCAGTAACGAGGTTGAACTAGGTATGGAGATACCGACGATCGAATCTCGGGCAAGTAACATACCGAAGAACAAAGGGAACGTTATACGGGATTGATTGAATCCTAGACATAGAGGTTCGACCGATGAAGACCTTCGTAGAATATGTAGGAACCAATGTGGACGTCCAGGTCCCGCCATTGTTTATTGGCCGTAGAGGTGTCTCGGTCATGTCTACATAGTTCTCGAACCCGCAGAGTCTGCACACTTAAGGTTTGGTGACGTTTCGGTAGTGTAGAGTTATGTATGGTGGTGACCGAAGGTTGTTCGGAGTCCCGTGTGAGATCCCGGATGTCACGAGGATCTCCAGAATGGTCCGGAGGTAAAGATTCATATATAGGAAGTCCCAATTTGGTCGCCGGAAAGTTTCGGGCTCATCGGTAGTGTACCGGGAGTGCCGGGAGTGTACTGGGAGACCACCGGGAGGGGTATTTCGACCCAAGAGGCTTTATCGTCTGTAGGAGGATGAATACTAACCCTTTGTGGGCTGTTGGAAGTCCTACACAAAGCCCATGAGGCTGGGAAGAAAATACCAAAAGGAAAAAAGGTGGAAAAAGGCAAAAAAGGGCCAAATAAGGAAGGAGTCCTAATCCTACTAGGAGTGGAGGAGGAGGACTCCTCCCTCCTTGGTTTGGACGACCCAAGGGCTGCCTTTCTGGCAGCCGAGCCTCCTCCTGCTCTCCTCCTATATATACTAGAGTATTTTAGGGTTTTGGCACATGATTTTCAGCTACGTGCCACCCGTTCCTCTAGTGCATAGTTTCTCCTCTAGATCGGTTTTCTGCGGTGCTTAGGCGACGCCCTGCTGGAATAACTCCACCACCATCACCGGAGCGCCGTCACGCTGCCGGTGAACTCTTCCTCCTCTCCGCCTCCTCTTGCTGGATCAAGACGGTGGAGATCGTCATCAAGCTGCACGTGTGCTGAACGCGGAGGTGTCGTCCGTTCGGTACTAGATCGGAAGGATCATGATCAAGGCCACGGGACGTTCATGATCGGATCGCGGGACGGATTGTGACGAGATCAGGGGACGGTTCGTGATTGGTTCGCGGGATGGTTCGTGATTAGATCGCGGGATGCTCGGCGATTTGGATCGCGAAGAAGTACGACTACACCAACCGCGTTTCTCAATGCTTCCCGCTTAGCGATCTACAAGGATACGTAGATCCACTCTCCCTCTTGTAGATGCCCATCACCATGGACAGGTTTGCGTGTGCGTAGGAAATTTTTTGTTTCCCATGCGACGTTCCCCAACAGTGGCATCATGAGCTAGGTTGATGGTTCGATGAGATCTCGAGTAGAACACAAAAGGTTTGTGGGCGTTGATGCTTAGATTGCTTCCTCCCTTGGTCGTGTTTTGGTTCAGCGGTATTGTGGGATGAAGCGTCCCGGACCAACCTTACTCGTACGCTTATGAGAGACCGGTTCCCTCAACTGCACTTGTTGCAACAGATGGCTAGCGGGTGTCAGTTTCTCCTACTTTAGTTGGATCGGATTCGACAAAGGCGGTCCTTGAGAAGGTTAAAAAGCAAACTAGTGTATCACCATTGTGGTTTATGCGTAGGTGAGAATCGTTCTTGCTAGGTACCCGTAGCAGCCACGTAAAACATGCAACAACAATTAGAGGACGTCTAACTTGTTTTTGCAGGGTATGTTGTGATGTGATATGGCCAATTACATGATGTGATATATGTGATGTATGAGATGATCATGTGATGTATAGAATTTCACGACTTGCACGTCGATGAGTACGGCAACCGGCAGGAGCCATAGGGTTGTCTTTAATTATTGTATGACTTGCGTGTCAATCATTAAGCGCTATGTAATGCTTTACTTTATCGCTAAGCGGTAGCAATAGAAGTAGAAGCAGGGCTGGCGCCACAACCCCAATGGCAGCACATTGATGGAGATCAAGATGATGGAGATCATGGTGTTGTCCCGGTGACGATGGAGATCATGTCGGTGTTTTGAAGATGGAGATCTTAAACACAAGTTCATGGCCATATCATGTCACTTATGATTTGCATGTGATGTTAATCATTTTTATGCACCTTGTTTTGTTAGGACGACGGTAGCATTATAAGGTGATCCCTCACTTAATTTCAAGATAAATTGTGTTCTCCCCGAGTGTGCACCGTTGCGAAAGTTCATCGTGTTGAGACACCACGTGATAATCGGGTGTGATAGACTCTATGTTCACATACAATGGGTGCAAGCCAGATTTGCACGTGCAGAACACTCGGGTTAAACTTGACGAGCCTAGCATGTACAGACATGGCCTCGGAACACAAGAGACCGAAAGGTCGAACATGAGTCATATAGTAGATATGACCAACATAATGATGTTCACCATTGCAGCCACCTCAACTCACGTGATGATCGGACTTGAGTTGGTGAATTTGGATCATGTATCACTCGAATGATCGGAGGGATGAAAATTTGAGTGGGAGTTCTTAAGTAATATGATTAATTGAACTCATTATCATGAACACAGTCAATAGTGTCTTATCAAATTATGTTGTAGATTACTAGCTCGCGTTGTAGCTCCCTTAAATTTTTATATGTTCCTAGAGAAATAGAGTTGAAAGATGTTGGTAGCAATATTGCGGACTGGGTCCGTGATCTAAGGATTGTCCTCATTGCTGCACAGAAGGCTTATGTCCTTAATGCACCGCTCGGTGCGCCACCCCCTCTAGCGTCGTCTGTAGATGTTGTGAACATCTGACAGGCACGTTTCGATGACTACTTGATAGTTTAGTGCGTCATGCATTACGGCTTAGAATTGAGGCTCCGAAACGTTTTGAACGTCACGGAACATATGAGATGTTCTAGGAGCAGAGATTGTGATCTCAGGCTCGTGCCTGTGTTGCGAGATATGAGATCTCCAACAAGATTATTTGCCTGTAAGATGAAGGAGAATAGCTCAATCGTTGAGCATGTACTCAGATTGTCTGGGTACTACAATCGCTTGAATCAAGTGGGAGTTGATCTTCCAGATAAGATAGTGATTGATATAGTTCTCCAAGTCACTGTCACTAAAGCTACTAGAACTTAGTGATGAACTATAATACACCAGGGATAGAAGTATTGATCCCTGAGCTGTTCGCGATGTTTGACACCGCGAAGGTAGAAATCAAGAAGGAGCGTCAAGTGTTGATGGTTAATCAAACCACTAGTTTCGAAAAGGGCAAGAGCAAGGAGGGAAACTTCATGGATAGCAAGTCAGTTACTGCTCCAGTGAAGCAACCCAAATTTGAACTCAAACCCGAGACTAAGTGCTTCTATTATGAGGTGAGAGGTCGCTGAAGCGGAACAACCCTACATACTTGGTAGATAAGAAGGCTGGCAACATCGACAGAAGTATATTTGATATACGAGTTATTGATGTGTACCTTGCTAGTACTCCTAGTAGCACCTGGGTATTGGATACCGGTTCGGTTGCTAAATGTTAGTAACTCGAAATAAAAGCTACGTAATAAACGGAGAACTAGCTAAGGGTGAGGTGACGATGTGTGTTGGAAATGTTTCCAAGGTTGATGTGATCAACATCGCACGCTCTCTCTACCTTCAGGATTAGTGACGAACCTAAATAAATGTTATTTGGTGTTTTGCGTTGAGCATGAACATGATTAGATCATGTTTGTTGCAATACGGTTGATGTATGCAATCTAGTGAGTCTTCTAGCATGCAGTGGATATCGTTATTTTCTTACCTTCACTGATGATTTGAGTAGATATAGTGTATATTTACTTAATGAAACACAAGTCTGAATCGTTTGAAAGGTTCAAGCAAATTCAGAGTGAAGTTTAAAGATCATCGTGACAAGAAGATAAAAATGACTGCGATATGGTCGTGGAGGTGAATATCTGAGTCACGAGTTTGGCATACAACTTAAGACAATGTGAAAGTTGTTTCACAACTAAACGCCACCTGGAACACCATAGTGTGATGGTGTGTCCGAACATCATAGTTATGCTCTATTGGACATGGTGCGTGCTATGATGTCTCTTATCGTTTTACTACTATAATTTTGGGGTTATGCATTAGAGACAACTACATTCACTTTAAATAGGGCACCATCTAAATCCGTTGAGATGACACCGTGTGAATTATGGTTTGATAGAAACCTAAGCTGTCATTTCTTAATATTTGGGGCTGCAACACTTGTGTGGAAAATGTTTTCACCTAATGAGGTCAAACCCAAGGCGGACAAATGCATCTTCATAGAATACCCTAAGATCAGTTGGGTGAACCTTCTATCTCAGATCCAAGTGCTAAGTGTTTGTTACTAAAATGGATCCTTTCTCGAGGAAAAGTTTCTCTCGAAAGAATTGAGTGGGAGGAAGATAGAACTTGCTGAGGTTGTTTAACCTTTGTTCAAGCAGAGAGTAGCGCAGCGTAGGATGTTGTTTCTGTGAAGCCTACGTTAGTTGAAGAGGAAGTTAATGATGATGATCATGAAGCTTCAGGATTACTATCGAACTTCGTAGGTCGACAAGGATGTGTACTGCTCCTAAGCGGTACGACAACCCTGTCTTGGAGGTCATGTTGTTGGACAACGATGAACCTACGAGCTATGGAGAAGCGATGATGGGCCCGGATTTCGACAAATGGTTGGAGGCCATGAAATCCGAGATAGAATCCATGTATGAAAACCAAGTATAGACTTTGGTAGACTTGCTCATTGGACGGCAGGTCGTTGAGTACAAATGGATCTTTAAAATGAAGACAGACGCTGATGGTAATTATTACCATTTGTAAAGCTCGACTTGTTGCAAAGTTGTTTGTGACAAGTTCAAGGAGTTGACTTCGATGAGACTTTCTCACTCGTAGCGATGCTAAAGTCTGTTGGAAATATGTTAGCAGTTGCTGCATTTTTAAATTATGAAATCTGGCAGATGGATGTCAAAACATCGTTTCCTTAACGGTTTTACTTGAGGAAAGGTTGTATGTGATACAACCAGAAGGTTTTGTCAGTCCTAAGGATGCTATAAGGTGTACAAGCTTCAGTGATCCTTCTATGGACTAAAGCAAGCATCTCGGAGTTGGAATATGCACTTTGATGAGGTGATCAAAGTTTTGAGTCTATGCAAAGTTTATGAGAAACTTGTATTTACAATAAAGTGAGTGGGAGCACTATAGAATTTCTGATAAGTATATGTGGATGACATATTGTTGATCAGAAATAATGTAGGATTTCTGGAAAGCATAAATGGTTGTTTGAAAAGTGATTTTCAAAGGAAGACCTGGATAAAGCTACCTAATTGTTGAGCATCAAAATCTATAGAGATAGATCAAGATGCTTGATGAGACTTTCAATAAATACATACCTTGACAAGATTTTGAAAGAGTTCAAAATGGATCAGTCAGAGAAAGAGTTCTCGCCTGATTTATAAAGGTGTGAAGTTGAGTAAGACTCAAAGCTCGACAACGGCAGAAGAAAGAGAAAAGACGAACGTCGTCCCCTATGCCTTAGCCATAGGCTTTGTGTAGTATGCCATGCTGTGTACCGCACCTGTGTGTGCCTTGCCATGAGTCTGTCAAGGGGTACTAGAGTGGTCCAGGAGTGGATCACTGGACAGCGGTCGAAATTATTCTTAGTAACCAGAGGACTAAGGAGATGTTTCTCGATTATGGAGGTAATAGAGAGTTCGTCGTAAAGAGTTACGTCGATGCAAGCTTTAAACACCAATCCGGATGGCTCGTAGTAGCAATCTGGATACGTATAGTGCAGCGGCCATTTGGTAAAGTACCAAGTGGAGTGTGGTAGCAGTGTTTACGGTTTGACATATTTGCAAAGTACACACGGATCTGAATGTTACAGACCCGTTGACTATAAGACCTCTCTCACATGCAAAGCATGATCGAACCCCAGAACTCATTGGGTGTTAGATTCATAACAATGTGAATCACATGGTGATGTGAACTAGATTATTGACTCTAGTGCAAGTGGGAGACTGTTGGAAATATGCCCTAGAGGCAATAATAAATTAGTTATTATCATATTTCGTTGTTCTGATAATCGTTTATTATCCATGCTATAATTGTATTGATCGGAGACTTAAATGCATGTGTGGATACATAGACAAAACCATGTCCCTAGTATGCCTCTAATAGACTAGCTCGTTGATCAAAGGATGGTTAAGGTTTCCTAGACATGGACATGAGATGTCATTTGATAGGGATCACATCATTGGGAGAATGATGTGATGGACAAGACCCAAATTACAAACATAGCATATGATCGTGTCAGTTTATTGTTGTTGTTTTCCGCATGTCAAGTATATGTTCCTATGACCATGAGATTATGCAACTCACTGACACCGGAGGGATGCTTTGTGTGTATCAAACGTCGCAACGTAACTGGGTGACTATAAAGGTGCAATACAGGTATCTTCGAAGGTGTCTGTTGAGTTGGCATGGATCAAGACTGGGATTTGTTACTCCGTGTGACGGAGAGGTATCTCAGGGCCCACTCGGTAATGCAACATCACAAAAAGCCTTGCAAGCAATGTGACTAATATGTTAGCCACGGGATCTTGCATTACGGAACGAGTAAAAAGACTTGCCAGTAACGAGGTTGAACTAGGTATGGAGATACCGACGATCGGATCTCGGGCAAGTAACATACCGAAGAACAAAGGGAATGTTATACGGGATTGATTGAATCCTTGACATAGAGGTTCGACCGATGAAGATCTTCGTAGAATATGTAGGAACCAATGTGGACGTCCAGGTCCCGCCATTGGTTATTGGCCGTAGAGGTGTCTCGGTCATGTCTACATAGTTCTCGAACCCGCAGGGTCTGCACACTTAAGGTTTGGTGACGTTTCGGTAGTGTAGAGTTATGTATGGTGGTGACCGAAGGTTGTTCGGAGTCCCGGATGAGATCCCGGACGTCACGAGGAGCTCCGGAATGGTCTGGAGGTAAAGATTCATATATAGGAAGTCCCAATTTGGTCGCCGAAAAGTTCCGGGCTCATCGGTAGTGTACCGGGAGACCACCGGGAGGGGTATTTCGACCCAAGAGGCTTTATGGGCTGTAGGAGGATGAATACCAACCCTTTGTGGGCTGGTGGAAGTCCTACACAAAGCCCATGAGGCTGGGAAGAAAATACCAAGAGGAAAAAGGTGGAAAAGGGCAAAAAAGGGCCAAATAAGGAAGGAGTCCTAATCCTACTAGGAGTGGAGGAGGAGGACTCCTCCCTCCTTGGTTTGGCCGACCCAAGGGCTGCCTTTCTGGTAGCCAAGCCTCCTCCTCCTCTCCTCATATATATACTAGAGTATTTTAGGGTTTTGGCACATGATTTTCAGCCACGTGCCACCCGTTCCTCTAGTGCATAGTTTCTCCTCTAGATCGGTTTTCTGCGGTGCTTAGGCGAAGCCCTGCTGGAATAACTCCACCACCATCACTGGAGCGCCGTCATGCTGTCGGTGAACTCTTCCTCCTCTCTGCCTCCTCTTGCTGGATCAAGACGGTGGAGATCGTCATCAAGCTGCACGTGTGTTGAACGCGGAGGTGCCGTCTGTTCGGTACTAGATCGGAAGGATCGTGATCAAGGCCACGGGACGTTCGTGATCGGATCGCGGGACGGATCGTGACGAGATCGCGGGACGGTTCGTGATTGGTTTGCGGGACGGTTCGTGATTAGATCGCGGGACGCTCGGTGATTTGGATCGCGAAGAAGTACGACTACACCAACCGCGTTTCTCAACGCTTCCCGCTTAGCGATCTACAAGGGTACGTAGATCCATTCTCCCTCTTGTAGATGCTCATCACCATGGATAGGTTTGCGTGTGCGTAGGAAATTTTTTGTTTCCCATGCGACGTTCCCCAACACCAAGGACCAGATCCGGGAGGATCTGGCCGGAGGCGCACCAGCCCGCCACCACCCGATCTGGTCTTGCCGTGACCGTCGCGCCATAAATGCTTGCCCAGCCGTCGTCGCGACGCCACCAGGTGTCCTCGCCGCCACCCTAGAGTTGCGCCTCCGTGCTGCTCCCCCCCCCACAGACGAGCGCCCCCAGCGTCGGCCGTGGATCCCGTGAGGAGGGGGGAAAGGAGGCCCCACCGCCGCTCTTGCCAGTCGAGATTTGGTCGACGGCACTGCTGGACAGCCACAAGGAAGGAGGTCCGCGGGAGGAGGAGTGGTGAGGTGGGAGGCTAGGGTTCTCCCAAGGCGCTCGCGGGAGTGCCGCGGGAGGGAGAAGGAAGGAAAAAGGTCGGGCGTCATAGGATCCAAATGTACATGCCACTCCAATCCTATATTTTTCCTATTCATGCGTTTGAAAATCCTACAAATCAAAGAGGGCCTTAACATCAATGGAAATTTACCCTCTCCATCAAAAAATAAGTTCGTGGTTTTAGTTCAAATTGAACTGAGTTCGAATTTGAAATAAATCGATGACACTTTTAAATTTGAACTACCAGCCCAAATATGAACTAAAACTACAACACTTATTTTAGGACGGAGTGAGTACTTCTCATCCGAGCAATAGAATGGTGAGTGCCAAATAATTGTTCTATTAGAACATCTACAACCGAACCTTGTAAATCCGCCCCCTCAAACGTCCGCGGACGCGTCCTCAGACACTGAGCGGCCACGCCTCAAATATGCTCATCCACATCCTACTCTCTCATATTGCATCTCCTACTTCCATACAAAAGCATGCAAAATGAAACGCCTACTTACTACATAGTAATGTACTACTCATCGTAGTTGTCAGAGATAGCCTGAGCCGCCTGCGCTGCCTGCGTCGCCTTCATCTGTTGTCAACGAAGCCACTTGGCCTCCACAACCGACACCGAGCAGATGGAGTTCAGGATGGCCAGCTGCTCGGGCCACAGATCCACGAGCGTCGTCGCCTCCTCCTCCCCACATCCAGCGAAGGAGCCTCCTCCGTTAGCTCCTGCTGGTCCTCCCCCACAGCTAGCAGTGCCGCCTCCTCCGCCGGCTCCTGTTGGTCCTCCCCCACAGCTAGCGGCGGCGCCTTCTTTGCCGGCTCCTACTCCTCGTCCTCTTCCACCCTGAGCTCCTCCTCCTCTTCCTCCTCCACCTCCTTGAAATCCTCCTACGGATCCAAAGTTAGCCCCGCCTACCTCCGGATGCGGACCTGCTCAAGGAGCCAGAGACGATGCTGGATTGTGTAGTGCCGACGGCGTGGGAGCATGGCTGACGGGCTCGGGTGGCGACGACGAAAGGAAGGAGGTGGATGTGCTAGGGCTGGGGTACACCGACCGGCTTAAATAGCCGGCTATGGATAAGGACGAGGAGCCGGAGCGGCGCCACGCGACATTCACACCGCGATGCCGGTCGAGGCGCCCATCGGACCGTCGGGTTTCTGGGCGAGTCCGTGTGAGGCCATGCCTTCAGGCCGACGTGGCGGGCATATGCCCGAGCTCCTTCATATCCGCCCCATATTTAAACTGAATACGAGGTGTTGATCAGCGCGGTCATTTGAGGCCGGTTTAAGAGACCCGTTTAGGTCGTTTATTCATGACCGGTGATAGGGCGACCTGGCCAGACAAATTTAAGGCGGGTTTGAGCATTTGACTTAAATTAATTGTTCTATCAGTGCTTTCGGGACTTAAATGGACTGATGGAGTGATGGTACACGAACCTGTCGGCAACAACTTCTCCGGTGGTACAATAATTGTTCTACCGGGGCTGGCCGTTGTGCAGCTGCCATGGCCGCCGAGATGTGCAAGCTGCCGCGCACCGTCCTGCTGTTCCTCTTGGCCGCGAATCTGGGATGGACATGGGCACTGATCCCTTCCTCCTCCTCCTCTTCTTCTTCTTCCCCCGTGGGCCTCTCTGTCCGGCGCTACGACTCCATCTTCAGCTTCGGCGACTCCTTCGCTGACACGGGCAACAACCCCGTCGTCTTCGCCGCCAACTCCATCTTCAACATTGTGACGCGCCCACCCTACGGCTCCACCTTCTTCGGCCGCCCCACTGGCCGCAACTCCGACGGCCGCCTCATCATCGACTTCATCGGTACTACTGTACCTCAACAAACTCTACCGATCTGATCTGAGGTGGTCGACTCAACTGGCCCGCTTGCAGCTCAGCGCCTCGGCCTGCCGCTCGTCCCGCCGTCCCTGGCGAACAACGGGAGCTTCCGCCGGGGCGCCAACTTCGCCGTCGGGGGCGCCACCGCTCTCGACGCCGCTTTCTTCCACGACGGGTCCGATCCCGGCGGCAGCAAGTTCCCTCTCAACACCAGCTTGGGCGTCCAGCTGCAGTGGTTCGAGTTCCTCAAGCCTTCTCTCTGCCGCACGACCCAAGGTAGTAATGTTTCTTCAGCTAGCCGCGCCGCCTGCAGAGTGACATGAAACTGAAGCATTTTCTTCCGCCGCAGAGTGCGAGGCGTTCTTCGGCAGGTCCCTCTTCTTGGTGGGCGAATTCGGGCTCAACGACTACCACTTCTCTTTCCCCACCAAGAGCCTGCATGAGATCACATCGTTCGTCCCAGATGTGATCAGGACCATCTCCATGGCCATCGAGGTAACCTGCCTTTTTTGAGTGAAAGAACGGTTTCCCCTTCCGATTTCTACTAAAAAAGCCAACAGTCCAAACTACAAAAGAGCCTAACTACTAGCACCAACAAACAAAAGAAGCACAGCTCATCTCAGGCTCGAAGGCACCCAAGAATGTAGCTGGATAATCACCCTCTTCCCCAACTAAACCAACACCTCCAACACAGGCGACACGTAATGATGAGGAGGAGGGGGAAGAAGAGCAGCAGGCAAAAGCAGGAGCAGCAAGTCTAACATCCTCCAAAATACTCCCTCCGTCCCATAATGTAAGATGTAGTGTAGTGTCAAAAAACGTCTTACATTATGAGACGGAGGGAGTACATCCATTCCTAGACAAATAAGAACAACCAGTTATCATATCAAAGTATCAACTAAAGGCCAAGAGCAAAGCATGTCCAACAACAACAGCTTCACGATGTCCACCTTCTTCAAACGCCCAACCTCCTCACATTGTAGCTCCAGCCTTGTGATGATTTGTAGACATCATTCGCTACATGTTCTAGTAGCTTTACTCTTAGCTCCAGCACCTTTTTGTTTTGTTCCTTTGTCTGCAAAATAGACCCTCCCATAATCCAGTGGCACATTAGTCTGATAAGGTCATGGGATCATGAAAATTCTTATTATAAAAAATTATCCCGTTTCTACATTTCCATATAGTCCAGAAAAGTGAAGAAATCCCCCCCCCCCCAACTAATTTCTTATCATTTTGTGAAATGTTTTGATCCATCTTCCAAGATATTCTTCAATTGAAGAGGAAGTAGACTTCAGACTAAAAACACATTTCAACAGGCTCCATACAAGTGTACCAGCAGAACAATTAAAGAACAAATGGTTATCAGTTTCATCTTTTCCACAAAACACATAATTTTTGTTCTCTTTCTATCCCCTTTTGATCAACCTGCATTTAGTGTGAAGTCTACTCCCTCTTTGTACCTACCTCGTACCTCGTCAACCTGCATTTCAGCTTTGAAACAGAGACAGTTTAAAATTGTATTAATCTAGCTATGGCAATGGCGACAGAGGCTCATCAAACACGGGGCGACGAGTTTCGTCGTTCCTGGGACAGCCCCCTCGGGATGCATGCCGCAGATGATCAGCCACTTCGGGAAAGACGACCCGGCAGAGTACAACTCCACCACCGGTTGCCTGGAAGATATGAACAAGCTAGGGATGCACCACAACCTGCTGCTTCAGGAGGCCCTGGAGAAGCTCCGGGGCAGGCACCCGGAGGCCATGATCGTTTACGCCGACTTCTTTGGTCCTATTATGGACATGGTTGAGTCACCTCGCAAGTATGGTAAGCACTTTCAGAGTTATTGTCGTCTGCAGGCAGCTTGCACAAGGTCAAGGTTGATGGTTGTCATTCTGCAGGCTTTGAAGAAGATGTTCTTAGCAGATGTTGCGGAGGCCCCGGGACACTTATCTGCGGCGATGAAGGTGCAAATCTATGTAAGAAACCGTCTGCTCGTCTGTCCTGGGACGGCGTCCACTTGACGGAGGCGGCTTACTGCTACATCGCTGATGGCTGGATGGGCAGCATAGACTCCTCTGCAGGAGAGAAGGGGTATCAGTCAGTGAGGTAGCAGAAGCTGCTCTGATTCATGGACTGATGGCTATGTGGAGTCTGGCCTGTCTGAACAGACAAAAACAGTGGAAATGAAATGGAAGCTTATTTTGGAAACCACTTGCTGTTCTTTTTGGAGCTACATTTGGAAGGTTGTCGGTGAAGTTGATCGGCTGGATCTGATCTGGAAATTCTTGATTACAACATTCAGTAATATATTTTAGAGCCACAAATGTCATCCTATTGTTTCAGTCTTTCATGCCATTACTTAGATATTCAGGAGAATCTACAACCATACATCATCTCAAAAGAAAATCTACAATCATACTGACAAGTAATTTTTACGCAGGGCAAATGGCATAAGTGTGATCCTTGTATTCTGCAAACGCTTGTATTGCTGCGGTAACAATGGAACACACTTCTTCAAACATGAGGATTAATTCGGTTTATGCAAACTCCGCAGTCTGCGGTGCAGTACATAGATCTGCTAGAATTCATTCACACCATATCTTGTGCTCAACTTCAGATAAATAGATTAGGATTTACTGTTTAATTGTCAAGAACATGAACGGTCAACAGAGAAAGAGGTGAGGCGCTTAAAGCACGAAAGTGCTTTTCTGAGCTCAAGTTTATGTGAGGTCGATTGAACAGTACAATTAAAAAAAAGATTTTTTTATAGTCTGATTTTTTTTCAGCAAACATTGACAAATGTCTTCATTGCTTGCAAAGTTTCATCACGAAATGACATTTGTGGAAGTCATAAAAAAAAATCAATACTTCAAAATGCTTTTGAAAATAATACTTTTGGAGGATTTTTTTTTTTTGCCACATTTCCTATGAATGTCATCTTATGTTGAAACTTTCCAAGGTATCAAAAAAATCAATGTTTGATACAAAATACATTCTTTTTTTTTCTTTTGAATTTTTGTTTGATTTTACTGTTCACTCTAACTCACATGAGCTCGAACTCAGTTTAACAGTGTCCCTTAAAGCAGCACTAGTCTATATGTAATGATAACAAATTGCAGTTCGGAACCTTGGCCAATAAGGGACAAGTGCAGTTTATAAAAAATATAAAAGACACAAACTCTGAATACTTAATCTTATATACCTAAACCGTTGATCCCCACTAACTTCAATTCTTTCAACATGCAACCCTCCACATCATCAAAGGTGTCATGTCATCATCCAGTAACATTTTTTTTTGTAGCAGATGCATACCCCGATTTAATTTTCCAACTTCAGTGGTTCTGTAGAAGCATACTGTTTATTTACATACAATTGCTTTCGAAAATAATAGCTTTTGATATAGGTCATTTCTTCCGTACAGAATTCATCCAAAATTAATATTTACCTGCATCAACGCGCGCGTTTGGTAGGCGTAGTTGTTGGGACTGGCCTGTGGAGCTTGGGTAAACAAGCCCTAGCTGAGTTAAAACATGCACAAAACTAACATCTGCACTTAGTTGCCTGCATACACTCTAGGCTGCATGAGATATCACGAAAGGCATGCTATTTGGTTGTCCGCTTGTGTACGCGCAAACACACAGCCTGCTGTTTTGTGACATGCACCGTGTGTTGTCTGGTAACCTTTTCAGCGTGGTGGTGAGGTTACTAGCACACAACGGCATCAGGAAGAACACACATAACAAAATGTAATATTAAGCAGATATAAATATTGTGCCACAATTAAAACACATAAGTTTAAATGCAAAGCAGTTCAAGATTAAACTAAAAGCAGTTGGAGCATGTCAGGGTTGTCCTAGGCATTCACGACGAAGGCGTCGTCGTGCTTCCCGCACCTAGTCACCACTTCAATGCAATCGTCATTGAACACGATGACCTTCAGCATGTTGGGAGTCAACAGCTTGAAGGTCACCATGTAGCCTATGTTGTTCCGATGGACATCGGCGAAGGTGGCCCAACCCTAATCGAGGGTGACCCTGTTATTCAACAGCTGGACAGTGACCCTCCAGGAGTAGCCGGTGTTCGTCTTCAGCTTGAATTCCCGCGACATGGACGGGAAGTGCTTCGTGAAGTCCAGCGACATCAGTATGGCCTCAAGCAGGGGGGCCATAATCACCTTGGAGAAGTTGGTTGGCCCTCTCACCTCTTGGTAGTGGCCATAGACGCTTGCCACGGGGGGGGGGGGGGTGCCTCCGGCTGGTCGTCCTTCATACCAGGGCACTGGATGGGCTTCACCTCTGAGGGTGACGGCACCACGTCCTTGTCTTGCTCCTTTGGGGGCACCACCTCCTTCCCCTTGTTCTCTGTGTCGATCTGCATTGTGAAGAGGTTCAAATAGTCATGATCTGCATTTGAACGTTGCAACATCGTCATTAAAACCTATCGCCCAGAACCCCTTTATTTACCCAGGCTGATGGTCACCACTCCACCTATCCATCTCTCACTCTTCCTCCAACCCAATAACATGAACTCTGGCAACAAGTCGAACCCCAACCCCATCCCTAACCCCTTCCCTTGGGGTATTGGATGGAGGTCATTCTTCCTAGGGTGCTCGCTCGGTAACCGCACCAAGTTTGAGAACACCATGGAAGTGTGCTCAAACTTCAGCAACATGAAAGAGCCGCACGAATAGTCATGCGTTGTGGCGAAGAAGGCCACGCCGGAGGAGTAGAAGACACTGATTCCTAATCTAGTGAAGGCGCTATGTCAGTCGACATACTTTCCTTGGCCATGAATCAGGACGACTCCGACGACGCTGGATATAGGGCAAAGTGGGTCAAGTACAGATAATACCGACATCCTCATGACCATCGTGCCACAATGTACTTCACCACAAAAACTATGGTGGTGCCTTCGAAGGAGGATCAAGAATCGGTGGCTATGGAAGTGGAAGAAGAAGATGTTGGGGAACGTTGCATGGGAAAAAAATTCCTACGCACACACAAGATCTATCCATGGTGATGAGCATTTACGAGAGGGAGAGTGGATCTACATACCCTTGTAGATCGCTAAGCGGGAAGCTTTAAGAAACGCGGTTGATGTAGTCGAACGTCTTCGCGATCCAAATCACTAGCCGTCCCGCGATCAATCACGATTCATCCCTATCTAGCACCGAACGGATGTCACCTCCGCGTTCAGCACACGTACAGCTCGATGATGATCTACGCCTTCTTGATGCAACAAGAGGAAGCAGAGAGGTAGATGAGTTCTCCGGCAGCACAACGGCGTGGCGACGGTGATGGTGGAACTATTCCGACAGGGCTTCGCCTAAGCACCGCCGAATCTAGAGGGAGACAATTAGGTGGGGAGAGAGGGCTGCACTGTGGCTTAGGGTTGGGTGTGGCCTGTTGAAAATATGCCCTAGAGGCAATAATAAATTAGTTATTATCATATTTCCTTGTTCATGATAATCGTTTATTATCCACGCTATAATTGTATTGATCGGAGACTTAGATGCATGTCTGGATACATAGACAAAACCATGTCCCTAGTATGCCTCTAATAGACTAGCTCGTTGATCAAAGATGGTTAAGGTTTCCTAGCCATTGACATGAGATGTCATTTGATAACGGGACCACATCATTAGGAGAAAGATGGGATGGACAAGACCCAAACTACAAACATAGCATATGACCGTGTCAGTTTAATGCTACTGTTTTCTGCATGTCAAGTATATGTTCCTATGACCATGAGATCATGCAACTCACGGACATCGGAGGAGTGCCTTGTGTGTATCAAACGTTGCAACGTAACTGGGTGACTATAAAGGTGCTCTACAGGTATCTCCGAGGGTGTCTGTTGAGTTGGCATGGATCAAGACTGGGATTTGTTACTCCGTGTGACGGAGAGGTATCTCAGGGCCCACTCGGTAATACAACATCACAATAAGACTTGCAAGCAATGTGACTAAGTGTTAGTCACGGGATCTTGTATTACAGAACGAGTAAAGATACTTGCCGATAACGAGGTTGAACTAGGTATGGAGATACCGACGATCGAATCTCAGGCAAGTAACATACCGAAGAACAAAGGGAACGTTATACGGGATTGACTGAATCCTTGACATAGAGGTTCGACCGATAAAGATCTTCGTAGAATATGTAGGAACCAATATGGTCATCCAGGGCCCACTATTGGTTATTGACCGTAGAGGTGTCTCGGTCATGTCTACATAGTTCTCGAACCCGCAGGGTCTGCACACTTAAGGTTTGGTGACGTTTCGGTAGTCTAGAGTTATGTATGGTGGTGACCGAAGGTTGTTCGGAGTCCCGGATGAGATACCGGACATCATGTGGAGCTCCAGAATGGTCCGGAGGTAAAGATTCATATATAGGAAGTCCCATTTTGGTCGCCGGAAAAGTTTCGGGCTAATCGGTAATGTACCGGGAGTGCCGGTAGTGTACCGGGAAACCACCGGGAGGGGTATTTCGACCCAAGAGGCTTCATGGGCTGTGGGAGAGTAAATACCAGCCTTTTGTGGGCTGGTGGAAGTCCCACACAAGTCCCATGCGGCTGGGAGAAAAAGCACAAAGGGAAAAAGGTGGAAAAAGGCCGAAAAAGGAGGAATCCTAGTCCTACTAGGATTGGAGGAGGAGTCCTCCTCTCCTCCCCACTTTGGCCGACCCAAGGGCTGGATTTTTGACAGCCAAACCTCCTTATCCTCTCCTCCTATATATACTATAGGACTTTAGGGTTTTGGCACAGAATTTTCAGCCACGTGCTACCCGTTCCTCTAGTGCATAGTTTCTCCTCTAGATCGGTTTTTTGCAGTGCTTAGGCGAAGCCCTGCCGGAATAGCTCCACCACCATCGCCGCATCGCCGTCACGCTGCCGGAGAACTCTTCTACCTCTCCACTCCCTCTTGCTGGATCAAGAAGGCGGAGATCATCATCAAGCTGCACGTGTGCTGAACGCGGAGGTGACGTCCGTTCGGCGCTAGATCGGAAGGACCGTGACGAGATCGCGGGACGGATCATGATGAGATCGCGGGACGGATCATGATGAGTTCGCGGGACGGATCGTGATGAGATCGCGGGACGGATCGTGATGAGTTTGCGGGACGGATCGTGATTGGATCGCGGGACGGATCGTGATGAGATCGCGGGACGCTCGGCGATTTGGACCGCAAAGACGTTCCACTACACCAACCGCGTTTCTTAACGCTTCTCGCTTAGCGATATACAAGGGTATGTAGATCCACTCTCCCCCTCGTAGATGCTCATCACCATGGATATATCTTGCGTGTGCGTAGGAATTTTTTTGTTTCCCATGCAACGTTCCCCAACAGTGGCATCATGAGCTAGATCTATGTGTAGATGAGATCTCGAGTAGAACACAAAAGGTTTGTGGGCGTTGATGCTTAGATTGCTTCCTCCCTTGGTCGGATTTTGGTTCGGCGGTATTGTGAGATGAAGCGGCTCGGACCAACATTACTCGTACGCTTACGAGAGACCGGTTCCCTTGACCGCAACTTGTTGCATAGATGGCTTGCGGGTGCTGGTTTCTCTCACTTTAGTTGGATCGGATTCGACAAAGGCGGTCCTTGAGAAGGTTGAAAAGCAACTAGTGTATCACCATTGTGGTTTTTGCGTAGATGAGAATTGTTCTTGCTAGATACCCGTAGCAGCCACGTAAAACATGCAACAACAATTAGAGGATGTCTAACTTGTTTTTGCAGGGTATGTTGTGATGTGATATGACCAATTACATGATGTGATATATGTGATGTATGAGATGATCGTGTGATGTATAGATTATCACGACTTGCATGTCGATGAGTACAACAACCGGCAGGAGCCATAGGGTTGTCTTTAATTATTGTATGACCTGCGTGTCAATCATTAAGCGCTATGTAATGCTTTACTTTATCGCTAAACGGTAGCAATAGTAGTGGAAGCATGGTGGGCGCGACAACCCCGATGGCGACACGTTGATGGAGATCAAAATGATGGAGATCAAGATGATGGAGATCATGGTGTCATGCCGGTGACGATGGAGATCATGCCGGTGCTTTCATGATGGAGATCAAAAGCACAAGTTCATGGCCATATCATGTCACTTATGATTTGCATGTGATGTTAATCCTATTATGCACCTTGTTTTGCTTAGGATGACGGTAGCATTATAAGGTGATCCCTCACTTAATTTCAAGATAAATTGTGTTCTCCCTGAGTGTGCACCGTTGCGAAAGTTCTTCGTGTCGAGACACCACGTGATGATCGGGTGTGATAGACTCTACATTCACATACAACGGGTACAAGCCAGTGTTGCACATGCAGAACACTCGGGTTAAACTTGACGAGCCTAGCATGTACAGACATGGCCTCGGAACACAAGAGACCGAAAGGTCGAACATGAGTCATATAGTAGATATGATCAACATGATGATGTTCACCACTGTAACCACCTCAACTCACGTGATGATCGGACTTGAGTTGGTGAATTTGGATCATGTATCACTCGAATGACCAGAGGGATGTCAATTTGAGTTGGAGTTCTTAAGTAATATGATTAATTGAACTCATTATCATGAACATAGTCAGTAGTGTCTTTGCAAATTATGTTGTACATTACTTGCTCGCGTTGTAGCTCCCTTGAATTTTTATATGTTCCTAGAGAAATAGAGTTGAAAGATGATGGTAGCAATACTGCGGACTGGCTCCGTGATCTGAGGATTGTCCTCGTTGCTGCACAAAAGGCTTATGTCCTTAATGCACCGCTCGGTGCACCAACCCCTCTAGCGTCGTGTGTAGATGTTGTGAACATCTGACAGGCACGTTCTGATGACTACTTGATAGTTTAGTGCGTCATGCATTACGGCTTAGAATTAAGGCTCTGAAACGTTTTAAACGTCACGGAACATATGAGATGTTCTAAGAGCTGAAATTAGGATCTCAGGCTTGTGCCTGTGTTGCGAAATATGAGATCTCCAACAAGATTCTTTGCCTGTAATATGAAAGAGAATAGCTCAATTGTTGAGCATGTGCTCAGATTGTCTGGGTGCTATAATCGCTTGAATCGAGTGGGAGTTGATCTTCCAGATAAGATAGTGATTGATATAGTTCTCCAAGTCACTATCACTAAGCTACTGGAACTTGGTGATGAACTATAAAATGCGAGGGATAGAAATAATGATCCTTGAGCTGTTCGCGATGTTTGACACCGCGAAGGTAGAAATCAAGAAGGAGCGTCAAGTGTTGATGGTTAGTCAAACCACTAGATTCGAGAAGGGCAAGAGCAACGAGGGAAACTTCATGGATAGCAAGTCAGTTGCTGCTCCAGTGAAGCAACCCAAAGTTGAAGTCAAACCCGAGACTAAGTGCTTCGATTATGAGGAGAGCGTTCGCTGAAGCGGAATAACCCTAGATACTTGGTAGATAAGAAGGCTGGCAACGTCAACAGAAGTATATTTGATATACGTGTTATTGATGTGTACCTTGCTAGTACTCCTAGTAGCACCTGGGTATTGGATACCGGTTCGGTTGCTAAATGTTAGTAACTCAAAATAAAAGCTACGGAATAAACGGAGAACTAGCTAAGAGTGAGGTGACGATGTGTGTTGGAAGTGTTTCCAAGGTTGATGTGATCGACATCGCACACTCTCTCTACCTTCGGGATTAGTAACAAACCTAAATATGTGTTATTTGGTGTTTTGCGTTGAGCATGAACATGATTAGATCGTGTTTATTGCAACACGGTTATTCATTTAAGTTAGAGAATAATGGTTATTCTGTTTACTTGAATAATACCTTCAATGGTCATGCACCCAGTGAGAATGGTTTGTTGAATCCTGATCGTAGTAATACACATGTTCATAACATTGATGCCAAAAGATGCAAAGTTAATAATGATAGTACCACTAAATGCCATATTGGTATAAAACGCATGGAGAAACTCCATGCTGATGGATCTTTGGACTCTTTCGATTTCGAATCGGTTGAGACATGCGAACCATGCCTCTTGGTCAAAGATGACTAAGGACTCCGTTTTCTGGTTTGACGGAGAGGGCAAGTGATTTATTGGAAATGATACATGTTGATGTATGCAATCCAATGAGTCTTGTAGCGTGCAGTGGATATCGTTATTTTCTTACCTTCACTGATGATTTGGGTAGATATAGTGTATGTTTACTTAATGAAACACAAGTCTGAATCGTTTGAAAAGTTCAAGCAAATTCAGAGTGAAGTTTAAGATCATCG
Organism: Hordeum marinum; assembly: GCA_022496015.1. NCBI lineage: Eukaryota > Viridiplantae > Streptophyta > Magnoliopsida > Poales > Poaceae > Hordeum > Hordeum marinum. The sequence continues at coordinate 115,008,511 of CM039674.1, read as the reverse complement.
TGACAAGAAGATAAAAATATCTGCGATATGATCGTGGAGGTGAATATCTGAGTTACGAGTTTGGCATACAACTTTAGACAATGTGAAAGTTGTTTCACAACACACGCCACCTGGAACACCATAGTGTGATGGTATGTCCGAACGTCATAGTCGTGCTCTATTGGATATGGTGCATGTTATGATGTCTCTTATCGTTTTGCTACTATAATTTTGGGGTTGTGCATTAGAGACAACTACATTCACTTTAAATATGGCACCATCTAAATCTGTTGAGATGACACCGTGTGAATTATGGTTTGATAGAAACCTAAGCTGTCATTTCTTGATGTTTGGGGCTGCGACGCTTGTGTGGAAAATGTTTTCACCTAATGAGCTCGAACCCAAAGCGGACAAATGCATCTTCGTAGAATACCCTAAGAACAGTTGGGTGAACCTTCTATCTCAGATCCAAGCATAAAGTGTTTGTTGCTAAAACAAGTCCTTTCCCAAGAAAAAGTTTCTCTTGAAAGAATTAAGTGGGAGGAAGATAGAACTTGATGAGCTGTTGAACCTTTATTCAACTAGAGAGTAGGCAGCACAGGAAGATGTTTTTGTGAAGCCTACGTTAGTTGAAGAGGAAGTTAATGATGATGATCATGAAACTTCGGATCAAGTTACTATCGAACCTCGTAGGTCGACAAGGACGTGTACTGCTCCTGAGCGGTATGACAACCCTGTCTTGGGGGTCATGTTGTTGGACAATAATGAACCTACGAGCTATGGACAAGCGATGATGGGCCCGGATTCCGATAAATGGTTAGAGGCCATGAAATCCGAGAAAGGATCCATATATGAAAACCAAATATAGAATTTGGTAGACTTGCTCGTTGGACGGTAGGTCGTTGAGTACAAATGGATCTTTAAAATGAAGACAGATGCTAATGGTGAATGTCACCATTTATAAAGCTCGACTTGTCGCAAAGAAGTTTCCGGCAAGTTCAAGGAGTTGACTGTGATGAGACTTTCTCTCGTAGCGATGCTAAAGTCTGTTAGAATTATTTTAGCAGTTGCTGCATTTTTCAATTATGAAATCTGGCAGATGGATGCCAATACATCGTTTCCTTTCTTGAGGAAAGGTTGTATGTGGTACAACCAGAAGGTTTTGTCAGTCCTAAGGATGCTAAAAGGTGTGCAAGCTTTAGTGATCCTTCTATGAACTGAAGCAAGCATCTCAGAGTTGGAATATACACTTTGATGAGGTGATTAAAGTTTTTGAGTCTATACAAAGTTTACGAGAAACTTGTATTTACAATAAAGTGAGTGGGAGCACTGTAGAGTTTCTGATAAGCATATGTGGTTGACATATTGTTGATCGGAAATGATATAGAATTACTGGAAAGCATAAAGGGTTGTTTGAAAAGAGTTTTTCAAAGGAAGACCTGGATAAAGCTACCTAATTGTTGAGCATCAAGATCTATAGAGATAGATCAAGATACTTGATGAGACTTTCAATGAGTACATACCTTGACAAGATTTTGAAAGAGTTCAAAATGGATCGGTCAGAGAAAGAGTTCTCGCCTGATTTGTAAGGTATAAAGTTGAGTAAGACTCAATGCCCAGTGACTGCAGAAGATAGAGAAAAGATGAGTGTCATCCCCTATGCTTCAGCCATAGGCTCTATCATGTATGCAATGCTGTGCACAAGACCCAATGTCAGCCTTGCCATAAGTATGTCCGGAAGGTTTCAAAGTGATCCTGGAATGGAGCACTGGACAGCGGTCAAGATTATCCTTAGTAACTAAAAGACTAAGGAGATGTTTCTCGATAATGGAGGTGATAAAGAGTTCGTCGTAAAGAGTCACGTCGATGCAAGCTTTAACACCAATCCGGATGACTCGTAGTAGCAATCTGGATACGTATAGTGGAGCAGCCATTTGGAATAGTACCAAGTGGAGTGTGGTAGCAGTGTTTACGGTTTGACGTAGAAATTTGCAAAGTACACACAGATCTGAATGTCGCAGACCCGTTGACTATAAGGCCTCTCTCACATGCAAAGCATGATCGAGCCCCAGAACTCATTGGGTGTTAGATTCATAACAATGCAAATCACATGGTGATGTGAACTAGATTATTGACTCTAGTGCAAGTGGGAGAGTGTTCGAAATGTGCCCTGGAGGCAATAATAAATTAGTTATTATCATATTTCCTTGTTCATGATAATCGTTTATTATCCATGCTATAATTGTATTGTTCGGAGACTTAGATGCATGTGTGGATACATAGACAAAACCATGTCCCTAGTATGCCTCTAATAGACTAGCTCGTTGATCAAAGATGGTTAAGGTTTCCTAGCCATTGACATGAGATGTCATTTGATAACGGGATCACATCATTAGGAGAAAGATGGGATGGACAAGACCCAAACTACAAACGTAGCATATGATCGTGTCAGTTTAACGCTACTGTTTTCTGCATGTCAAGTATATGTTCCTATGACCATGAGATCATGCAACTCACGGACATCGGAGGAGTGCCTTGTGTGTATCAAACGTCGCAACGTAACTGGGTGACTATAAAGGTGCTCTACAGGTATCTCCGAGGGTGTCTGTTGAGTTGGCATGGATCAAGACTGGGATTTGTTACTCCGTGTGACGGAGAGGTATCTCAGGGCCCACTCGGCAATACAACATCACAATAAGACTTGCAAGCAATGTGACTAAGTGTTAGTCATGGTATCTTGTATTACAGAACGAGTAGAGAGAGACTTGCCGGTAACGAGGTTGAACTAGGTATGGAGATACCGACGATCGAATCTCGGGCAAGTAACATACCGAAGAACAAAGGGAACGTTATACGGGATTGACTGAATCCTTGACATAGAGGTTCGACCGATAAATATCTTCGTAGAATATGTAGGAACCAATATGGTCATCCAGGGCCCGCTATTGGTTACTGACCATAGAGGTGTCTCGGTCATGTCTACATTGTTCTCGAACCCGCAGGGTCTGCACACTTAAGGTTTGGTGACGTTTCGGTAGTATAGAGTTATGTATGGTGGTGACCGAAGGTTGTTCAGAGTCCCGGATGAGATCACGGACATCACGAGGAGCTCCAAAATGGTCTGGAGGTAAAGATTCATATATAGGAAGTCCCATTTTGGTCGTCGGAAAGTTTCGGGCTAATCGGCAATGTACTAGAGGACTTTAGGGTTTTGGCACAGAATTTTCAGCCATGTGCTATCCGTTCCTCTAGTGCATAGTTTCTCCTCTAGATCGGTTTTCTGCAGTGCTTAGGCGAAGCCCTACCGGAATAGCTCCACCACCATCTCCGCAGTGCCGTCACGCTGCCGGAGAACTCTTCTACCTCTCCGCTCCCTCTTGCTGGATCAAGAAGGCGGAGATTGTCATCAAGTTGTACGTGTGCTGAACGCGGAGGTGCCGTCCGTTCGGCGCTAGATCGGAAGGACCATGACGAGATCGCGGGACGGATCGTGATGAGATCGCGGGACGGATCGTGATGAGACCGCGGGACGGGGCGTGATGAGTTCGCGGGACGGGTCATGATTGGATCGCGGGACGGATCGTGATGAGATCGCGGGACGCTCGGCGATTTGGATCGCAAAGACGTTCGACTACACCAACCACGTTTCTTAACGCTTCCCGCTTAGCGATCTACAAGGGTATGTAGATCCACTCTCCCTCTCGTAGATGTTCATCACCATGGATATATCTTGCGTGTGCCTAGGAAATTTTTTGTTTCCCATGCAACATTCCCCAACACGGCCATCCTTTCTCCCCTCCAATATATATAGGAGGTAGGGGAGGGGCCGGCGCCCCTAGGAGTCGGCCGAAGGAGAGGTGGAGGAGTCCACCTCCAATCCTACTCCAAGTAGGATTCCAATCCTACTTGGAATCCCATTTCCCCCACTTGGGGCTTTTCCTTTCTCCACACCCTAGCCGCATGGGTCCTTAGGGGCTGGCTTGCCCAGCCCACTAAGGGATGGTTCGCCACCCCTAAGGCCCATGTGGCCTCCCGACGTGGGTGGCCCCTCCCGATGCCCCCCCGGAACCCTCCCGGCACCCTCGGTACACTACTAGAAATACCCAAAACTTTTCCGGTGACCAAAACGGGACTTCCTATATATCAATCTTTACCTCCGGACCATTCCGAAGCTCCTCGTGATGTATGGGATCTCATCCGGGACTCCGAACAACCTTCAGTAACCACCATGCATAACTCAATACTACCGAAACGTCACGAACGTTAAGTGTGCAGACCCTGCGGGTTCGAGAACTATGTAGACATGACCGAAACACCTCTACGATCAATAACCAATAGCGGGACCTGGATGCCCATATTGGTTCCTACATATCTACGAAGATCTTTATCGGTTGAACCTCTATGTCAAGGATTTAGTTAATCCTGTATGTTGTTCCCTTTGTTCTTTGGTATGTTACTTGCCCGAGATTCGATCGTCGGTATCTCTATGCCTAGTTCAATCTCGTTACCGGCAAGTCTCTTTACCTGTTCCGTAATACAAGATCCCATGGCTAACACTTTAGTCACTTTGCTTGCAAGGCTTGTTGTGATGTTGTATTACGGAGTGGGCCCTGAGATACCTCTCTGTCACACAGAGTAACAAATCCCAGTCTTGACCCATGCTCACTCAATAGACATCTTCGGAGATACCTGTAGAGCATCTTTATAGTCACCCAGTTACGTTGCGACGTTTGATACACACAAGGTATTCCTCCGGTGTTAGTGAGTTGCATGATCTCATGGTCATAGGAACAAATACTTGACATGTAGAAAACTATAGCAATAAACTAACACGATCATATGCTACGTTCATAGTTTGGGTATTGTCCATCAGATCATTCTCCTAATGATGCGATCCCGTTATCAAATGACATCTCATGTCTATGGCTAGGAAACCTTGACAATTTTTGATCAATGAGCTAGCCTACTAGAGGCATACTAGGGACACAGTGTTGTCTATGTATCCACACATGCACTTGAGTTTCCAATCAATACAATTATAGCATGGATAATAAATGATTATCATGAACAAGGAAATATAATAATAACCACTTTATTATTGCCTCTAGGGCATATTTCCAACAGAAGATGCGGTGGCGATGATTGTGAGGTCGTCGGAGCCAGGACCGAAGCATGCCCATCGAGGTGGACTCCGGCGAGGAAGAAGAGATGGCGGTGCACGTTGAGGAGAAGACCAAGACCAAGGCCACCCGCCGCTCCAATTGCCTCCAGGGTCCCCGAGGATAAGATCTCTGTGTACTGTGTAAGATGAACCCTAATCCCCAACCCTATTGTACTCAATCTGGATCGGGAACCTCATATCTACCGCTAGTCATGACGATGTTATGATCACTCCTATGGTGTTTACCCCGATTGCCCATTCCCCTAATGCGGATCGAACCTAAACTCGAATCGAACGCGAAGTAGTAGGTGAGGAGGGGAAAATTTGCTTACCTCATTGCCGAAGTGCTGCGTCGTGGTTGACTTGTTGTTCTCCGATCTGCTGCATACTGCCGCTGGGTGAGGAGAGAGAGGAGAGGGGAGTGGGGGAGAGAGCGCGATGAGGGAAGGGGATGGTAATAGCTATCGGCGCTTTGGGAAGCAACGTGGCTTCTTGAGGGTGGCTCCACGCGTGCAGCCCCTGCCGCTCCCCATGCCTCGCGCGGGCCTAGCTCGCGAGGAACTGCCAATTTGAGCGTGCCTCGCGAGACATGCCAAGACTTGCTTTAAAGTTCGTGCGATGCAGGCCCAATATTGTATGCTGACAACCAATCAACCTGTTTTCTTCCTGCAGGGCCTGATTGGACCTTATGCGGGCAACCAAACACGTCCCTAATTCTTGATGTTGATCTGAACAAATAGAAGGAAATCCCTATTTGCCACGCGCTATGGCAAATTGTCTCCGCTTCGCACAGGGAGGCGCACTAGCGGAGGCACTCGCCCGACCGATTTGACCGTTCGTTTCGGTTTGGAACATTTTTTTCTCCCAATTTTCATTTTTCGTTTTCCCCTGTTTCCTTTTCCTTCTGCTCCATTTTCATTTCCTTTTTTCCGTTTTCAAGTTTATTTTCATTTTTTCCAAAAAATATTTTGAAAATTTCAAATACTACTTGGAATTGAGAAAGTTCTTCCTATTTTTACATTATGTTCATAATTTTGAAAAATGTTTGCTAATTTTAAAAAATGTTTGAAATTTCAAACTAAATTTCGCTTTTCAATATTTATTCACGAAAGCAGAAAATTTTCATTTTTCCAAAATTTGTACACAAATTCAGAAATTATTCCCATTTCAAATTGTTTTTGATTGCCCAAAATTCTTCATAACTTTAGAATAGGTTCCATTGTTTCAAGATTTGTTCACAAATACAAAAAACATTACTGATTTAAAATTTTGTTCTCAAATTATAAAATTGTTCACATTTTCTTGAAAACATGTCCATGATTATCAAATTGGTCGGAAATTTAGGAATGTTCCTTTTCAAAATTTGTCCACAATTTCAAAATTATTTGCGCTTTACAAAATTTGTTCCGAATTTTAAAAAGTTATCCTTGATTTCAAGTTATGTTCACCAATTCAAAAAATGTTCACGTTCAAAAAATATGTACTAGAATTTTGAAAAATGTTCATGCTTTCAAAAATATACTTGTTTTTAAAATGTAATAAAAATAGAGAAAATATCGGTATTCAAATAAATTGTTCAGAATGTCAAAAGATATTCCATTTTTTTACACATTCGAAAACAGTTCAGCTTTTCGAATCGCGGATTTGGAAATTTCTACATAATTTTAAAAGATGATGATGATTTTTAAAAATTGTTCGCGATCGCTACAAATTATTCGTAACTTCAATAAAGTGTTTGAAATCTGAAACAATGTTTGCAAGTTTTGAAGCAATGTTCAGTTTACGCGGCTAAATTTAGTTCTTTATAGTTCGCTCTGCTCCTTATGTAAGCGGTGTGTGATAGGTTCACTGGTTAGCCAGATGCACAAGCAGTAGGTCTGAGTTTGAATCCCAGCCCGGGTGAGGCAATCTTTTTGCACATTTTAATCACCCAACAGCTTTGTTTTCAGTTCAGTTCGAATGAGCCAGCCCAGTCTGACGCGCCCTGTAAGAAGGCACGTTTATTCGCCGCAGAATACGGCGAATAAGACATCCCCAAATAGAATGAAGCTTTTGGCCTTTCAGAGAGACACAAGTCAGCTCCTCACGTCATCCCGGACTTTCGGCCTCAAGCAAAGCAGAAATTGATGGACGTGACGTGATGAAAATTCAGGCATCTAAGATTTAGCAAAACCGGATTTTTATTGGGCATCTTGAATACCTGCTCCATATCAGCGAAGTCCTTTTTCCCATGAAAAATGTCAAGTGGAGAAGTAAAATAGCACGCGCGTGGCAAGCCTGTGCATGCGTGTGGTGGCAAAGCATCTCAAACTCCCAGACGAATCGTAAGCCGCCCGCCTGAATCGTAAGCCGCTGCGACTGAGAGGTGTCAACCCCCACAAGCCATGGCCACCACCAAGATGTGCAAGCTGCCGACCGCTGCCTGGCTTTTCTTCTTCGTCGCGAACCTGGCATGGACACTGACCCCTTCTTCTTCTTCTTCCCCCGTGGGCCTCTCTGTCCGGCGGTACGAGTACGACTCCATCTTCAGCTTCGGCGACTCCTTCGCCGACACCGGCAACAACCCCGTCGTCTTCGCCGCCAGCTCCGTCTTCGACCCTGTCACGCGCTCGCCCTACGGCTCCACCTTCTTCGGCCGCCCCACCGGCCGCAACTCCGACGGCCGCCTCATCATCGACTTCATCGGTACACATGCATGCGCACTCCTCAGCTGTCATGTTTCCCTCCACAAACTCTACTGATCTGAATTCTGAAACGAGGCGGTCAACTCAACTGCCCTGCTTGCAGCTCAACGCCTCGGCCTGCCGCTCGTCCCGCCGTCCCTGGCGCACAACGGGAGCTTCCGGCGAGGCGCCAACTTCGCCGTCGGGGGCGCCACCGCTCTCGACGCCGCTTTTTTCCACGGCGGCTCCGATCCCGGCGGCAGCAAGTTCCCTCTCAACACCAGCTTGGGCGTCCAGCTGCAGTGGTTCGAGTCGCTCAAGCCTTCTCTCTGCCGCACAGCCAAAGGTCGGTGGTAGTTCCAACTTCCAAGTCAAGCGACGTCAGCCAGCCATGTATTCAGCTACCTGAAGAGTGATAAGGAATTGATATGAACCTTACATTTCCGCTGCAGAGTGCGAGGCCTTCTTCGGCAGATCCCTCTTCTTCGTGGGCGAATTCGGGGTCAACGACTACCACTTCTCCTTCCTCACCAAGAGCGTGCAAGAGATCATGTTGTTCGTTCCAGATGTCATCAGGACCATCTCAACGGCCATCGAGGTACAATGTCGATGTAGCAAGTCATCAACCCGCATTGCAGAAATGTAACAGAGGTAGTTTACGCGGTATTGATCTAGCTATGGCAATGGTGACAGAGGCTGATCAAGCACGGGGCGACGAGTTTCGTGGTTCCCGGGACAATCCCGTCGGGATGCACGCCGCCGGTTCTCGCCCTGTTCCCTGACGCCGCCCCGGCAGAATACAACTCCACCACCGGCTGCCTGGAAGATATCAACAAGTTAGGGATGCACCACAACCTGCTGCTGCAGGAGGCCCTTGAGAAGCTCCGGGGCAGGCACCCGGACGTCATGATCGTTTACGCCGACCTCTTCGGCCCTATCATGGACATGGTTGAGTCTCCTCGCAAGTATGGTAAGCACTTTCAAAGCTATATTGTGTAGTAGGCACTTTGCACTAGGTGGTGGTAAAGGCTGATGGTTGTCAATCTGCAGGGTTTGAAGAAGATGTTCTTAGCATATGTTGCGGAGGGCCTGGGACACTTTTCTGCGGCGATGAAGGTGCAAACCTATGCGACAGACTAGCTGCTAGTCTGTTTTGGGATGGCGTCCACTTGACGGAGGTGGCCTACCGCTACATCGCCGATGTCTGGCTGGACAGCATAGACTCCTCTGCAAGAGAGAACAGTCATCAGTTAGTGAGGTAGCAGAAGCTGCTCTGGTTCATGGACTGATGGCTATATGGAGTCTGGCCTGTCTGACTCCATCAAGGACTTTCTGAACCGAAAAGCACTGGAAATGGAATGGGATCATGGAAGCTCCAAGATAAGACTCTGAAAGAGTCACGCTGAATTCTGAGCAAATCACACCATATAAGTTAGAAAACCAGCGGATAAAGCCTTTTTATGCTTATTGTAACACCGAGACACAAAATTTATTCAGGAAGCTACTGAGATTAGATGGATCTGATCTGGAATTCCAGATTGCATCATCGAGTAATATATTTTAGAGCCAGAAATGTCATGGTACTGTTCAGTCTTTCATGCCATTACTCAAATATTCACCAAAATCTACAGCCATACATCATCTTGGAAAAAATAAAATCAACAACGAAACTAACAAGTAACTCTCACATGGCAAATGACATAAATTGTCATCCTTGTATTCTGCAAGCATTTGTATTGCTGCGGTAATCCATGAAAAACACTGCTTCAAACATAAGGATTAATTAGGTTTCTGCAAACACCAGTTTGTGGAACTAACTATACTACTGCTAGATAATCCGTTTCAGCGTCAAAGGAAATAGAATTCATTCACCGCACATATTACACTCAATTTCAGATAGATAGATAAACTTATAGTTTAATTGTTCAGAGGGTGAAGGGATGAGCCTTTCTGCCAGCAGAGAAAGAGGTGAGGGCGTTGACTTAAAGAAGATTTTCCACAAGTCCATATATGATGATAACAACTTGCAGTTCAGAACCTTGGTTAATAAGGGATAAGTGCAGTTTAGGAAATACAAAATACACAAACTTAATTATCGATGCAGATCTAGACAAATGGAACAAAGCTTTTGGCCCTTCAGAGAGTATATAAATCTGTAGAGGGAGTGAAATCCTCCATGCCCACAAAATTCAGCAGCGACCTCGGAATAGGAGGTACTTGAACATCCATGACACCCTCTAGCATGCGCACAACTTGCCCCATCATTGGCCTATGATCCTCTGCATCTTGAATGCACAAGCATGCGATTTTGCAAGCTCTGCTCAGCTGCTCGACATCCGCATCGCCGTCCAACCTACTATCCAATAGGCACATAACATCTCCCTCATTAACCTTGACTGCAGCAAAGATGGGAAAGTAAGTGAACTTGCCTTCCTTGATTTTCTCCGCATTCCTTCGCCCCGAAATGATTTCAAGAAGCATCATTCCGTAGCTGTAAACATCAGACTTATGTGTGATTGGAAGCCCTGAGATCCACTCCGGTGCAAGATATCCGATGGTTCCCCGCATTGTTGTCAGTGCCCTGCTAAAATCTCGGCCAAGTAGCTTCGCCATGCCAAAGTCTGCAACCTTAGGACAAAAATCTGCATCAAGCAGTACATTGTCTGGCTTTATATCACAGTGTATAATGCAATCCTTGCATTCCTCATGCAGATAAGCAAAGCCTCTTGCAGTTCCAAGTGCTACACTATACTGGAGCTCCCAGATAAAGTTTACAGAACTCTTCGAAAACAGATGAGAACTCAAAGATCCATTCTCCATGTACTCGTATACTAGCAACCTTTTACTTCCCTCAGCACAGAACCCGAATAAACGAACAAGATTGATATGTTGAATCATTCCAATGGTTTGTACTTCCGCTTGGAATTGCTTCTCCCCCTGTCCGAGATCTATTAGCATTTTGACAGCCACCATAGAGGAACCTGGTAATGTCCCCTTGAAAACACAGCCAAAACCTCCTTCTCCAAGTTTTTCCGAGAAATTTCTTGTTGCTTTCTTTATTTGTGTATTAGAGAAGACCGTAAGGCCACTATTGGATTCCACTAGTCTTTCTATGAATAACTTCCTTTTTCTTCTCCACAAGAGAACCAGACCAACAAGGAGGAGGGCCAAGACACCTACCACTGTTACAACAGCAAATTCAGTCTTGGAGTTCGAATTTTCTTGCTTACCCATACGTATATACAATTATACAGACGAGATTCCGAACCAGACACAACCAATACTCTGTGCAGCTTCGAGAACCACAGTAAGCATGTTCCATTGAAGGCATATGAAGTACAGGAACAGTTACTGAAACAAACAGTTTCACACTCTCTGCTGCTTCTGACTTCGACTGACGAAGGACTTCCTGGAAATTTATAGACCCTGTCTATCGGATGAAAATAATCGCCTTTTTCAGCGGAGACATTAGATTGACAATGGGGAGCAGTAACTCTCAAACAGTATGGCTGAGTGCTGTCGTATGGTATTAAACAAATGCTTTCTGTGTCACAGCATGGAACCAAGTCGAGCTCACTAGGTGAAGCAGACCACAACACAGAGACACAGTCCCCTAGTTTAGCAGCACTGACTGTACCATTATCATCCAATCGTACGTATAGATGCACATCATCGAACAACATAAGAGAGTCTCCATCTGCATGACTTCCCATCCAGCTGGGAAAAGCACCAGAATACTCTTCACCGGAAAAGACGGGATAGATGTCAGGAATAAGCCGGACCGAAAATTCTCTACTTTGCTCTGGATATATCGTCAGAGTAGAACGATCCATCCCAGAATCAGCAGCCCTGGAAATAAGGAAGACTTCCTTGCCAGCGATCGTATTAAATCCCATCCATCCCCCAGTTAGTATTGTACCAAGTGGGTTGTCGAAGCTTTGCCAGAACACCAAAGAAGTATCCACTTGATCCCTCATGACGAGATTTCCGTTGTCAAGAAGTATTACAAGCAGATAAAAAGGTCTAAAGTCCATTTCACTTTCTGTTGCTGACCAAACAAGTGAGCCTTCATCACTGTTAAGATATAGGTTGCCACCTTCTGAGAGTCCAAATGACGAGGACCAAGTTCTAAAGATGGGCAAAACCGTGTCAGGCGCCCAAACTAGAAGAGGGCTACAGGTTGATGAGTTAACGTACCATATGCCAAAGGTAGAATCTGAATAACACGGGGGAGATATGCAGTTGAAACCCAACTTGAATACACCAGACTTTGAGATCAAGGTCTGATTACCACTCAGAGATTGGCCTCGAAGAAGAGTATCTGTTGCATGTGCAAACGTACACCCAGAAAACAAGACGTTGATCAAGTGGAGGAGAAGTATTAATGCGAAAGAAGACGATGAAGGCATGTGCTTTCTTGCCTTCTCCATTCAGTAAGAGCTCCTGCCTAACAATCTGGACGTTCTAGCCGTCCTAACGTCCCAACTCCCGACTAAATAGGTGAAGGAAAACCATGGGTAAGACTAAGAGGTCTACATTCCAAGTCAAGCATATCGACTTGTTTTTACGGCCAAAACTTGTGGAATTCATAACTTCAAGGCATCCTAATCATGCTGGAAAATAATTGGATTCCCTCGCCTTATGACAACGGCAATTTCCTGTTCTTCTGCTTGTAGATGTTGGCGTTGGTCAAACTTGCTCGCTGGACCATGAGTTGGTTCCATTCTCCGAAGAGGTCCAACAAGGCAAGCTGGCTGTTTTGGAGCCAAACATTTGCTTGGAAAAATAGCCAAGTGACAGTAACGGCATCGGTAGCAACTGTGGCTGGATAACTAGGACTTGGAAAGACACTTAATAATCTTCAAAACGCATAGTCTGGACCAAAAATCTCCAGAACATTTAGGTCAAAAACAATCTTCAAGGTTTATATATCTTGTACACCCTCTGTTCCTAAATGTAAGCCGTTTTTGCAGTCCAATTTGAACTGTCAAAACGTCTTAGATTTAGAAACAGAGATAACAGAGGAAGGTGGTGCTTGGTTGCCGTCAGATATATTTTGTGGGATTCGTGCGAGACGAGGGGGGATCACTCACCTTCCACCGTATCGGCCGGACGTTGTATTTGCGGTGAGCCATTTAATCAAACACCTTCAGGCCGCGCACCCTGGCTGCTGCAATCGCCACCACCGACCTCCCCGACGCCGGCGATTCACCAGATAGATCACCAGACCCGTCGCTACACCCTAGCGTTCATCTGAACATGGTGTTATGCTCCCGTATTCCCGTCGCCATTCCTGACTGAAAGTGGTGGTGGAAGGTAAACAGAAGGTTCCCTTTTGAATGAAGAAACTGATAGCGGTAGTCTGCGAGCACCGGCGCGGTTGTTTGGCCCGAGCCTTGGGCTGAAGGCCCGCTCCCTCAAAACTTTGTAGCGTCTCCAACTCAATTTTCTTTATAGCGCGTAGATTTCATCTTTTTTTACATTACAACCTCCTCTTGTTCATCTCTATTTCTAAAAGAAAAGTTGGTAGCTTCTTATCTTGTGTTTTTTCGTCTTTTCTCCCACCTTTGTCTAGGGTTTTTTTTTGTCCTTCCTTCCATCGTCATATATTTAGTAACATATTTATGTGAAAAAAAATCAACCAAGATCAATTTGTAATGAATATTTAGAAATCAAATCTAAACTAATTAATCTTACCATAATTTGCTCAATCGCATTAATTAATATTTCCATACATCATCAAATTACATTAATTAACATTCCGATAAAATAACTTTCCTTACCAATTCACATATGATAAGGCCATAAGCTCACGAAAATCTCTAATATAGCAATATGACAAGTATGGTAATCAATCAATTCATTATATGATAACTCCATATACTCAGGAATATGGCAATATGGCAATAATGGTAATCAATCAATTCAACATATGATAACTTCATAAACTCATAAACCAAATAATCACCTCAAAATCCGAAAAAATAAATGCTTGTTCACACTGATTTGGCAGTCCACCTTCTTCGCGAGATATCTTTCCCTCTTCCGAACAAAATCGGCGGCTCATCTCTACTCCTAATAGCGCAGTTCGTAAGTCGTTTCGTTTGTACTTCGGTTGATCGAAGGACTCCTTCCCACCGATCGAAGCTTTTTCTCAACCTATTTTTCTGTCCCGCATCCAGCACAAGATAAAAACGATGGAAAAAACCACAAAAAATAACCATCGAAACCTAAACACATCCTCACTCCCGAGATCCCTATTCCCTAGCCGCCGCACGTCTCCCTCCACACCCCACCTGCCCCTCATCTTCCATCTTTGATCCAATCTCGTTGCGTGCATGCCACCACGAGCTTTCGTTATACGTTGTTGCCCCCTCCCCCCTCCCCCCCGCCGCGCCTCCCCGTTGTGGTCACAGCTGGTTCGTCCTACGATCGGGGAAGACGACGGCTAGGAGGAGGATGGAAAAGGTGGATGGGATCGATCGTCAAGATTGTGCGACCGTCACTGTCGTTCCTGAAGTAGGTGTTGTGTGATGGGATGGAGTCCTGGGTGGGGCAGGTGGCATAGCCAAGCTCCGGGAGTTGCCCGTGTACTCTGCATCGGCGGGAGCACATACGACGACGCACTCTCCTGACGCCACTGCCATGTTGGTCAGATCGTTCAGGCTCGACCACGTCAGATGCTTGATCTCGTTGGCCTGACAGTGTCCTTTATGATTGTGACCATAGGTGCCGCCCTCCTGGGTGCCACAAACTCAACTCCATCTCCTTCCACAATTTTGCTTTTGTCTCCTTTACCACTGGTTCGTAATGTTGAGGTGTTCTAATGGCCCGGCTATGGCCAGGAGTTTTTCGTTTTCCTTTGCATGATTGTGCCAGTTTTGGATTTGTGGCAGTACCGACTTGTGGTTGGGTAGGTTGGTTCCCGGGTTGCTACCTATTATCTAATTTATTATTTTCTTATCTTGCCTGATGTCTCTAACCTATTTGTTGTTGCCTTCCTTGCCGTTGATGGCCGGTGGTGTCGTGGCAGATTTGCTTAACTCACCTTGTGCACCGTCATGTTTAGTTTCTCCACGGAAGAAAACACCACCATGTGTTCAATACACTTGGAGGCTCAACTTGTGTCTCTACATGTGCTACCTGAACGAGAGTAGCCACTACTTTTCGTTTAATGTATTGATTCAGAGTGAGACAAGAGTGAAAATGAATAAACTCATTTTTTAGGGGAGTTCTTAAGTCTTAAACCTAGCATTTTAGTTACAAAATTCATTTTTGAACATGTTATTTCAGCTTCCCTATAGTCTTCATAATGACAGTTCCGCATAAAAAAGAGATCATCTCCTAAATTAATGACAAGGTCATCTTATCTTCGATAAAAATTTGTGCCCTGGCCCTTTTGTATTCAGCCCTATTAACAGAAGGAAAAAATTTAGCATATAAATTATGAATGTGTATTTTGGGTCTTTCCCAGTATAACAAAAAAAATCTTCTCATAATATGATATGTTCATTCTTGGGATTTTTTTTGGCGTGAATGCACGCAATTTAAAATTTCTAAGGCTGCTCCTGGAAAAAAAATGTGGAGAGGGTAGGTATTGAGAATTTTTCAAATGCATGATTATCTCCTTTTTATGCTTTCGATTACATCAATTACTCCTCAGTTTGTTTGTTTAATATAATAGAAGAGTGTTGATTTTCTTCTATAAAAGATGCGTGTACTTCTCAAACCTGGTGAAGATGGTTTCATGGGTACAAAATGATCGTTGTTTAAATTGCTGCTAGGGATTCTCGGTTCATGTGGATTCTGAATTTAAAATCAAATAGTAATGAAGCAACAACAAAAATAGACTTTCCTTCTGTATATCATTGGTGATATACTGCTATTTTTTATGGGTTGTACATGCTCATGGGGTTTTTCTTCTCTTTTCCCCTTTGTTGAAGATAGGTCACAACATCTTTTCTTCCCTTTTTTTATTTGCTATCAGTGTTATATTTACAGGTGGCGTCGGAGAATACTACATACGCTGGATCAAGCGGCCCTTCCCTAATATATTGTGTTCTATAAAAAAGAAGGCATCCATCTAATTCTATATGACAACCTTCCAAGTGAGGTAACATCATTTGGGTATATCTTATATCTACTAAGTATCCCTTCTAGATATGGGCGTTACAAGGTTTGTACATCTATATTGCCAATGCATCTGCACTTTTGATAACTAGGCACTATTTTCATATTTTGGTTACAACAGTATGGTGTTAGCAAGCGTGTTGTTTTATGAACATTAGACGACTGCATCTGCACTTTATATCTAAGTGTGTGTTTTTCAGGGCTAATATTCTTACTAACTATTCTGTTCTTTCAACTTCCCGCATAAACAGACCAGGACCAGTATTTTAAATCTTGTACCATTAAGGTAATCAGTCAATATTACTTTTATAGATGCACAATTGAAAACCTTGTCCCGGGTCACGGTCAGAGCTAACGATTCACCACTCTGGAAAGGGTTGATGAAAATGAAAGTAGCCTTCTTCCACAGAACTAAATTCATTGTTGGAAACGGTGAGACCACGAGATTCTGGGAGGATACGTGGCTAGGGGAGACGCCTTCAGCCATATAGTATCCGGCTCTCTATAATATTGTTCAACTAAGGAGGCGTATGTTGCCACGATATTATAGTCAAACCCTCTGAATATTCAATTTCGATGAGCTTTGTGTTGAAAATATGCCCTAGAGGCAATAATAAATTAGTTATTATCATATTTCCTTGTTTATGATAATTGTTTATTATCCATGCTATAATTGTATTGATCGGAGACTTAAATGCATGTGTGGATACATAGACAAAACCATGTCCCTAGTATGCCTCTAATAGACTAGCTCGTTGATCAAAGATGGTTAAGGTTTTCTAGCCATTGACATGAGATGTCATTTGATAATGGGGTCACATCATTAGGAGAATGATGGGATGGACAAGACCCAAACTACAAACGTAGCATATGATCGTGTCAGTTTAATGCTACTGTTTTCTGCATGTCAAGTATTTGTTCCTATGACCATGAGATCATGCAACTCACTAACACCGGAGGAGTGCCTTGTGTGTATCAAACATCGCAACGTAACTGGCTGACTGTAAAGGTGCTCTACAGGTATCTCCGATGGTATCTGTTGAGTTGGCATGGATCGAGACTGGGATTTGTTACTCCGTGTGACGGAGAGGTATCTCGGGACCCACTCGGTAATACAACATCACAATGAGCCTTGCAAGCAATGTGACTAATTGTTAGTTGCGGGATCTTGTATTACGGAACGAGTAAAGAAACTTGCAAGTAACGAGGTTGAACTAGGTATGGAGATACCGACGATCGAATCTCGGGCAAGTAACATACCGAAGAACAAAGGGAACATCATACGAGATTAACTGAATCCTTGACATAGAGGTTCGACTGATAAAGATCTTCGTAGAATATGTAGGAACCAATATGGACATCTAGGTCCCGCCATTGGTTATTGACCGTAGAGGTGTCTTGGTCATGTCTACATAGTTCTCGAACCCGCAGGGTCTGCACACTTAAGGTTTGGTGACGTTTCGGTAGTATAGAGTTATGTATGGTGGTGACCAAAGTTTGTTCGGAGTCCCGGATGAGATCCTAGACGTCACGAGGAGCTCCAGAATGGTCCGGAGGTAAAGATTCATATATAGGAAATCCTGTTTTGGTCGCCGGAAAAGTTCTGGGCTTATCGGTAGTGTACCGGGAGTGCCGGGAGTGTACCGGGAGACCTCCGGGAGGGGTATTTCGACCCAAGAGGCTTCATGGGCTGTGCGAAAGTAATAACCAGCCCTTAGTGGGCTGGTGGAACAACCACAATAGGCCCATGTGGCTGGAAGAAAGAAACCCAAAGGAAAAAAGTGGAAAAAAGGCAAAAAGGAAGAGTCCTAGTCCTACTAGGAGTCCACCTCCCACTTTGGTCGACCCAAGGGCTGGCTTTTTGGCAGCCAAGCCTCCTGCTCCTCTCCTCCTATATATACTAGAGGATTTTAGGGTTTTGGCACATAATTTTTAGCCACGTGCTACCCGTTCCTCTAGTGCATAGTTTCTCCTCTAGATCGGTTTTCTGTAGTGCTTAGGCGAAGCCCTTCCGGAATTGCTCCACCACCATCGCCGGAGCGTCGTTAGGCTGCCTGAGAACTCTTCTTCCTCTCCACTCCTTCTTGCTGGATCAAGACGGTGGAGATCGTCATCAAGCTGTACGTGTGCTGAACGCGGAGGTGCCGTCCGTTCGGCGTAGATCGGAAGGATCGTGATCAAGATCGCGAGACGGATCGTGATGAGTTCGCGGAACGGATCATGATGAGATCGCGGGACGGATCGTGATGAATTCGTGGGATGGATCGTGATTGGATCGCGGGACGGATCGTGATGTAATCGCGGGACGCTCGGCGATTTGGATCGCGAAGACGTTCGACTACACCAACCGTGTTTCTTAACGCTTCCCGCTTAGCGATCTACAAGGGTACGTAGATCCACTCTCCCTCTCGTAGATGCTCATCACCATGGATAGATCTTCGTGTGCGTAGGAAATTTTTTGTTTCCCATGCAACGTTCCCCAACACTTTGATAGGTCATTGGTGGAAATCTTGGTTACACTTAGTTAGGAGACTCATGGAGGTCCAGCTATCAGACCAACCTGACAGGCTTCACTGGAAGCTAACAAATTCTAGCATCTTTTCAGTAAAATTGATGTACCTAAATCTAATCGATCGATTATCTCCCATTCAATGCACATTTGGAAGGTCAAAGTTCCTTTAAGAATCAAAGTCTTCATGTGGTTTGTTCACAAGAAGGTGATTCTTACCAATGATAATTTGGCAAAGCGCAATTGGGAAGGAAATACATGACGTAGCTTTTGTGATAATGAGGAAACCATCAAACACCTTTTTCTCCAATGCCCACTAGCAAGAATTCTATGTCAAATAGTTCGTATATCATTTAATATCACACCTCCGGATAGCATCGACACATTATTTGGGACATGGCTAAATGGGGTAGATATGACCCACGCCAGGCATATTCGTATAGGTGTATGTGTTGTTCTTTGGGCTATATGGAACTGCATGCATGATATGGTTTTCAATAGATAAATGCATATAAACTTTTTGCAAGTACTACACAGGGCATCGCGTTAATCCGTACATGGTCCTTACTCACTCCTGCGGAAATCAGGGAGCCTTTGGTTACTGGATCTATCCGATGGGAGACGGTAGCTCAGGATATCTACAACCGGTTTGGATGGCGGTCCAGTAGTAGGATAGATGGTTAGGCATCTAGGCCTATTTTTAGCCGGTTGTGGCATTTTATTCGGTTCATCTACTCTATGGCTCGCTCAGAGCTTGTTCGAAACCTCAGATTATTTTGTTTGGACCTTTTGTTTGCTTTCATCAATAAAGAGGTCGCATGCATCACACTGATGCAGAGGCCAGAGGTAATCCTCCTTTACTAAAAAAACTAACTGATTGCTAATTTCAGCTTTGTTCTTCATTACTTTAGGGGCATATATGTGTTCTAAAGAAAAAATAGTGCACCTGATAATTCTTTTTTGACATAACTATTCTATCAAGCTTTAATTGTATTTTACAAAACTAATAGTTTATTGATATGCATAATATCTTGCCAAACGTTTTACATGTGTATATCACTTCTTAGTTAAAAGTGTTTGCTGCAATCATGATGAGCATCATGTTGCATTCTTGTGGAAAAATAGTGTAGAACTACTCTTGCTACTCTCATCAACTCTCAATGATTCAGTGCTAGACAATATTAGCTTTCATGTATTTGAACAGTGGATTCTAGTTCTATAATGTGTTAATTTATTTTTTGTATCACTCCTTTGGCTTTCTGCCATCAATGTTTTTACATCCGAATGAACTAAACTATTCTTATATAGTAAATTAGCAACATTTTTGAATTTTTATGATCGCTTAAATAAATAAATATACAGGGTTTTTATTGTACCATTCTTGCACAACTATTCTTATTCAGTATTATAATGATTAAAATAAGGAACCCTTACCTTAGATTGTTGTAAATGTACCATTATTGCATATTAAGAGACGAGAAGCAAGATGCCACATCCAATCTCTTTGCTATTCTATTGTATATTCTTATTTTTGATAGATAACCATAGTTTTGTTTTTGCAAGATATTGTTTTCTATTTCACGGTTGTTAATTCAGAACTAAGAACAATGATGGCTAAAAGGTGCACTTATAATAAAGCTTAGTGTTGATTTATGATTCAAATATTTTGATTACTACTGATGGCATATTTTGTTTCTTTTATTTTTTTCAACCAGAAAATAAGATATTTCTTATATTAGTTGCAGGCTGATCCTATGCTTATACAAAACCTCTTCTTGAGTTGTAGAAATACGAGTTATTGGTCTTCCTTACCAAATGTGACGGGTGCTGATACGTCTCCAACATATCTATAATTTTTGCTTGTTCCATGCTATTATATTATCATTCTTGGATGTTTTATAATCATTTTACTACTACTTTATATTATTTTTGGAACTAACCTATTAACCTAGAGCCAAATGCGAGTTCCTGTTTTTTTCGTGTTTTTGGGTTTTACAGAAAAGGAATATCAAACGGAGCCCAAATGGAATAAAAATCCACGGTGAATTTTTATGGACCAAAAGAAGCCCAGGGAGAGTTGGATTTGGGCCAGGGGAGCCATGAGGCCACCACAAGCCTGGGGGCGCCCCCCTAGGGCACGCCCCCCTGGCTTGTCGTCACCTCGTGGCCCATCCTGAGTTGTTTTCACCGCCATAAAATCCTATAAATAGAGAAACCTCCAAAAATAAGCCTAGATCGGGAGTTCCGCTGCCGCAAAACTCCAGAGCCACGAAAAAACAATCGGGAGCGCGTTCTAGCACCCTGCCGGAGGGGGAAACCATCACCGGATGCCATCTTCATCATCTTGGCGGTCTCCATGATGAGGAGGGAGTAGTTCACCCTCGGGGCCGAGGGTATGTACCAGTAGCTATGTGTTTGATATCTCTCTCTCTCTCCCTCCCGTGTTCTTGAGATGACACGATCTTGATGTACCGCGAGCTTTATTAATATAGATGAATCATATGGATTTCCCCCCTCTCTATCTTGTTGTATGAATTGAGTTTTCCCTTTGAAGCTTTCTTATCGGATTGAGTCTTTAAGGATTTAAGAACACTTGATGTATGCCTTGCGATGGGATATCCGTGGTGACAATGTGATGTTCTATTAATCCACTCGATGTATGTTTTGGTGATCAACTTGCGGGTTCCGTGACCTTGGGAATCTATGCATAATGGTTGGCACACGTTTTTGTCTTGACTTTCCGGTAGAAACTTTGAGGCACTCTTTGAAGTTCTTTGTGTTAGATTGAACATGATGAATCTAAAATTATGTGATGCATATCGTATAATCAAGCCCATGGGTACTTGTGGTGACATTGGAGTATCTAGGTGACATTAGGGTTTTGGTTGATGTGTATCTTAAGGTGTTATTTTAGTACAAACTCTAGGGCTGTTTGTGACACTTATAGGGATAGCTCATAAGATTGATCGGAAAAGATAACTTTGAGGTGGTTTCGTACCCTACAATAATTTCTTCGTTAGTTCTCCACTATTTGTGACTTTGGAGTGAACTCTTTGTCACACGAGAGGTATTTACATATGATTCAACTATGTTAATATTGTTGAGAGAAATTATACTAGTGAAAGTATGGACCCTAGGACTTGTTTCCAAGCATTTATACAACATTTTGCTCGCTGTTTACTATTTGCTACCTTGCTGTTTTTATATTTTAAGATTACAAAAACCTATATCTATCATCCATATTGCACTTATATCACCATCTCTTCGCCGAACTACTGCACCTATACAATTTACCATTGTATTGGGCGTGTTGGGGACACAAGAGACTCTTTGTTATTTGGTTGCACGGTTGTTTGAGAGAGACCATCTTCATCCTACGCCTCCCATGGATTGATAAACCTTATGTCATCCACTTGAGAGAAATTTACTACTGACCTACAAAACTCTGTGCTTAGAGGCCCAACACGAGTCTACAAGAAGAAGGTTGCGTAGTAGACATCAGGTGCCTCGTTTTGCCCTTCGCCTATAGACGGCTTGACCAGTAAGCTATGGAAGTGAGCTTCTACTAGAAGCAAAACTATGTAGAGAAGGCTCCAACGGGGCGGAAGATTGATATGGGCTTCAATTTTGTTTAGGTCAAGGAGAAGAGGAACGATGGAGAAGCCTAGACAAGGAAAGTGTCTTAAGACTAGACATCTACCTTAAGAGTAGGACCTGCTCCACCTTCATAAAACAAGTCAACGGCATTATACAAATCAAAAGTGAGTGGGAGTACGAGGGGCGGCACATAGACTAGGTGTTGGGAGTAGCTCGTGGAGGACAACTCTCATATCTAGCTCGATGAGATTAGGTTTTTTAAGTTTTAAAACCTTCCTTTACACCGCATGCGGTTTAGTGACAAGTGTGACGTGCATGACCGAGCTCATCGTCTTCGGACAACACTTAAACTGTGTAGTTTACTTTTTTTTTGTATGATCTAAATAACAACGACATGTACTTGCACATTAGGATTTTTGCCATATGAGATACAAGTCAAAAGTGAGTGGGAGAGGGGCGGCACATAGACTAGGTGCTGGGAGTAGCTCATGGAGGACGGCTCTCATATCTAGCTCGATGAGATTAGGTTTCTTAAGTTTTAAAACATTCCTTTACACCGCATGCGGTTTAGTGACAAGTGTGACGTGCATGACTGAGCTCATCGTCTTCAGACAACACTTAAACTGTGTAGTTTACTTTTTTTGTACAAGCTAAATAACAACGACATGTACTTGCACATTAGGATTTTTGTCATATGAGATTATATTTTATATGTTTTTCCATCCTCAGAATGGTGTGCATTGCATTTATGTAGATAAGTAGGCACAATGACATATTTTTGTGTGTCGGTTGAGTTTCTTAAGACCCAAATCCAAACGAAACATCTCCAGCACACCCTACTATTACTGATTTAGGTCACATGATGGCCCGAGTGACAAAGGTCATTAAAGGACGAAAGTAAAGGAGTCGAGGATGGATGTGTGTATCTAATGGGCTCCTCATGTCCGTAGACATGAAAGGCCTTGCTAGAGTGAGTTGCATGCGGGGGCACGCACCATGATGTTTGAGTGGTCGTTGCTTTATTAGTGATAAATTGTGTGTGAGGTGTTTAGGAGAGATGGCAGTGGCGATGCCATAGCGGGAAGATGAGATGCGGCTACATTCGGTGATTGGCCTGCTATGCTGCGCGAATAGGAGGTGGTTGTACGGTGAATGAGTGAGTTGGCCGAACGAGAGGAGCGAATGTTTTTTTCCTTCAAGAAAAGTAAAAGAGCAGCTATTATACGGTGACATAAATGTTACATAGGCTAACAAGTCATTTTTATAGAAAATACCAACCAAATGATTGATAAATACCCCTCCGTAAACTAATATAAAAGTGTTTAGATCACTATTTTAGCGATCTAAACGTTCTTATGTTAGTTTACAAAGGAAGTAGCCTATAATTTATAGCACACTAAATCGGCTATATGACTCACATTCTATCGTGCAAATGAAGCTAAATACAACATTCCTCATTGTATGAAAATATCTTAAACACAACTAAATCTTAGTTTGTAACATATAATTAGTTGTCTCATTGATCTCTATGTACAAATCATTCTATTATATTTTTATCAACCCACGTCCCAAGTGAAGTGGATTTCAGTTACTTTTCCATTGTTACGGCATTATTTCTATACGTCCAAAATTTAACATGCATTATTTTTATACTACAACCGGTAAAAAAAATACACGGTCTATGGCAACGCTAGGGCATTATACTAGTTGATAATAAGTTACTCCCTCCATTCAATAATTCTTGCCATAATTTTAGTTTAAATTTTAAACTAAAATCACGACAATAACCGCGGAACGGGGGAGCGACATGCGTTGTGTTCACTTCATCACGATTTCCTCCTTTTATTCTTTCTTTCCTTTCCTTTCTTTCCTTTTTTCCTTTTCCTTTTTTCCTTAAATTTGTGAACCTTTTTTGAATTCTCAAATTATTTTAAACTATATATAAAAACCAGTGGTCATCTTAGTAGGAAATAGCAAACGAAAAAAACTCGTGAACCAGATTTTCAAAGGGAAAAGTTAATGAATTTTGAAAAAAGGGTTCATGGATTTTAAAAAAATTCTACGATTTTTTAAAGAAGCTCACGAATTTTTAAAAGAAAAGTCCATGGATTTGAAAATAAGTTGACAATTGGGCAGCCAGGAATGGACGGGTTGATTTTACAATCCGGTGCAAATTTAACAATCTACAGACTCGTCTTTTTCCAAATCCGTGAGCTTATTCGTAAACATTTTTCTTTTTTAAAATCTGGCTTGTGAGGTTTTTTTTTCGTTTGGTATTTCCTACTAAGATGACCATAGGTTTCTATGTAGTTTAAAAAAATTGAGCATTCAATTTTAACTAAAATTCACAGGACCTGAGAAAAATACGCAACTTCGAAAAGAAGTTCGTTGATTTGAATAAAAGTATAGGGTGTGCGCCGCTTGCGAACTGCCAGCAATCCACTCATTAATTATCAGAGAGCCAGCGATCTGGGCGCGAACAATTCAAACTACATAGTGCGGCGTACATGTTCTGGCATATGTATGTGCTACTCGTAGTACGTACAGTACCATGCGTGTTCGTTACCTTCGTTCGACTCCGCCTATGCATGCATGCACACATCCATGCTATGTCACGAAATATTTTAGGAAAAGTTTGGAGCCGGCGCGTCCGTTGAACCGTTCGGCCGGGATCCGTATAGGTGGTTGGTACAGTCATGCAATATTTTTCGTTCAGATTTACTGCAATCGGCGTTTAAATTTGCTACAAGCGTTTTCCATTTGTTATAATTTATTCATTAAAAAAGCTGCATCTATGTTTAGTTGCAACCCGAGTTCGTCGGATTTTTCCGCTACAACCGGCGTTTGATTTTTTACGACAACCGATGTTAATTTTTGCTACAACCGGTAATATTTTTTGCTATAACCGTTCACTAAAAAAGGTGCATACACGGTCATCAGAGTTGCAACCCGAGTTCAGCGGATTGATTTTCTACAACCCACATTTTTTATTTGCTATCACACATCATCAGCGTCGTTTTTTTTTGCTACGACCACATTGATATTTTTTGCTACAATCATATTTTTGTTGCATTCGTGACCGAAATTTGCTACATCGCTATTTATTTTTGCTTCAATCAATGATTTTTGCTGTATGAACAGATTTGACGGTCAAATCAGATTCAATCTGACGGATCGGGCGGCTCGCGTGCGGCCAGCCAAAAGTTTCGGCCGGCGCACCGACGCAGAACAGTGTCCAAATATTTTTGTTGGCCAAGGCAGCAAAGCGTACCTACGTATTAGGTTCGAGCAGCGGCGCCCTTATTTTTTCAAAACGAAAAAAATTAAAGCAGGACGGACTAGCCAGGAGCAGGGTGTGCATGCTTATTTTCTGCTTTTAAACAGGAAAAAAAGTCGAAAACGGGCTGGCCCAACAGGAAGCAGGATGCGCGCCCCTTGCGAAATGCCATCAATCCCGGCAATCCTTTGCCACGTCGACAATCCTCGTGTGCCAAACGATGTCAGGGTGATGTCAGGGTTCAATTTAGACCGGAATTGAATAGTTTGGGGAGCAATCGATCGAAATTTCGATTTGACGTTTCATTTCGTCTGATCTCTATAAGTTTAAGGTTTGAAATGGACTTTTTCCGTGTTTTAAATTAGCCAAGATGAAATAAATGATTGGATTTATCGTGTGAGGGATGGGAAGAGTAGTTCTACCACATAACTGCCATGCATGAATATGAAGTACAGTTATGGGACCAACTGCCGAAGAGAGAGGAGAAATAAAAAAGGAAATCAAAAACGAGTGCAGTAGAAAAATATGTGACCCAGAGAGCAATAGATGGCAGCTCATACCAGTCTCAAACGTCCGGACAGGCCGCCCAATCACTGTCCGGTTATGAAATTTTGATCTAACCGGGCGTTTCAAACATCCGGCCTGACCGTCACCCCTCATATCCAGCCCAAATACGGAACGGATATGCGGGCGCCCAGGCACGCCTGTCACGTCGTCGTGACGATGGGGTTCCATGCGGACTCGCCCGAAAACTCGATGATCCGAAGTTCGTCTCCCCTGTCGGACCAATGTCATCGCGTGGCGCCGCTCCAACAGGACACGTACTCCCTAGATCGGCTATTTAAGCCAACCGCCAGCATCGAAACCCTACCCCTCCACCATTTCCTCCTCATGTCCGCCGTCATCGTCACTTTCCACTCCTCGTCCGCCGCCCCCGTCCCTAGCCCGGCTATTTAGCCATGCCTCCTTACCGCCGCCACTTTCTAACGCCAGAGTGCCGTTTGCAGCTCCTTGAACAGGTCCGGGCAAGGCGCGAAGCCCAGATCGTCATGGGGCTAGCTCCAGATGTAGTGGATCCGGAGGAGGAGTTGGAGGAGGAGGAGGAGGAGGAGGAGGAGGAGGACAAGGAGGAGGAGCCGGAGGAGGATGTAGGGGACGCCGGGGACGCGGATCTGTAGGCGAAGCATCAGGCCATCCTCGACTCCATCCGCTCGGAGTCGGATGCAGAGGCAAGATGACGTCATCGGCAGGAGATGGAGGCGGAGCATGTCAGGGAGGAGGCGGAGATGCTCGCCTACCTAGATGAGCTCGAGTAGAAGGTCGGGTGGCCGGAGCCCTCCAACGCGTCCGGCACTGACGTTGTGGACATCTTCGACGATGAAAACTAGGATAGTACACAAGAGTTTTTTTTGCATGCTTTGTATGGATCTAAAGGGTTAAATATAAAAAAACCAGATGTGAACGAGCAGATTTAAAAAGAGATAATTACATCAGTGGTGCATTAACTTGCCATCAACGTTTCACTTTGGTGCATAAACTTGAAAAATACATCGAATTGGTGCTAAAACTTGGCTTTCTGGTTCAAATACGGTGCAAATCTTGTTTTCGTACGTTCGCACTGCTGACTAGGATGCCAGCGTGTCCGCATGGCCCATTGCCAGCGACTGCAAGGGTGCACAGAGGCGTGTGGCCGCATTGGTGGCTTAATATTTTCGAGAAAAAACTTCGTTCGATAGTTCGGAGCCTCCGCCTGGGGGTATTGTGACGACGCCAATGATCATTGCGGGGGTGGATGGCGGAGCCTCGTCGGCGAGTACCTGGCGATGCAGCCCCTCCATACGGTGAGAATTGTGTGGCCTCCTCTGCTCCTATGTACCCTGCTTTCGTTAGGGTTTTAGAAGAATTTGTGGAGGGACAAGCGTTGGAAGGGGTAAAACGGCAGTCAGATAGTGGTAGTGGTTGCGTCTGTGACATGCAGTGCGTCGCAGGAAGTTGCAACCAGGCGATTGATGGCCTTGTCACAATCGGAGTTCAGAGATGGCCGGGGCAGCGTCATGGAGCAAGCTGCAAGGTCAGGTGGTGCTCATAAGGGACCTTTTTTGGCATCGATAGTGAGTTCTACCTTGACCTCGCGCGCGCCGACGACCGTGTCATCGCTGCACCAATCTTCTCCTTTGCTCCTTCTGCAACGAGATCAATGCGTTGGTCGTCGAACTCGCCGCCGCCGTCGACGGGTCAGCCGTGTCGGTGGCTTGATCAACAATGCAAGACTGTCGATGGTAATGCATGGGTTAGAAAGACGCCTCTTTTTTGGTAATTGTGATGGATAAAAGATGCAGATTAGATGACATACGTAAGGAACTATTTGGCACACAAACGCAAACCACATTTGCCGGGTTTGAAGAACAAACTTTTAAACATGAGAAGAGTAGCATTAGTAATTACAAGGCTGATTCAGTAGCGAAGTCTTACTGTGTCTGTCTTACTGCTGACATGCTTAATTGAATGTTAAGAACGAGGTAATTACACCAACGATGCATTAACCTGTCATCAACGTTTACTTTGATGCATAAACTTGAAGAATATATTGAATTGGTGCTAAAATTTAGTTTTCTAGTTTAAATACGGTGCAAATCTTGTTTTCGTCGGCTTCCGCGGCGTCGTGCGGGACTACGTCACGGACGAGCTGTGCCTCGTCATGGAGTACGTCCATGGAAAGAGCCTCCACTGCCTCGTGAGGGAGAGGCGCGGCGGCGGCGGGCTCCCGGAGGCCACGGTGCGGGACTTCATGTGGCAGCTCCTGACGGCGGCCGCCAGGATGCACCGGTGCCACGTCGTCCACCGCGACATCAAGCCGGCGAACATAATCGTCGGAGAAGAAGGGACGCTGAAGCTCTGCGACTTCGGGGTCGCCTTGTCCATGTCGGAGGCGCCGCCGTACAAGCAGGCCGGCACGGGCATGTACCGAGCGCCCGAGATGGTCCTGGGGAAGCGGGACTACGACGCCCTGGTGGACACATGGTCGCTTGGGTGCGTCATGGCGGAGACCATCACCGGCGAGAGGCTGTTCGACGAGGACAATTCGACTTGTCTTATCAGAAGGATCTTCGAGGTGGTCGGAATGCAGGACGACACAACCTGGCCGGGGTTCACGTCCCTGCCGTTCGCGGACGAGGTGCCACAGGTGCAGCAGAACACGCTGCGAGAGCTGTTTCCGGAGGAGACGCTGTCCAAGGAGGGGTTTGAGGTCCTGAGCGGCCTTCTCTCCTGCAATCCTGACAAGCGGCTGACGGCGGCCGCGCGCTCAAGTTGCCCTGGTTCGCCACCATTGCTGCAAACGCCCACCATCTCGCTTTTCCTCCTGCGGCCGCTACGACGACGGTGTCCATCAAGGTGGAGGAAGTAGAGATCGCTCCGTCAACGCTACGTAGAAAGAAAGTGACTGCGAAGAAATATCTGTCATTGTTTGCAAAAAGATAGATTGTCTATGTATTTGCGTTCGATAAATCTACCTGGAATTTTTTCGATGGTTCAGAGCGCTTGTATACTAGTGTATCTACGCCTGCCATTGGAAGCTTGAAAGCTTGATTCTGGTTGATTATTCCATCCATTATCCTTCCACCTGATGGAGGCGGCTTACCGCTGCATCGCCTGCGCAGCATAGACTCCCCTGCAACGGCAAGAGCGAGCAGTTAGTCAGGTAGTAGAAACTGATCGGACTCCCCTGCAAGAACGGACTGATCGGACTCCCCTGCAAGAGGAGCTGGCTGTTTTGGCATGCCGGTCTGTCGAGAAGGCTTAACCATCGAATTTGAGCAGCTTGAGGAAGCTTTGACATCTCTTCTTGCTTTTTGTTTTAGAGTTTTATCCTGAAGTATCCATCCATGGATCTGATCTAAAATTTGCGCCATTACAGACAGCCAGAAATGTCTTCATTATTTAGAAATGTGGTTAGCTTATTCACATCTACAACCATACTAACAAGTACTCTAATTTTCGCATAGGGAAAAAGACATAATTGATATTCAGCAAACATGTGTGCTACTGCAGTGGACCATTGAAGACTCTGCTTCAAACAGCAGGATTGGTTAAGTAGTTGGTGCAAAGATGGCAGAATTCGGTGCAGTAAATACATCTACTAGAATTCATTCACCTCATATCTTGAACTAAATTTCATATAGATAGATAACGATTTACATTTCTGATTCTCAAATGGACAGCCATTCTGCCAACGGAGAAACAAGTGAAGGCACAATATCAAATTGTGATTCAGAACCTTGCCAGATAGGGGATAAGCCTAGTTTAGAGAATATAAAAAGACATATAACTGTGAGAGATACGACACGCAATTGATATGATAAAGAATGAAATCGAGCAAAGAAACACGAGATTTTAACGTGAAAAACCCCTCCAACACGAAGGGGAAAAAACCACGGGCGTCAATCAGCCAAACTTCACTATGATCGGGAAATGTTACAATCGCCGTGGATTCACAACTGATTAACTTATCCCGTGCGGCGGCTTACAAGAGATATATATAACATAGGTGTTCTAGGTCAACCCTGATCCGTATCGCGGGGGGCTTCGCCCCCCCCCACACCCCCAAGCGTCCCTGACGAGGGCGGCCCACATGGGGCCACTTCAAACTTCGCTACGATCCGCTTCGGCCCAAGCCTACCGGCGACGGGCCTCGCTCCGCTCGCTCGTCAGAAGTTGACCTTTCTCTTTATATTAGAATTTGAAGTATAACATAACAATACCTCTGAATACTAAATTTTTTACATAGATTTGGACAAACAGGAAGAGCTTTTTAGTCTTTCAGAGACAGTACAAGTCTTTCAGAAACAGGAAGAGTGATTGAAGTGCAACCAATCCTCCATGCCCACAAAGTTCTGCAGCGACCTTGGAATGGGGGTTACTTCGACATCCAGAACACCTTCTAGCATCTGAACTACTTGCCCCATCGTTGGCCTATGATCTTCAGCATCTTGAATGCACCAACATGCAATTCTGCAAGCTCTCCTCAGCTGCTCCACATCCGCAAGCTATTCAACACGCACATAACATCTCCTTCATGCACCTTGACTGCAGCAAAGATGAAAAGTAAGACTCGCTTAATTTTCTCTGCATTTCGTCGCCCTGATATGATTTCAAGAAGCATCATCCCATAGCTGTAGACATCAGCCTTATGTGTGATCGTCAGCCCTGAGATCCACTCCGGTGCAAGATATCTGATGGTCCCTCTCATTGTTGTGAATGCCCTACTGTAATCTCGGCCAAGTAGCTTGGCCATACCAAAGTCTGCAATCTTAAGACAGAACTCTCAAAACAGGCTTTCGCCCCGTTTTATAGACAAAGCATATGACCATACAACCGAGTACCAACCATAATCAGAAAATGAAAATAGCACAAGCATGCCCAAAAAGGGAAGAAGAAACATAGAAGGCCACTAGGGGCAAGCTAAGAGGCAGACGAACGGTCGGAGAGCCGGCGCGCGGAAGTCAGCAGAGCGTCAAGAGAAATCTCCATCCGGTCACGGTTTCGCGGTCTAGCGAACGGATGCCAGTGCTGCAAGAAGGCAAGAAATTTGAAGAATGAGTCAGAAGCACGCCGCAGGAAAATCCGCTCAAATCACCATCTTATTGCGAGTAGTCCAAAGGGTCCACGTCATAGCTGCGAAGATGAGCGAGACAGTTGGCGCTTACGGACAACCTGAGTAGCCCTTGCCTGTAGAAACTCTGCAAGGTCATGGGCCTCCCACTCCGGCCCAAGGGCCTCACGAACAAAGCACCAAAGTGCCTGAGCTGCTACGCAAGAGAACATAATATGAGTTCCCGTTTCCGGGAGGAGGCAAAGAGGGCAAAGACCATCGCCCGGGCCCTGGCGTTTAAGCATCTCGGTCCTCGAAGGTAAGCGATCATGCAGAAGCTGCCAGACTAAAATCTTGATCTTAAGGGGCAACGGTGCCTTCCACAGTGGAGATAGCCACTGGATAACCGACAGCCGGCACGACTCCTGATAGGCTGAGCTAACGCAGAGTTCTCCCAAAGGAGAGAGACTCCAAGACACGGTGTCAGGATCCTGGGACAAAGGACGAGGGACTACTTCCCTCAAGTTTGCCCATTCCTGCACCTCTTCTGTCCAAATGAGCAGCGGAACGCAAGGTTCCATCCCTCATCCAAACCAACCGTCGAGACAAGAACATTCGGGTCTTCACAAATTGCAAAGAGCCTCGGGAACCAAGTGCGGAGAGGCTCCCCATCAAGTCAAGGATCCAACCAAAACTGGGTCCCATACCATTGCCAACCGAGAACCGCACACCCAGCCTAATCTCTTCCTTGATGTTCTGGATAGATTTCCAGAATTGGGACCCAGCCGAGTGAGAGCAAGCCAAGAGGGGCTGGCCCTGCAAGTACTTGGACTCAATCAGCTGCAGCCATAGACCACCATCGCCCCGCATGATCTGCCAAACCCAACGAAGCATGAGGGCAATGTTCATGCGGCGGGATGCCGGGATGCCCAAACCACCCTGATCCTTGGGCAAGCAGATGTCAGCCCATTTCACCATATGGTATTTAGGCCGACCATCCACCGCCTGCCAGAAGAACCTAGCCAGCTCCTTGTCAAAGGAGCTATGCACACCTTCAGGCAAGATGTACATCCCCATCATATACATGGGGAGGCTGGCAAGGTTAGAGCTAATGAGAACAGTTTTGCTTCCTTTAGATGTGAACCGTCCGCACTAAGGCTCCGCACGGAACGCTACTCGCCCCACAAGCGGATCATACCCACTCACCGAAATCCTGGACTCTGACAGGGGCATCCCCAAGTAAGAAATGGAGAAAGAAGCCAGCCTACAATTGAGGCTATCTGCAATCCTCTGCTGCTCAAGCTCCGAGCAGCCAAGGACCACAACCTTGCTCTTGTCAAAGTTAATCTTTAGTCCAGACATCTTCTCAAAGAAGAGCAAAAGAAACTTAAGATTAACAATATCCAAATCAGAGCCTTCCACCATGATCATGGTGTCATCCGCATACTACAGGTGGGTGACACCCCCACCCGGGATGAGATGACTAACACACCCTTAAGGTGGCCGACCCGCTAGGCCTTATCTAAGATGCCGACAAGGGCATCAACTGCAAGGTTGAAAAGCAAGGGGGGAGACAGGATCCCCCTGCTTCACACCCCTGGAGGCCTGGAAGAAAGGACCAACCTCTCCATTGATGTTGATCGCCGTGTTCCCAGATCTAACCATTTGCATGATCCAGGAGCACCACCGCTTGTCAAATCCTGTTCGATGCATTACCAACCTCAAAAAGGACCAATCCAGACGGTCATATGCCTTCTGGAAGTCCAATATAAGGAAGACGCCCTTATGACCCCATGAAGCCACCTCATGGACAATCTCGTGAAGGGCCAAAATCCCATCATGGATCCATTGGCCCTTCAGGAATGCGATCTGGAGGGGGTGAGCAATCCGCTCCGCCACGGGGGACATCCGGGTCGCGCAGACCTTCTCAAAGATTCGCTCCAACACATTGATCACCGTGATGGGGCGGAATTGTCGAATATCCGTCGCCCCAACTACCTTGGGGATTAGAGATATGACACCATAATTTATCCTAGCCATATCCAAAGTTCCGATATAGAACTCATCGAACATGGGCATAATGACCGGGCGCAGGACCTCCCAGAATTTCTAGAAGAATACTACTGGAAGGCCATCCGGACCTGGGACCGAGCTAGCATTCATAGTGGCAATCGCATGCCCCACCTCCTCTAGCGATAAAGGGAGAGTAAGTTCCTCATTCTCCTCATCGGTGACTTGGTCAACTGGCGGCCAAAAGTCCTCGTGGAGGGAAACACCTCCATGCGGCTTAGTCGAAAACAACTCCTTAAAAGGAGTAAATATGGGCGGTGATGTCCTCTGGGCTCTCCAGAAGGACACCCCCGTCCTAGAGACACGTGATGGCAGAGTTCCTCCTGCAGACATTGGCAATAGCCTGGAAGTAAGCAGTGTTTGCATCCCCCTTAAGGAGCCAGTTTTGGCCCCCTCGACGCTGCCAATACAGCTCCTCGCCCTTGTAAATATCCATGAGCGAGGCGTCGAGGGAGTATCGCCTAATCCAGTCACCAGGAGATAGGCCCAGCCCATCAGCAAGACCATCCAACACCTTAATCTGATCTATCAAGGCCCCTTTACGGGCCCAAAGATTAGCACCAAGGTTCACTCCCCAACCCTTCATGAACTATCTACCCATTTTTGGCACAATGGTGCCAGACATCCATAACACAGAAAACCCGGGGCGGGGATGCTGCGGCCTCTAGCCAACGGCCATGAACCATCTCAATGAAACTCGGTTGCTCAAACCTAAACACCTCAAAATGGAAGCGACGAGGTCTAGGGGGGCACCATCCCCAGAAGAAAACAACAAGGGGGCATGGTCGGAACCAATCCGAGTGACTGCCTTGAGGGAGCATAGTGGGAACATTAATTCCCACTGAGCCGACACAAAAACCCGATCCAAAACACTCTGGATGGGGTTCGCCTGCTTATTCGTCCACGTGAACCTAGCCCCTACACATGCTATCTCACGTAGAGCTAGGTCCGCAATGCAATCGCTAAATAGACGTATGCGGACACGGTCAACATTAGGGGAGCTCTTATCCAAAGCCCACCTAATGAGATTGAAGTCCCCGGCCACCACCATAGGGATGGCGCACCTTTCCATCTTATTCTTCAACTTGGCTAGGAAGTCTGTAGAACACACATGATCCATAGGTCCATAGACGAAGATCACCTCCCAGCTGAGGTTAACTCGCCGGTCGATGACAGACATGATAAGGAAGAACTCCCCTCGGTCCATGTCCTCAACTAAGAAAGCATCCTCCCGGACCCCAAGTAGGATGCCCCCAGATTGCCCCACAAAAGGCAACCACTGCCAGGCAAACTGGTGTTGAGAAAGCCCCTAGAGCTCGTGCATGCTAAAGTCCCGATGAATCGTCTCTTGAAGCCCCACAATGTCAATCTCTTCTTGTCGCATATACTCAATGAGCTGCCGACGATGACCAATGAGGCCGAAGCCCCTAATGTTCCAACATTGTGTGACTTCATGTCACGGTGTATAATGCAATCCTCACATTCTCATGCAGATAAGCCAAGTCTCTTGTAGTTCCAAGTGTTATATGGTGCCTGAGCTCCGAAATTAGTTTTGCAACACTCTTCGAAAGTAGATGAGAATTCAAAGATCCATTCTTCATATACTCATATACCAGGCATCTTTTAGTTCCTTTAGCATAGAACCCACATAAACGAACAAGATTGATGTGTTGGATCATTCCAATGGTCCGCACTTCTGCTCGGAAATGCTTCTCCCCATGTCCAAGTCCTCGTAGCCCGTTTGACAACCACCACAGAGGAACCTAGAAATGTCCCCTTGAAAACAAAGAGAAACCTCCTCCAATTTTTTCAGAGCAACATCCCATTGATTTGGTTATTTTCGCGTTGTAGAAGATCATGAGGTTGATATTGGAATTAAATGGCCTCTACTGGAAAACCCTTTTCTGCTTCTTGACAAAATAACCAGACCAGTAATGAGGAGGGTCAATGCAACTATCACTGTTACAACTAATATCAATATTACTATATGATTTTTCTTCCTTGGGCATATACTTATGACTATCCGGAGCAGACCACAACATAGAGCCACAATCCCCTAGTTTACATGCACTAACGGAACCATCGTGATCTAATTGTGTATATAGAGGCCCACTTTGGTACCCCCACCCCCAAATTAATAAACGTATAAAAGGCATATGTGTTCTATAACAAGTACGCGAATGAACATGGGTTTAGTATTATGAGGGATTTTTCGAAACAAGGAAAAGGTCCTACGGGAAGTATCGCTTGAGGAGATATCTTTGTTCCAGTGCTAAAAAGCGGTAGAGCAAATTTTGTACCATGGAAAGCCGGACCCATAGGATTAGATTGGAGAGTCAGTGCTACTGCTAAGCTCATTTGACAGTGAAGTTTGATAAAAATAAGACAGTTTAGTATGTTGTCAGTTTAGTCAATGATCACAATCATGTTCTTGCTAGAGCAGACGAAGTCCCGTTTCTTCGGTCTCATAGACAGATCAAGGAATTCCAGAGAGCACAGATCTTAGCTATGGCAGGAGCTAGGATTAGAAAACACATAATTATGGACAACTTCATCAGCAGGTATGACTCATATGTTAAGGCAGGGTTTGGGAGGAAGGACTTGTATGATCTGTGATGCAGAGAGAAAATGAAACTGCTTGCAAAAACAACGATGCTAACACTATCGTTGGAATCATAATAAGCAGAAAGGACAAGGATCCATATTCTGTTTTCTTTGAGTACACTGTTGAGGTTGAAGGGAGGCTCGAAAACATGTTTTGATGTGATCCGCAGCCTTGAAACTATCTTGACCACAATGACTCGACCGTCTTTCACAACGCGTACAAGATGAATAGATATGGATATGCCATTCATCCCTTTTGTCAGTCTAAACAACCATTATTGCACTACGGTATTCGGTTGCGCTATCTTGTCAACCGAGATGGAAAGCACTTATGTTTGTTTACTTGAGACGTTCATGAGAGCTATATGTGAGCAGAAGCCGAAGTCCATAATTACCGATGAAGATGAAGTGATGCAAGGGCTATCCGAAAGGTCCTCCTGACATGTGGCACCATCTTTGTGCATGGCATATTGGAAACAATATGCGGAGACACCTTTACTATAAGTCATTGAAGGAGTTAAGTTCACTTGATTACTACACCACTACAACTATCGTCTTTGAGGAGAGATGGAGCATGTTTGTGAGAAAATGGCCTCAACAATGGCTGAACAAGATGTACATGAAGAAAAGGCTCTGGTCCGCCTCATATTTTTTTCTTAGTATGCGGAGCAACGAGACGAGCGAGAGTCTGAACTCATGCATGCACCTTCATCTTGACTTTGGTATGACCATTATTGACATGGTTGTGCACTAGGAGAACTACATAGTTCGCCTTCGAAAAAATGAGGCACACGACAACTGCACGGCCTCAGAGTCTGTAGTAATGGCAGTTATTGATTGTAAGGAGATTGAGTTGTTCATTACCCATACATTCACTCCGACGAACTTTTATATTTTGCAGTAAGATCTATAGAAAGTTTGAGAGCGTGAGGTCCTTGAAACATTCATAGGAACATACTCTTGAAGATTTATAGTGACATGGAAGAATAACAAGGAATATTGATTTACCGTGGGGTATACGCCACGTAACTTTGAAGAAATGATAAAGTGTGGTTGTTTTAGTATGAATTGTAAAGTCGCTTCAAAACATGAAGAATACGTTTGCAAGGGAAACCTTTGCGATTCATACTTCCACAACTAGACTTTATGGTTTGTTTAGAGTTACCCCGCAAATAGTCCACAATAAATATGTTTTTTATGCTTCCATGTCAGTATAAATCCCTTAGAGTTTGTTCCTATCAATCTTTCAAGGACCTCCAGTTTTCTAACCTTCTTCAATCTTGCTGCAAAATATAAAAGTTTGTCGGAGTGAATGCATGGGCAGCGGCCAACTCAATCTCCTTACAATTAGTAATTGCCACTAGTATAGACTGTAAGGCCGTGCAGTTGTTGTGCACCTCATTTTCGTGGAGGCGAACAATGCAGTTTTCATAGTGCACAACCATGTCAACAATGTGTTCGAAATATGCCCTAGAGGCAATAATAAATTAGTTATTATCATATTTCCTTGTTCATAATCATTTATTATCCATGCTATAATTGTATTGATCAGAGACTTAGATGCATGTGTGGATACATAGACAAAACCATGTCCCTAGTATGCCTCTAATAGACTAGCTCGTTGATCAAATATGGTTAAGGTTTCCTAGCCATGGACATGAGATGTCATTTGATAAACGGGATCACATCATTAGGAGAATAGTGTGATGGACAAGACCCAAACTAAAAACGTAGCATATGATCGTGTCAGTTTATTGCTACTGTTTTCTACATGTCAAGTATATGTTCCTATGACCATGAGATCATGCAACTCACGGATACCGGAGGAGTGCCTTGTGTGTATCAAACGTCACAACGTAACCGGGTGACTATAAAGGTGCTCTACAGGTATCTCCGAGGGTGTCTGTTGAGTTGGTATGGATCAAGACTGGAATTTGTTACTCCGTGTGACGGAGAGGTATCTCAGGGCCCACTCGGTAATACAACATCACAATAAGCCTTGCAAGCAATGTGACTAAGTGTTAGTCACGGGATCTTGTATTACGGAACGAGTAAAGAGTCTTGCCGGTAACGAGGTTGAACTAGGTATGGAGATACCGACGATCGAATCTCGGGCAAGTAACATACCGAAGAACAAAGGGAACATCATACGGGATTAACTGAATCCTTGACATAGAGGTTCGACCGATAAAGATCTTCGTAGAATATATAGGAACCAATATGGGCATCCAGGTCCCGCTATTGGTTATTGACCGTAGAGGTGTCTCGGTCATGTCTAGTTTCTCCTCTAGAGGTGTCCCGCTATTGGTTATTGACCCTAGAGGCAATAATAAATTAGTTATTATGATATTTCCTTGTTCATGATAATTGTTTATTATCCATTCTATAATTGTATTGATCAGAGACTTAGATGCATGTGTGGATACATAGACAAAACCATGTCCCTAGTATGCCTCTAATAGACTAGCTCGTTGATCAAAGATGGTTAAGGTTTCCTAGCCATGGACATGAGATGTCATTTGATAAACGGGATCACATCATTAGGAGAATGGTGTGATGGACAAGACCCAAACTACAAACGTAGCATATGATCGTGTCAGTTTATTCCTACTGTTTTCTGCAAGTCAAGTATATGTTCCTATGACCATGAGATCATGCAACTCACGGATACCGTAGGAGTGCCTTGTGTGTATCAAACGTCACAACCTAACCGGGTAACTATAAAGGTGCTCTACAGGTATCTCCGAGGGTGTCTGTTGAGTTGGCATGGATCAAGACTGGAATTTGTTACTCCATGTGACGGAGAGGTATCTCAGGGCCCACTCAGTAATACAACATCACAATAAGCCTTGCAAGCAATGTGACTAAGCACGGGATCTTGTATTACGGAACGAATAAAGAGTCTTGCCGGTAACGAGGTTGAACTTGGTATGGAGATACCGACGATCGAATCTCGGGCAAGTAACATACTGAAGAACAAAGGGAACATAATACGGGATTAACTGAATCCTTGACATAGAGGTTCGACCGATAAAGATCTTCGTAGAATATGTAGGAACCAATATGGGCATCTAGGTCCCGCTATTGGTTATTGACCGTAGAGGTGTCTCGGTCATGTCTACATAGTTCTCGAACCCGCAGAGTCTGCACACTTAAGGTTCGGTGACGTTTTGGTAGTATAGAGTTATGCATGATGGTGACCGAAGGTTGTTTGGAGTCCCGGATGAGATCCCAGACGTCACGAGGAGCTCCGGAATGGTCTAGAGGTAAAGATTGATATATACAAAGTCCTATTTTGGTCGCCGGAAAAGTTTCGGGCTCATCGGTAGTGTACCGGGAGTGCCGATAGTGTACCGGGAGACCATCGGGAGGGGTATTTCGACCCAGGAGGCTACATGGGCTGTGGGAGAGTAAATACCAGCCCTTAGTGTGCTGGTGGAAGTCCCACACAAGGCCCATGCGGCTGGGAAGAAAAGTCCAAAGAGAAAAAGGTGGGAAAAGGCAAAAATAAGGAGGAGTCCTAGTTCTACTAGGATTGGAGGAGGAATCCTCCAATCCCACTAGGTTCGGCCGACCCAAGGGCTGCCTCTTTGGAAGACAAGCCTCCTCCTCCTCTCCTCCTATATATACTAGAGGATTTTAGGGTTTTGGCACAGAATTTTCAGCCACGTGATACCCGTTCCTCTAGTGCATAGTTTCTCTCTAGATCGGTTTTCTGCAGTGCTTAGGCGAAGCCCTACCAGAATAGCTCCACCACCATCGCCGGAGCGCTGTCACACTGCCGGAGAATTCTTCTACCTCTCTACTCCCTCTTGATGGATCAAGAAGGCGGAGATCGTCATCGAGCTATACGTGTGCTGAACGCGAAGGTGCCGTCCGTTCGACGCTAGATCGGAAGGACCGTGATCAAGATCGCGAGACGGATCGTGATGAGTTCGCGGGACGGATCGTGATTGGATCGCGGGATGGATCATGATGAGATCGCGGGACGCTCGGCGATTTGGATTGCGAAGACGTTCGACTACACCAACCGCGTTTCTTAAACTCTTCCCGCTTAGCGATCTACAAGGGTATGTAGATCGACTCTCCCTCTCGTGGATGCTCATCACCATGGATAGATCTTGCGTGTGCGTAGGAAATTTTTTGTTTCCCATGCGACGTGCCCCAACACAATGGTCATATCAAAGTCGAGACTAAGGTGAAGGCATGAGTTCGGGCGCTTTCTCCTTTGGTTGCTCCGCATACCAAGAAAAAATCACCCGACAAATATGAGGCGGATCAAAGCCTCTTCTTATTGAACATCTTTCTCATCCATTGTTGGGGTGATTTTCTCACAAACGTAC
The DNA here is from genome assembly GCA_022496015.1 of Hordeum marinum. Taxonomy (NCBI): domain Eukaryota; kingdom Viridiplantae; phylum Streptophyta; class Magnoliopsida; order Poales; family Poaceae; genus Hordeum; species Hordeum marinum. The sequence goes on along the minus strand of CM039674.1, from coordinate 114,968,588 downwards.
TCCATCTCTCCTCAAAGAGGGTAGGTGTAGTGGCATTGTAAAGAAGCTCTGAAGTCCTTCAAAGACTCATGATGAATGTGTCTTTTCATATTCTTTTCAATATTTCATAGGCAAAGACGGTGCCACATGTCAGGAAGGACCTTCCAAATAGCCCTTACATCCCTGCATCTCCAACGGTAATTACTGACTTCGGCTTCTGCTGACACGTAGCTCTCATGAACACCTCAAGCAGCCGAACATATGTGTCTACCATCTCGTCTAACACAATAGCACAGCCAAATACCGTATTGCAGCGATGGTTGTTCTCACCGAAGAAAGGTACGAATGGCATTCCGTACCTACTCATCTTGTACGTACTGTAAAAGACGGTCATACCACTATGGTGCAGATAGTTCCAACATGAGTACAAATCACACCAGAACATGTTTTTGATCCTCCCTTCAATATCAAGAGTGTACTCAAATAAAAAATCTAGATATTTGTCCTTCCTGCTTATCATGATTCCAGCGGCAATGTCAGCATTGCCCTTTTGCGAGCAGTTTCATTTTCTTCCTACATCGGAGATTATACAGGTCCTTCCTTCCAAACCATGCCTTAGATTACGAACCATACCAACTAATGAAGATGTCCATGATTATGTGTTTTTTGATCCAAACTCCTGCCATAACTAAGATCTCCGCTCTCTAGAATTGTTTCATCTGTTTATGAGACCGAAGAAACAGGACTTCGTCCGTTCTAGCAAGAATATGGTTGTGATTATCGACAAAACTGGCAACATACCAAACTGCACGATTATTATCACAATTCACTATCAAATGAGCTTCGCAGTAGCACCGACTCTTCGGTCTAAGCCTACAGGTTCGGCCTTCCATGGTACAAAACTTGCTTTGTCGTTTCCATTTATTCTGACAAAGTTCAAAGATTGAACACAAAATGTGTTCCGAGCTATTGCAGGGATGCAACCGGGTACTCGGGAGCTATACTATTTCAAGTTTCATAAAATAAAAAGTTTTTGCAAGCAAGACAACCTGGGCGCTTGGAGGCTACACTATTTGAAGCTTGAAATCTACAAAATCAAAGACTAAGGAAAAGTCCCGAGTTGATGTAGGTGAATGATACATCCATTTTGCATCATGATTTATTATTTATATTTATATTATTCTTGGCCACTGTTCCATTTTATGATACTAGTCTAATGCTTTTTCTCTCTTAATTTACAAGGTACATCACAAAGAAGGAAATTGCTGGAAACTGGAATTCTGGACCTGAAAACCAAGAAAAATGCTGACAATTCTCTGGGCTCCAAATGACCTAAAATTTCACGAGGATTTTTTGTTGAATATATGTGAATTTATGGAGCAAAGAAGTACCAGAGGAGGGCCACCTATTGGTGCCAAGCGAACATGGCCCCTGATGGCTTGTCAGGCTCACATGTGGCCTCCGACCCCCCCTCTTTTGCTATATGATGTGTTTTGACCTAGAAAAAAAATCAAGATGATACTTTCGGGATGAAGAGCCGTTGTATCGAGGCAGAAACCTGGGCAGAGGCCCTTTTGCTCTCTGGTAGAGAGATTTTGTCGGGAAAACATCCCTCCGGGAGGGGGAAATCGAAGCCATCGTCATCACCAATGCTTCCTCCTTCGTGAGAGGATCAACATTCATCAAGATCTTCACCAGCACCATCTCATCTCAAACCCTAGTTCATCTCTTGTATTAAATCTTTGTGTCACCTCAGATTGGTAGCTGGGGTTGCTAGTAGTGTTGATTACATCTTGTAGTTGATGCTTGTTTGTTTACTTGGTGGTAGATAATATGTTTAGATCCTTATTTATATTTTTTACACCTCTTATATTGAACATGGTGATGACTTTGGAGTAGTTACTTTTGTTCTCGTTAATATGGGAAAAGTCTTGTTATAAGTAATCATGTGAAGTTGGTATTTGTTCGATATTTTGATGATATGTATGTTGTTGCTTCCTTTAGTGGTGTCATGTGAACGTCGACTACATGACACTTCACCATGTTATGGGCCTAAGGGAAGGCATTGTGGAGTAACAAGTAGATGATGGGTTGCGAGAGTGACAGAAGCTTAAACCCCAATTTATGTGTTACTTCATAAGGGGCTGATTTGGATCCACACGCCTCGTGCTATGGTTAAATTTATCTTAATTCTTCTTTCGTAGTTGCGGATGCTTACGAGATGGGGTAATCATAAGTAGGTTGTTTGTTCAAGTAAGAACAACACCTTAGCATCGGTCCACCCACATATCAAATTATCAAAGTAAAGAACATGAATCAATCCAACATGATGAACATGACTAGACAGAAATTGCCATGTGTCCTCGAGATCACTTTGCTTCATATAAGAGAGTTGTCTGGCCTGGCCTTTTCTATAAAAAGGATTTAACTACCTTGGTTCACACTTGTTACTTTTGCTACTTGTCACTTGTTACAAATTATCTTTCTACAAAACTATCTATCATTATTACTTACAGCACTTGCAGAGAATACCTTGTTGAAAACTGCTTATCATTTCCTTTTGCTCCTCGTTGGGTTCAACACTCGTACTTATTGAATGGATTACGATTGATCCCCTATACTTGTGGGTCATCAGCAAACAACCCGACACTTGAGGGATACATTATTTGAAGTTATGTTTACAAAAGCCAGCACCAAGTCATCGCGAGATGATAAACTTGAAGCTTTGGGTGCTTCATATGTGTGCTATTGGAGTTGAAGAAAAATTAGAAAGACTTGGGGGGTCCTTTGAAAAGGAACAATCAACTCATCGTCTTTGGACTTATTCTTTTCAATCTGATGATATAACTGATCCCAGAGTTCATTATAAGTGAATTCACCATCAATATTCTGACCATTCGTAGCTTGAGAAGCATCATCCTCTGAAGTCTCTGAAGGAATTTCAATCTTATCTTGATGGGAGGAGTGGGCATTTGCCTCATTCATTCATCTAGCCACAATTTGTGCGGAGAAGGCGGAACAATGAAACCATGAGGTGCTTCACTGGCTCAGTAAACAAATGAGTTACTTATTCATGTATATAAATCATGTTCACATGATCAAGTCGGCATGAAACAAATGCAAGCTACATCTTATATGCTCATGAGAGAACTGAACTTGATATTATCGTGAACTTCATCGAGTCACTTAAAGGGAGTCACTCTAACAGGCGAAAGCAGTATAAACAAACTCGTAGAAAATCGGGTGACTCATCGACTTGTCTTGAAGAAATAACCCATTATTATCTATTTATGGAATTTACCACGGGTGCACACCTAGCATTTTCTTCCACTCAATCCGGCATTAACAAAGACAAGTAGACAAAACTGAAGCCCACACAAATATTACACCCAAGCTGAATTCGGGGGCTACTAGGGAGGAATACCACACCGGGTAGGCCAACAAGACGAAGAGGACCCAGCAGGTGCCTGAAGGACCTGACATGCTACAAGACAAGACCTAGATCCCCAACTTGAAAGACACAGATGACCTAGAGGACTTAGAGTAGGACTCCAATTGCGGGTAGAACCCGTAATCTCTTGTAACCCCGGGAACTCGGCTATTATATGAAAGGGGTTCCTAGGACGTCAAGAAGTAAAGTTAGAAGTTCTCGACACATAGGTAGCAGAACAACACCCATGTAATCGAGATCAACATATCCAATAAGAAAACTAGCAGGAGTATCCTTTTACCTCACCAAAGAGGCCGATCCTGAGGCTTCACCTCGTAGCTATGGCATGACAACTAAGTTCTCCTATGAGGATACTTGTCATGTCAGCCCCACGAAAGAGAGGATGTAATAGTATGCAAGGAAGAGTTGCGTGTGGTACCGAAGCTCGCCAGAATGCTACCATGATGGGCAGAGCAAGTGCATGGCCGGAAGTCTAGAAAGTACATCAACGATGAACTTCCATGGTCGCTGAAAATGACACTAGGTGCTAGGGCACTAGGAGGCATCCGAACGAGGCCATGGTATACGGCAAGGGGCAACGAAGCTATGAATCATGGTGACCTAGCCTCGGGGGCGCCCAACTACCATGAAACGACGTCTGTAGTTGCAGGAGCATTTAGCGAAGGCACAATAGCCGAGAGGAGAGTTGGTGTCCACCCATGTCGGAGATCAACGGACAACAAAGCTATGCTAGAGTTGAGGAAGATGATAAGGGTGCAACTGATTTGGGGCGTCTCTCGCCGATTCCTATGGTGGAAATGCTTGATAAGGAGAGGCGAAGCTAAAGGGCAAGGTGACCAGCCAAGGTAGTCGCTGATCATGAGTAGTTAGAAGGTTGTAGACGACGGTATGAACCATGTGCCAATTGCATTCTTTGCACACAAGGGGGGTGTGAGATGAGATTTGGGGGGCTTATAACATGCCTACATGGATCCAATGATATGGATAGGAATTCATAAGGTCAACTATGTTGTCTGTATTTCCCAACGTAACGAGCAAAAACGTGGATTTCGAGGAGGACGATGGTGTCATCTTGGAGGCGTGAATCACCTCGCGACGTGACATGGATGGAATTGGCAAGTCTTATGAATATATTGGAATAGGATAAGGGTGAGGATCGTCGGCAATGATGGCGGGCATGACACACGGGCGTAGTAGCGCTGCTCTGACGCACCCTAAGCGACCGATCGAGTCTAACTAGTCCGAGTCAACACGGAACACATGCCTCTCGCTCTAGGCCAATCATGCAAGTAGGCCCCACTAGTCAGTTGGGCTATCAAAAACGGTTCAAATGATTATTAGTTCAATTTATTACGGCTCGATCTGAAACCGGTACTGATTTGCAAAAGGTTGAAAGTTTGTACCAATTCATTGACCTAGCCTCCATTAGTACTTTCTTGCAATTAGAATGAAATCCTTATTTTGTTTCTCTTCTCCGGCTTCAACGAAATTAGCATGAGTCCTTGTATCTCCTTAGGTACACCTCTTCGGTCCATGTCCACCTGAACCGGTTCCATGCATCTCTGCATCCATGCATGACCATTAGTTAGTTGGCCATGATATCTATACCTAATAATAATAAAACACACAGTGTTTCTGTCCGCTCAGTCGTGCCATTTACAAAAAGAACCTTTGTTTCCCATAAATTAACCAGCGGTAGATGTTTAAGTCACAATCGAACCTTTTTTTAGAAATCCTCGTGACGATTTCAGGTAATCAACTCGCCATCCATATTTAAGCAGCCAGATCATTTTTTCATTTTAACAGGAAAACCCCTAACTTTTTGGTTAATCAATCTGCAGTTTATCTAAATCAAAATTATCCATATCTTGTAAATCGTAACTCGGACTTTAACATGTTATATATGAAATTTAATTAGAAAAATGTGTAGAATCTAAATATGTTGTTATTTTAGCTTTAAATATTTATAATATATATATATATTTGGTGCAAACTTAATCTATAGTGCTCAATTCTTTTTTTCTTTCGTACCGGTGACGATCCGAATTGCAAATAGACACCTATTAAAACCACATTGAGAGGAAAAAAACATCGATAACCACATGCACACCTCTGAAAAATCTCATGGGAAGAAACAACATATTTCTCATCTTATTTCGAGCGAGTGCGTGCGTGAGAGAGGGAGAGAGAGACGCCTTAGGACTCGCCACATTCAAACATGTTTTTATTGTGTGAGCACCGAGGCCACTGTCGCAACACAAATGTGAAGCATGTAAAAATAAAGGATGTGGACCTATTAGTATCTTGGGTCGTAGTTATTGGTTAAGAGCGTGTTTTATTTTATCTCCCATTGCAACACACTGGCTCTTTTGCTAGTTAGAGAAAAGAAGAACTTAGTTGGGCCAAGAAAGCATTGCGGTCTGGGTGCTCATCGTCTAGGGTCACCATTGCCGCTCGACCTAATCGATCATGTATTATTTTGAAACCACTAGTTAAGGTTCACCGTTGTTCTTTCTCTTGAACCGTGCATCCAAATCTCGAACTGTTTTCATTATTGGATTCCTCGCATCGAGATCTTCAAAATTAGATCCCGTATTGACAGGTTTTGATGAACTTTTTTCATGAAAAAATGAACAAAAAAATCTGAACCGAGAGCACGTTTTTTTTCTTTATCGAAGGAAGCATGCCCATGCCTCTCACGGAAGGAAAATAAAAAACTAAATGTGTTTTCTTATTCTATTTTATTTTCTTTTTGCAAGAGGAAAGGTTGTGCCTCTCGCGGATGTAAACCCGTACCTCTTGCGGAAGGAAAAACACATTTTTATTTTATTTTTGAGAGGAAAGGTCATGCCTCTCATGGAAGGAAAAAAAGAAACGCGTTTTTCTTTTCATATCTGAGAGCCTCTCGCAAAAGTAAAAAAAAACACATTTTTTTATTCTGAGAAGTAGGGCCGTGCCTTACGTGGAAGCAATGTCATACCTCTTCAAGAAGCAAATTTGTGACTCTCACAGAAGTAAATAAAATTGCATTTTTCACAAACAAAAATTGATTTATTTTTCAAAAGTTAAGAAAGATCGAGGAGAAACCAAAAAGCCAAAAAAGCTGAAAATGCGTGTGAAAAATAAAAAATATTCGAAGGAAGCGTCGAGAGCGCGAAACGTGGTGGATGCTGAAAGCGTGCCAAATGATGCACTCCCAACATGACCCTTGCGAGGCTTTTCCAAGGTGTACCCCTCCATTAGTTTTTCTTTTTGAACCTGGATGGCCCCTTTCCATTACTTAGAACGGAAATACATTAGTTCCAGACTAACAGGAAGAGGGAAAGGAAGAAAGCTATTTCGACGCATCACCAGGAAACCCACCGTAGCCGCTCGACATCGAAACGGCCACTATGGGACTAAAACCTGGTGACACCTAGTTCAAGACGCTACCCAATTACAGACCAGGTAGTGAACAACAAGTTCCATCCAGCGGCACAAAAGAGAAAAGCAGTATATTCAAGCATGAATGAGACCCATATAACTAATGACCCAGCGATCAGCAGAGGCCCCGCCATGTCCTCCAAGTTCTTCAGGCACCCTCAACCGTTTTCTTGTCTGCATCACAGAGCTTCATCAGTGCTATAGTGCCTTCTCAAATCATCTGTGTCCCGCTTCTCATCTTCTTGGCTTCTTTGTCGGGTTGAAGACCTGCCCAGTATAGCAAGAAAGAGCATGCAGTGAACACAATCTCAAAAGGGACTTGATCAATATTTTCTCAAAAGTGGCTTGATTCCTAGCCAGCCATATAACCCAGGTAATAGGTGCCAGACCAACAATATAGAATCTGTATTCACAAGGAATAAAAGCATGAGACCAAGAGTAGTATCGCCAATGATTGTTTGGACAAAGATTAGTGCCCAGTGACACCCCAATGGATCGCCAAACCACTCGAGCAATAGGATATGTGAACATCAAATGATGAGCAGTTTCACGAGATGTACAAAAGGAGCATGCTGGGTTACTAGGCCATCTTCTCCATTTCATAACATCACGAGTAATGATCGCATCTCGAAATAGTTGCCAGATAAATATTTGGATCATAAGAGGGATTTAGAATTCCAAATCCATTTGAAATGACATCAACTCAAGGGGTTTTCCAGCCATTTATACATAGATTTGGCCATAAAGAGGCCAGACTTATGAAGCCTCGAGAACACATTATCCATCTCAAAGGACCGCGGAAGCGCATTCACAAAAGAACACATTTTTCCCACTAGTCATTTAACTCAGGGTTCGGTCTTCTTCGAAAAAAGAAAGAAAGCGAAATCATACCCCACTTATTTTCAGTGCACTCCTGATCATTGCAAATCTCAAACACGCAGGGAAGTTACTCACAAAGAGGGGGATGCCCCTGAATGGAATATTTCCATAGCCTAACCAGGTTACCAGACTCCAGTTTGAGCCTCCTACCCATCATGTATAGGTCCTCTACTTTTAGCAAGGCCTTCCAACAGGGGGAATCAGAAAATTTTGGCTTGGTTGTAGCCACCGTATGATTAGAAAGGTATCTAGCCTTAACTATGTTTTTCCAAATTCCTTCGTGAGTTTCTAACTTCCACCACAATTTCACCATAAGGTTAATATTTTGTTTACGAGAGCTTTACCTCCTAGGCCGCCTTTACTCTTGGATCTACAAATCATATCCCATCTAACAAGATGGTATCTTCTTTTTTTGGTTACACCCCTGTTAGAAGAATCTTCTTTTGTGTTTCTTTAATCTTTCAATAAAGGTTTTGTTCGTCAGCCACATTGACATGTGGTACAGAGAAAGTTGGGTCACAACAGAAGTCAGGAGAGTATGTCTTCCGCCATAGAGGCGGCATTACCAACCCATGCATCAATTTTTAAGGTATTTCCCATCTAGGAAATCCTAGACAACTCTTTTTAAAGAGGTAAAGCTCACAGGTATACCTAGGTACTTGAGAGGAGTTACCTAGTTCACAATTGAACAGATCAACATAAGCCTGATTGCTAGATTCATCTCCACCAACAGTTAAGATTTCATGTTTTTTGAAAATTGACTTTCAGTCTGGACATCATCTCCAAGATGTACAGAAGTAGCTTAAGATTGTGAGCTTTCTCCAGATCATGATCAAGGCAGATTATGGTATCATCCGCGTATTGCAACACCGCAAAACCATTAGGAATTAAGTCAGGAGCTAGCCCTCTCAGGAGACCATTTTTTAGCATTACTGATCATCTTGGACATGCATTCCACTGCAAGGTTAAACAAGAGGAGAGATATGGATTCGCCTTGGTGCACCCCTTTCGCACTTTGAAAATATGGTCCAACACAATTATTCGTTTTGATGCTAATAGTATCATTGTACATGATTTTTCTCATCCAAACACACCAGGTCTCACCAGAATCCCTCATTTTGTGATAGTCTAAAAGGAAATCCTAGTTTACTTTGTCATGGGCTTTTTCAAAATCTAACTTTAGCACCACCACCACCCTATTCTTAACATGAGTACAATTGAGGAGCTCATGGAGGGCTAAAATACCATCGATAATGTTACGCCCTTTCACGAAGGCATTCTAAGCGGGGTTGATCAGTTTGTGAGCATATTTCTCAACTTGCCGATCGAGGACTTTAGTAAAAAGTTTGTATGGACATCTAAGAAGATAGATGGGTCGGAATTGGTGAATGCGATCAGCCTGTGACACTTTAGGCAGGAGAGTGATAACACCATAATTCAAGTGCTGAATATCAAGCTCCCATTTATGGAAACTATCGAAAAGATTCATGATATCTACTTTTACCGTCTCCCAGTAACTTTGATAAAATTCCGAAGGAATATTATTCGGCCCCGGGGCTCTGTTAGCCTCCATATACTAAAGAGAGCAGCCTTCACTTCCTCCTTGGTAAACTCTCTAGTTAAGTCCTTATTATCTTGTGCGTTAAGTTTTTCACCATCCTCCCAAGTACTAGGATCCATTTTGAATTGAGTACCAGTAGCAGTCCCAAACAAATCTTTGTAATAGGCTTTGGCATGAGAGACCAGGTTATCTGTGCCTTCAATCTCAACATCACCGCATTTCAGTGAATGGACAGTGTTTTTTTCCTTTGCGACCATTAACTATTTTGTGGAAGTATTCTGTCTTGCGACCCCCTTTGAGCAGCCAATGCTCATGGGATTGTTGCAACCAAAAATTTCTTTAGAAATTTAACAGCTCGTGAAGCTCAACATTAACATTAACTTTTCTATCATAAATCTTTGCAGTAAGGGGCCCTCTTCTTGTAGCTCCTCTAACATGGGCAATTCCATGCGGAGTTCTTCCTTCCTTTTTTTATCATGGTCGAATTTTCTCGACCCCTGCCCTTTAAAATATGTTTAGTTTCTTTCCAGTTTGATATTGAGCCTTTCAATAGGATCAGAGGCTACTACTCTCCTATTCCAGATCGGGTCCACCAATCTCAAGAACTCTTCATTCTTGAGCCAGGATAGGTCTAGACGAAATTCACGCGGCTTAGAAGTGTCCCTCATCTCCCCATCTAAAGAAATGAGAAGGGGATTGTGATCAGAGAGCTCTCTAACCAATTTCCTCGCCGTAACGACGGGAAACAGCTTCTCCCAATCATCAGACATAAGGATGCGATCCAATTTTTCTAGAGTTGGATGGGCTTGGTTATTGGTCCAGGTGAATTTACCCTCACTAACATAAATCTCACAAAGCCCCAGGATGTTAATGATAGAACTGAACAGATCAGAGGATTTGTGGTGGTTCATTTTTTTTCCCTATCCCCATGCCTAACGGTATTGAAATCCCCACTAACAATATTAGGGATAGTCATATTTCACGTTTCCGTGTTTATGCGCGCATGATGGCCTCTACTAAAGCCCTGTTTGGAACCACTCAGATTATGATAATTTAGTTTTTATAATTTGTACTGTCTTCAAACAGAACAAATTATGTTGTAGATTATAAAAACTAGATGGACAGATTATTATAATCTCACCATCTATTCTACCCCAGATAAAATTAGATTATGAATTGCTAATGATCCATTATCCTTATAAAGTTGGAGATAATTACTAATTTCTGCCATCGCCACCCTCCTCTTTTTTTCTTCTCGGCACGCGCACAGAACAGACAGGTCATTATGCAATGTAAAAATCTAGATTACAGTTTATATAATCTGGCATCCAAACATGCTCACCTAAATTATTTTTACAATATAATCTATCTGCATATCCAAATTATCATAATCTATTGTGGTTCCAAACAGGGCCTAACCTATCGTTAGATCAAGCCTTTCTACAAAGAAGTTCGCAATGGACAAAAAATCTGGATGAAGCGCTAGATGGGCGAGGGACGCGAGCATCACGTGAAATACCACACCCGTAAACCCTCGTAACGCCCGTCAGGTCGTCTGATTCGAGTCCTGCCCGGCCGGCTTAATTAAACGAGCAAACCCAGCCGCCGGTCCGAAAGACGAGCCTGCTCTGCTGCGCCGGCCATTTTTGCCATCTTTTCCCGCGCGCCGCGTGCAGTAGACGCGTATCACAGCCTCACAGGGCTTGGCAAGTTCGCAACGGACGGCGCAGGGCGTCGTTGACCAGCATACATGCCGGTGCCAACTGCCAAGGCACGGGCGTGGGACGTCCGCCGTCGACGTCCAAGCCCGCCCGTGCGCGCGCCACACCTGCCAACTGCCCGTTCGAACCGGGCCAAGCCAGCCATTGCGAGCTCGCACATGTACACGTACGGCCTGCACACAGCACGCCGGTCACACGGGCCACAAAGTCGACCGGTATAGCTGACTCAGCTGCGTTCCTCGTGATTAACTAACCAAAGCCCTCCGGCGTGATATTTCCTATGGCGCGCGGATCCCGGCCGGCGCTACAAAAGGCAACCTCCGCTTCGTTACCGAGCGAGCTCAGACCCTTCGATTCGACCGAAGAAGACAGGAAGACACCAGTGACGCCACCACCACCACGCACCAAGCTTCCTAGCTTGATCTCAAGGGAGGCCATGGAGACGATATCGATGGCGGCGAACGGCGGTGGGAAGGGCCGGGCGGCCGCGAGGTACGGGGAGAGGGAGCAGCAGGGCGCGGGGTGCGGAGGCGCGCACCGCTTCCAGATGCCGCTGCACTATCCGAGGTACACCAGGGAGAACTACGAGGCCATGCCCGAGTGGCAGCTCGACCGCCTCCTCTCCGACTACGGACTCCCCGTCCACGGCAGCGTCCACCAGAAGCGCAGCTTCGCCATGGGCGCCTTCCTCTGGGGCGCCGGCAACTGATCTGCCTGCCGGCCGTACGTCTAATCCTCTCCCTCGCTTTCGCCATGGAGCAGTACTCATGAGTCATGACTCACGTACGATCGGTGGACCTGTCCTGAGAGATGATGTACTACTGTATTATACGTATACGCAGAGATCGATTAGCTAGCTACTTAGTAGTTACGAAGTTTTTCCGTATAGTTTCTATGGCATGACCTATATGTCTCTATGCTAATTTCGCCGGGTTGATCTTTTCAATATCAAGTACTTCCTGTAAAGGAATACAGTATATGACTTTTGGGATCACTAAGTACTTCCTTAAGAAATAGTATAAGACTTTTTAGATCATCACTTTGTAGTGAGCTAAAAGGTCATATACCATATTGCCTTACGAAGGGAGTACTAGCTAATTTCCAACTAAAAAAAGTATTCCCTCCGTAAACTTTTATAAACGTTCTAGATTACTAATTTAATGATTTAAAACGTCTTATAAAAATGTACAGAGATAGTACTAGCTAATTCTACAACTGATGTGGAAAACTGAGGATTGAGTATGTCTTCATAAACTTCTTAATGTATTGCTAATTTATGCTTCACATGTATAATATTGCTCTATTTATAGTTAGTCGTGTTTGAAAGTGCGTCATAACGTGCGTGACCTATCTGTCCGCTCCTCGCTGGCCGGCCCGGAGGTTTTCGCGAGCCAAACGATTGGAAATTTACAGAAAAGAGATAGGAACCAGCTACCAGCATGCACTGGCGGAGCTAGAATCAAAGTTCTGGGCAGGCCAGGCTAAAGGCTGTCAAAATTTTCTTGCAAACATTGCCTAGATTTACCCTTAGGCCTGCTCTTTTTGCAGCAAAGCTGGGCGTGCCATGGCCCGGTTTTGCTTGTACATAGATCCGCCACTGCCAGCATGCACACGTGCATCTCCGGGAATTGGAGCCCGGGACCGGAACGAAAAATAAGGCCCCTTTTTTGGAAAATGACATTTTATATCTTACTAACAAAAGAGATTGTGCATTGCAATGAAAAAAATATATATCACACATCTCTAACACAATAACCATGACTTACGACCCCAGTAGGTCCACGTCCTTTATTTCAACATAGCATCTTATCGGTATTTCCGTTTATTTTTCCGTTTGTTTTGGTGAGGTGTTTATTTTCAATTTGAATCGACACCGATACGAAAGAAAGACGGGTCATGTATTATTGATTAACGTTGCATCTTCAACAACAGTTTAAAAATTATTAACATGTGAAACAATATTATATTTCGATTCTACGCATTTTTCTAATCAATTTTCATACATAACATTTTAAAATTTGAGTTAGAGCCTAAAAGATATGAATATATTCTTGAAGCATTTGAATATGTCACTAAACAGCATTTAAAATGATTAACAGGTAAAAATAACATCATATTCATATTCTACATATTTTTCTAATCAATTTTCATATATAACATGTTAAAATTAGATTTACGATTTAAACGATATGAATATTAAAAAACATTTGAATCTATATAAAAAAAGTTATTTTCTAGGACACCAGCTTTATTAACCAAAATCTCACGGGGTTGCCCACAAAAAGCAAAATGTTTTCTATTCTCACTTAAAATAGGACCGCGGGTTGATTAACCGAAATCTCGGAGGGGGGGGGGTCAGCAAAACAGTGGGTTGATTACACGGAAGTGCAGGGACTTTTTTGCAAAATGGGAAATGACTAACGAACAAAAACAATGTATGTTTTATTATTACTAGCAAAATGGTCCGTGCATTGCAACGGGAGAAAAAACTCATGACATTAATGGTATGACCACTTTTGCCGCATCACTGAAATACATTATCACTCTAATTGTCATGAAAAATCATGAACATGTTTAAAATAATGAAGATTTTTCAAATTCGTGAACATTTTTACAGATTTTCTAACGTTTCCTAAAATTATGAACATTTTATACTAATTGCGAACATTTCTTATTTTTTTGATAAAAATAAATATTTTCTTGAATCGGAGAACATATCTAGAGTTAACGAACTTTTTTGAAATTGGTTGCACAATTTTTGAAATTCACGACACTTTTTTAATTTAACAAAAAAAATTTAAATACATGATCATTTCTTGAATCTGGGAACATTTTATGAATCAATAAACTATATAGTAAGCATGAACAGCTTTTGAATTTTTAGGATATTTTCAATTCATGAAAAAACTTTGAATTGGCGAAATCTTCTCCAATTTATTAAAAAAATATACGAATTTAAAAAATCATGATTTGTTTTGGATTTTCTGATCTTTTTTTTTCAAAATTGTGAACATTTCTTTGAATATGCAATTTTTTCTGTAAAAATCGTGCACATTTTAAAAATTGGCTAAGCAATGTTCATTTATTTGCGTTTTTCATTATACATACTTAAAAAACTCATGAACATTTTATTATTTTTCGAGCGTTTGTTTTCTAAATTGTGAACATTTTCTAAAAATCGAGAACTTTTTTTAAATCCACAGACATTTATAATTATTAAAGTTTTTTTTTCAAAATTTTGAATTTTTTAGAAGGTTCAGAACTTTTTTATACTCCCAAATTATTTAAAGTAGAAAAAACCAAATTTTAAATGGAAAACAAAAAACAAAAAACAGGCCGCCCTGACAGGTGCCGGCCTAAACAGGCGTGTTGTGTCTTCTCTGAGTGTGCAGAGCGAGTATAAAAGGTTTCTACTGCATGGGCCGGCCCAGTCAGGGATTCCCTGTGCGAAACGTTTTTTTATCACTTATAGATGTCATTAGTGGGTAATATTTTGCAATGGGGTTAATTTATGTGACATACCCAAAGAAGCAATAGTTTCTTTTATTATTAGGTATAGATATGATAGGTAAATGTAAATATATATAGTATATACCTTAAAAAATGAACATCTAAGATGGCTTCTTTAGCCATAATCCCACTAGCGCTATGCATACGACTCAATGTCGTTCGCTCTGTTCTAAGTAAAAGCGTTAGACAAGCAATGAATAGTAGTCCATCTGGATGTCATTTTATTAGATGATCAAAGTATTTGTATAGATGGCAACCAACGTATTTCGGTGATGCGACAACATACAATAGTTACTGGCTCATTTACCAGTAGGTGGCAACCAACGTCATGGATGTACGTTGCCAACAGGTGGGCCCCGATTAGCAATAGCGCGGGGCTCCGACCAGTGCTACTGCTATGACACTTAGCAGTAGCGTGTTTCTTCTTCAGCGCTACTGCTACTCGTAGGAGTCACCTTTCCCTCCCATACTCCCCCTCCCCTCCCCTCTCCCTCCTCTACCTCCCTCACTTAGTTCTTCCTTCTCCTACCTCTCTTCTCTCCCCATTCATGCCCCCATCCACCATCTCCTCCATTAATGGATTCTTTTTCTTCACTTGTATTTATTTGTCTCTCCGTCCTTCTCTCTTCCGGTCTCACTCTTGCCTTTTGTATCACTAGCTAGCTTTCCCTCCATCTCCACTAGTTAGGTAGAGCATCTCCTTCCAACTAGATCTACCATGCATCTTTGTCCTACTTCTTTCGATCCCTTGCTAGCTAGATAGCGGCATCGTCCATCTACCATATACATTGGCTCGATCGATACTGGCCCTCTCTCGAGACGAAAGGTGAATAGAAAGTTGTGCTTTGCAAGAATTAATGGAAATATGTGTGTTTGCGTTATGATGGTGGGAATATGTGCGCGTGGCATGAGTTGTCGTCGCCTATGTGTGTTTGTCGGATCACTCTTGACATGACTTGCTTATGTTTTGCCAAAATGTTGATTTATTTCCATTTTGCCGAATTTCGGGCAAACTCTATATGCCCTATTTTTAGGGAAGGTCATGTTGAAATTTTGTATGACTTTGATATATGCATGCATGGTTAAAATTCTTTACTTATTATACCGCGCAGACAATCATGAAGGTCAGTGGAAGAGTGATGGAAAGATGGTTGCAATCCGCAGTGCACGCCATGTATTTAAATAACCATACTGTGTTATATGTCCGTGTAGAAGATGCAAACTAATCACCATCTTGGACCCCTTTGACCGTGGCAGTTTGAAGGCGCACCTGCCTCATGCATGGTTTCATGGATGGCTATACTCGGTGGATAACTGAAGATGATGATGAGGATGTCCACATGGCAGACAATAACGACATGGGGGTAGAAGAGGAGATGGTCGATGATGATGGACCCGAAGAAGAGTTTGAGGGCGCTGGACATGGTGGAGGAGAAGAGGTCGTACAAGGCGAAGAAGAGGCCGGACACGACGAAGAAGAGGTCATACATGGCGGAGAAGAGGCCAGACACGACGGGGAAGAGGTGGATACGTCGCACTCTTCGACGCGACTAAGTTCAGTCGTGTAGGACCCTCATGTTCAAGACCTGCTTCGCAAGAGTACGACTAGCAACAGAGCCACTTCAAGAGAGGTGGCCAAGCCGGCGCAATTGGAGGTAGACTCAAATACTCCATTGTATGACGGTTGTGATCCCGAGGTGACCCACTTGAGTTTCACGGTCAAACTTCTAAAGATGAAGGCCAAAAACAAATGGACACACACAAGCCTCAGTGAGCATTTGAAGTATCTACATGATAAAGTTCTTCCCTCGGGGAACCTGTGTCCTACTAGCGTAGATGAGGCCGAGAAGATCGTGTCCCCTCTTGATCTACTGCACATTATATACCATGCATGCATCAACGATTGCATCATTTATCGGAAGTAGCATGCCGAAAAAACCAGTTGTCCAGTGTGCAATGCTTCTCGATACAAGAAGGCCGAGAGGAAATATCCTCGAAAAGTTATATGGTACTTACCAATCACTCCCCATATGCAGCGTTATTTCGTAGATCCTAAGGAATCAAAGCTCATGTGCTAGTACGTGGAGAGGGTGAAGCCCGACGACGGAGATGATCTGAAGCTGAGACACCTCACAGATGCTAGCCAGTGGCAAGCATTCAACACGGAATATAGATATTTCACAGATGATGCAAGGAACATCATGCTTGGCATGAGTATCGATGGCATGAATCCGTTTGGCAACCAGAACACCAACCATAGCACATGGCCCATCTTTGTATGGATGTACAACCTCCCCCCTGGTTGTGCATGAATTCAAAGTATATACACATGAGCATGCTGATTCAAGGGCCTAAATAACCGGGAAATAGTATTAATCTATATCTTGGGCTATTTCAAGAGGAGTTAGACACGTTATGGAAAACACCGGCAAAGACATGGGACACCGGTAAAGGCAAGTATTTCTATATGAGAGCCATGCTGAGGACGACGGTGCACGACTATCTCGGTTACAGATATGTCGCAGGACAGGTGTGCCATTGATATTGCGGATGCACGCGATGCATGGATGATACATTGTCTCAGCAATTAATTTCAACAAAAGATGGCGGGTCTGGAAAAATTATGTACATGGGGCATCGAATATGGCTCGTGCAAGATGACCCATGGAGAAACCATGGAGATCTATTCAACAGTGAGGCTAAGCATCGAGGACCTCCACGTAAGCGGAGCGGCGCCGAAATCGATGAGCTGTTGAAAACTAGGAACAGTGCCCCTTGACGAGGATATGTAACTAGGGTAGGGTCCTAGGCCTGACCTACATACCCTACCTAAGGGCACTATTTTGGAGGACTTAATGATTGCAAGAGAGTTTACGGCTGAAGTCATCAAGGCGCGATAGTCACTCGACAATTAAGTTACTCAGAGGTTTCTCCCTCCACTCGACAGTCTCCTGTCACTTGGAAGAACGAATGACCAATCGACACCAGAAGACCAGAAGGCATCCCAGGGAGGCCAACAGGAAGGCATTCGACTAGTTGCCATTAGTAGCATTTATTGTATACGTTATCAGTAACGTACGCCTTTATTCCCACGATCGAACCCTTGGTTGCCTGACATTCATGAGGGGCATCGCACTCTATATAAGCCTCCCCTCCCCTCTGGCACAAGGTTTTACACCCCCCGTAACACATACTTTCCACACGACAAGAGATCCCGAGCACTGAGATGTAGGGCTGTTACCTCTACGAGAGGGCCTGGACTCATACATCTATGTGTACATCCTCGCTGTAGCTAGGACTCTCCCCTCACCTTTCGTACCCCTATCTTCTACTGTCAGACTCGTTCCCACGACAGTTGGCACCCACCGCGGGGCAGGCGACTAAGCGACTTCCGGCGAGGTTGCATTTCCCCCCTTCGTCATGTCTTCCGATGGTGGTTTGTTCCTGGGCCACGAGATCCGTCTCGGAGCGCTCACCTTCGTCGCTGATGATTCGGCATGGCTCTAGGAGGCGCCTCTAGATGTTGAGGTGCTCCCAATCCGCGGAGCGGCGCACTTCTGTGCAAGCTCCTGTGGTGTTCTTCTGCGGCAGCCATCGACTCCGTACCTGTTGACCCTTCCCATTGTTCATCACCGCAAGCGATCTGGTCGTTCGCGGCAGTGATGGATGAGGCATGCGGCGGCTCGCCAAACTTTGTCCCCGCAGATTGCGGCTATTGAGCCCACCGAGTCACTTCACCACGTGTTCAACTCGATGTCAGATTAGTCCGACATTCCCTCCGAGTTTGAGAGTTGTGATCCCGCGGCTAAGGTTCTTATGGCTGGTTCACATTAGAGCCCGCCGCCTGGCTTCGGCCGCGGCAGGCGCGAGGCTGGTGGGGCATCGACTGACCAGTAGCACTCAGATGAGGAGATCCTCCATACGCCCATCGTCGGTGCGACTGCTGAGGCCCAGGCCTTGGAGGCCGCATGCCTTCGGGTTGAAGAGATCCAGAAGGAACTCGACGAGCGTGCTTGCCAGCGTCCACCACTTCCTAGTCGACGTCAGCGACAGTTTTTTCCAAGTGGTTCTCAGAACAACGTTGAGGTATACTACACTCCAGTTTTAAATGTTGGAGCATCAACTAGGATTGCAGATTCCATTCAGCCGTCATGTTCAGACGCTGGTAGAGGTTTGCTGCAGATTCGGGCATTGCTTGATGCAGCGCAGTGCCAGAACTCAGTTGTTTCTCAGTTGTGCAATAGATTGCACAACAATTCTCCAAAGTCAGACACAATTCAGTCGGCACACAGTCCAAGGTCACCTCTGTGTCGCAGGGGTGGACGTTACAGAGAGGATCAGTATCGCGATTAGGGACGAGATCAGTTCGCTCCTCGTTATCATCGTGATGACCACCGACGAGTGCCTACTCCTCCGCGGAGTGGTTCATATGTTCCCCGACACCATGACGAAAGGCGCTCGTTCGGTGACGAGTGGAACCCAGGGTTTGATGCGAGAGATTACCTCACCTAGAAGAGGATTGACAAAGGCAGAACCCACAGGGATGGTTATGACAGAGACCTTCCGAGTGGAAGCGGTGCAGTTGTTTCTGGCCCCGAATGTTTTAGCAGAGCCATTCGCTCTGCAGAGATTCCCCCCACCTTTAGGTTGGTGGCTGGAATAATCAAGTTCACCGGCGAGTCGAAGCCAGAAACATGGTTAGATGATTTCTACCTCTTGAGCTTGCATTGGTTTTCCCTTGAAGAGGAAAGGGTGATGCAGCGAAGTAGATAAGTATTTCCCTTAGTTGCTGAGAACCAAGGTATCAATCCAGTAGGAGGAACCAGCAAGTTACACAAACAAGCAAACTCTTGCACCCAATGGTACAAAGGGGTTGTCAATCCCTTCATGGTTATTTGCAAGGATTACATCCAATAGAGATAGATGTAAACGAGAACGGAAAGTAAAAGGTAAATAAATTGCAGCAAAGTATTTTTGGTATTTTTGGTTTATAGATCTGAAAATATATTATAGAAAGTAGACCCGAGGGCCATAGGTTTCACTAGAGGCTTCTCTCATGATGGCAAGTATTACGGTGGGTGAACAAATTACTGTCGAGCAATTGATAGAAAAGCGAATAATTATGGAGATATCCAAGGCAATGATTATGCATATAGGCATCACGTCCGTGTCATGTAGACCGAAACGATTCTGTATCTACTACTATTACTCCACACATTGACCGACTCCTGCCTGCATCTAGAGTATTAAGTTCATAAAGAACAGAGTAACACATTAGGTAAGATGACATGATGTAGAGGGATAAAGTCAAGCAATTGATGGGGAACGTTGCATGGGAAACAGAAAAATTCCTACGTGCACGCAAGATCTGTCCATGGTGATGAGCATTTACGAGTGGGGGAGTGGATCTACATACCCTTGTAGATCGCTAAGCGGGAAGCGTTAAGAAACGCGGTTGGTGTAGTCGAAAGTCTTCGCGATCCAAATCGCCGAGCGTCCCACGATCTCATCCCGATTCGTCCCGCGATCCAATCAGGATCCGTCTCATGAACTCATCACAATCCGTCCTGCGATCTCATCACGATCCATCTCGCGATCTTGATCACGGTCCTTCCGATCTAGCGCCGAACGGACGGTACCTCCGCGTTCAACACACATACAACTTGCTGACGATCTCCACCTTCTTGATCTAGCAAGAGGGTGCGGAGAGGTAGACGAGTTCTCCGGCAGCATGAAGGCGCCGCGGCGATGGTGGTGGAGCAATTCCGGCAGGTCTTCGCCTAACCACTGCAGAAAACCGATCTAGAGGAGAAACTATGCACTAGAGGAACGGGTAGCATGTGGCTGAAAATCTAGTGCCAAAAACCCTAAAACCTCCAGTATATATAGGAGGAAGAGAGGAGGAGGCTTGGCCCTCAAGGGACCAACCCTTGGTTCGGCCGAATCAAGGAGGAGAGGAGGACTCCTCCTTCAATCCTAGTAGGACTAGGATTCCTCCCTATTTTGCCTTTTTTCCACCTTTTTCACTTTACCACAGACCATGTAGCCTCTTGGGTCAAAATACCCCTCCCGATGGTCTCCCGGTACACTACCGGCACTCTCGGTACACTACCGATGAGCCCGAAACTTTTCCGGCGACCAAAATAGGAGTTTCTATATATCAATCTTTACCTCCGGACCATTCCGGAGCTCCTCGTGACGCCTGGGATCTCATATGGGACTCTGAACAACCTTCGGTCACCACCATACATAACTCTATACTACCAAAATGTCACCAAACCTTAAGTGTGCAGACCCTGCGGGTTCGAGAACTATGTAGACATGACCGAGACACCTCTACGGTCAATAACAAATAGCGGGACCTAGATGCCCATATTGGTTCCTACATATATTCTATGAAGATCTTTATCGGTCGAACCTCTATGTCAAGGATTCAGTTAATCCCGTATGATGTTCCTTTTGTTCTTCGACATGTTACTTGCCCGAGATTTGATTGTCGGTATCTCCATACCTAGTTCAACCTTGTTACCGGCAAGTCTCTTTACTCGTTCCGTAATACAAGATCCCGTGGCTAACAATTAGTCACATTCCTTGCAAGGCTTATTGTGATGTTGTCTTACCAAGTGGGCCCTGGGATACCTCTCCGTCACACGGAGTAACAAATCCCAGTCTTGATCCATGCCAACCCGACAGACACCCTCGGAGATACCTGTAGAGCACCTTTATAGTCACCCAGTTACGTTGCGACGTTTGATACACACAAGGTACTCCTCCGGTGTTAGTGAGTTGCATGATCTCATGGTCATAGGAACATATACTTGACATGCAGAAAATAGTAGCAATAAACTGTCACGATCATATGCTACATTTGTAGTTTGGGTCTTGTCCACAACATCATTCTCCTAATGATGTGATCCCGTTACCAAATGACATCTCATGTCCATGACTAGGAAACCATAACCATCTTTGATCAACGAGCTAGTCTATTAGAGGCATACTAGGGACATGGTGTTGTCTATGTATCCACACATGTATCTGAATTTACGATCAACACAATTATAGCATGGATAATAAACGATTATCATGAACATGGAAATATGATGATAACTAATTTATTATTGCCTCTAGGGCATATTTCCAACAGTCTTCGACTTGCACTAGAGTCAATAATCTAGTTCACATCACCATGTGATTCACATTGTGATGAATCTAACACCCAATGAGTTTTGGGGCTCGATCATGCTTTGCATGTGAGAGAGGTCTTATAGTCAACGGGTCCGTGACATTCAGATCCGTGTGTACTTTGCAAATCTCTATGTCAAACCATAAACACTACTACCACACTCCACTTGGTACTATTCCAAATGGCTGCTCCACTATACGTATCCAGATTGCTACTACGAGGTATCCAGATTGGTGTTAAAGCTTGCATCGACGTAACTCTTTATGACGAACTCTTTATCACCTCCATAATCGAGAAACATCTCCTTAGTCTTTTAGTTACTAAGGATAATCTTGACCACTGTCCAGTGATCTACTCCTGGATCACTTTTGTACCCCTTGACAGACTCATGGCAAGGCACACACCAGGTGCGGTACACAACATGGCATAATATAGAGCCTATGGCTAAGGCATAGGGGATGGCGTTCGTCCTTTCTCTTTCTTCTGCCATTGTCGAGATTTGAGTCTCACTCAACTTCACACCTTACAAATCAGGCGAGAACTCTTTCTCTGACCGATCCATTTTGAACTCTTTCAAAATCTTATCAAGGCATGTACTCATTGAAAGTCTCATCAAACATCTTGATCTATCTCTATAGATCTTGATGCTCAACAATTAGGTAGCTTTATCCAGGTCTTCCTTTGAAAAACTCTTTTCAACCAACCATTTATGCTTTCCAGAAATTCTACATCATTTCCGATCAACAATATGTCAACCACATATGCTTACCAGAAACTCTATAGTGCTCCCACTCACTTTATTGTAAATACAAGTTTCTCATAAACTTTGTATAGACTCAAAAACTTTGATCACCTCATCAAAGTGTATATTACAAACCTTCTGGTTGTATCTCATACAACCTTTCCTTAAGGAAGGAAATGATGTTTTGGCATCCATCTGCCAGATTTCATAATTGAAAAAAGCAGCAACTGCTAACATAATTCCAACAGACCTTAGCATCGCTACGAGTGAGAAAGTCTCATCGTAGTCAACTCCTTGAACTTGCCGGAATTTTTTTTGCGACAGGTCGAGCTTTATAAATGGTGACATTCACCATCAGTGTCTGTCTTCCTTTTAAAGATCCATTTGTACTCAACGACCTGTCGTCCAACGAGCAACTCCACCAAAGTCTATACTTGGTTTTCATACATGGATCCTTTCTCGGATTTCATGGCCTCTAACCATTTGTCGGATTCCGGGCCCATCATCGCTTCTCCATAGCTCGTAGGTTCATCGTTGTCCAACAACATGACCTCTAAGACAGGGTTGTCGTACCACTCAGGAGCAGTACACATCCTTGTCGACCTACGAGGTTCGATAGTAACTTGATCCTAAGCTTCATGATCATCATCATTAACTTCCTCTTCAACTAACGCAGGCTTCACAGAAACATCTTCCTGCGCTGCGCTACTCTCTGGTTGAAACAAAGGTTCAACAACCTCATCAAGTTCTATCTTCCTCCCACTCAATTCTTTCGAGAGAAACTTTTTCTCAGGAAAGGACCCGTTTTAGCAACAAACACTTTATGCTTGGATCTGAGATAGAAGGTTCACCCAACTGTTCTTAGGGTATTCTATGAAGTTGCATTTGTCTGCTTTGGGTTCGAGCTCATTAGGTGGAAACATTGTCCACACAAGCGTCGCAGCCCCAAACTTTAAGAAATGACAACTTAGGTTTCTATCAAACCATAATTCACACGGTGTCATCTCAACGGATTTAGATGGTGCCCTATTTAAAGTGAATGTAGTTCTCTCTAATGCATAACCCCAAAATTATAGTAGCAAAACGATAAGAGACATCATAGCACGCACCATATCCAATAGAGCATGACTATGACGTTTGGACACACCATCACACTATGGTGTTCCAGGTGGCATGAGTTGTGAAACAACTTTCACATTGTCTAAAGTTGTATGCCAAACTCGTAACTCAAATATTCACCTCCACGATCATATCACAGACATTTTCTATCTTCTTGTCACGATGATCTTTAAACTTCACTCTGAATTTTCTTGAACCTTTCAAACGATTCAGACTTGTGTTTCATTAAGTAAATATACACTATATCTACTCAAATCATCAGTGAAGGTAAGAAAATAACGATATCCACCGCACACTACTAGACTAATTGGATTGCATACATCAACATGTATCATTTCCAATAAATCACTTGCCCGCTCCATCCATATGGAAAACGGGGTCCTTAGTCATCTTGCCCAAGAGGCATGGTTCGCATGTCTCAACCGATTCGAAATCGAATGAGTCCAAAGATCCATAAGCATCGAGTTTCTTCATGCGCTTTATACCAATATGACATTTAGCGGTAGTGCCACAAGTATGTGGTACTATTAACTTTGTATCTTTTGGCATCAATGTTATGAACATGTGTATTACTACAATCAAGATTCAACAAACCATTCTCACTGGGTGCATGACCATTGAAGGTATCATTCATGTAAACAGAATAACCATTATTCTCTAACTTAAATGAATAACCGTGTTGCAATAAACATAATCTAATAACGTTCATGCTCAACGCAAGACACCAAATAACATTTATTTAGGTTCGTCACTAATCCCGAAGGTAGAGAGAGCGTGCGATGTTGATCACATCAACCTTGGAAATATTTCCAACAGACATCATCACCTCACCCTTAGCTAGTTCTCCGTTTATTCCGTAGCTTTTATTTTGAGTTACTAACATTTAGCAACCAAACCGGTATCCAATACCCAGGTGCTACTAGGAGTACTCGCAAGGTACACATCACTAACACGTATGTCAAATATACTTCTGTCGACGTTGCCAGCCTTCTTGTCTACCAAGTATGTAGGGTTGTTCCGCTTCAGCGACCGCTCTCCTCATAATCGAAGCACTTAGTCTCGGGTTTGGGTTGAGCTTTGGGTTGCTTCACTGGAGCAGCAACTGACTTGCCATCCATGAAGTTTCCCTCCTTGCCCTTGCCCTTCTCGAAACTAGTGGTTTTACTAACATCAACACTTGACGCTCTTTCTTGATTTCTACCTTCGCGGTGTCAAACATCGCGAACAACTCAGGGATCATTATTTCTATCCCTGGGATTTTATAGTTCATCACCAAGTTCTAGTAGCTTAGTGACAGTGAGTTGGAGAACTATATCAATCACTATCTTATCTGGAAGATCAACTCCCACTCGATTCAAGCGATTGTAGCACCCAGAAAAGCTGAGCATATGCTCAACGATTGAGCTATTCTCCTTCATCTTGCAGGCAAAGAATCTTGTTGGAGATCTCATATCTCGCAACACAGGCACGAGCCTGAGATCCTAATTTCAGCTCTTAGAACATCTCATATGTTCTGTGACGTTCAAAACGTTTTGGAGCCAGAATTCTAAGCCGTAATGCATGATGCACTAAACTATCAAGTAGTTATCGGAACGCGCTTGTCAGATGTTCACAACATCTACATACGTCGCTAGAGGAGTTGGCGCACCGAGCGGTGCATTAAGGACATAAGCTTTCTGTGCAGCAATGAGGACAATCCTCAGATCACGGACCCAGTCCGCAATATTGCTACCATCATCTTTCAACTCTATTTCTCTAGGAACATATAAAAATTCATGGGAGCTACAGCGTGAGCAAGTAATCTACAACGTAATTTGCAAAGACACTACTGACTATGTTCATGATAATGAGTTCAATTAATCATATTACTAAAGAACTCCCACTCAAATTGAAATCCCTCCGGTCATTTGAGTGATACATGATCCAAATTCACCAACTCAAGTCCAATCATCACGTGAGTTGAGGTGGTTTCAATGGTGAACATCATCATGTTGATCATATCTACTATATGACTCATGTTCGACCTTTCATTCTCTTGTGTTCCGAGGCCATGTCTATACATGCTAGGCTCGTCAAGTTTAACCTGAGTGTTCTGCATGTGCAACACTGGCTTGTACCCGTTGTATGTGAATGTAGAGTCTATCACACCCGATCATCACGTGGTGTCTCGACACGAAGAACTTTCGCAACGGTGCACACTCAGGGAGAACACAATTTATCTTGAAATTAAGTGAGGGATCACCTTATAATGCTACCCTCATCCTAAGCAAAACAAGGTGCATAATAGGATTAACATCACATGCAAATCATAAGTGACATGATATGGCCATGAACTTGTGCTTTTGATCTCCATCTTGAAAGCATCGACTTGATCTCCATCATCACCGGCATGACACCATGATCTTCATAATCTTGATCTCCATCAACGTGTTGCCATCGTGGTTCTCGCGCCCACCATGCTTCTACTACTATTGCTACCATTTAGCGATAAAGTGAAGCATTACATAGCGCTTAATGATTGAAACGCAGGTCATACAATAATTAAAGACAACCCTATGGCTCCTGCCGGTTGCCGTACTCATCGACATGCAAGTCGTGATAATCTATACATCACATGATCATCTCATACATCACATATATCACATCATGTAATTGGCCATATCATATCACAACATACCCTGCAAAAACAAGTTAGACGTCCTCTAATTGTTGTTGCATGTTTTACGTGGTTGCTACGGGTATATAGCAGGAACAATTCTCACCTATGCATAAACCACAACGGTGCTACATTAGTTGCTTTTTAACCTTCTCAAGGACCGCCTTTGTCGAATCCGATCCAACTAAAGTAGGAGAAACTGCCACCCGCCAGCCATCTTTTGCAATACGTTGCAGTTGAGGGAACCGGTCTCTCGTAAGCGTACGAGTAATGTTGGTCCAGGCCGCTTCATCCCACAATACCGCTGAACCAAAACACGACCAAGGGAGGAAGAAATCTAAGCATCAACGCCCACAAACTCTTTGTGTTCTACTCGAGATCTCATCTACACATAGACCTAGCTCATGATGCCACTGATGGGGAACGTTGCATGGAAAACAAAAAATTTCCTATGCACATGCAAGATCTATCCATGGTGATGAGCTTCTACGAGAGGGAGAGTTGATCTACATACCCTTGTAGATCGCTAAGCGGGAAGCGTTAAGAAACGCGGTTGGTGTAGTCGAACGTCTTCGCGATCCAAATCGCCGAGCATCCTACGATCTCATCACGATCCATCCCACGATCCAATCATTATCCGTACCGTGAACTCATCATGATCCGTCCCGCGATCTCATCACGATCCGTCTCGCGATCTTGATCATGGTCCTTCCGATCTAGCGCCGAACGGACGGCACCTCCGCGTTCAGCACACGTACAACTTGATGACGATCTCTGCCTTCTTGATCCAGCAAGAGGGAGCGGAGAGGTAGACGAGTTCTCCGGCAGCATGATGGCGCCGCGGCGATGGTGGTGGAGCAATTCTGGTAGGGCTTCGCCTAAGCACTGCAGAAAACCGATCTAGAGGAGAAAATATGCACTAGAGGAACGGGTAGCATGTGGCTGAAAATCTAGTGCCAAAACCCCTAAAACCTCCAGTATATATAGGAGGAAGAGAGGAGGAGGCTTGGACCTCAAGGGACCAGCCCTTTGTTCGGCCGAATCAAGGAGGAGAGGATGACTCCTCCTCCAATCCTAGTAGGACTAGGATTCCTCCCTATTTTGCCTTTTTCCACCTTTTTCTCTTTGGGTTTTCTATTCTAGCCGCATGGGCCTTGTGTGGGACTTCCACCAGCCCACTAAGGTCTGGTATTCACTCTCCCACAGCCCATGTAGCCTCTTGGGTCGAAATACCCCTCCCGATGGTCTCCCGGTACACTACCGACACTCCCGGTACACTACTGATGAGCCCGAAACTTTTCCGGCGACCAAAATAGGACTTCCTACATATCAATCTTTACCTCCAGACCATTCCGGAGCTCCTCGTGACATCCAGGACTCTGAACAACCTTCGGTCACCACCATACATAATTCTATACTACCAAAACGTCACCAAACCTTAAGTGTGTAGACCCTACGGGTTCGAGAACTATGTAGACATGACCGAGACACCTCTACGGTCAATAACCAATAGCGGGACCTGGATGCCCATATTGGTTCCTACATATTCTACGAAGATCTTTATCAGTCGAACCTCTATGTAAAGGATTCAATTAATCCCGTATGATGTTCCTTTTGTTCTTCGGCATGTTACTTGCTCGAGATTCGATCGTCGGTATCTCCATACCTAGTTCAACCTCGTTACCGACAAGTCTCTTTACTCATTTTGTAACACAAGATCCTGTGGCTAACAATTAGTCACATTGCTTGCAAGGCTTATTGTGATGTTGTCTTACCGAGTGGGCCCTGAGATACCTCTCCGTCACACGGAGTAATAAATCCCAGTCTTGATCCATGCCAACCCGACAGACACCCTCGGAGATATCTATAGAGCATCTTTATAGTCACCCAGTTATGTTGCGACGTTTGATACACACAAAGTACTCCTCCGGTGTCAGTGAGTTGCATGATCTCATGGTCATAGAAACATATAATTGACATGCAGAAAACAGTAGCAATAAACTGACACGATCATATGCTACGTTTGTAGTTTGGGTCTTGTCCATCACATCATTCTCCTAATGATGTGATCCCGTTACCAAATGACATATCATGTCCATGACTAGGAAACCATAGCCATCTTTGATCAACGAGCTAGTCTATTAGAGGTATACTAGGGACATGGTGTTGTCTATATATCCACAGATGTATCTGAGTTTCCGATCAACACAATTATAGCATGGATAATAAACGATTATCATGAACAAGGAAATATGATGATAGCTAATTTATTATTGCCTTTAGGGCATATTTCCAACAACAATATGATGAAAACCCCATCTTTTTATCCTTGATGGCAACCATACAATACGTGCCTCGCTACCCCTACTATGTCGATGGGTGAGGACACCGCAAGATTGAACCCAAAGCTAAACACTTCTCCCAGTGCAAGAATTACCAATCTAGTTGGCCAAACCAAACCAATAACTCGAAGATAATTGCAAAGATATGAAATCATGCATATAAGAATTCAAAAAAGACTCAAATAATATTCATAGATAATCTGAATAGAAACCCACAATTCATCACATCTCTACAAACACACCGCAAAAAAGTATTACATTGGATATATCTCCATGAAGATCATGAAGAACATGGTATTGAAGAGCAAAGAGAGAGAAGAACCATCTAGCTACTAGCTATGGACCCAAAGCTGTGGTGAACTACTCACGCATCATCGGAGGGGCAACGAAGTTGATGTAGATGCCCTTCGTGATCGAATCCCCCTCTCGCAGATTACCAGAAAAGGCTCCAAGATTGTATCTCACGAGAACCGAGGCTCCTGGCAGCGGAAAAGTGTTTTCATGACTCTCTTTGGTACACAGGGAATATTTGTGAATCTATAGGCCGAGAAATAGGGTTAGGGGAGCTGTCATGGGCCCACAAGCCAGAGGGCGTGCCCTACCCCCTGGGCGCGCCCCTATGGCTTGTGGACATATTGCGGCTCTCCCGACTTCATCTCCTAGTCTTCTTGGTTGCTTCTGGTCCAAGAAAAATTATTCCAAAGATTTTATTCTGTTTGGACTCCGTTTAATATTCCTTATCTGCAATACTCATAAACAAGGAAAAAAATAGAAACTAGCACTGGGCTCTAGATTAATAGGTTAGTCCCAAAAATAATATAAAATAGCATATTAATGCATATAAAACATCCAAAACAGATAATAGAATAGCATGGAATAATAAAAAATTATAGATATGTTGGAGACGTATCAAGCATCCCCAAGCTTAATTTCTGCTCATCCTCAAGTAGGTAAATGATAAAAACGGAATTTTCGATGTGGAATGGTACCTAACATATTTATCCATGTAATATTCTTTATTGTGGCATGAATATTCAGATCCATAAGATTCAAAACATAGTCTAATATTGACATAAAAACAGTAATACTTCGAGCACACCAACAAGGCAATCGTGTGCTTTCGAAATAACATGGCCTTAGAAAGTTATCCCTACAAAATCATATGGTCTGGCTATGCTCCATCTTCCACACACAAAGTATCTAAATCATGCACAACCCCGATGAATAAGTCAAGCAATTGTTTCACACTTTTGGTGTTCTCAAACCTTTTCAATTCTCACGCAATACATGAGCGTGAGCCATGGATATAGCACTATAGGTGGAATAGAATATGGAGGATGTGCAAGGGGAAAAAGGAGAAGATAGTCTCACATCAACTAGGCGTACCAACGGGCTATGGAGATGCCTGTCAATAGATATCAATGTGAGTGGGTAGGGTGGTGGAAATGCCATAATAGGTAGGTATGGTGTCTGTTTTGAGGAAAATATATGATGTCTGTTTTGAGGAAGGTGGGTTTGATGTACCGGCGAAAGTTGTGTGGTACTAGAGAGGCTAGCAAAGGTGGAAGGGTGAGAGTGCGTATAATCCAGGGACTCAACATTAGTCATAAAGAACTCACATACTTATTGCAAAAGTCTATTAGTTATCAAATAAAGCATTAGACGCATGCTCCTAGGGGAGAGGTTGGTAGGAGTTAACCATCGTGCGCTCCCGACCGTCACACAAAGGTGGACAATCATTAAACAAATCAAGCTCTGACTTCATTACATAACGGTTCACCATACGTGCATGCTACGGGAATGACAAACTTCAACACAAGTATCTCTTCCAATTCACAACTACTCACTAGCATGACTCTCATATTACCATCTCTATTATCTCAAAACTATATGCAAGGAATCAAACTTCTCATAGTATTCAATGCACTTAATATGAAAGTTTTTATTATATCCCTCTTGGATACCCATTATATTAGGACTAAAATCATAATCTAAAAAAATTACCATGCAGTTTTTAAGAAACTCTAGATATAATATAAGTGAGGTACGAGAGTTCAAGAATTTCTATAAAATATAACACCACCATGCTCTAAAAAGATATAAGTGAAGCACTAGAGCAACATTGCCTAGATCAAAAGATATAAGTGAAGCACATAGAGTATTCTAATAAATTCACGATTCAGCGTGTCCCTCTCAAAAATATGTGTGCAGCAAGGATGATTGTGGCAAACTAAAAAGAAAAGGCTCATATCATACAAGACGCTCCAAGCAAAACACATATCATGTGGTGAATAAAACTATAGCCTCAAGTAAATTTACCGATGGATTGAAGACGAAAGAGGGGATGCCTTCCGGGGCATCCCCAAGCTTAGTCTTTTTGGTATCCTTGAATATGTCTTGGGGTGCCTTGGGAATCCCCAAGATTAGGATCTTTCCACTATTTATTCCATTGTCCATCAAATATTCACTCAAAATTTGAAAACTTCACAACACAAAACTCAACAAAAAAACTAATGGGATCCGTTAGTATAAGAAAAATAAATCACCACTTGGGTACTGTTGTGAACTCATTCTTTATTTATATTTGTGTAATACCTACTGTATTATAACTTCTCCATGGTTCATACCCCCCGATACAACCCATAGATACATCAAAATAAGCAAACAACACAAAGAAAACAGAATCTGTCAAAAAGAGAACAGTCTGTAGCAATCTGTAGACTTCGAATACTTCAGAAACTCTTAAAATTCTGAAACATTAGGACAATCAGTTAAATTTGTATATAAATCTTGTGTAAAAATTTCAGATCAGAAGCACATTCCAGTGAATTTACAAAATTCCTGGACTTAGAGCAAAAGTTTCTGTTTTTCAGCAAAATCAAATTGCAAACGCCGTAGACCATCACAAAGGTCTTACTTGGATCAAACACTAATTATAACAATAAAACACAATTATTACTTATTTAATAATGTGTAAAACACACCAAAACATAAACAAAAAAAACAGAAAGCAAAATAAAATTTGGTTGCCTCCCAACAAGCGCTATTGTTTAATGCCCCTAGCTAGGCAAAACGCAATAGATCTAGGTATTGTCATATTTGGTATGAAATACATAAATTGTACACTTGTGAACCCTAGGAGATTCTTTGGTTTTATCAACAATCATACTCCTAGGCAAGAAATCAAGAAATTCACTTGTAGCAATAGGTTCCCAAACAATATTAATAAAGTTAGGGTGAATACTTATCATCTTAAGATCTTCATCCCCTTTACTAGAGGATTCACCCTTATTATTAGGAACATAAAAAAACTTGTCAGCCTTAGAAAGAGGAAATTTTGGAGTGGTTTTAATAGAGGCAAAAGCGGAACCCAAGTTGGTAATAATATCCTCTAGCTTTTCAATTCTAGAGGAATCTTGATCCAATTTTTCATTAACTATGGGTTCCTTTTCCCTAAGGTTTTTAGAGTAACTCATACCTTAGATCCATATTGAGCGATATGATTATGGATGTTTTTATCCAAGTTTTCAATGATATCTATAGTAGCAACTTTATTTTCAATGATATCAAGCCTACGCATCACATGTTCCAAAGTCAAGATTGTTTCATTAACCATGAGCGGGGGTGAACCTACCAAATTTTTCATAGCATTATAAGAATCAAAGGTATTGTTTCCCAAGAAATTCCCTCCCGTAATGGTATCCAAAACATATCTATTCCAAGGAGAAACACCCACATAAAAATGCGAAGGAGAACGATAGTAGATTGCTTACGAGTAGATCTATTTTGAGCATTGCAAATTCTATACCAAGCATCCTTTAAGTTTTCTCCCTCCCTTTTCTTAAAATTAAGAACTTCATACTCACGAGTACTAATGATAGTAGCAAGGCTAGCCATGAGTTTTAGGCAATCTAAC
This sequence comes from Hordeum marinum, assembly GCA_022496015.1. Lineage (NCBI taxonomy): Eukaryota > Viridiplantae > Streptophyta > Magnoliopsida > Poales > Poaceae > Hordeum > Hordeum marinum. The sequence continues at coordinate 114,936,106 of CM039674.1, read as the reverse complement.
ACGCAAGCAAACGAAAAAGACAAACGGAAGAAGGGCGAATAAAAAGGCAAATCTTTTTGGTATTTTCTGAAAATCGTTTTAGAAGTGGGGGGAGGAAAACGAGAGGAAAATGGAAAATAATGTAAATGCAAGAGATGAGTTTGTGATGGTTACTTGGTAGGCTTGATGTAGATCTTGTCTTGACTTGCTATGTTTCCTCCCCGACAACGGCGCCAGAAATCCTTCTTGCTACCTCTTGAGCTTGCGTTGGTTATCCCTTGAAGGGGAAAGGGTGATCCAGTGAAGTGGATAAGTATTTCCCCCAGTTGTTGAGAACCAAGGTATCAATCCAGTAGGAGGAACAAGCAAGTTACCAATGGATGCACCTACACAAACAATCAAACTCTTGCACGCAACGCTATAAAGGGGTTGTCAATCCCTTCATGGTTATTTGCACGGATTATATCCAATAGAGATAGATGTAAAACGAAACGGAAAGAAAAAGGTAAATAAATTGCAGCAAAGTATTTTTGGCATTTTTGGTTTATAGATCGTAAAATATATTATGGAAAGTAGACCCTGGGGCCATAGGTTTCACTAGAGGCTTCTCTCATGATGGCAAGTATTACGGTGGGTGAACAAATTACTGTCGAGCAATTAATAGAAAAGCGAATAATTAGGTAAGATGACATGATGTAGAGGGATAAACTCAAGCAATATGATGAAAACCCCATCTTCTTATCGTTGATTGCAACAATACAATACGTGCCTCGCTACACGTACTATGTCACTGGGTGAGGACACCACAAGATTGAACCCAAAGCTAAGCACTTCTCACATTGCAAGAATTACCAATCTAGTTGGCCAAACCCAACCAATAACTCGAAGAGACTTGCAAAGATACGAAATCATGCATCTAAGAATTCAGAAAAGACTCAAATAATATTCATAGATAATCTGAACATAAACCCACAATTCATCAGATCTCGACAAACACACCGCAAAAGAGTATACATCGGATAGATCTCCATGAAGATCATGAAGAACATGGTATTGAAGAGCAAAGAGAGAGAGAGAAGAAGCCATATATCTACTAGCTATGGACACAAAGGTCTTTGGTGAAATACTCACGCATCATTGGAGGGGAAATGGAGTTGATGTAGATGCCCTCCGTGATCGAATCCCCCTCTAGGAGATTACCGGAAAAGGCTCCAAGATTGGATCTCACAGGAACCGAGGGTCCTGGCGGAGAAAAGTGTTTTTGTGGCTCTCTCTAGTATACAGGGAATATTTGTGAATTTATAGGCCGAGAAATAGGGTTAGGGGAGCTGCCATGGGCCCACAAGCCAGAGGGCGCGCCCATGTGGCTTGTGGCCACACGACGGCTCTCGCGACTTCACCTCCAAGTCTTTTGGGTTGCTTCTGGTCCAAGAAAAATTATTCCGAAGATTTTATTCCGTTTGAACTCCATTTAATATTCCTTATCTGCAATACCCAAAAACAAGGAAAAACACAAACTGGCACTAGACTCTAGGTTAATAGGTTAGTCCCCCCAAAAATATAAAATAGCATATTAATGCATATAAAACATCCAAAACAGATAATATAATAGCATGGAACAATCAAAAATTATAGATATGTTGGAGACGTATCAATGATTACCGAGTGGCTATGCAGATCGGTGGAGGCAATGCCAATATTGCCATGAAGCATTTTTCGTTGATGTTGGATGGTTTAGACCGAGCGTGGTTGAATAGTTTGGCTCCTTCTAGCATCTACTGCAGGGAGGATCTTTCCCGAGTGTTCATCAGAACCTTCGAAGGCACTCGCAAACGACCAGCTAGTTTGATTGATTTGCAGCACTGTGTTCAGAAGCCCAATGAGTCCTTGAGAGATTACATTCAGCGTCGGTCCACCTTGCATCACACAATGTAGAATGTTTCCGAACATCAAGTTGTTTGTGCTTTCAAGGCCGGTGTTAAATACAGGGAGCTTTACCTGAAGTTTGGGCGGATAGGTGACATTTCCCTGAGCAAGATGATGGAGATTACCACTCGATATGCCAATGGCGGAGAGGAAGACCGCCTCCGTAGAGGAAAAGGAAAAGTAGTCGAAAACAGAAGCGCAAGGCTGATGGCCCTACTGAGGCAGAGGCAACCGCTCTAGCGTCATGCTACTTCTCGAGCATGCATTGGTTTTCGTGAAGAGGAATAGTTGATGCAACAAAGTAGATAAGTATTTCCATCAGTTGTTGAGAACCAAGGTATCAATCCAATAGGAGATACAAGCAAGTCCCCAATAGATGTACCTACACAAAGAATCAAACACTTGCACCCAATGCTATAAAGGGGTTGTCAATCCCTTCACGGTTACTTGCAAGGGTGAGATCTGATAAAGATAGATTGCTTGAACGAAAAGTAAAACAAAAGGTAAAAATAATGCAACAAAGTATTTTTGGTTTTAGATCTTAAAGTATAAGATGGGAAATAGACCCGAGGGCCATAGGTTTCACTAGAGGCTTCTGTCATGATGGCAAGTATTACGATGGGTGAACAAATTACTGTCGAGCAATTGATAGAAAATCGAATAATTATGAAGAGATCCAAGGCAATGATTATGCATATAGGCATCACGTCCGTGTCAAGTAGACCGAAACGATTTTGCATCTACTACTATTACTCCACACATCGACCGACTCCTGCCTGCATCTAGAGTATTAAGTTCATGAAGAACAGAGTAATGCATTAGGTAAGATGACATGATGTAGAGGGATAAACTCAAGCAATATGATGAAAACCCCATCTTTTTATCCTTTATGGCAACAATACAATACGTGCCTCTCTACCCCTACTTTGTCACTGGGTGAGGACACTGCAAGATTGAACCCAAAACTAAGCACTTCTCCTATTGCAAGAATTACCAATCTAGTTGGACAAACCAAACCAGTAACTCAAAGAGACTTGCAAAGATATGAAATCATGCATATAAGAATTCAGAAAAGACTCAAATAATATTCATACATAATCGGAACATAAACCCACAATTCATTGGATCTCGATAAACACACCACAAAAGAGTATTACATCGGATAGATCTCCATGAAGATCATGAAGAACATGGTATTGAAGAGCAAAGAGAGAGAAGAAGCCATCTAGCTACTAGCTATGGACCCAAAGGTCTGTAGTGAACTACTCACGCATCATTAGAGGGGCAATGGAGTTGATGTAGATGCCCTCCATGATCGAATCCCCCTCTGGTAGATTAGTGGAAAAGGCTCCACGATTGGATCTCTCGGGAACGGAGGCTTCCGATATCGGAAAAGTGTTTTCATGGCTTGTTTTGGTATACAGGGAATATTTGGGAATTTATAGGCCGGCGATTAGGGTTAGGAGAGTTGCCGTGGGCCCACAAGCCTAGGGGCACGCCCTACCCCCCTAGGCACACTCCTAGGGCTTGTGGCCCCACGGTGGCTCTCCCGACTTTATCTCCAAGTCTTCTGGTTCGCTTATGGTCCAAGAAAAATTATTCTGAAGATTTTATTCTGTTTGGACTCCGTTTAATATTCCTTATCCGCAATTCTCAAAAACAAGGAAAAAACAGAAACTGGCACTAGGCTCTAGATTAATAGGTTAGTCCCAAAAATAATATAAAATAGCATATGAATGCATATAAAACATCCAAAACAGATAATATAATAACATGGAACAATCAAAAATTATAGATACATTGGAGATGTATCAGCATCCCCAAGCTTAATTCCTGCTCATCCTCGAGTAGGTAAATGATAAAAAACATAATTTTTGATGTGGAATGCTACCTAACATATTTATCCATGTAATTTTCTTTATTGTGGGATGGATATTCAGATCCTTAAGATTAAAAAAAATAGTCTAATATTGACATAAAAATAGTAATACTTTGAGCACACCAACAAGGCAGTCGTGTCCTTTCGAAATAACATGGCATTAGATAGTTATCCCTACAAAATCATATGGTCTGGCTATGCTTCATCTTCGCCACACAAAGTATCTAAATCATGCACAACCCCGATGAATAAGTCAACCAATTGTTTCACACTTTTGGTGTTCTCAAACCTTTTAAACTCTCACGCAATACATGAGAATGAGCCATGGATACAACACTATAGGCGGAATACAATATGGAGGAGGTGAAAGGAAAAAGGGAGAAGATAGTCTCTCATCAACTAGGCGTATCAACGGGTTATGGAGATGCCCATCGATAGATATAAATGTGAGTGAGTAGGGATCGCCATGCAATAAATGAACGTAGAGCTATAAGTGTATGAAAGTTCCAAAAGAAAACTAAGTGGTCGTGCAAGATGAATATCCACTAGTTATATGAAAGTGACAAAATAGGAGACTCTCTATCATGAATATCATGGTGTTATTTTGAAGCACAAGTGTGGAAAAGGATAGTAGCAATTGTCCCTTCTCTATTACTCTCATTTTCTTTTTATTATTATTATTTTTTTGGTGGGCATCTTTGGCCTCTTTTATTTTTTATTTGGGCTTAGCTGGCCTCTTTTATTTATTTTTAAGTCCGGATACTCGTCCCAACTTGTGAGGGAGTCATGGATTCCATCATCCTTTTCTCTCATAGGACAATGCTCTATTAATGAAAATTATCACACTTTTATTTACTTATAACTCAAAAATAAAATTACAACTCAATACCTAGAACAAAGTATGACTCTATATGCAAGATGAACTGATGGTGCATGTCATTAAAAACTAAATGGTGGAAATTGCATGGCAATATATCTCGGAATGGCTATGGAAATGAAATAATAGGTAGATATGGTGGCTGTTTTGAGGAAAATATATGGTGGCTGTTTTGAGGAAGGAGGGTTTTATGTACGGCGAAAGTTGCGCGGTACTAGAGAGGCTAGCAAAGGTGGAAGGGTGAGAATGCGTATAATCCATGGACTCAACATTAGTCATAAAGAACTCACATACTTATTGCAAAAGTCTATTAGTTATTAAACAAAGCATTAGACGCATGCTCCTAGGGGAGAGGTTGGTAGGAGTTAACCATCGCGCGCTCCCGACCCTCACACAAATGTTGACAATCATTAAACAAATCATGCTCCGACTTCATTACATAACGGTTCACCGTACGTGCACGCTACGGGAATCACAAACTTTAACACAAGTATCTCTTACAATTCACAACTACTCACTATCATGACTCTCACATTACCATCTCTATTATGTCAAAACTATATGCAAGGAATCAAACTTCTCATAGTATTCAATGCACTTAATATGAAAGTTTTTACTAAATCCCTCTTGGATGCCCATTATATTAGGACTAAATTCATAACCTAAACAAATTACCATGCTGTTTTAAGAAACTCTCAAAATAATATCAGTGCGTTACGAGAGTTAATTAATTTCTCTAAAATATAAGACCACCATGCTCTAAAAAGATATAAGTGTAGCACTAGAGCAACATTGCCTAGTTCAAAAGATATAAGTGAAGCACATAGAGTATTCTAATAAATTCACGATTCAACGTGTATCTCTAAAAAGATGTGTTCATCAAGGATGATTGTGGCAAACTAAAAAAGCAAAGACTCATATCATACAAGACGCTCCAAGCAAAACACATATCATGTGGTGAATAAAAATATAGCCTCAAGTAAATTTACCGGTAGATTGAAGACGAAAGAGGGGATGCCTTTCGGGGCATCCCCAAGATTAGGATTTTTGGTATCTTTGAATATGGCTTGGGGTTACTTGGTCATACCCAAGCTTAGTATCTTGCCACTCTTTATTCCATAGTCCATCGAATCTTCACCCAAAACCTGAAAACTTCACAACACAAAACTCAACAGAAAACTCATGAGATCCGTTAGTACAAGAAAAATAAACCACCACTTTAGTTACTGTTGTGAACTCATTCTTTATTTATATTTGTGTAATACCTACTATATTCTAACTTCTCCATGGTTCAGACCCCCGATATGACCCGTAGATACATCAAAATAAGCAAACAACACAAAGAAAACAGAATCTGTCTAAAACAGAACAGTCTGTAGAAATCTGTAGACTTCGAATACTTATGAAACTATAAAAATTCTAAAAATTATGAACATCAGTTAAATTTTTATATCAATCTTTTGTCAAAATTTCAGATCAAATCGACGCTCTGAAAATTTTAGAAAATTCCTAGACTGAGCGCAAAAGTTTCTGTTTTTCAGCAAGATCAAATCAACAACTACCGTAGATCACCCCAAAGGTTTTACTTGGCTCAAACACTAATTAAAACACCAAAACACAATTACTACAGAATTAATAATGTGCAAAACACACCAAAACAGAAGAAAAAATAGAACACAAAAATAAAATTGGGTTGCCTCCCAACAAGCGCTATTGTTTAACGCCCCTAGGTAGGCAAAACGCAATAGATCTACGTATTGTCATCTTTGGTATGCAATCCATAAGTAGATCTCATTATAGATTCATAAGGTAATTTTATTTTCTTTCTATGAAAGTGTTCCATGCCTTTCCTTAATGTAAATTGGAATCTAATATTCCCTTCCTTCATATCAATAATTGCTCCAATCGTTCTAAGGAAAGGTCTACCAAGAATAATAGGACATGTAGGATTGCAATTTATATCAAGAACAATGAAATCTACAGGAACATAATTCCTATTTTCAACAATAAGAACGTCATTAATCCTTCCCATAGGTTTCTTTATAGTGGAATCCGCAAGATGCAAATTTAAGGAAAAATCATCAAATTCACATAAACCTAGCACATCACATAAAGTTTTTGGAATCATGGAAACGCTAGCACCCAAATCACACAAAGCATGGCACTCCTAATCTTTAATCTTAATCTTAATAGTAGGTTCCCACTCATCATATAGCTTTCTAGGTATATAAACTTCCAACTCAAGTTTTTCTTCAAAAGCTTTCATCATAGCATCAACAATATGTTTAGTAAAAGCTTTGTTTTGATTATAAGCATGAGGAGAATTAAACTTGGATTGCAACAAGGAAATACAATCAATCAAAGAGCATCCATCATTATTAAAGTCCTTGAAATCCAAAAGAGTGGGTTCATTGCTATTTAAAGTTTTGACCTCTTCAATCCCACTTTTAATCATTGGGACACCTTTTAACTAAAGTTGAATCATCTCCAGTCCCATATTTATCAAGATTAACATTGGAAAAAAAGATTCAATAGGAGTCACATTAATCACTTTAAGATCTTCATCAGTATTATCTTGAGAACACACTTTTTCAAGCCATTCACGCTTAGCACATATTCTAGCGGTTCTTTCCTTACACTCATCAATAGAAATTCTCATAGCTTTTAAAGACTCATTAATATCATGCTTGGGTGGAATAGATGTAATTTTTAAAGAATCAATCTCAAGAGAAATTATATCAACGTTCCTAGTCAAATCATCAATCTTGAGAAATTTTTCTTCAATCGTAGCATTGAAACCTTTTTGCGTACTAATGAATTCCTTAATATTATTCTCAAGATCAGAGGGCATATTATTATAATTTCCATAAGAATTGCTGTAGGAATTACCATAATTATTAGAGGAATTATTAGGAAACGGACTAGCAGTGAAATTACCTCTATAAGCATTATTACCAAAATTATTCCTACCAACAAAATTCACATCCATCGATTCATTATTATTTCCAATCAAAGAAGACAAAGTAATATCATTGGAATCAATAGGAGCACTCTTAATAGAAAAAAAATTCATCAATTCATCTATCTTTTCACTCAAAGTATTAATCTCTTCAATAGCATGCACCTTTTTACTAGTAGGAGATCTTTCGGTGTGCCATTGAGAGTAATTTGCCATAATATTATGTAGGAGTTTAGTAGCTTCTCCTAATGTGATTTCCATAAAAGTACCACCCGCAGCGGAATCTAAGAGATTCCTAGAAGCAAAATTCAATCCAGCATAGAAAATTTGTATAATCATCATAAACTCAAACCATGCGTGGGGCAATTCCTAATCATAAGTTTCATCCTTTCACAAGATAGTGCAACATGCTCATGATCAAGTTGCTTAAAGTTCATTATATCGTTCCTAAGGGAGACGATCTTAGCGGGCGGAAAGTACTTGGAAATAAAAGCATCTTTACACTTATTCCATGAATCAATACTATTTTTAGGCAAAGATGAAAACCAAGTTTTAGCACGATCTCGTAGTGAGAACGAGAATAACTTCAATTTAACAATATAATTTTCCACATATTTATTCTTTTGCACATCACACAACTCAATGAAAGTATTTAGATGGGATGCAGCATCTTCATTAGCAAGGCCAGAAAATTGTTCTTTCATAAAAAGATTGAGCAAAGCAGCATTAATTTCATAAGATTGTACACTAGTGGCGGGAGCAATCGGAGTACTAATAAAATCATTATTATTAGTATTGGAAAAGTCACACAACTTGGTATTCTCTTGATTCATCATGACAAAGCAAGCAATCTAGCACACAGGCAAGCAAAAAAGCAAACGAAAAGACGAACGAAAAAGGGCGAATAAAAAGGCAAATCTTTTTGGTATTTTCTGAAAATCGTTTTAGAAGTGGGGGAGAGGAAAACGAGAGGAAAATGGAAAATAATGTAAATTCAAGAGATGAGTTTGTGATGGGTACTTGGTAGGCTTGATGTAGATCTCCCCGGTAACGACGCGAGAAATCCTTCTTGCTACTTCTCAAGCATGCGTTGGTTTCCGTGAAGAGGAACGGTTGATGCGGCAAAGTAGATAAGTATTTCCCTTAGTTGTTGAGAACCAAGGTATCAATCCAGTAAGAGATACAAGCAAGTCCCCAATAGATGTACCTACAAAAAGAATCAAACACTTGCACCCAACGCTATAAAGGGGTTGTCAATCCCTTCACGGTTACTTGCAAGGATGAGATCTGATAAAGATAGATAGGATAGATTGCTTGAACGGAAAGTATAACAAAAGGTAAAAATAATGTAGCAAAGTATTTTTGGTATTTTTGGTTTTAGATATGAAAGATAACATGGAAAATAGACCCGGGGCCATACGTTTCATTAGGGGCTTCTCTCATGATGGCAAGTATTACGGCGGGTGAAAAAATTACTGTCGAGCAATTGATAGAAAAGAAAATAATTATGAAGATATCCAACACAATGCTTATGCATACAAGCATCACGTCCGTGTCAAGTAGACTGAAACGATTCTGCATCTACTATTATTACCCCACACATTGATCGACTCCTGCCTGCATCTAGAGTATTAAGTTCATGAAGAACAGAGTAACGCATTAGGTAAGATGACATGATGTAGAGGGACAAAATCAAGCAATATGATGAAAACCCCATATTTTTATCCTTGATGGCAACAATACAATACGTGCCTCACTACCCCTACTTTGTCATTGGGTGAGGACATCGCAAGATTGAACCCAGAACTAAGCACTTCTCCTATTGCAAGAATTACCAATCTAGTTGGACAAACCAAACCAATAACTCGAAGAGACTTGCAAAGATATGAAATCATGCATATAAGAATTCAGAAAAGACTCAAATAATATTCATAGATAATCTGAACATAAACCCACAATTCATCGGATCTCGACAAACACACCGCAAAAGAGTATTACATCAGATAGATCTCCATGAAGGTCTATGGTGAACTACTCACGCATCATAGGAGGGGCAATGGAGTTGATGTAGATGCCCTCCGTGATTCAACTCCCTCCGGCAGATTACCAGACAAGGCTCCAAGATTGGATCTCTTGGGAAAGGAGGCTTCCAGCGGAAAAAAAGTGTTTTCGTGGCTTGTTATGGTATACAGGAATATTTGGGAATTTATAGGCCAAAGATTAGGGTTAGGAGAGCTGACGTGGGCCCACAAGCCTGGGGCCGCGCCCTACCCCCTTGGGCATGCCCCTAGGGCTTGTGGCCCCATGGTGGCTCTCCCAACTTCATCTCCAAGTCTCTTGGTTTGCTTCTGGTCCAAGAAAAATTATTCCGAAGATTTTATTCCGTTTGGACTCCGTTTAATATTCCTTATCTGCAATTCTCAAAAACAAGGAAAAATAAAAACTGGCACTAGGCTCTAGATTATTAGGTTAGTCCCAAAAATAATATAAAATAGCATATTAATGCATATAAAACATCCAAAACAAATAATATAATAGCATGGAACAATCAAAAATTATAGATACGTTGGAGTTGTATCACGACGCAAGGGAAAAATAAGGGGAAGTCCAAAGGACAGTTTACCCCCAAAAAAGGAAAGAATGAGTCGGGAACTGATGTTATGGATTTACCGTGTGCAATCCACATGAAGAAAGACAAAGAAGGCAATTTGATACTGCCAAAACATACCACTCGACAGTGTCGTTTACTGATCCAGCAGTTCAAGGAGGGTCAGTCGAGTGACAAAACTCCTGAAAAGGAAGATGATGAAGACAAAGAAACTTTCCCCGAAGTCAATGCCACTCTGATGATTTTTGCTGATGTCGAAAGCAATAGTCGACTGAAAGTTATCAATGTTGAAGTCAACATGGCCATTCCTACAACCCCCACATACCTCAAGTAGTCTCAGACTGCTATCACGTTTGATCAGTCGGATCATCCTGCTCATGTCGCTACCCCCGATCGGCAAGCTCTGGTGGTGGATCCTATTGTGGGATGCACTCGGCTCCGCAAGGTCGTCATGGACAGAGGGAGCGGTTTGAACATTCTGCATGTGGATACCCTCAAGGGAATGGGAATTTCGATGTCTAGACTCAGTGAGAGCAACATGCAGTTCCACGGAGTCATCCCTAGGAAGAAGGCTAAATCACTTGGCCAGATTGCTTTGGATGAGGTGTTTGGCACCGATAAAAAAATTTGCAAAGAGAATTTGACGTTTGAAGTTGTGGACTTCCAGAGCGCATACCATGCCATCCTTGGTCGTCCTGCTTATGCTCGTTTCATGGACCGTCCATGTTACGTGTATCTCAAGTTGAAGATGTCCGGGCCCAAGGGTGTGATCATAGTCGCAGGGAATCGACAGAGGGTTGAGGAGTGCCTTCAGCAGGGCTCCAAAATTGTCGATCATCAGATGGCTATGGTTGAGTTGGAAGAGTACAAGAAGAGTGTTGACCCTGCTAAATTTGTTGTGTGCCAAGAAGCCTGCTTCCGAGTCAGCTTTCTAGTCGGTAGGCGAGGTGAAGAAAGTACACATTCACCCGACAGACCCCAATTCTATCCCGACTAACATCTCGAGGACACTCGACATCAAATAGGAAGCCTAGCTCATCCAGTTCCTCCGTGAGAACTAGGACATCTTCGCATGGAAGACTGTTGACATGTCCGGTGTACCCAGGGAACTGGCTGAGCATCGACTGAGAGTCGATCCGAAGGCCAAGCCTGTGAAAAAGCACTTGCGTCGGTCGACGGTGTAGAAGCGGAAAGCAATCGGCGAGGAGGTGGCTCGTCTCTTGGCGGCTAAGTTCATACGTGATATTTACCACTCCGAGTGGCTCTCGAACGTCTTCATGGTCCCCAAGAAGGACAAGTCACTCCGCATGTGTATTGACTTGAAACATATCAATCGGGTCTGCTCGAAAGATCATTTTCCGTTCCCCTGCATCGATCAAATTGTCGACTCGACTGTGGGGTGCGAGCGTTTATCTTTTCTTGATGCATACTCTGGCTACCATCAGATCCATCTGTTTGGTCTGGATGAAATAAAGACAACCTTCATCACCCCTTTTGGGTGTTTCTGTTATATCACCATGCCTTTTGGTTTGAAGAATGCTGGCGCTACTTTCATGTGCATGATTCAAAAATGCCTACTTGATCAGATCCCTCGGAATGTTGAAGCTTACATGGATGATATTGTCATCAAGTCTCACAAAGGTTCCGACCTGCTGACTAACTTGGCTGAGACATTCGCCAATATGAGGAGGTATGATATCAAGTTGAACCCGGATAAGTGCACTTTCAGTGTTCCTGGTGGCAAGTTGCTCGGTTTTCTCATTTCCGAATGAGGAATCGACATCAATCTCGAGAATATTAGTGCAATTACCCGAATGAAAATCCCTGAGCGTGTGCACGATGTCCAGAAGCTCATAGGTTGCCTTGCGGCGTTGAGTCGATTCATTTCTCATCTCGGTGAGAAGGCATTGCCTTTATACCGACTGATGAAGAAGTCTGATACATTCGAGTGGACTCCATAGGCTGAAGCAACGTTTGTCGAGCTCAAAGCCCTGCTTTCCACCCAGCCGATGCTTGCTGCTCCGCACAGCAAAGAGTCCTTGTTCCTATACATCGTGGCAACTAATCGGGTCGTCTGCACAGTTCTCACTGTCGAGCGGGAAGCGGAAGGCAAAGCCTACAAAGTCCAACGTCCAGTTTATTACATTTCTGAAGTGTTGACTCCTTCAAAGCAAAGGTACCCACATTATCAGAAGATCGTCTATGGTATATATCCGTCAGCGAAGAAGGTGGCACACTACTTTCAAGATCATTCAATTTCAGTCATCAGCGGTGCTCCGTTATCTGAGATCCTCAACAATTGAGATGCGACTGGTCGACTAGCCAAATGGGCTAGTGAACTCCTTTACTTCGATATCACGTTTGAAGCGAAAAAGGCGATCAAGTCTCAAGCACTTGCTGATTTCCTGGCCGAATGGATAGAACAACACTAGCCGATTCAAATCCACTTGGCTCACTGGACCATGTTCTTTGATGGCTCGAATATGCTGAATGGGTCTGGTGCTGGCATTGTATTGATATCCCCAAAAGGTGACAAGATTAGTTATGTCCTGCAGATTCACTTTGATTCCTGCAATAATGAAGCTGAGTACGAAGCACTCCTATATGGGTTGTGTATGGCCATCTCACTTGACGTTAAGCGTCTGATGGTGGTTAATCAGGTGATGAAAGAGTGGGATGTCAGAAACCCTGCTATGATTGGATACTGCAACGCGGTAAGAAAGCTTGAAAAGAAGTTCAAAGGTTTGGAACTCCATCACGTTCCCCAAGTGAAGAATCAGGCAACTGATGAGCTAGCAAAGATTGGATCTCGGAAGCCCGTCCCGAGCAATGTGTTTTTGGAACACCTACATTCCCCTTCGGTGTAGGAAGATCCCTTCGCTGAGGAGCCCCCGCAAGCAATAAGCGCCTCCAATCCGACTAAAGTTGATGTCCCGGCGGTCATAGATCTTGTCATGGAGATTCTGGTAATCACTCTCGATTGGACAGTGCCATATATTGCGTATATCCTAAGGCAAGAACTCCCAAAGGACGAATCTGAAGCTCGATAGATTGTTTGCAGTGTTGGGAAACGTTGCATGGGAAACAAAAAATTTCCTACGCACACACAATATCTATCCATGGTGATGAGCATCTATGAGAGGGAGAGTGGATCTACATACCCTTGTAGATCGCTAAGCGGGAAGCGTTAAGAAACGCGGTTGATGTAGTCGAACATCTTCGCGATCGAAATCGCTGAGCATCCCGTGATCCCATCACGATCCATCTCGCAATCCAATCACGATCCGTCCCATGATCTCATCACGATCCGTCCCGCGATCCAATCACGAATTGTCTCGCGATCTTGATCACGGTCCTTTCGATCTAGCCCCGAATGGACGGCCCCTCCGCGTTCAGCACACGTACAGCTCGATGACGATCTCCGCCTTCTTGATCCAGCAAGAGGGAGCAGAGAGGTAGATGAGTTCTCCAGCAGTGCGACGGTGTTGCGGCAATGATGGTCGAGCTATTCCAGCAGGGCTTCGCTTAAGCACCGCTGAAAACCGATATGGAGGAGAAACTGCGATCTAGAGGAGAGGTAGCACGTGGTTATTAGGGTTAGTTTTTTCCTCTAAATCCTCTAGTATATATAGGAGGGAGGGAGGGGAGGAGGAAGCCTCGAACCCTCAAGGTTTGGTCGAAATTGGAGGTGGAGGAGTCCTACTCCAATCCTATTAGGAGTAGGATTCCTCCTTTCCACTTGGAAACTCTTTCCACCTCTCCACCTTCAGGATTTTTTTCCTTCTCAAACCACTTAAGCCGCATGGGCCCTTAGAGGAGGCTTCGGCCAGCCCACCAGGGGCTGGTTTACCTCATCCCACATCCCATGTAGCCTCTTGGGTCGAAATACCTCTCCCGATGGTCCCCTGGTACACTACCGGCACTCCCGGTACACTATCCATGAGCCCGAAACTTTTCTAGCGACCAAATCAGGACCTCCTATATATCAATCTTTACCTCCAGACCATTCTGGACCTACTCGTGACATCCGGGATCTCATCCGGAACTCCGAACAACCTTCGGTCACCACCATACATAACTCTATACTACCGAAACGTCACCGAACCTTAAGTGTGCAGACCCTGCGGGTTCGAGAACTATGTAGACATGACCGAGACACCTCTACGGTCAATAACCAATAGCGGGACCTGGATGCCCATATTGGTTCCTACATATTCTACGAAGATCTTTATCGGTCGAACCTCTATGTCAAGGATTCAGTTAATCCCGTATGATGTTCCCTTTGTTCTTCGGTATGTTACTTGCCCGAGATTCGGTCGTCGGTATCTCCATACCTAGTTCAACCTCGTTACTGGCAAGTCTCTTTACTCATTCCGTAATACAAGATCCCATGACTAACACTTAGTCACATTGCTTGCAAGGCTTATTGTGATGTTGTATTACCGAGTGGGCCCTAAGATACCTCTCCGTCACACGGAGTAACAAATCCCAGTCTTGATCCATGCCAACTCAACAGACACCCTCGGAGATACCTGTAGAGCACCTTTATGTCAAATTGTAAATATTGCTACCACACTCCACTTGGAGCTATTCCAAATGGCTGCTCCACTATACGTATCCGGATTGCTACTAAGAGTCATCCGGATTGGTGTTAAAGCTTGCATCGATGTAACTCTTTACGACGAACTCTTTATCACCTCCACAATCGAGAAACATTTCCTTAGTATTTTAGTTACTAAGGATGCTCTTGACCGCTGTCCAGTGATCCACTCCTGGATCACTCTTGTACCCCTTGACGGACTCATGGAAAGGCACACACAGGTGCGGTACATAGCATGGCATACTATACAGAGCCTATGGCTAAGGCATAGGGGACAACATTCGTCCTTTCTCTTTCTTCTGCCATGGTCGACCTTTGAGTCTCACTCAACTTCACACCTTAAAAAGCAGGCGAGAACACTTCTCTCTGACTGATCCATTTTGAACTCTTTCAAAATCTTGTCAAGGTATGTACTCATTCAAAGTCTCATCAAGCATCTTGATCTATCTCTATAGATCTTGATGCTGAACACTTAGGTAGCTTTAGCCAGGTCTTCCTTTGAAAAACTCCTTTAAAATAACCCTTTATGCTTTCCAGAAATTCTACATCATTTCCGATCAACAATATGTCAACCACATATGCTTATCAGAAACTCTATAGTGCTCCCACTCACTTTATTGTAAATACAAGTTTCTCATAAACTTTGCATAGACTCTAAAACTTTGATCACCTCATCAAAGTGTATATTCCAACTTCGAGATTCTTGCTTCAGTCCATAGAAGGATCACTGAAGCTTGCTCACCTTTTAGCATCCTTAGGACTGACAAAACCTTCTGGTTGTATCACATACAACCTTTCCTCAAGTAAACCGTTAAGGAAACGATGTTTTGACATCCATCTGCCAGATTTCATAATTGAAAAAATGTAACAACTGCTAATATAATTCCAACAGACTTTATCATCACTACGAATGAGAAAGTCTCATCGTAGTTAACTCCTTGAACTTGTCGGAAATTTCTTTGCGACAAGTCGAGCTCTATAAATGGTAACATTTGCCATCAACGTCTGTCTTCATCTCAAAAGTCCATTTGTACTCGACGACTTGCCGTCCAACGAGCAAGTCTACCAAAGTCTATACTTGGTTTTCATACATGAATCCTTTCTTAGATTTCATGGCCTCTAACCATTTGTCGGAATCCGGGCCCATCATCGCTTCTCCATAGCTCGTAGGTTCATTGTTGTCCAACAACATGACCTACAAGACAGAGTTGTCGTACCACTCAGGAGCAGTACGCGTCCTTGTCGACCTACGAGGTTCAATAGTAACTTGATCCGAAGATTCATGATCATCATCATTAACTTCCTCTTCAACTGACATAGGATCCACAGAAACATCTTTCTGCACTGCGCTACTCTCTGGTTGAAGCAACGGTTCAACAACCTCATCAATTTTCATCTTCCTCCCACTCAATTCTTTCGAGAGAAACTTTTTCTCGAGAAAGGACCTAGTTTTAGCAACAAACACTTTATGCTTGGATCTTGAGATAGAAGGCTCACCCAACTGTTCTTAGGGTATTCTATGAAGATGCATTTGTTCACTTTGGGTTCGAGCTCATTAGGTGAAAACATTTTTCCACACAAGCGTCGTAGCCCCAAACATCAAGAAATGACAGCTTAGGTTTCTATCAAACCATAATTCACACGGTGTCATCTCAATGGATTTAGATGGTGCCCTATGTAAAGTGAATGTAGTTGTCTCTAATGCATAACCCCAAAACTATAGTAGCAAAACGATAAGAGACATCATAGCATGCACCATATCCAATAGAGCATGACTACGACGTTCGGATACACCATAACACTATGGTGTTCCAGGTGGCGTGAGCTGTGAAACAACTTTCACATTGTCTAAAGTTGTATGCCAAACTCGTAACTCCGATATTCACCTCCATGATCATATCGCAGACATTTTTATCTTCTTGTCACGATGATCTTAAACTTCACTATGAATTTTCTTGAACTTTTCAAACGATTCAGACTTGTGTTTCATTAAGTAAGTATACACTATATCTACTCAAATCAGCGGTGAAGGTAAGAAAATAACGATATCCACCAGACGCTACAAGACTCATTGGATTCATACATCAACATGTATCATTTCCAATAAATCACTTACCCGCTCCATCAAACTGGAAAACGGGGTCCTTAGTCATCTTGCCCAAGAGGCATGGTTCGCATGTCTCAACCAATTCAAAATCGAATGATTCCAAAGATCCATCAGCATGGAGTTTCTTCATGCGCTTTATACCAACATGCCATTTAGCGGCACTGCCACAAGTATGTGGTACTATCATTATTAACTTTGTATCTTTTGGCATCAATGTTATGAACATGTGTATTACTACGATCAAGATACAACAAACCATTCTCACTGGGTGCATGACCATTGAAGGTATTATTCATGTAAACCGAATAACCATTATTCTCTAACTTAAATGAATAACCGTGTTGCAGTAAACACGATCTAATCACGTTCATGCTCAATGCAAAACACCAAATAACATTTATTTAGGTTTGTCACTAATCCCGAAGGTAGAGAGAGTGTGCGATGTTGATCACATCAACCTTGGAAACATTTCCAACACACATCCTCACCTCACCCTTAGCTAGTTCTCCATTTATTCCGTAGCTTTTATTTCGAGTTACTAACATTTAGCAACCAAACCGGTATCCAGTACCCAGGTGCTACTAGGAGTACTAGCAAGGTACACATTAATAACACGTATATCAAATATACTTCTGTCAACGTTGCCAGCCTTCTTATCTACCAAGTATTTAGGGTTGTTCCGCTTCAGCGACCGCTCTCCTCATAATCGAAGCACTTAGTCTTGGGTTTGGGTTCAACTTTGGGTTGCTTCACTGGAGCAGCAACTGACTTGCCATCCATGAAGTTTCCCTCCTTGCCCTTGCCCTTCTCGAAACTAGTGGTTTTACTAACCATCAACACTTGACGTTCCTTCTTGATTTCTACCTTCGCGGTGTCAAACATCGCGAATAGCTTAGGGATCATTATTTCTATCCCTGACATTTTATAGTTCATCATTAAGTTCTAGTAGCTTAGTGACAGTGACATGGAGAGCTATATCAATCACTATCTTATATGGAAGGTCAACTCCCACTCGATTCAAGCAATTGTAGCACCCAGACAATCCGAGCACATGCTCAACGATCGAGCTGTTCTCTTTCATCTTGCAGGCTAAGAATCTTGTTGAAGATCTCATATCTCACAACACGGGCACGAGCGTGAGATCGTAATTTCAGCTCTTAGAACATCTCATATGTTCCGTGATGTTCAAAACGTTTCGGAGCCTCAATTCTAAGCCGTAATGCATGACGCACTAAACTATCAAGTAGTCATCAGAACGTGCCTGTCAGATGTTCTCAACATGTACAGACGACGCTAGAGGGGTTGGCGCACCGAGCGGTGCATTAAGGACATAAGCCTTCTGCGCAGCAATGAGGACAATCCTTAGATCACGGACCCAGTCCGCAATATTGCTACCGTCATATTTCAACTCTATTTCTCTAGGAACACATAAAACATAAGGGAGCTACAGCGTGAGCTAGTAATCTACAACATAATTTGCAAAGACACGACTGACTATGTTCATGATAATGAGTTTAATTAATCATATTACTTAAGAACTCCCACTCAAATTGACATCCCTCTGCTCATTCGAGTGATACATGATCCAAAATCACCAACTCAAGTCCGATCATCACGTGAGTTGAGGTGGTTTCAATGGTGAACATCATCATGTTGATCATATCTACTATATGACTCATGTTCGACCTTTTGGTCTCTTGTGTTCCGAGGCCATGTCTGTACATGCTAGGCTCATCAAGTTTAACCTGAGTGTTCTACATGTGCAACACTGGCTTGCACCCGTTGTATGTGAACGTAGAGTCTATCACACCCGATCATCACGTGGTGTCTCGACATGACAAACTTTCGCAACGGTGCACACTCGGGGAGAACACAATTCATCTTGAAATTTAAGTGAGGTATCACCTTATAATGCTACCGTCGTCATAAGCAAAACAAGGTGCATAAAAGGATTAACATCACATGCAAATCATAAGTGACATGATATGGCCATGAACTTGTGCTTTTGATCTCCATCTTGACAGCATCGGCTTGATCTCCATCGTCACCGGCATGACACCATGATCTTCATAATCTTGATCTCCATCAACGTGTTGCCATCGTGGTTGTCGCGCCCACCATGCTTCTACTACTATTGCTACCGTTTAGTGATAAAGTGAAGCATTACATAGCGCTTAATGATTGAAACGCGGGTCATACAATAATTAAAGACAACCCTAGGGCTCCTGCCGGTTGCCGTACTCATCGACATGCAAGTCGTGATATTCTATACAACACATGATCATCTCATACATCACATATATCTCATCATGTAATTGGCCATATCACATCACAACATACCCTGCAAAAACAAGTTAGACGTCCTCTAATTGTTGTTGCATGTTTTACGTGGCTGCTACGAGTATCTAGCAAGAACAATTATCACCTACGCATAAACCACAACGGTGATACATAAATTGCTTTTTAACCTTCTCAAGGACCGCCTTAGCCGAACCCGATCCAACTAAAGTAGGAGAAACAGACACCCACCAGTCATCTTTGTGCAACAAAGTTACACGTCAGTCGATGGAACTGGTCTCTCGTAAATGTACGAGTAAGGTTGGTCCAGGACACTTCATCCCACAATAGCGCTGAACCAAAACGCGACCAAGGGAGGAAGCAATCTAAGTATCAACACCCACAAACTCTTTGTGTTCTACTCGAGATCTCATCTATACATAGACCTAGCTCTAATACCACTGTTGGGGAACGTTGCATGAGAAACAAAAATTTTCCTATACGCAAGATCTATCCATGGTGATGAGCATCTACGAGAGGGAGAGTGTATCTACATACCCTTGTAGATCGGTAAGCGCGAAGCGTTAAGAAACGCGGTTGATGTAGTCCAACGTCTTCACAATCCATATCACCGAGCGTCCCGTGATCCCATCACGATCCATCTCGTGACCCAATGATGATCCATCCCGCGATCTCATCATGATCCGTCCCGCAATCCAATCACGAATCGTCTCGCGATCTTGACCACTATCCTTCCGATCTAGCGCCGAACGGATGGCACCTCGGCGTTCAACACACGTACAGCTCGATGATGATCTCCGCCTTCTTGATCTAGCAAGAGGGAGCAGAGAGGTAGATGAGTTCTCCAGCAGCGCGACGGCATTGCGGTGATGATGGTGGAGCTATTCCAGCAGGGCTTCGCCTAAGCACCGCTGAAAACCGATCTAGAGGAGAAACTGCGATCTAGAGGGGAGGTAGCACATGGCTATTAGGGTAAGTTTTTTCCTATAAATCCTCTAGTATATATAGGAGGGAGGGAGGGGAGGAGGCAGCCTCAAACCCTCAAGGTTTGGTCGAAATTGGAGGTGGAGGAGTCCTACTCCAATCCTATTAGGAGTAGGATTCCTCCTTTCCACTTGGAAACTCTTTCCACCTCTCCACCTTTGGATTTTTTTTCTTCTCAAACCACTCCAGCCACATGGGCCCTTAGAGGAGGCTTCGGCCAGCCCACCAGGGGCTGGTTTACCTCCTCCCACAGCCCATGTAGCCTCTTGGGTCGAAATACCTCTCCCGATGGTCCCCCGGTACAATATCGATGATCCCGAAACTTTTCCGGCGACCAAAACAGTACTTCCTATATATCAATCTTTACCTCCGGAATATTCTGGAGCTCCTCGTGACGTGCGGGATCTCATCCGGGACACCGAACAACCTTCGGTCACCACCATACATAACTCTATACTTCTGAAACGTCACCGAACCTTAAGTCTGCAGACCCTGCGGGTTCGAGAACTATGTAGACATGACCGAGACACCTCTACGGTTAATAACCAATAGCGGGACCTGTACGCCCATATTGGTTCCTACATATTGTACGAAGAGCTTTATTGGTCGAACCCCTATGTCAAGGATTCAATTAATCCCGTATGATGTTCCCTTTGTTCTTTGGTATGTTAGTTACCCGAAATTTGATCGTAGGTATCTCCATACCTAGTTCAACCTCGTTACCGGCAAGTCTCTTTACTCGTTCCGTAATACAAGATCCCGTGACTAATACTTAGTCACATTGCTTGCAAGGCTTATTGTGATGTTGTATTACTGAGTGGGCCCTGAGATACCTCTCCGTCACACGGAGTAACAAATCCCAGTCTTGATCCATGCCAACCCAACAGACACCCTCGGAGATACGTGTAGAGTAACTTTATAGTCACCCAGTTACATTGTGACGTTTGATACACACAAGGCACTCCTCCGGTGTCAGTGAGTTGCATGATCTCATGGTTATAGGAACATATACTTGACATGCAGAAAACAATAGCAATAAACTGACCCGATCATATGCTACCTTTGTAGTTTGGGTCTTGTCCATCACATCATTCTCCTAATGATGTGATCTCGTTATCAAATGGCATCTCATGTCCATGGCTAGAAAACCTTAGCCATCTTTGATCAAGAAGCTAGTTCACTAGAGGCATACTAGGGACATGGTGTTGTCTATGTATCGACACATGTATCTGAGTTTCCGATCAATACAATTCTAGCATGGATAATAAACAATTATCGTGAGCAAGGAAATATGATAATAACCAATTTATTATTGCCTCTAGGGCATATTTCCAACACACAGATCCAAGGCTTTCACTGTGATGGATGACCAACTTTAGAGAGAAAGTATAACTCGCGTGACACAGCGATGCATCTCTCCTGAAGAAGGTCGAATGATCCTGGAGGAGATTCACTCGGGGACCTATGGTCATCATGCGTCCTCCCGGACGATTGTCGCCAAAGCATACCGAGCTGGTTTCTTCTAGCCGTGTGCTAAAGAGATGGCTAAGGACATTGTTGATCACCGCGAAGGGTGCTAGTTCTACTCAAACTTGTCACACAAGCCTGCATCCGCCTTGAAGACTATTGCACTCGTATGGCTGTTCATCGTCTAGGGTTTGGACATGGTTGGAACCTTTTGAATGGGTCAGAGTGGATTTACTCACTTGCTTGTTTTGCAGTCGAGAAGTTCACTAAGTGGATTGAGGCCAAGACTATAAAGAAGCTGAACTCGCGCACTGCAATCAAATTCATGAGAGAGATAATGTACCGATATGGAGTTCCCCACAGTATCATTATAGACAATGGCTCAAACATTGACTCGGAAGAGTTCATACACTTCTATTCCACTCAAGGCACTCAGGTGGATTACGCATCCGTTGTGCACCCTCGAACTAATTGTCAAGCTGAGCGAGCCAATGGCCTTATCCTTCAAGGGCTGAAGCCTCGACTCATGCGAGATCTAGAACATGCAGCTGGAGCCTGGGTTACTGAACTGTCGTCTGTTTTGTGGGGCTTGAGAACGACTCCTAATTGGTCGACTGGGCGCACTCCTTTCTTCCTGGTGTACGGAGCCGAAGCCATTTTGTCGAGTGATCTCCTTCACAATTCCCCTCGTGTAGATCTTTACTCCGAGGCTGAAGCAGAACGGGCACGACAGGATGGCATAGATCTTCTAGAAGAGGAGCACGAGATGGCTCTAATTCGGTCAATTATGTATCAGCAGGATTTGCGCCGCTTTCATGCAAAACATGTCAAGAGTCGGTCGTTTCATGAAGGTGATCTGGTGCTCTGAGTGGATCAACAACGACCTCACAAGCTCGCTCCAGCGTGGGAAGGTCCTTTCATCGTCACCAAGGTACTGAACAACGGAGCCTACCACGTCTACAACCTCAAGAAGCAGATTGATGAGCCGCGGGCTTGGAACACAGATCTACTTTGACGTTTCTATACTTGAAGACTAAGTTGTTTTGATGTAATAAAAGTATTCCAGACTATATCGTTTATGAAGGTTATGACTTCCGCAGTCTTTTGTCAATTCTGATCGCACCATCCTACATTCAAAAACTTCTCTGAGTGGCGAGTGATCCTCTCACTCTGGGGCTTAGCTGTGAACCAGCTTTCGCCTAAGTTAAAAAACCTTCCGGGTGGATAGTAGTTGATTCGCTCGGAAACTTAGCTACGAACCAGTCTTCATCTAAGTTCAAAATTTTCTCTGATTGGGGGCGATCCTCTCACTCGGGGGCTTAGCTGTGAACCAGCTTTTGCCTAAGTTAAAAACCCTTAAGAGTGGACAGTAGTCCATTCACTCGGAAACTTAGCTATGGACCAGTCTTCGTCTAAGTTCAAAAACATCTCCGAGTGGGGGCGATCCTCTCACTTGGGGGCTTAGCTGTGAACCAGCTTTTGCCTAAGATAAAAACCCTTCTGGGTGGATAATGACATGTCCACTTGGAAACTTAGTTGCAAACCAGTCTTCACCTAAGTTCAAAAACTACTCCGAGTGATGAGCCATCCTCTCACTCAGGGGCTTAGCTGCGAACCAGCTTTCGCCTAAGTTAAAATCTTTAGCCGAGTGATGAATATTCTTCTCACTCAGGAACTTGGCCACGAATTAACTTCTTGCCTAAGTTCGGGATTATTCCGAATGTTGAACATTCATTACATTCGGGAACAAAACAAATTCAGCCAAACAAAGGATTGAAAGCAAAGTGCAGATAAATCCAAAGTTTCTAGCGCGGATAAAAGTTGTTCACACAAACGAAAGTGTTCAGGCCTAAAGCCTAAATGAAGTTTTAATATGGTTACATTTCCACTCGGCATACCATGGCAAATAAAGTCTTAATTGTGATCAAAGTTTTATCAAGCACCTCTGGGACTCGCAGGCTCGACGAAGGTGTCCAAGTTAATCCCATCAGCGATCCGACTGGCCGCTTCGATGAAGTCCTCCATGAAATCCTCGAATTGAAGTTTCTTCGTGTTGATCACCTGGAGAGCCTTCAGCTTGTCCTCCCTTGCCTCCTTGCAATGGACTCTAACGGGTGAAAGCGCCACATCGGCTCCACAGTGAGCAGCAGATTTCTTCCATGCTTGCACTCGACCAGGAATCTCATTGAGATGAGTCATCATTGATTCAAGGTCAGTTTGGAGGGTGTCTTCGTGCCACAATTCCTTGTCAACCTTCTCCAGTGCAGCCTTCAGTCGAGTGATATATTCTTGAACACTCTTGAGACGGATGTCGAGATGAAACATGTTCATGGACACAGCGTCCCCAATGGGCGGCTTTGGTGGGATCCAGATTTGGTTCAATCTCCTTAGTTTCCTTTTCAACGTCTTGGCAGAATTCTATATGAAGAGGGAATGGAAAGGTAGTCATGTTTCTGTCTTACAGGAATTAAGGAAAGTCATTCGATGAAAGAAAGTTATCGTCGAGCATGCTGAACATCTTCTTCGCAAACTCCCCCAAGTACTTCTCCAGAACTTTGCTCCTCTTGTTCAGCTGTTTGGTATTCTTGATCCAGTCGGAATGCTCCTGCTTGAGTTTCATGTTCCCTTCTTCTAGCTTCTTAGCTGCTGTAAGTTTCCTCTCAGCAGCCTCAGTTTTGTCCCTCACCACCTTTTGAGCATCAACGAGTGCCTTGTCCTTGTCCTCCAACGCCTTCTTCATGGTATCTAAAGAAACAACATTGTTGAGTCACACTTGGAGTCGGTGATTCTCATCACACACGTTTGTTCGAGCAAGAACACTTGGTTCAAAGGATGGAAGAAGAAAGCAACAATGCAGTTGCTCAACAAAGATTACCTCCCAGAGTCCTCAGTTCAGCCTTTGGACGGTCCAAATTGTTCTTGAAGACCTCCAGATCCACTTGAAGCTGATTCTTTTCTTTCTACAGTTTGATCTACCGAGTCCCAAGTTCACAAGCTGTCTAAAATCAACAAAGAAGTGGTTCAGTTGACATTAAAATTCCTCCACTCCCTAGTGGAAAGGAACAAGTTCAGTCGACCGGTGGGCGGCCCGCCACCCCACCCCACACCCTTGAAAAAGCGTCATATCATGGTTGATGGAAATGATGTCCATGAAACCTGTGTCACATCATGGTTGATGGAGATGATGTCCATGAAACGTCCAAAGTAGGCTCAGACCTCTAGTTCCCTCAAACAGGTATTCAGAAGTGGAAACACTAAAACAAATAATTCACTCAATGAACCGAGTGATGAGCGTAATCTGCATACGACAAAGGACCCTAAGTCCAAGTTCTTAAGACTACTGCTCATTGTCAACAATCAATAGTAGTCTCAGGGACTACACCTAGTGGGTGCACTCAGCGTGCCCCCATCGGATACAAAATCACTCGATCAGGTTCGACCTGTCCGAGCAAAAATTGTCTCTATCAGACACCCGCCGATGCAAGCACTCGACGGCGGTCACTCAGTGTGCCCCCACTAGACATGCTATCACTCGACCTGTCGAGTGAAGAGCAACCTAAAAAAGTGCGCAAGTCTGCAAACATTGTCTCTATTAGACCCCCGCCGATGCAAGCACTCGACGGCGGTCTCAGGGACTACACCCAGTGGGTGCACTCAGCGTGCCCCCATTGGACCTGTTATCACTCGACCTGTCAAGTCATTGTCAAAAAAATTCTAAGACCCCTGCTGATGTCATCATCATTCGACAGCGGTCTTGGGGACTACACTCAGTGGGTGCACTCAGCGTGCCCCCACTGGACCAGAAACCACTCGACTAGGACCTGATCTACTCGACATGAAAACAAGCAAATTTGCTTCAAAAGGAAAACACCCAGTGGGTGTACAATCAATAAAAACAGGAATTCAATCGGAAATGAACTTACAATTGCACTTACTCGAACATTGGTGCGAAGCACCAAGCTGGCATCATAGCCAACTTGCTGACTTTGTATGCCTCCTTCATGGGCAGCATGATCTGCTTTGCTTGGATCATGGCCTCCTTGCTGGCTCCAGTCTTATTCTTCGGGACACGATACAGAGGAAAGGCAGTCGTCGGGTGAGTTTTTGTTGTGGCGGGAGTACTTGAAGTTGCTTGAGGCTGCCCGATTGGCATCAAGGGCACAATGGTCGAAGTGGCTAGTGGAGCACTCGACAGCGGAGCAGCAAGCTCAATTCTAGCTCGACATGAGTCTCCAATCCCTTGAGAAGATGCGGTAGTCGCGTTGTGAGGTGTATGTCTTCATGACGTTCTCCAAGCACGTAGGCGGGGAGTGCTTGAGGTCACACCTTCACCCCCCGCACCTCGTGGTGGCTCTTAATCGTCCTCTAGCCGAATGACTTCTGAAGCTACCAGTCGGCAACATTAGTTTATTCAATTGGTGAATTATTCCCAAGAAATAGAACAGAGTGAGGGTTTGTTATACCTCGTTGGGAGGTGGCCACATCGATAGTGTCTACTTGCATATGGTCCTCTTCGTCCCGTGGAGGCGACGTCACCGAGGTAGCAGCTCTGGTGGACAGATCCCACTCGGTCAGCAAAGGTTTGAAGTTACACAACAACAAAGGAAAAATAAAGTGAACACTCACGTTGAAACAATAGGTACAACAATCTTCATGCGGGGCAGAGCCTTTCGAGGTTTTGGCATGTTAGACTTGGTTTGTTTTGCGGACCGCTCAGTCGACTCAACTATCGAGGCTCGGTCACGCTTCGGGTTCCTGCTGCTCGACGCCAAGGTCTTGCTTGGGGCAGCCACGGGGTCTTGACATTGCTTAGAACGATGCTCGATGCGCGGAGGAGACTCAATTTCCTCTTCATTCTCACCCGAGTCCTCGTAATCGTCCTCACTATCCTCAACATAATCAACATCTACGCTGCCGCCCTCGCTCCCCCTCCATCTTCGGGCTGATTTCCATTTGGCACTGGCGAGTACATGTTTGTTAGCTCTTGCAAGATTCAGACAGTAAAGTCAGTCGACTGATGCTACCAATCACTCGACAAAACATCAAAACATTCGACAAATATATAACTTACCAGATTTGGTGGTGGGTTCTCAGCAGAGAAAGGCAAGATCCGCTTGGCTCCCAGGGGATTGTCGCAGGCTCCGGTGATGCTCCGAAGCCACTGTGCAAAAGTTTCCTCCGAGACTTTCTCTAGATGTGTCCGAGTGGTGTCCTCAGGACCTGAGTAGTACCATGCAGCATGGTCCCTCGCTTGAAGGGGCTGGATTGGTCGACTGAGAAAAGTCTCCAGCAGATCCATGCCAGTCACCGCCACGAACCAGATTCACTACAACATTCACTAATATTCCCACTTGGACTTTCTCCCCTTCTAGCACTGACAGGGATTTGGGAGCAGTGGGTCCATCTGGTGTGAAGGGGGAAAGGCCAGTCGACATATTCGGAGACGCAACGTCCTTGCAGTAGAACCAAGTCAAGTGCCAACCCCTAACTGATTCAGGAAAAGTCATTGATGGAAAGGATCTTCTAGCTCTCTTTTGAATCCCTAAGCCACCACACAACTAAATGACATGGGTCTTATCATTGTCTGGGTTGGCCTTTTTGACCGACTGAGATCGGATAGTAAAGATGTGTTTAAACAAGCCCCAATGGGGATGGTGACCCAAGAAGCACTCGCACAAGGTGATGAAAGCAGCAAGGTACAAAATGGCATTCAGAGGAAAATGGTGGAGCTAAGCTCCGAAAAAGTTCAGAAACCCACAGATGAAAGGATGGGGAGGCATAGAAAAACCTCGCTCGACATGGGTGAGGAGGAGGACTCGCTCCCCCTCGCGCGGCTCCGGCTTGATCTCCCCATTCAACAGCCTCCACGAGCCATTGGCTATGAGCCCGTCGACGATGAGGTTCTCAACATCCCTCGCCGTGACCGTCGACGGGAGGAAATCTCCCTGGATCCACCCCGGCGGCGTCGTGAATCAGGCGCTCAACGGCTTCTTCGCCTTTGTCGCTCCCTTCTTGGCGCGCTCGAGCTTCTCAGTCTTGTTCTTTGTCATCATGACAGCGGGCGTCTGGACGGAGTTGGGCGGCATGGGTGGAGCAAAGGAGGCGGAGCAAAAGAGAGGATTTGGGGGAGAAGAACTATGTTGTCCGCAGCTCGGTCCGATCTTATACCCTCCAGAGTGGGTCGCTGACCTGTGGGCCCACCGGATCTCCGTGTATCTTGACTGCAGACGTCGCATAGTACGTGGTGTAATGGGCAGCATGGAAATTGAGGCATTGTGCTCCCACTTGCCCCAGTCATGGCGTCATCTTCGCGCGGCGCACGCTTCCCAAATTTTCGAATCCCATGAAATCCGGGTCAGACGGAGCGACCCATCGCATCCAAAGATCCTCTTGAGTCACTCGGATTTGAATCTACACTCAAATTCACTTGGACACTTATGAAGGCTGAATCAATCAGGGCGAATGATAAAGATTCCAGTCGACGGAGATCTCCTTGAAGCCCCGAAGTGCATTCGGAATTTCGGTGCCTTATCAAAACTGGCATCGATCCCTTTTTCACTCGAACCCCGATCCATTCGGGGGCTAATGACGAGGATATGTACCTAGGGTAGGGTCCTAGGGCTGACCTACACACTTTACCTAAGGAGACTATATTGGAGGACTTAATGATTGCAAGAGAGTTTTCGACTGAAGTCATCAAGGCATGATAGTCACTCAACAATTAAGTCACTCGGAGGTTTCTCCCTCCAGACAATATCTTGTCACTCGGAAGAACCAATGACCAGTTGACACCAGAAGACCAGAAGGCATCCCAGGGAGGCCAACAGGCAGGCGTTCGACCAGTCGCCATTAGTAGCATTTATTGTATACGTTATCAGTAACATACGCCTTTATTCCCATGATCGAACCCTTGGTTTCCTGACATTCATGAGGGGCAGCACACTCTATATAAGTCGCCCCTCCCCTCTGGCACAAGGGTTTGCACCCCCTGTAACACATACTTTCCACATGACAAGAGCTCCCGACCATTGAGACGTAGGGTTGTTACCTCCACGAGAAGAGCCTGAACTCATACATCTGTGTGTACATCCTCATCGTAGCTAGGACTCTGCCCTCTCCTTTCGTACCCCTATCTTCTATTGTCAGACTCATTCCCATGAAACCCCGCACTGAGAAAAACAATAAAAAAAGGCGCTAGAGCTGCTACTGAAGGTATGGAAAACAAGGTATATTTTCTGGGACTTGTCATACTGGCCGAAACTCGACACGCCTCATTGCCTAGATCAAATGCATATCACGAAGAATATCCTTGAGAGCTTGCTTGCAACACTGATGAACATGCTGGATAAGACCAAGGATGGGCCGAAGGCAATAAGAGACTTGGAAGATTTGAAAATCAGGGCAGATCTGCACATGCCGCCCCATAAAAAGTCAACGGAGACGGAGGCGGGGGATAGGGGCAGAAAATTCAATAAGAAGGACGAGAATTATGGCCCCCTTCTTGCTTCACCTTAAGTCCGAAGGAGATCGATCAATTGTTAAAGTGCCTTACCGGAATGAAAGTTAGCCCCACTTACTGTGGGAAGATAAGCAGATTTCTAGACACCAAGAAGAAAAGGTTCAACGGGATGATGTCTCATGAATGTCATGTGATGATGACGCAGATCCTTCCGTTTGCCCTTAGAGGTATAATGGATGAGCACGTCCGCGAAACACTTATTGGTTTGTGCAACTTTTTTGATGTTATCTCTCCAAAGTCGACCAGTGTGAAGCAGCTCCAAAGGCTATAAGAAGAGATCGTTGGCATACTAAATGAGCTTGAGATTTACTTCTCGCCCGCGTTCTTTGACGTCATGGTGCATCTGTGTGTACACATTGTGGACGACATTGTCGACCTTGGGCCGTCATTCCTTCATAGGATGATGTCATTTGAGAGGATGAATGGGGTCTTAAAAGGATTCATTTGTAACATGTCCCGTCCGGATGGAAGCATCGTGCAGGGCCATCTGACCCAGGAGTGAATCTCCTTCTGCGAGAATTATCTAAGCGACAAAAACCCTGTTGTTGGTTTCCCCGTCAACAAGCACCTTGGGAGGATCGGAGGAGAAGGTCACACGAATGGCTGGAGGAAATTGCATGTGGACTACTCAGGTCGACGCAATGACTTGGACATAGCAAACTTAGTAGTGCTACATCACCTAGACATGGTAGATCGTTTCATGGAACTGCACAAAGAAACCATCATAAAGAAGTATCGTGACTAGGGGCTACACAAGACGGACGTCGACGTTACTAGAGAGCACAACCCCACTTTCTTGTGTTGGTTCAAAGAGCATGTTCTTGCTAATCCCCTGGAAGAGGGCAGTGCAGACGGATTGCTCATACACGCCTTAGCACATGGCCCCGCGGCCAATCTTAAGACCTATCAGTCATATGATATCAATGGATACACGTTTCACACGAAGGCTAAAGACATAAATAGTGATTACCAGAACTCAGGGGTGACGATGAAATGCATGACCGGCGACAATGGCGCAACTCAAAGATTCTACGGAAGGGTCGAAGAGATCTGGGAGCTTGACTACCCTGGACTGCACAACGCGACGATGTTCCGTATCAGATGGGCTAAGGGCGTCGTCAGATAAAACAAGTATTTCACTACCATGTCTATGTTGGAAATATGCCCTATGGGAAATAATAAATTGGTTATTATCATATTTCCTTGTTCATGATAATCGTTTATTATCCATGCTATAATTGTGTTGATCGGAAACTCAAATACATGTGTGGATACATAGACAACACCATGTCCCTAGTATGCCTCTAATAGACTAGCTCGTTGATCAAAGATGGCTATGGTTTTCTAGTCATGGACATGAGATGTCATTTGATAACATGATCACATCATTAGGAGAATGATGTGATGGACAAGACCCAAACTACAAACGTAGCATATGATCGTGTCAGTTTATTGCTAGTGTTCTCTGCATGTCAAGTATATGTTCCTATGACCATGAGATCATGCAACTCACTGACACCGGAGGAGTACCTTGAGTGTATCAAAGATCGCAACGTAACTGGGTGACTGTAAAGGTGCTCTACAGGTATCTCCGAGGGTGTCTGTTGGGTTGTCATGGATAAAGACTTGGATTTGTTACTCCGTGTGACGGAGAGGTATCTCAAGGCCCACTCGGTAATACAACATCAAAATAAGCCTTGCAAGAAATGTGACTAAGTGTTAGTCACAGGATCTTGTATTACGGAATGAGTAAAGAGACTTACCGGTAACAAGGTTGAACTAGGTATGGAGATACCGACGATCGAATCTTGTGCAAGTAACATACCGAAGAACAAAGGGAACATCATACGAGATTAACTGAATCCTTGACATAGATGTTCGACCGATAAAGATCTTTGTAGAATATGTAGGAACCAATATGGGCATCTAGGTCCTGCTATTGGTTATTGACTGTAGAGGTGTCTCGGTCATGTCTACATAGTTCTCGAACCCGCAGGGTCTGCACACTTAAGGTTCGGTGACGTTTCGGTAGTATAGAGTTATGTATGGTGGTGATCGAAGGTTTTTTGGAGTCCCGGATGAGATCCCAGACATCTTGAGGAGCTCCATAATGGTCCAGAGGTAAAGATTGATATATAGGAAGTCCTATTTTGGTCGCCGGAAAAGTTTCGGGCTCATCGGTAGTGTACCGGGAGTGCCGGTAGTGTACCGGGAGACCATCGGGAGGGGTATTTCGACCCAAGAGGCTACATGGACTGTGGGAGGATGAATACCAACCCTTATTAGGCTGGTGGAAGTCCCACAAAGGGCCCATGCGTCTGGGAAGAAAAAGCCCAAAAGGAAAAAGGAGGGAAAAGGCAAAAAGGGCTAAATTAGGAAGGAGTCCTAATCCTACTAAGAGTGGAGGAGGAGGACTCCTCCCTCCTGGTTCGGCCGACCCAAGGGCTGGCTTCATGGGATCCAAGCCTCCTCCTCCTCTCCTCCTATATATATGCTAGAGGGTTTGAGGGTTTTGGCACTAGATTTTCAGCCACGTGCTACCCGTTCCTCTAGTGCATAGTTTCTCCTCTAGATCGGTTTTCTGCAGTGCTTAGGCGAAGCCCTACCGAAATTGCTCCACCACCATCGCCGCAGAGCCATCACGCTTCTGGAGAACTCGTCTACCTCTCCGCTCCCTCTTGCTGGATCAAGAAGGCGGAGATCGTCATCAAGCTGTACGTGTGCTGAACACGGAGGTGTCGTCCGTTCGGCGCTAGATCGGAAGGACCGTGATCAAGATCGTGAGACGGACCATGATGAGATCGCGAGACGGATCGTGATGAGTTCACGGGACAGATCGTGATTGGATTACGAGACAAATCGTGATGAGATCACGGGACGCTCGGCAATTTGGATCGCGAAGACGTTTGACTACACCAACTCTGTTTCTTAACGCTTCCCGCTTAGCAATCTACAAGGGTATGTAGATCAACTCTCCCTCTCGTAGATGATCATCACCATGGATAGATCTTGCGTGTGCATTGGAAATTTTTTGTTTCCCATGCAACGTTCACCAACAGTCTATACCCGACGTGAAGAGCACCACCGTGAACATTAACGTCATCGCCAAAACTGAGCCATGGGTACACGCTAAGCACGTGACACAATGCTTCTTCATAACCACCCCGAGCAATCCGAGTCATGTTGTCGTGAGGAGAGGCAAAAGGAGCATCGTCGAAATGTACGGGATCGCTAACGAGGAAGACTACGACCAGTATGGCGACCCGATGAGGGAAGATGACAAATGACGATGAAGCATGTGTCAAAAGAAGAAGCAAGACTACATTACCTAAGAAAAATGACACTCAATTGAAAAGGAAAATTCATAACGAGGGGCTCAATTACTCGACAATGAACAAAAAAAGGAAAGAAGCTCACTCAGAAAGGAAAACGTCGACGCACTTAACTGTTATCGGTGATGAAGAAGAAGCAAACCATCATTTATATATATGTTCATATTTTGTATACATACTTAACCGCTATCGGTCAAATGATATAATATATATCGCCCTTCCCATCATGCATATCGTTCGTTTTTTAGAGGGAGAAAAACAAAAACAAAAATAAAATGAAAAAAATGAAAATAAAATGTAATAAAAAGGAAAGGAATAGAAATGAAAATGAAAAGAAATAAAGAAGGAGAAAGGTAAAAAAACAAAATGAAAAAAAGGAAAGCAATAGCGGTAGCGTTGGTTTAGAACCAACGCTATAGGTAAGTTAGCTATTGCGTTGGTCCTAAATCAGCGCTACTGCTACATCGACTTAACCCTCTCCCGCGTGCTTTCTTCCCCATTCTCCCCCAAATCCATTTTGTCCATCATTGGCATCGCCCTCCTCTCCGAGCGTGCCCTCCATCATCGTCGTCACCATCCTCCGCACGCCCTCCTCCGTGTGCCCTTGTAGGATCGAAAGGAGGTCTAGAGGGGGTGATTAGAATACTTGACTAAATAAAAATTCTACCTTTTCCCAAATTTAAGTGTTGGCATATTTTAGCAATTGTAGCAAGTCATGCACACCCTACACATGCATGTCTATGAGTATAGTAGCGGAAAGTAAAGACAAGCATGACTAGTAAAGGAAGGGTAGGAAGATCAAATGCAATTTGGAGACACGCATATTTTCCCGTGGTTACGATAGGTGGTGCTATCGTATGTCTATGTTTATGGAGTATTCAACCCACGAAGGGTAACGGTCGGGAGAGTCCATGAAGGGCTCTACCCACGGACGGTTCCACAAAGAAGCAACCTTGACTATACCATGATGGCCTACGTCCACGGAGGACTAGCCTAATTCAGGGTAGATCTTCACGAAGTAGGCGATCTCCTTGCCCTTACAAACTTCATGGTTCACTCCACAACACGAAGTAGGAGGATCCCAAGCTACACCTAACCAATCTAGGAGGCACCACCCTCCAAAAGGTAATAGGCTCGATAATGTCTATGAAGTCCTTGATCTTGTGCTTCAAGATGATAGACTCCTCAACACTCAACCACTCTCTCACAGATTTGGCTTTGGTGGAAGAGATTGATTGGGTGGAAAGCAACTTGGGGAGGCTAGAGATCAAGATTCATATGGTTGGAATGGAATGACATGATCTCAACACATGAGCATGTGGCTCTCTCTCATAAAATATGATGGGTAAGTGGGGATCTGTTCTGAGTGCTTCTCTTACGAGTGAGTGGTGGTGGAGGGGTATATATAGGCATCTCCAAAAATCAAACCGTTACACCTTAAGTGACCAACTTGGTGACACCGATGTGCGAATCTCGGCGATACCGAGTTGCTCCAAAGGTAGAATCTTTTGAGTCTTGGTGAGACCGATATATAATTCTCGGTGGTACCGATCAGGTGTCCAATGATCAGTATCTGCATCTTGGTGACACCGATCCAAAAACTCAGAAATTCTCATTTTATGAATCGAGGCAACCAAAAGTTGGCAGCCTGAACTCGGTGGCACCGATGTGGGATCGGATGCACCGATGTGCTAGGGTTTGCCATGGGTATGTTTGAGTTCGGGAATCGGTGGGACTAAGTGGAAATTGTTGGTTTCATCGATTTGAGTGGTAGGGCTCTAGACAGAGTATGTGGGAGAGTTTTGGGTGTTTTTGATGACTATCACTTGTGCATGTTTGAGCATCTTGTTCACCAACAGTACCTTACCCTGTTTTAATAGTATTGGCTTTCCTATGGTATCAAAGTGATTCCTCAGAAAGTAAAATGTAGAGTCCTCTTCCTTGAAGCTTTGCCAATCCATTTCCTTGCATCTAGGGGTTTCTCCACATCCCTTTTGCCAACCCATCATTGAACTTTTCCTGAAATATGCTTAGTGGAAATATTAGTTCAATGATATATATGTTGTTATTAATTACCAAAACCACCAAGGGAGCAAATGTGCTTTCAATCTCCCCCTTTTTGGTAACTGATGACAACTTATAGATAAAAGCTTCGACATATGATATAATCAATGAATATAATCATCGCTTTGCGTAGTATGTGATAAGCAAGATCTCCCCCTAAATTTGTGCTTTATTTTGAATTTGCATTTGAATGCAAATGCACAATTGATTAGGTACATGGGGCACTTCTTCCATGTCACATACATCTTGGTGGTGTGCGAGAATAATAAGTATGAATATCATAGCACAACACAATCAAGCAAAGTGAATGATCATATCATAAGCATCATAAGGATAGGAAATAGTAGCAACACACATCAAGTGTATGATCAAACACCGACAAAGTTTAGCACATCCAAACCAAAATATATCAAATGTTTTTGAAAAAGCGATAAAAACCAATGCTCTCTCTCTCTCGAAGCCCTAATGATCTATACAACTTCTCCCCCTTTGGCAACAAGTTACCAAAAAGTTCAAAGGTATAGAGATAATCATTCTTCTGGGGCTGATCTCCTCCGGTAGCTGAAGTTGGAATCAAGATAACAGCGTAGGCGAATACCTTTGCTGATGTCATGGATGGAGTTGGTGTAGCAACGGGAGGAACTGGTGGAGTTGATGGAGCTGAAGTGACTTTAGCTGGTGCTGATGAAGACGGTCTCATCTCTGGAGGACTCACTATAGGTGTCCTGGCCTGAGTCCTGAATTGGGAAGTTGTCCTGACACGTGCACTATCCTCATCATTAGAATCATCATCATCAGTGGAGTGTGGGATAGGCACAGCATCAACTTCCTTCTTGAACTCCTTCGATATCATTGAGAGCTCATCCACCTTGTCATTGAGACTATAGAACTTGTCGTCAACAATCCTCGAGAGGCTCTCTTGGTTCTTCAGGATGTTGGTGATGTCCTTCTGCATACTGAGCATAGAACTGACAAGAAGATCCATCTTGCTCACTCCTGGTCATGGGCGGCTGAGCACTAGTGTCTCTTGCTGCCTCAACATGTGCATGTGCTACAACTGATGTGGGATGATCTGGGTCCATCACCACAACATTGTCTTCGAGCTCCGGCAAGAGTGGAAAATGTGGTCGATCAAGCGCAAACATATGCTTCTCCAACTTGGAGTTTATTAGCATCTGGATGTAAGGTGCATAGGAGCACGAGCGCTTCTGGTCAGCAGCAACCTTATTCACTGTCTCCACAATCAAATCCATCACTATGAATCTCGTATGGTGGTCTAAAAGGAGCATCATATTGATGGAGTAGCCTCAGATCATCTTCTCACCTCTTGACTTAGGCATCAAGGTGTGCCTCAGAATGGTTTTGATGGTGCGAAGTCCTGCCTGGAGGAAACAGATTGATCCTTGCTTGTAAGACTTCATGTGTGCAGCAAGGATCTCATTGTACATGTTCTTCATCTGATTATGGCTTGCCTTGGGCTCAGAGTACACGCAAATATCTCCATCTTCCACTTCTAGGACTCCTAAGATGGCAGCCCACTCCTCAACGGTGGACTCATACCTGGCACCTTCAGTCATCCATATAATTCTACCATCTTCATAGAAATGAGCGATGGATTAGAATTGCATGATCATCTCTTCATTCCAGGTTGTAAACTCCTTGTGAACAAACTCATCTAGGCCAATGCAATGAAAGTTATCTTGCACACTCGGGAAGTAGTCTTTATTCTCCTTGATATACTTCCAATCCACATATCTCATGTCACTTATAAAACGACTCTTGTCAAGCAATATGGTCTCATAGAAGTCTTGTTGTTCTTTGGTGTAAAACCTATAGTCCATAACAGACTTCCTCCTTTGTGAGTATAGATCAACTGCTCTCCAATCTCTCAGTCCTTGATCCTTCCTTTTCTTCATGTCCTAAGCCTGCAGGTGGCTGCCATTGTGCAGTGGAAGGTGTGGTCTCATCTTCATCAAGGCAGACATAGCATCCTCATATGGATCTCTAGAGGTTGATCCCTTGTTCTTCTCAGAAGTTGGATGTCTCTGGTAGTACTCTTGGGCTTGGGTGTAGAAGGCTTCTTGGAACCAGTTGGCTTGCCCTTGGGTGCTGATTGGTTGGGCATAGCATCAGACCACAGTTTCTTCTTCTTCTTAGGAGGAGCCTTTGCACCTGGCTCTTCCTCATCCTCCTCAGCAGCATCGGTCTCTTATGGGTCCTCAAACATGGAGGTAGGCCTGCCAACAACATGGATGATCCTCTTCCTGCTATTTTTCTCACCAGCCTTCTTGGGCATGGATTTCCTAGGAGGCTCAATGGTCATGGTGCCCCCGGAGCTCTCAGGTACCCTCATGGTGTCAGAGGGGGCATACTCCTTCCTGACCACCTTCTTCTTGGAAGAGTTAGCCTCAGTTGTGAGCTTCCTGACAGTCTTGTCCTGCTTGGACTTGGGAGGAACTTCATTAGGTATGAAATCTTCATCCTCCTCATCTGAATTGATCTTCATCCTTGTTCTGGTTGCTGCCCTGGGCAGATCAAGTGAGCTTGGAACATCATCAAAAGAGGATGAGCTCTTGTTTGGACTAGTGCAAGAATCTGTGTCAACACTGAGCTCCTTCAAGTTCTTCTGACTATCCTATGAAACAGACATCTTTGACCCTGTGAATAGAATATAGAGGAGTAGAAGGGTTGAGTTGTCACAAAATGCAGACAATTTTCAAAGTTTGAACAAAGATTTCTTAAGATTTGCATTTTGCCAAATGAATTTCGGTACCACCGAGGCAAACTTTTTGGATCCACTGAGACTGGAAACCCGTTAAACAGAAACTTGGCACCACATTTTGGTGAGACCAAAAATGGGCACTCGGTTTCATCGAGGTTGTTCTTAGTTGACCTAAAAACTGAATTGGTGAAACCGATTCTTTTGCTTCGGTGTCACCAAGATTCCGGTGGCGGATGACAAACCCTAAAAAATCGATCGTTCTCTAATATAAGGGACTTCTAGTGGATGGAGATGATTGCAAACTGTGGCTCGTTGATAAAAAATTCCTAGTGCACAAGAATCATAGGGGGAACGCACAAGGGATATGATTTGTACCCTAATTCGATGATGAATCCCAATGGCAACAACGGCGGAGAAGATGCCCGTTGATGGTGAGGACTTCCAATGGTGGAGGCGCTCGGGCGGATGAAGGCGATGACCAGGGGTCCTTTTTCGGCAGCTTAGGGTTTTGGAGTGTGACTATTTGAAGATTGGAATTCAAAGCATCGGGTCCACAGATATATACACCCCTTGCTGTCAGTGATGTCGATTCTAAGTTTTTGGTGTCACCGAGTTTCTCAACTGTCAGCTGACATGGAAACTCGGTGTAACCGAGAAAATGGAATCGGTGATACTGAGGTGAAAAACCAGATCAACCCTAGTCATTCGGTGAGATAGAGAATTTTGAATTGGTTCCACCGAGATGGACTTGGGAGGTTTTAATGGTCAGTCCTTTGTCGATACAGAACTCCGAGTGCTCCTCACACAGAGGGATTGAAAAGTACTTGTTCAAATTTTGTGATGCAGTAGGAATAGAATTTGAGACAAGAAAGCATAGATAGCTAGAGAAGGATCCTAGACATTCTTGTCATCCGATTGGCAAACATAAATCATAGTGCAAATAGCAACAATTGGATGTCCTTGAATGGATAAAGGAATGCAGACCAACATGCTCACACAATAAGATGTCAAATGAAATCATGGCAAACATGCACATACATACTAGCATCTATCAAGCATTTTGGCGATGACGTCATCATCTATATATGAGTATATTTACTTAGAAGCCAAGTAAGAATACTTGATCATAGGTCATACTAATCGTTTAAGCACGAGTGGAGTTACCACTTTTACATAAAGCTTGTTAATGTTTTCACATACTATGAGATGCTCTGACTCAAGTCTTAGAGTAAAGCTCTCCCTTGATGTGGCATCCCCCCTTGAGAGGGATAAACTAACCTTGGGTTTTGTTGATGAAGACTTCATGTAGGTGAAGTAGTGGTGGATGCTCAAGGTTGATGAAGATCACCATGAGTTGCAAGCATCCTTGTTGTTTCTTACTCTTATCACCTACATGGGTTAGTCCCAACACACAAGAGACAAATACAAGGATATCTATGGACATGGAGTGCAAACCATACATAATGATGTCCATGGATTTGTTGATTACCTTGTCCCTTTCTTACCTTTGAGGGAATGTGTTACTCCTTGAACTATTGCATAATGTTGATGTTGATTGCAACTAGTTCTTGCCAATAATGAATGTGAGTGAATTTCATTGGTGGAGTCACCCCTCAAGAACTTCTCCAGTTCTTCTTGGGGACCCACATCAAGTTGATGGGGATCCTTGGTGTTGAAGTAGCACTTGTAGAAGTTGAGCTTGAATTAGCCTTGGGAACCAACTTCACCAAAGCTCGGGATTCATCTTTATATGAGTCAATGTCCTCCTGAATCTTGTTCTTGCCCTTGATCTTGTGATGTTGTGGTGGAAGGTCATCTTGAGATTTTGTTCCCTTGGGAAGAGTACTTTCATACTTATCCTTTTGAGGAACAAACTTGGGCTTGGGGTATTGACTTTCTTCCCATTCAACTCCATTAGCGTTGAAGTACCCAATGCCATGGTTCTTCTGATATCCTCCGTGCTTGCGAACAATTTCCTCAAATTGCTTACACCCGACAAGACTCCTGTAGATACCCTTCTCTATAATCCCTTTCAAAAGTTCATTTTCTTGCTCAAGTGTAACTTGGATAAGAGAAGTGTTAGTGGGATCAATAGAACTACTAGAAGCAATATCATTGGATTTATCATTTATATTTCTACTAGTTGAAGAACCTTTCTTGCCTTTGTTACTAGTTTGCTTAGCCTTAACTTGTGGAATGAATGTAGACAAGAGAAGTCGTTTGGATAGATAAGAGGAAGTCTTCTTTCGAAGATCGGCATTGATAGCTTTAAGGAACTCATGCTCATGCTCTAAATTGAGCTTCTCGAAGCAGAGCTTCTCATGTGTCCTTTCAAGCTCTCTATGATCTTGTAGAGTAGACTCATGAGCTAACTTAAGAGTGTTTAGTTCTTGAGTTAGTCGTTGTATTTCCAACTTATCATCAAATGACTTATCTTGACTAGAGTGGTTACTAGCAAGTTCATCTTGACTAACATTACTAGATTTGTCAAATAGCAACTCATCATCTCCTAATAAGTCATCCTCATCACTATTGAAATCAAGATGCTCGGGGTGTGATACCTTAGGGACTTTAGCCATGAAGCAACTTCCACTCCCTTCATTTGATGAATCAAATATTTCGTAGGAGTCGGTTGTAACTAGTGCAAGTCCGGCAACACCTTCATCTTGACTATAGTCAGAGTTGGAGTGATAGCTTCTCTCAGAGTGGTTGTCGGATTCGGAGCCGGAATGCCATTCACCAACATGAGCTTGATGTATTCTTCTTGATTAGATCTTGGTGTACTTGTCCTTCTTCTTCGAGTCCCAACTTCTCCTTAAGGGTCTTCGTTCATAACGATCATCTCTACTCCTTCTCTCTCTTCGAGGTGACTCATATCTTGAGCTTCGTCTTCTGGGTGACTCTTCTTTCCTTTTGTAAGGATCCGTGCACTCATTGGAGTATTATTCAGGCTTCCCACAATTGTAGCAGTTTCGGTCACGACTTGACGAACGCTCTCTCTATTCTTGAGTTGGAGCTTCGATATTTGCCTCTATTCTTGTAGAACTTGTTGAATTTCTTTACCATGAGGCTTATCTCTTCATTTGTGACAAGGTTGTCGCTTGAAGTTGCAGGAGCATCACTTGTGGCTTTGTAAGCACTGCTAGACTTGTTGTGAATCTCTTCCTTGTACTTGAGTATCATCTCATGGGCAACAATCCTTCCAATCACTTCCGTAGGCTTGAGATCTTTGTAGTTGGGCCTCATTTGGATCAATGTGCACACGGTGTCATATCTATCATCCAAAGCTCGAAGTATCTTCTTGATGATGAATTTGTCGGTTATTTCTTCGCTTCCTAAGCTGGCAATCTCATTTGTGATGAGAGCTAGCCTAGAGTACATCTCTGTGACTCCTTCGCCATCCTTCATCTTGAACTTGTCAAGTTGACTTTGAAGAACATCCAACTTGTATTCTCTCATGGATTCGGTACCTTCATGCATATCAACCAAAGTATCCCAAATATCTTTTGCATTCTCAAGACGGCTGATTTTGCTGAATTCTTTGGGGCATAGGTAGTTGAAGAGAATGTCACATGCTTGAGCATTATATTGCAACATCTTCAATTCTTCCGCGGTCGCTTCACGATCCGGTTCCCTTCCATCCGCAAAGAATTCACCTTGCAATCCCATATGAACAACAACCCAAATGGCGAGGTTATGCCCAAGGATACGCATTTTCATTTTGTGCTTCCAACTAGCAAAATTAGTGCCATCAAAGTACGAACCTCTACGGTGATAATTTCCCACACTAGACGCCATACTCTCCTAGGTTGTGAAACCAATGCAATGGAGACCAAAGCTCTGATACCACTTGTAGGATCGAAAGTAGGTCTAGAGGGGGTGATTAGACTACTTGACTAAATAAAAATTCTACCTTTTCCCAATTTTAAGTGTTGGCAGATTTTAGCAATTGTAGCAAGTCATGCACACCCTACACATCCATGTCTACGAGTATAGCGATAGAAAGTAAAGACAAGCATGACTAGTAAATGAAGGGTAGGAAGATCAAATGCAATTTGGAGACACGAAGATTTTTCCCGTGGTTCCGATAGGTGGTGCTATCATACGTCCACGTTTATGGAGTCTTCAACCCATACAGGGTAACGGTCATGAGAGTCCACGGAGGGCTCTAGCCATGGAGGGTTCCACGAAGAAGCAACCTTGACTATACCATGATGGCCTACGTCCATGGAGGACTAGCCTAACTAGGGGTAGATCTTCATGAAGTAGCCGATCTCCTTGCCCTTACAAACTTCTTGGTTCACTCCACAACATGAAGTAGGAGGCTCCCAAGCGATACCTAACCAATATAGGAGGCACCAGCCTCCAAAAGATAATAGGCTCGATAATGTCGATGAACTCCTTGCTCTTGTGCTTCAAGATGATAGACTCCTCAACACTCAATCACTCTCTCACAGATTTGGCTTTGGTAGAAGAGATTGATTGGGTGGAAAGCAACTTGGGGAGGCTAGAGATCAAGATTCGTATGGTTGGAATGGAATGGCATGATCTCAACTCATGAGTAGGTGGCTCTCTCTCTCAGAAATTTGATGGGATAACTGGGGGATCTGTTCTAAGTGCTTCTCTTATGAGTGAGTGGTGGTGGAGGGGTTTATATAGGCATATCCAAAAATCCAACCATTACACCTTAAGTGACCAACTCGGTGACACCGATGTGTGAATCTCGGTGGTACCGAGTTGCTCCATAGGTAGCAACTTTGGAATCTCGTTGAGACCGATACATAATTCTCGGTGGTACCGATCAGGTGTCCAACGGTCAGAATCTGCATCTCGGTGACACCAATCCAAAAACTCAGAAATTCTGATTTTATGAATCGAGGCAACCGAAAGTTGGCAGCCTGAACTCGGTGGCACCAATATGCTAGAATTTGGCATGGGTCTTTCTGAGTTTGGAAATCGATGGGACTGAGTGGAAATTGTTGGTTTCACCGATTTGAGTGGTAGGTCTCGAGACCGAATATGT
Organism: Hordeum marinum; assembly: GCA_022496015.1. NCBI lineage: Eukaryota > Viridiplantae > Streptophyta > Magnoliopsida > Poales > Poaceae > Hordeum > Hordeum marinum. The sequence continues at coordinate 114,893,762 of CM039674.1, read as the reverse complement.
GGGAGAGTTTGTGGGTGTTTTTAGTGACTATCACTTGTGCACGTTTGAGCATCTTGTTCACCAACAGTACCTTACCCCCTTTTAATAGTATTGGTTTTCCTATGGACTCAAAGTGATTCCTCACAAAGTTCCTTGAAGCTTTGATAATCCATTTCCTTGCATCTAGGGGTTTCTCCATAATCCTTTTGCCAACCCATCATTGAACTTTTCCTGAAATATGCTTAGTGGAAATATTAGTTCAATGATATATATGTTGTTATTAATAACCAAAACCACCAAGGGAGCAAATGTGCTTTCAGCCCTCCATCGCCGTCGTCGCCCTCCTCCGTGCACCCTCCATCGCTGTTGTCGTCCTCCTCCGCACGCCCTCTAGCCGTGCCCGTCTCCCTCGACCTCCACCTCAATGCCTGGCATCTCCCCTGCCCCTTGTAAGGCACCCACCCCTCCTCCCTCTCTACTCTCCTCTTTGTTGTCTTAGGTTTAAGGTTAGTTATAACAAAATTAGTTTAATTTTTTTTATTTAAATCCTCTCTCTAAGTTTCATTTGTATGAAATTGACCTAAATACTTTGCAAAGAATGCATATGTGAAACACTAGCTTGAGATAGAGAGAGTGAGAAGGAGAGTGAGAGGGTTAAACTAGGGCATTTGTATTAGTGTTGGTGTATGTGTTGTGGTGTCGATGATGGATATTTGAACTTTGTTTGCAAGGAATGATTCCGAGTGGCCTATGTTTTGCGAGAATGTTGATTCATTTCCTTTCCGGCAAATTTCAGGCGCTCGATATGTCCACTTATTAGCAATGGTCATGCCGAAATTTTTCGTGAATTTCGGCATGACTTATGCTAGAAACTAGGACATATTGAGTGCCAGGGATTTGCCGCAACGGGAATGAATTAACATCCTGGAAAAACATGGAACTTTTTATGTCATTATTCATTTTATTAGATCTAGAATTAATTGACTAGACTTAAGCATAGGAAACATGGCTAACAATGATGAAGGAGGGGGTTCTGGTAATTGTGACGTCTATGAGGCGGCAAACAACTATTTTAACTATTTGTATGACCAACACTTGTCGTACCCCCCTTTCACATCTAAGGGTTGCACCGACACCGGCACTGACACCGGCACTGATGCTGGCAAATTAGTCAGTACAGAACCGCAACCAAAGAGGATAGGACGCCCAAACAAGCTCGACACTACTAGACTAGTGGTCACGGAGGTGGACCCCGGCCATTTCGAGCCAAAACAGCCTGAGGAAGTGCGCATGTGCTACGACAATCCAATAGACTGCATCCTACGGGAAACCGTCACCATCAACGACGAAAAATTAAGGAAGATACCAAATATGGAGCACTTCCTTCTAACGAAGCTACACTGGAGTTTCTTGTTCCTGGGCCGGGATGAATCCAAGTATCCTAGACCATGTCTAGACCCAGCAATGAAGGAGATAAACAACAAAGCCATGGGAAAGTTTAGCAACGCGTTGTCCGCCTAGAAAGTAAGGGTGAAACATCAGATCATTGTCAAAAAGCAACCCTACTCCGAGATTGTAAAGGATAATCCGACAATTATGGAAGAGCAGTTCGAAATATACAAGGCGGCTTGCATTACCGAAGCTGCCAATGAAAAGTGAGAGTACATGAAGGCGCTTCAAGAAAGGAACATGTGGTACGACCGCCTTGTAAGCTATGGTTACTCGGGGAAGAGGCGCATATGGTACAAGGAGGACACGGAACGCGAAAGTCTGGTAATCCCAGCCCCTTAGAGGAGTTCACTGTCCTGCAGGAGCATGACGTCATTAGAGCTCAATATCGTTGGGACCCAGTCAAGAAGGTTTTAAAAATGGACACAGTCACGAGGGAGTTCATGAGACTGTTGGTAATTATTAATTTCCCCCCGAATTTTAGCTTCTCGTCAATTCGACTACATGTTTAGTCACATTTTTAAATGATCCACATTCCTTTTGCAGAAAGAGTAGCACAGGATTGCAGCCGAAAGCGACTCATCATCTGAGGCGGCGGCGTGGCCCAAGTGGGACACCCCTTTCAACCAGCCTTGAACGTATTGAAAAGACTCCTGATGGACACTCGGCCGTCGTATGGACGCGTGCACGGCTTCGGACATGACGCAACGTGGAAGCACTGCTACCGTGAGGACGCCCAGGAGAGAAAGGAAAGATGGAGGTTAAATGAAATAAACATCGATAAGAAGGTTGAGATTGCAGTCGGTAAGAAATCATCTCAGACCAAAGAAGCGATACGACCTGAGTTGGTGAGAGAGGTAGTCCAAGCAGTGGTAGCTGTTGCAAGAGAGGAAATGGTATCTTCGTTTAGTGCCTTGATTCCGGCTCTCATGGAATGGCAGAAGCAAAATCTAGGTAAAGAGGCAAAGGACTTCCCCTTCCAAGCTTCTTCGGCAGTAGCTCGTTTAGTGTTGCACTGCCAGCACCTGCTCACGCAACCGCACCTGCTCCTGCACCTGCTCATAGCAGCCCATCCTCTGTCTCTAGCGCACTCTGCGGGGATTCGTCTTTGGCTGAGCTCGACGCCCTCACGGTAACTACCTGTCACACCGGCCCTCTTCAATATATGTGTAATCTCTCGTTTTTGTTGCCTTTCGGATGTCTCATGTCATAGACATGTCTATGCAGGCCGACAAACCCCGTGCACCATACTATACATCATCAACGGCCAGAAGGTGGACGTGGGAAAGGCGACGATAGTGAAGTCAAAAGAACAATTGTTCCATAGCTGGCCAATGCCCCATGGCGTCTTCAAGGTTTCCATGGCCAGTGTAAAAGCGGGCTACAAGAATTTGTCTCCTCCGGTACTACAATGGGGAGATGACGATGTGACCCTGCCACGGCTTGGCAATTGCAAGAGTTGGGTCCTGTTGTGGCCTAAGAGTATCCTTTGTTTGGAGACGGTCAAGAGCACACCCATGACCAAGAAGCCTCAGCAAGGTATGTACACCACCACCGCACCTACCCAATTAGCGGCGCCTATCGTGTTGGGTGATAGCGTACGAAGTGAGGAAGAGGCTCCATTAGTGGTTGATGACGTCGCCGTCATCGAAGAAGCAATGCATGATGCCATGGACAAGGATGATGACCCTCTACAGTATGTCAATACGAGCACCGACGGCTATGACGATGGAGGATTGATAACTCAGCAGTATGACTCAGGGTTTGAGCGTGATGATTTTATGCTTGAATTGCCGGAGGAGGAACATCTTAAGGCTGATTGCAAGAAGTCTCTCTTCCTCCAATCCTCGCAGGACACGCCCCCAGATACCGCCTCAACCCAGCAACAACAACATGAGGGTTGGTCATTTTTGTTGAGCCCAAAAACACTAGGGACGGTGGTCAGGTACGGTATGTATGACTCACTTTCGGAACCAAAGAAGCATAGGAAGAGATTGAAGGAAGTCCCTAATGGCGGCAACACTGCTTCTATGAGCCAACCGCCTTAGTAGCCTCGGGTTGAAGACTGTATACCTATCAAAGGTGCAGCAAAAATACCATATCGTTGGTGATCTGATCCTACCTAAGAAAGCAGTAGAGGCCATAGACGGTGTTCTAAGGAGACTTCATGACGATATGTTGTTGAGAGAGAAAAGCCTTATCGCCTCGACAAATCCAGGATACCCGCTCTATGTTGTACGTCCTGACATTCCCCACGGATAAGTTCTTTCTTCAATTTCATTACATCTTTGGCATGTTTCACATGACAAGACTGGATTTTACGTTCATCCGCCTATATGCCTTGTACATGAATTACGTCATAAGGCGCGAGCAAAGATCTTATATATGTGTTGTTGACCAGTACTTTATGCATGAGGGCTTCTTGGCAGTCTCCACGGAGCACCATGAATGTGCGAGGAACTACATCACCGATTTCATGGTTGCCAATAAGGACAAGGAGTTGATTCTCCTGCCTTACCATCCCATGTGAGTCATCCGCGGATATCCTTCCTTTGATTTCAATCATTCATTTGCATGCATGGAGGCTAATTTGAGGTGTTCTTATTTTGTGCAGTGAGGGGCGTGCCATCCTCATCATTATTTACCCCCGATTCTCCCACGCTCTTCACTTCGACTCGTCGAAGAACGTGGAGAAAAAGGATTACACCCGCATCAAGGCTATTGTCGATAGTGCTATCTTAAGATACGACCAACGGGGTGGAGAGATCATTCTTAAGAAGACAAGGAAGAGTGTGCCCTGCTTTAGCCATAAGATTGACTTCTGCTACATCCAGCAACCGAGAGGTACTCATAGTGATGGATTCTATGTCCTCCACCACATGCTGGAGTATAGAAGGGATTGCCAGATCCTTCGCATGTCACCTAAATCCAGCGATGCCGATATTCTGCAATGGGCAAAGAGACTAGGAAATGTACCAGATCATCGATTTCGAGCTGAGTTTTATCACATCCATCATGAACTTGCCCAAGTCATCATGAAGGAGGTCCTCGAAAAAATAGAGATGTTCTATGAAGAAGGGCAAATGTCGCTGGAAGACGTCTGAACACGCGTAGCCACTCAACGTCTCGACCTAAAGCCTTTCACTTTGCTCGGGTCCTTCCTCCCTGATTTGGAAGGATGGAATGACATGTCTGAGTGTATGACAATGTGTCCGTTTAGTCACTACTTTCTCTATGGAAAACTTTGAGTTATGCCTGACGAAACTTTGTGATGTAATTAAACCGTCCTCCTCAACTAGCGAAGATCATTCTAGTTAGGGTAGTTTGGTTACGATGAACTTTGTTATTATGCTTATGATATGTTGCTTCTATTTTTTCTAACTCTGTCTCTTTTTGTTGCTCAACTACATATTATGTTGCATATTATTGACTCATGTGATGATGCAGGTACATAGATCATCGATGGCGAAGAAGTGCTACGTCGTGTATGTAGGGAAGGTTCTAGAAGTGGATGACGAGTGGCCTGAGTGTCAGTCCCAAGTGCACCAGTTTCTGGGTGGTAGCCAAAGAGGGTTTTATAGGAGAGCCGAAGCGGAAGATAGTTACCTAAGGTGGTGCACATTAGCGCGAGAGAGGGATCGGAACTAGCGCCTCAAAAACTACATCACACTCTTGCTCATAGTGATCACTCTTCTCTTCTATATCTTTGTTTAGATATAGATTATGAGACATGTGTATGTGATGACCATGTAGTTACTGGTATAGTGATCTTCTTCATCCACTTGTCCACATAATTGCTTTAAGCCTATTATCATCGTCCACTTGTGAAGTGAAAGCAAACCTATCATCTTGTGCGATCATTTCTCTAAATATCTCCAAAGTTTTAGCAATATCATTTTGTAGATTTTCAAAAGCAATCTAAGAAACCATTCTAAGCTTTGTTTTGCTAAATGGCTCATTTTTGGAAAATCCATAAACATTAGTTATTACTGAATTTACTCTGGTTAAAGATATGTTATTTTGTCTCAAATGTTCAATAAGATCTCTAGTTGTTCTATCAATGTGTTCATGCGAATACAAATGTTTCTTTCTCCACGTCTTTCAACAAGTTCCTGATTGTGATCTTGTTTGAAATATTTTACATACCAGTCTGACAGATCATCCATATGTATCCTGAATTCAGCTTTGCAACCGCATCTGGTAGTTGGAAAATTGGACTTTTTGTTAAAGGGATTTTTATTTCTGTGCCCCTGGTTCCTTAGTTGTACTCATTCATCCCCATGCTCTTAACTTTTGCTCACTTTTCCCCACTCCCTTGCCTGAAACCCTCAGAATAGGTTACAACGGACATTGCCATCGGGTCAATGCCTCTAACCGTTAACTCTGGCAAGTGGGGCCGAATCCACATTTTGACCATTACGTGCTAAGGAGTGAGGCCACAAAACTGACACTCGTTGTAACCTGAATCAGATCGAGTCACTTCCGCGCCGCCCCCTCCCTCTCTCCCCATCTAGGATTAGGAAGTGATGTTGCGAGAGCACACCATCCGGCCCATCGACCGTGAAGCTGATTGGGTCGAATCAGAGACGTATAATTCATGGATTCCACCTGGGTAAGCATCGTTTTCCTCTCAAATTGATTAGGAGATCTGTAAATTAAGTTGTATTTGACCACCGTTGGCGTGAATCAGTGCAATTTTTCTGAAATTTTTTGGCCTAACCGCGCCCTTTATTTCAACCGAATAGGGTTGATCCTGCACTTGTTTTTGACTGGCAGTTAGAATGGAAACCAGCGAGCTATGTGGAACTAAACCATATCTGATTTTTGGATTTTTCTATCCGAAAGTGGTAGAAACCAGCATTTCGTTCACAGATTTCCGCGAGGCACTCTATTTGTGAGTATCCGTGGAGCCCTGTCGATGCTGTTGAACTGAGATATTTTGATAGTACCGAGCAGAGCTTTGTCCCATTAACTTGTGATGAGCATCTAGGATTGCTATTTAGTTTGAATGTTGATAGACGTTTCTATAAAATCCATGCCGGTGTGCTTCAGGCATGCAAACAACGTATCCCAAAGGGGAAGGGTGTTCATACATCATCTGTCTCTGCTAATAGGGAGCGTCCTCGCACTCCTTGTAGGCCGAGACCAAGTAAACCTAGTGGTTCTGAAAGCCACAACTTGTTGGCTACCGCTAATTCTGCCACTTCTCCTCTCCCTTCTGCACCTGATGTAGAAGTAGATGCAAAGCCTGACGAGGAAGTGTCTCAACATGATGATGAGGATGAGACTATTCCCTGAACTGGTAGATAGAGTAAGTCAACAGGCAATGGAAGATGAATATCTAGAGGAGCCTACTAGTCATGCTAGATTTGATGACACTGACGATGAAGAGAGGGAGGAGAATATCGACTCCTTAGTTTTACAAGAATATGATGGTGAGGACATGTCAACAATTGAGTGGAACAGGGAGAATCCTCAGCTTACTCCAGGAACCGTATTTGAATCGATGGTGGACTGTCGTAATGCACTGACTACATATTGCATTCTCAATGAAAACTCCTATGAGGTTGATAGGAGTGAGCCAACAAGATTCACTATTCATTTCCCTTATGATAGGTGTAGGTGGAGGTTGCATGCATCCACTATGATAAAGAGCAAATTGATTCAGGTATTACAACTGAATCTTTTTTTCAGATTGCTTATCCATTTTATATTCAAATCATGTGTACTATTTCTTAATTGTATTTGACACCATTTTTCATTTTGTTTCAGATAAAACAAACCACACGAGCACACTTGCCCACCTGGAGGGGGGAGGACAAATCAAAGCTTGCAAAGACTAGGTGGGTGGCAAATGCAATCTTGGATTGGGTGAGGGAAACACCAACAATTGGTCCAACAACACTCCATGGGAAGCTATTTGACAAGTGCAAGATTAATATACATTACATGAAGATTTTCCATGCTAAGGAAAGGGCTCTTGATAGGATTAATGGTCCACGAGGAGAGTTTTCAGTTGCTTTACACCTTGAAAGCTAAAGTGGAGACGGATAGTCCAGGGAGTGTTGTAGAGATTGACAAGCATACGGTTCAGTACAAATTAAAAGGGAAGATAGTGGAGAAGGAGTGCTTCAGGAGGGCTTTTGTTTGTTTCAAGGCTTGCTGGCAGGGGTTTCTGAATGGTTGTAGGCCCTATTTGGCGGTCGATGCAACTGCTTTAAATGGAAGATGGAGAGGCCAGCTAGCAGCAGCTTCTGCAGTTGATGGACACAATTGGCTATTCCCGGTTGCATTTGGTGTGTTGGAGGTAGAGTCTGAGGAGAGTTGGGTCTGGTTTCTGCAGCGGTTGCGCAACATTATAGGTACACCCTCAGGTTTAGTTATACACACAGATGCTTGCAAGGGTTTAGAGAGTACAGTAGAAATTGTATTCCCTGGAGTGGAACATAGGGAATGTATGCGACACCTACTGCAGAATTTTAAAAAGAAATTCAAAGGCAAAGTTCATGATGAGAACCTATGGCCAGCATCATACACATGCAGCTTGAGGAAGCATGAGCACCATTTGAGAGTGTTGTATGCTCACAATCCTTTGGTGAAGGAGTACATGGATGAACATCATGGGAAGGTGTGGTCAAGAAGCAAATTTAGTGAAATCTACAAAGTAGACTATGTGACCAATAACATCACTGAGTGTTTTGATGCAAAGTTCAAGTCAGTGAAAGGGTTTTTGTTGTGGCAAGCATTTGATAAGATCAGGCAGATGATCGTGATAAAGATAGCTCTTCATAAAAGAATTGCAAAAACACAATATGTTGGCCATCTTATGCTCCCATCTCTGATTAAGGCATTGCATGCCAAGGCAAGAGGACTAAGGATGAAATGCATTCGACCATCGACATACGAGTCTAAGGTGACATACACTGATAGTAAAAATAGGGAATGGAGATATCCAGTGAACCTTGCAACTAAGGAATGCAGTTGTAGGCAATGGCAGATCCGTGGGAATCCGTGCATACATGCCCTACATATCATGACTGTTATTGGAGGTGAAGATGGTGAAGTTGATCCGTATTGCTCTGAATATTTCTCTGTTGCCAAATTTAGGGCTGCTTATGATGAAAATGTGCATGTACTCTTGGGGAAAGACCAATGGAACATAGTAGACCCAGGGTTCAAACTCCATTCTCCTGTACTGACTAGACCACCAGGAAGACCAAGGAAAAATAGGATAAGAGCTGGTGAAGAGGGTCGTGTAAAAAAACAGCATAAGTGCACAAAATGTGGTATCCTAGGGCATATTGCTAGGACTTGTAACAATCCAGTTGATGCATAATTTGGAGAAGAGGAACAATGGGTAGTAGCCAATGTAGAGGAGAATGCAGCAGCGGAGGAGAATGCAGCAAGTTTAGAGGAGAATGCAGCAAGTTTAGAGGAGAATGAAGCAACTGAAGTAGTAGCTTGGTATGTGTGCAACCTTTCCCTTTTTTGCATTTGTTCTCTTTTTTATCTATGGCTAAGATTAATTCTGTTTGACCTAGCTCTATGATAATTAGAGGCACAGGACAGAAAAGACCTAGAGAGGAAGAAACGTCGGTTGAACCATTATATGATGCGGAATTTGAAACCATGTCTTATGAAGGTTTTGAAGCTATAAGAGAGGAGGAAGTTATTTTGTATGAAGTTCCTTTAAGGATTAGTGAACCCACAGATGACCGTCAACTGGTCATCACTTGCTCGGTCAGTCAAAGCTCAACAAAACCGCCACCACCAGAAGTGAAGATTAGAAGCAACAAGACAAAGCTTTCAAAAGTACAAAATATCCTAGCTAGGGAAACCAAGAGCAAGACGGTTAACCCATCTTGGAACACAAGGAGCAAGGCAAAGATTAGAATTGAACTTGAATGCAAGTCATAAACTATGAACTTCAAGTATTTGTAATAAGGATTTTGTCGTCAGTTTGAACTTCTGTGAAAACTTCGGAGGTGTAATAATGCTATTTGTAATTTGATGTGAAATTTGAGGTAGAATACAAAACTGATGTAAAATTTGAATTCTAGGCAAACTTTGAATTTGAACCAACACTTGAAGTCCATTGCCGTGTGGTGTGAGTTGCAAAGATTGATGAACTATTATAAATGTTAGGTGATCAATCCGATCTCTTTTGCGTGGTAAAACTTGTAGGCATGAGTAATGTGCTCCAAATGAGCTCCCAAGCTAGGGTAAACAACCCCATTTGTAAGCAAGTTTTTTTGGACCTACTCTAAATGAGCCAAATATTTTTTTAACACCTATTCAATTTATATACTGTAGATTCGAAGTATCACTATTTATTGAATTAATCTTCATATTTTTAGATATTTTTTTGAAAAAAATATTTTAATAGAAAACCATTCAAACCACGTTGAAAATATGAAAATGGAAAACTAAGTCCAGATCCTTCATATTCACTTTGAAATCAAGCTTTGGTGATGTTTTTGTTTTTTTTAATTTTCAAAAACCGAAGGGAACCCTACCTCCTCTCCCTGGACATAGCTCATATATGTGAAGGTTTTTTCATAAAAATGTCCATAGACAAAGTTTATGATTTTTGGTTGGTAACATGTCACACAAGACAACATTATGCGCCGGTTTTATATATTTTTGATTTTTTTTAAATTAATGGTGCTCATTTGACCTCCATCGTGCCAGCTAGTTTTTTTTGTAAATTTCCATATACCAAGTTTAGTATTTTTCCTCATTAGTGTGTCTTATAAAACGACGAACGGCGAAGGTTTATTTTTATTATTATGACATATGATCTTGTGTTGATATTTCCTCATTAAAAACCTTGATGAGAACCTCTAGAAGTAAACCAAAGTAGGTTTATTTTTAAATAATACATAATGAAAAGCAAAGCAAAGGATATATATGTACTTACACTATGCTGGCACTTGAATTCTTGCATTTTTAACACCCTTTCCATTCACCCAGTTATATCCATTTCGTATATTGAATCCAGCAACCCAGGAGTATGTGTTGTAATAATCATATGCCTCTCTATCTGAAGAGAACTTCATACCAATAGTAGGTTTGAACATATCAATTGTTTTGTCCTCACAATAAACACACATTCCACGTTTTATAGCCGGATTAAGGTTGGAACTGCATATAGACAAACAATTATACTAAATGCCTAATATAGGTTGATAATCATAAGGTTGGAATTTAAATTTACCTATTACCAAACTCATTTTTCTTCAGGTTCATCTAATATGCGGTAGTACGCTGGGAACAAATAGTTTTCGTCTAAACAAACTGTTTCTGCTTCACCATTTTTCACATATTTGTTTCCCAAAAGAAATACCATAATTAGACTGCACCTCACCCATGTCATCATTGTGTTGTTCCATGTCAACTATGAATGACATTAATATCATGTTAGATACACAAACTTTGTAAAAAATCACATTACTTATGATATTTTATATTTACTTTATACTATATATTCTTTATAACATACCATAGGTTTGCTTCAGAAAGCACATCTCTTCCATCCTCATTTATTACGTTGTTCACAGTGCTATCTTTAGGAGTTTGGCAATCCATTATGCTTGTTTACATAATAGAAAAAATAAATGTTATTATAATTTGTATTCTAAAATAAAATAAGACATGTCTTACCTTGTATTCACAATCTGATTTGGATGTTGAACCATTGTAAGTAGATCCATAAAGCTAGAAGTCATAGCTTGGTTCACAGAATCCATGTTATAAGTACTCGAGTACAACAAACTGATTTAAAATGAATAGTCTAGAAAAATTTGTTATTCACATCTCAAGGAATAAATAACAAATCATTACAAACTTTATTGAAATGTAAATATTGTATAATAGTTTTATGTTATAGTTCACAATTCTGTCATTTTGTAATGTAGATAGCAACTATGTCATATCTAATGTATTATAGGACATTCCAGTTACTTAATGTGAATGGAAGCACGTTAGAATTTATTAAATAAAAAATATATGTCAAAGAGTTAAACATATAAACATTACCACAGATTTTTCCGGATTACATATCTTTTTTATAACATAACACATCTCACAAACTGTACCATAGTAGCAATTATCACAACCAGTTGACTAGTACATTTATTTTTACATAGTACATAACATACCATAAATTTATACACTTACTAAACTTTATAAATGAACTAGTCACCTACTCAATTAAAGTAAGTGAAATAAGCTCAATTAAGAGCATCTCCAATAGAAGATGTTAATTTGAAGATGTAAAACTACGTGTTGTATAATTTACATCATCAAAAAGTGTTTTTAGATCTTCAAAAAAGACCCAACTCCAATAGATGATGTAAACAAATGTTGAGGATATCGCCTATCGTTATCGTCTCAGTCAACTAGGGATTAGAGATTAATTAGAAATCGGACGATTAATCTATTTTATCGGTCGACTATTAATCGGTCATTTTTTGCAATCCTAGGTTTCAAACACTCAAATATGCTATATTTAACACCAAAAATATATTGGACAGAAGTGTTACCTTGATTCCTAGCCTCTGAATCCTCATATAATGACAAACAAAATAGTGAAATAGTACATATTGCATAACAAAGTCCACAAAAACACAAATAAACATAATTTTTGCAAACATAGTGCTAGGAATATGCCCGATTTATTGGAAGATTCCCCATAAATCGCTTGTTAGAGCGATAAATCGGCCCAAAAGATAAATGGTGAAGATAAGGAATAATCTTATCGGTCACCCCATGAGTAGTGATAAATCGCTGAATCGGATTTTTTTTGAACAATGATGTAAATGGGCAACTCCGATAAGTGATGTAAAACTAGAGATACAAAACCAGATGGCTACCGCGTGGCCGTTGTACAGTCACTGTTCAATAGTCGCACAAATTCAAACAAAACATTCACTAATCAAATAAAAAAATCAAATGTCTACAACATCAAATTATTACATAGTTCATCAAATCCACAACATCAAATGCATCACACATACAACATAGTTTTGCACAATACAAACAAATAAATGAAACTAGGCGGCTCTCTCGCCATGATATTTTCAACACTCCTCCATCAAATCCTTCTGAAGTTGATCGTGTGAACCAGGGTCTCTAATTTCATTGTACACCTTCATGGAGTGTTTGATTCGCTCCTCTTTTCTCATGGGCATAACATGTATGCCCATCAAGTGATAGAACGTGTAATCTAAACTTGTCCACGCTCATTCTCAATGATCATGTTATGCATGATCACACAAGTAGTCATGATATACCAAACGATTTTTTATCCCAGAATCTAGATGGTCCTCGCAAAATAGCAAATTGGGTTTTCTATCCGAGAATCTAGATGGTCCTCAGTGGCAATTTCCCAACATAAGAGATGGCCGGACATCGTTGGTAGATCCGCACGGCAGGTGGGCGGCTTCTCACGGCTAGAAAAACGTCTGAGGCTCGCGAGCGGAGTGGTGCACCTCCACTAACTTCGGCAGGGGTCTAGGCTTGGATGAAGCCTACCGCATCCTAGACCTCGTCAGGGAAGGTATTTACACCAGTCGCAGCCACCGAGAAGCTTCGATTCGTTGGCGGCCAAAACTGAATCGGCGGCTCCGGGCGGCATGCAGGTGAGGCAGGCGGTGAGGAGGAGAAGTCACGGTGGGCATGGAGGTCGTCGGGTGGTGGGCGGCGATGTCGATTTGAAGAGGGTTAGGCCAGCAGCAGAGTTGGGCGGTGGCGGCCGGTCGCGCGGAAGGGAAGGGAAGTGGCGGTTGGGCGGTTGGCGGGCGGATGCAATTTTACATCTCCCCGAGTTGGAGATGCAAATTTGCACCACGAAGTGATATAGGATACATCTCTCGATGGTGTTGATGTGATTTTTTGCATCTACATCATCTGTTGGAGCAGCGCCTTTGGGCCTCGGAGATGGAAAAGGTAGTTATTTTGCATCTACATCATCTATTGGAGATGCTCTAAAAAAGATCTTTCCATTAATATAGCGCATCAGCTATTATATCATTTGGTATGTTACAATACAAATAAACATTTTACAATTTGTATTTCATGTGTCAAAGAGCAACTACTTAGTTTACTAGCATATTTACCTAAATGGTCAAAACTAAGTTGATTGTAATAATAGAAGAAACTAATTAATTTCCTGCCACCAAGTTATTTCTTACCACCGAGTGATTTTAAAACCATAAGAAAAAGTATGACTGAGAAACATCAAGTATAATGAGCAATTTATATAGACATAAAATTACAAACTCGATATATGAAGATTTCTAAACAAAAACTATTCAACAGGAAAAAAATTAGCACATCTCTTGAACATGGCAAAGAATTATGAAATCAGTCCAATAGGTTTGGAGATTCAATGACAAAAATAAAACAAGGATTTAATAATTGGTGAAAGAACAATGGGATACCAAATTTGGATGAAAATAAATTGTAACTAACCTTGTATTTTTGTGCAGAAGTAATAGAATAATTGCGTCTTAGAAGCAAGAGAAGAACACCAAATTTATGGTATATGTACGACGGATTAGAAGCAAGAGAAGAACCCATTCTCCAACACTCAAGACCTACAATGGTGGCTGCGGTAAGGAAGGAGAGAAGGAAAGACAGGAAGGAGGGAGGGGAAAGCCAGCTGCCAATAATGAAGCATGATATTTTGGGACGGGCCCATACGGCTTTTATTCCAAGCCGTGATACATTTCCAACGTATATACTTTTCCTAACACTTTTGCTCTTGTTTTGGACTCTAATTTGTATGATTTGAATGAAACTAACCCGGACTGATGTTGTTTTTAGCAGAACTACCATGGTGTTGTTTTTTGTGCAGAAATAAAGTTCTCAGAATGGAACAACACTTTTTGGAGAATTATTTTGGATATATGAGGAATATTGGAGTCATAAGCCACCAGAGAGAGGGCCCAGGGTGGCCACCCTCCACCAGGGCGCGCCAGACCCCCTGGCACGGCCTGGTGGAGCGTGCCCACCTCGTGGTCCCTCTGACCCTAATTCTAGCGCTATAAATCCAAAATTTTGAGAAAATAGAGAGAAAGTTTCATCGGGTTTCACAATACGGAGCCACCACAACCTCCTGTTCTTCATCGTGAGGCCAGATATGGAGCCCATTTGGCACTCCGAAGAGGGGAATCTTCGGTCTTCATCATCACCAACCCTTCTCCATCGCCAATTCCATGATGCCCCCCACCGGGAGTGAGTAATTCCTTTGTAGGCTTGCTGGTAGGTGAGGAGTTAGATGACATTCATCATGTAATTGAGTTAGTTTTGTTAGGGCTTGATCCCTAGTATCCACTATGTTCTAAGATTGATGTTGCTATGACTTTGCCATGCTTAATGCTTGTCACTAGGGCCAGAGTGCCATGATTTCAGATCTGATCTTGCCTAGTCATATGCACCTATTACGTGTTATTTTTCGTCAACCCCATAGTGACAATATTTGGTATACTTTGCGGTGATGACCGTAGTTTGAGGAGTTCATGTATTCACTAAGTGTTAATGCTTTGTTCCGGTTCTCTATGAAAAATTGGCCTTAATATCCCTTAGTTTCCATATGGACCCCACTGCCACGGGAGGGTACGGCAAAAGATGTCATTCGAGTTCTTTTCCATAAGCACGTATGACTATATACGGAATACATGCCTAATTACATTGACGAACTCGAGCTAAATGTGTGTCTCCCTAGGTTCTGACTGTTATATGATGAATATCATCCAACGAATACACCGATCCAGTGCATACGAGCTTTCCACTTATTGTTCTTGCTAAGTTACTACTACAGTTGTTACTATTGCACTTGCTACAAAATCACTATTGTTACTGTTATCGCTACTGTTACTGCTACTACTACTATCAAGCTATCATATTACTCTGCTACTGATCACTTTGCTGCAGATATTTGTCTCCAGGTGTGGTTGAATTGACAACTCAACTGCTAATACTCTCAAATATTCTTGGTCTCCTCTTGTGTCGAATCTATAAATTTGGGTTGAATACTCTACCCTCGAAAACTAATGCGATCCCCTATACTTGTGGGTTATCAAGACCTTTTTCCGGTGTCGTTGCCGGGGACCATAGCTATATTTGTTGAGTCACTTGGGATTGATATCAATTGATCACCATGAAGAATCTGAAGTATACTAAAACCAAGATTTTCCCCTCTATTGCGAGGGGAGGTAAGGAACTGCCATCACACTCTACACTTGATTCACCTTCTGTTATGAGTAAGCTTGCAACACCACCACATGCTATTAATCCTGATATTGATGATGCTACTTCTTCTATGAATGATGCTTATTATGATACTAGTACCATGCTTGATGATACCGTGCCATTAGGTGAATTTCTTGATGAACAAATTGCTAGAGCTAGAGAGAATGAAATTGTTTAAACTGATGAGATCTTTGAAACTGATGATTATGAAACACCTATTAGGCATGGCTCTCCTAGATTTGAAATGCCTAAGATACCTGAAGGTTATGCTTTAGATGGAGAAACAGCTAGAGAGATTCTTGCTTGTAAGGATAGAGATGATCTTAAGAAACTACTATGCAAGTATAAAGAAAAGACCTTGAATGCTAAAATGAAATGTGATCCTAAGTTTGCTACTTCACCAATCTTTGTTACCAATAAGGATTATGAATTCTCTGTCAACCCAGAGTTAATTACTTTGGTTGAATCCGATCCTTTTCAAGGCTATGAAACTGAAACTGTGGTAGCACATCTTACTAAGTTGAATGATATAGCCACCCTATTTGCTCATGATGAGAAGATTCGCTACTACTATATTCTCAAATTATTTCCATTCTCATTAAATGGTGATGCTAAGATATGGTACGGTACTCTTACTCCTAGTTGTGTGCATAGTCCCCAGGATAAGATTTACAACTTCTCCGGAAAAATATTTTCCTGCTCATAAGAAATAAGCTGCCTTACATGAAATATTTAACTTTGCGCAAATTGAAGAAGAGAGTCACCCACAAGCTTGGGGGAGGATTCTACAATTGCTTAATTCTTTGCCTGATCATCTACTTAATAAAAATGAAATACTTGATATCTTCTATAGTGGACTAACTGATGCTTCTAGGTACTTCCTAGATAGTTGTGCTAGTTGTGTTTTCAGGGAACAAACTGTTGAACAAGCTGAGGAACTATTGAATAATATATTGAAGAACTATGATGATTGGATTCTCCCTGGACCACCAATTGAACCCACTCCTAAGAAGAGGGGTATCTTATTTCTTAGTCCTGGAGATATGCAAGAGGCAAAGAAATGTATGAAGGAAAAACGTATTAAAGCTCAGGATGGTAAGAATTTACCACCTATTGAAGAAATACATGGACTTGACACACCACCACCTCCAGAGGTGGCAGAAGTAAATTCTTTATTAAAGTTTGATAAAGGTGACATTCCTTACAATAAACATCCTAGTTAATGCTTGTATGAGTTTGATAACTACATTATGAAACAAGAGCACTTTAATGCAAATGTTCTGAAACACTTGAAATATAATTCCGATATGATTGCTTGCTTGAGTGACTTTCTATTTAGAATCAGTAATGATGTTAGAGGTGTAGGAAAACATGCATCTATGGTTCAAACTCAGTTAGAACAAGTTGCCAAATCTCAAAGAGAATTGCTTGATGACATGAATAGTAATATGAATGATCATGCTATTAGAGTAGTGACTATAGGAGGTAGAATGACCCAAGAACCTCTGTATCCTGAAGGGCATCCTAAAAGAATTGAACAAGACTCTCAAGGAATTAATGATAATACACCTAGTCCTTCTAAGAAGAAAAAGAAAAAGAAAAATGATAGGACTATCCATGCCTCTAGTGAACCTGAGATAGAAAAACCTCCTCATGATACTAATGATGTCTCTATTTCTAATGCTGAAACTCAATCTGGTAATGAACATCCACCTAGTGATAATGAAAATGATAATGATGTTCATGAATATACTCAACCTAGTAATTATAAAGAACTAGATAATGATGTAGAAATAGAACCTGTTGTTGATCTTGATAACCCACAACCTAAAAATAAATGATATGATAAAAAAGACTTTGTGGCTAGAAAACATGGTAAAGAAAGAGAGACATGGGTTCAGAAACCCATGCCTTTTCCACCTAAACTATCTAATAAAAAGGATGACGAAAATTTGAACGCTTTGCTGAAATGATTAGGCCAGTCTTTTTGCGTACCCTCTTAACTGATACCTTAAAGATGCCTCCTTATGCTAAGTACATGAAAGACATCATCACTAATAAACGAAACATACCCAAAGCTGAAATCTCCACCATGCTTTCTGATGACCCACAAGTATAGGGGATCAATCGTAGTCCTTTCGATAAGTAAGAGTGTCGAAGCCAACGAGGAGCAGAAGGAAATGACAAGTGATTTTCAGCAAGGTATTCTCTGCAAGCACTGAAATTGTAGGTAACCGATAGTTTGATAGCTAGGTAATTTGTAACGAGCAAGTGAAGGTAACGGTGAACAAGGTGCAGCAACGTAGCCCGATCCTTTTGAGGAAAAGGACATGCCAGAAAAATCACTAGTGATAGGAAAAGTGTTCTTGTGGGTACATGGGAATTTCGTCTAGTAACTTTTATCATGTTGGTTTGATTCGTGTTCGCTACTTTGATAATTTGATATGTGTGTGGACTGGTGCTAAGGTGTTGTTCTTACTTGAACTAACAACCTACTTATGATTAACCCCCTCACAAGCATCCACAACTATGAGAAAAGTATTAAGACAAAGTCTAACCATAGCATTAAACATGTGGATTCAAATCAGCCCCTTACGAAGTAGCTCATAAATTAGGGTTTAAGCTTCTGTCACTCTAGCAACCTATAATATAATAACTACTCCACAATGCATTCCCTTAGGCCCATGAATGGTGAAGTGTCATGTAGTCTACGTTCACATGACACCACTAAGGGAATCACAACATACATATCATCAAAATATCGAACACATATCAAATTCACATGATTACTCGCAGCATAATGTCTCTCGTGATCTCAAGAAAAAAGGTAACTACTCACAAATAACAAGCATGCTCAAGATCAGAGGAGTATTGAATAGCATAATGGATCTGAACATATAATCTTCCACCAAATAAACCATATAGTAATCAACTACGCAAGGTAATCAACACTACTAGTCACCCACAGGTACCAATCTAAGGTTCCAGTACAAAGATTGAACACAAGAGATGAACTAGGGCTTGAGAGGAGATGGTGCTGTTGAAGATGTTGATGAATATTGGCCTCCCAAAGATGAGAGGGGTTTTGGTGATGACGATGGCTTCGATTTCCCCCTCCGGGAGGGAAGTTCCCTCGATGGAATCACTCCGTCGGAGGGCAAAAGTGATCCTGCCCAAGTTCCACCTCGAGGCAACGACGCTTCGTCCCGAAAGTCCTCCTATTATTTTTTTTAGGTCAAGAGTGACCATATACCAGAAGATGGGCACCGGAAGCGGGCCAGGATGGGAAAGATACACCAAGGCATGGCCAGTGGGGCATGCCATGCCCTGGTGGATTGTGCCCACCTAGGGGCCCACCTTCGGTAGATTTCAGCTCCAGTAATTTTCATTAAATACAAAAATAATCTCCGTAAATTTTAAGCTTCATTGGAGTTGTGAAGAATAGGTATCTTTGACGTGCTTTTCTTAGTTCTAGAATTCCAGCTACCAGTATTCTCCCTCTTTGTGTAACCCTTGCATATTATGAGAGAAAAGGCATTAGAATCACTCCCCAAAGCATTATTATTCAACAAAACAAAGTAAATAAAAGTAGGAAATCATGATGCAAATGGACGTATCAACTCCCCAAGATTAGACCTCGCTTTTCCTCAAGCGAAAGCCAAAATTGAAAAGCATGTCCACATGGTTTGAGAGAGAGGTGTCGATAGAAACAAAATACGGACATGGAAGGATCATGCTTATTAACATAACAACAGCAAACTCTAACATAAAAGCTTATTTCAATACATTTTTATCATAAGGTTTCTCATGAACAAGTAACAATTCATCATAGCGTAGAAATATGAAGCATAAACCTTATTGGAAACCAAAAAACTATGTTCTCGGTCAATTCATGATATTTTCAGGAAGGGTCTCATGTTGGAGCCTTTTGGCAAGTCCACATACTCAACTATCATTTAGTATTCTATGATTACTAACGCTCACGGCATACCCATGAACAAAAAGTTTCAACCAGACACGTAGGATGATAGGGGGTTATTGTTTTGCCTCCCAACTCACTCACCTCAAGGTGATTTCAACAATAATAACTCATGCCTACTCATATGCAACTAGATATATGTGCCTAGATCTTTCGTCACCACATGATGCTTGCAAAAGGAAAACAGTAAAAAGGGAATAGGGAAGAATACTTTGACTCTTGCATAAAAGTAAGTGCATAAAAGTAAAAGATAGGCCCTTCGCAAAGGGAAGCAGAGGTTGTCATGTGCTTATCGATTTGTATGCCCAATCCCTTCATGTAAAATAACGCCATGCTATATTGCTCCCTATGATAGCAACCTTTATTATGCATTCCATCGCTTTTATTACTTTGCCATCATAAGTTCATATAAAGCTCAATTTTCTCTTACAATAATTGATCAAAACACTTTTAGAAGCAAGTTTTATTGCCTTATTGCACTGATGACAACTTACTTGAAGGATCTTTCTCGATCCATAGGTAGATATAGTGGACACTCAAAGAAAGAGTTTGGTTTGGGTTTTTGGATGAACAAGTAGTATCTCTACTTAGTGCGGAATTTTCGGCTAGCAAAGATATTGGGCAAGCACCACATGTTAAAGGATCTATGACAATATAACTTCTATGAGGATATGAACAAACATAAATCATTACGTTGTCTTCCTCGTCCAACGTCAACAATTTTGGCATATAATACTTGATGGGGGCTCACAATCATAAAAGATGTCCAAGATAGTGTATTTGCATGTAAATATTCTCTTCTCTTATTAATTCTTTCATGAATTGCATCATTGACCAATGCTATGTTTGTCAATCTTCAATAAATTTTACTACTTATACTTTTCTTATGTGATGTCATTACTCACCATAAGATTAGCATATGATTTTTTTTAATTTGTTTCTTTTCCTTTATTTGATTGCAACCAGAAAGTAAAGAGGCAAAAACTAAAACTAACTTTATTATATAACTTTCACTCAATTACATAGATAGATAGGCCAGGGAACTAACACACGAAAATAGACCATGCTAAACTTTTATTCAACTAAATCAAAGGGAAACTAAGGATCGAACTAAGATAGGTGAAGGTGAATAAAAGTGGTGGTGATACGATACCAGGGCACCTCCCCCAATCTTGGCTTAAGCCAAGGGGAGTGCCCATACCCGTGTGCTCAAGTCTCCTTTGGTGGTGGCGATGAAAAAGGTGGTGGTAAGGTGTCACACTTCAGCTCCAATAAGTACTTCAATTTGCGGATGACGCTCCTGAGGGTGGTGATATGCTCCTCTAGAAAAGATTTTTGCGGGTGAGGTATTTATTCAAAACACGAACCTCCTCGAAAGCCCTGAAAGCTTCAATTTCAAGAGTGGTGAGATGAGGAGTAAGGCCGAATGATATCTTCTTCTTCCTCTTCCACCATGCCCGTGGGTCGCTCTCCTTCAGGGGGCTGATCAACCATAGCCTCCTTGCACTTGTCTCCCTTATTCACTTCTTCCGGCTCATCCCTCTTTAGCTCTATCTTAATTAGACAAGCATCTTCTTCCATGTTGTTAGAAGAGGGGGAAGACATGATGCCCGACTCGACAAATGTGACAGGAAAACAGCAGGGAACAAGAACAGAGAATTTTTCTGCGATGCGGTCGTCAAAATAGTCGGGGGGTATATATAGAGAATTTTTATTTTTGGGAAACAAGTATTTGGAAGGGAAACAGAGTCGGGAAGGTATCCGAGGTGGGCACAACCCACCATAGCACGGCCAGGGGTGCCTCGCGCGCCCTGGTGTATTATGCTCACCTCGATCACCTTCCTATTTATTTCTTTATTTCCAAAATTCTAAAATATTCCAAAACTGGCAGAAAATATTTTTGCGGATTTTTTGGAGTCCGTTTACTTACCGAATCATGTACCTCCTATTTTTAAGAATCCAGGAGTGTTCCGAAAGGTTTCTTTTATGTGCTCCTCTGGTGTCATGGTTTGGATAACATTTCTTTCAACATTAATAGGCGTACTTGAGATATAGTTCTTAATTCTTTGTCCATTGACCACCTTCGGGTTAGTACCTTTGGCATTATTAATCTTGATAGCTCAAGAACGATAGACCTCTTCAATAATATATGGTCCTTCCCATTTGGAGAGAAGTTTTCCTGCAAAAAATCTTAAACGAGAGTTGAACAAAAGAACATGGTCTCCTATTTTGAATTCCCGCTTTTGAATTCTTTTGCCATGCCATCTTTTTACTTTTTCTTTAAATAGCCTAGCATTTTCATACCCTTGGTTCTCCATTAATCTAGTGAGCTAATATCAAATAGCCTCTTTTCACCAACAAGTTTGAAATCATAGTTGAGTTCTTTAATTGCCCAAAATGCTTTATGTTCTAATTCTAGAGGCAAATGACAAGCTTTCCCATATACCTTTTTATATGGACATATACCCATAGGATTTTTATAAGATGTTCTATAGGCCCAAAGTGCATCATCTAATTTCTTAGAGCAATTCTTACGAGACCTATTGACAGTTTTTTGTAATATTAATTTTATTTCTCTATTGCTAAGTTCTACCTGACGACTAGATTGGGGATGATAGGGTGACACAATTCTATGGTTCACATCATATTTAGCAAGCATCTTACGGAAAGCACCATGAATAAAGTGTGAACCACCATCAGTCATTAAATATCTAGGGACTTCAAACCTTGGAAAGATAACCTCTTTAAGCATTTTAATGGAGGTGTGCTGATCAACACTACTAGTTGGAATAGCTTCTACCCACTTAGTGACATAATCAACCGCAACTAAAATATGAGTGTATGTGTTAGACAAAGGAAAAGGTCCCATCAAATCAAAACCCCATACGTCAAATGGTTCAACAACAAGTGAATAATCCATAGGCATTTCTTGACGCTTACCGATATTACCAATTCTTTGACATTCATCATAAGACAAGACAAACTTACGGGCATCCTTGAAGAGAGTAGGCCAATAGAAACCAGATTGCAATACCTTATGAGCAGTTCTATCTCCCACATGATGTCCTCCATAAGCTTCGGAATGACATTGCCGTAGGATTTGTTCCTGTTCATGCTCAGGTACACAACGTCTAATAATACCATCCAGTCCTTCTTTATAAGGATATGGGTCATCCCAAAAGTAATGTCTCAAGTCATAGAAGAATTTTTCTTTTGCTGATATGTAAATCTAGGTGGTACATATTTAGCGACA
Source organism: Hordeum marinum (assembly GCA_022496015.1). NCBI lineage: Eukaryota > Viridiplantae > Streptophyta > Magnoliopsida > Poales > Poaceae > Hordeum > Hordeum marinum. The sequence continues at coordinate 114,870,846 of CM039674.1, read as the reverse complement.
ATGTAATTACCATAATCATCATACCAAGGTGTGTTGTGTGAGACACTTATTGCAGCTAGTTGTTCGTCGGGAAAACTATCATCAATAGGTAGTGGTCACCCTGGGCGTTCGGGTATTTCGGTTATTTCGGTTCGGGTAGTTCAGGTTATGGGTAATTCGGGTATTTAAAAATTGGAACCTAAAATTTTTCTATCAAAAAAATACCAGAACCCAAATTACCCAAAATTTTGGTTCGGGTACCCAAAAACCCCGAAATATTAGGAGCACACATCAACTTTTGGTATGAATAATTGGGTAGGATGGGTATTTTAGTTTGTATGGATAACATAACAGTGTATTAATAGGATGAATAGTTTTGGTAATATAAATAATCCAGGTAGTATGGGTATTTCGGGTTTTCTAGACTCGAACCCGAACCCTAACCCGAAAACCGAATAGTCCGGAAATAAGAACCGAACCCTAACCCGATACCCGAATTACCCGACAATTTGGGTAATTCGGTTCGGTTCAGGTTCGGGTAACGGGTTAGGGTACCCAAATGCCCAGGGTGAGGTAGTGGATCATCAAGAATATTTTCTAACCTAGATAAGTTATCAGCTACTGGGTTCTCAGCTCCTTTCCTATCAACGATATGTAAATCAAATTCCTGAAGCAAGAGAACCCACCTAATGAGTCTAGGTTTAGCATCTTTCTTTTCCATAAGATATTTTATAGCAGCATGGTCAGTGTGAACAATAACTTTGGAATCAACAATGTAGGGTCTAAATTTATCACAAGCAAACACGACTGCTAAAATCTTTTTCAGTAGTGGCATAATTTCTTTGGGCACTCTCTAGAGTTTTGCTAGCATAATGGATAACATTTAATTTCTTATCAACTCTTTGTCCTAGGACAGCACCAACAACATAATCACTAGCATCACACATAATTTCAAAAGGCAAGTTCCAATCAGGTGGTTGAACAATAGGTGTAGTGGTTAAGGCTTTCTTTAGTGTTTCAAAGGCTTCTATACAATGATCATCGAAAACAAAGGGAATATCCTTTTGCAAAATATTAGTGAGAGGGCTAGAAATTTTTTAGAAGTCTTTAATAAATCTCCTATAGAAACCAGCATGACCAAGGAAACTTCGATTACCTTTGATATCTTTAGGACATGGCATTTTCTCAATTGCATCAACTTTAGCTTGATCCATGTCAATAACTTGTTCGGAAATTTTATGCCCCAAGACAATACCTGCATTAACCATAAAGGGACACTTCTCCAAATTCAAGCCGAGATTAGTTTGTTCACATCTCTGCAAAACTCGATCAAGGTTGCTTATGCAATCATCAAAATAAGTTCCATAAACGGAAAAATCAACCATGAAAACCTCCACAATCTTTTCACAAAAATCAGAGAATATAGCAGTCATACATCTTTGAAAGGTAGCAGGTGCATTGCATAAACCAAAAGGCATACGTCTATAAGCATAGGTTCCAAAAGGGCAAGTAAAGGTGGTTTTCTCTTGATCAGATTGTGACACGGGTATTTGAGAGAAACTAGAATATCCATCTAGGAAACAAAAGTGTGTGTGCTTGGATAGTCTCTCTGGCATTTCATCAATGAAAGGCAAAGGGTAATGATCTTTCCTAGTAGCTTTATTTAATTTTCTAAAATAAATTGCCATTCTATAGCCAGTGACAATTCTTTGTGAATAAGATCGTTCTTATCATTAGGAACAACGGTAATACCTCCTTTCTTAGGGACACAGTGAACGGGACTTATCTATCTACTATCAGCTATGGGATAGATAATACCTTCTTCCAAAAGTTTTAATAATTCAGTTCTTACCACTTCCTTCATCTTAGGATTTAAACGTCGATGATGATCAACAACGGGTTTAGCATCCGGTTCCATATTGATCTTGTGTTGACATAGAGTGGGACTAATGCCCTTAAGACCATCAAGAGTATATGCAATAGCAGCCCGATGCTTCCTTAGAACTTTCAATAATCTATCTTCTTCATTTTATGAAAGGTTAGCACTAATAATAACATGATATATCTTTTTCTCATCAAGATAAGCATACTTCAAAGTGTTAGGAAATTGTTTCAATTCAAACATAGGATCACGTTTAGGTGGAGGAGGACCTCCAAGGGTTTCAATAGGAAAATTGTATTTCCGGAGAGCTTCTTGTTCAAAGAAAACTTGATCTATTTCATTTGTTTCATGCAAGTGCATATCATTTTCATGTTCAAGCAAATATTGTTCTAATGGATCAGTAGGTGGCATAACAATAGAAGCAAGACACCAATTATCTCATCCTCTTTATATAATTCTTTATCACGGGGTTGTCTAGTGAACTTGGAAAAATTAAACTCATGAGGCACATTACCAAAACTGACACCGATGGTTTATTTTTCACAATTTATATTATCATTGATGGTGCTCAAGAAAGGTCTGCCAAAGATAACAGGACAAAAGTCATCTTGTGGGGAACAAAGGACTAGAAAATCAGTAGGGTATTTTACTTTCCCACACAAGACTTCAACATCTCTAACAATCCCAAGTGGTGTGATAGTGTCTCTATTAGCAAGTTTAATAGTAACATCAATATCTTCTATTTTAGCAGGTGCTAGTTCATTCATAATTTCTTGGTATAAGGTAAAAGGAATAGTACTCACACTAGCACCCAAATCACATAAGCCAAGATAACAATGATCTCCTATTTTAACTAAAACAACAGGCAAGCCAACTACAGGTCTATGTTTGTCTTCTTCATCGGGTTTAGCAATTCTAGCAGCTTCATCACAGAAGTAAATGACATGCCCATCAACATTTTCTACCAATAGATCTTTAACCATAGCAACAGTAGGTTCTACTTTAATTTGTTCATAGGGATTATGTGTTCTAATGTTACTTTTGCGAACCACGGTTGATACCTTAGCATGTTCCTTTATCCTAACAGGGAAAGGTGGTTTCTCAATATAAGCAGTAGGCACAACTGAATCAACATTGTAGACAATAATTTCTTCTTTAGCTATGACCAGTTCTTTAACTTCTTCTTTAATAGGGGGATGATATTTAAACCACTTCTCCTTAGGGAGGTCAACCTTAGTAGCAAACGCTTCACAGAAATAGGCTACTATCTTAGAGTCTAGTCCATATTTAGTGCTAAACTTATGAAAAGTATCAGTATTCATAAAATATTTAAAACAATCGAATTCAAGCTTTATACATGTATCATTACCTTTATTGAGTTCCCAATCTTCAGAGTTGCGTTTAATTATTTCTAAGAGATCCCACTTGAAATCATATAAGAACCAGCACAAGAAGTATCGAGCATGGTTTGATCATTATGAGAAAGTCAAGCATAAAAATTCTGAATGATAACTTCCTCGGAATGTCATGATTGGGGAATGAATGTAACATTGACTTAAGCCTCCCCCAAGCTAGAGCGATACTTTCTCCTTTAGAGGCAAAAATTATATATATAATTCCGATCACGATGAATTAGATGCATAGGATAAAACTTTTGGTGGAACTCCAATTGCAAACGATTCCAAATCCACGATCCAAGATCATCACATAGCCTATACCATGTCAATGCTTTTCCTCCAAATATAAAGGGAAAAACTTCTTCTTAACTTCATCTCCGAATAAACCTGCAAGCTTAAATGATCTACATATTTCGTTCACATATAAAATATGCATATCAGGATGTTCAGTTCCATCTCCTGCATAAGGTTTAGCAAGCAGTTTTTCTAGCATACCCGAAGGAATACATAAGAAACATTTTCGATAGGTGCTATAGGTTGAGGGGTAACTAATTGTGGTTCCAGTCAAGGTGAAGATACCCCGAACAAACCCCTCAAAGGATTGTTCTCCATAGTAGCAAGTGACAGTAAATTTCAGCATGTAGTATTAGTTTTTCCTTACCGATTTCCACTTACCAAGAGCGCTTCACTCCCCGGCAACGGTGCCCGAAAAGAGTCTTGATGAAGTTCCCACGGGTATAGGGGATCAATCATAGTCCTTCCGATAAGTAAGAGTGTCGAACCCAACGAGGAGCATAAGGAAATGACAAGTGGTTTTCAACAAGGTATTCTCTGCAAGCACTGAAATTGTAGGTAGCAGATAGTTTGATAGCAAGGTAATTTGTAACGAGAACATAACGGTAATGATGAACAAGGTGAAGCAAGGTAGCCCAATCCTTTGGAGGCAAAGGACAGGCCAGAACAATCTCTAGTAATAGGCAAAGTGTTCTTGAGGGTACACGGGAATTTCTCTAGTCACTTTTATCATGTTGATTTGATTCGTGTTCGCTACTTTGATAATTTGATATGTGGGTGGACCGGTGCTAAGGTGTTTTTCTTACTTGAAGTAACAACCTACTTATGATTAACCCTCTCACAAGCATCCACAACTACAAGAAAAGTATTAAGACAAAGTCTAACCATAGCATTAAACATGTGGATCCAAATCAGCCCCTTACGAAGTAGCGCATAAACAAGGGTTTAAGCTTCTATCACTCTAGCAACCCATCATCTAATAACTACTCTACAATGCATTCCCTTAGGCCCATGAATGGTGAAGTATCATGTAGTCCATGTTCACATGACACCATTAAGGGAATCACAACATACATATCATCAAAATATCGAACACATATCAAATTCACATGATTACTAGCAACATAACTTCTCCCATGACCTCAAGAACAAAGGTAACTACTCATAAATAACAAGCATGCTTAAGATAAGAGGAGTATTTAATAGCATAATGGACCTGAGCATATAATCTTCCACCAAATAAACCATATCGTAATCAACTATGCAACGTAATCAGCACTACTAGTCACCCACAAGTACCAACCCGAGGTTCCGGTACAAAGATTGAACACAATAGATGAACTAGGGTTTGAGAGGAGATGGTGCTGTTGAAGATGTTGATGAAGATTGGCCGATGGATCTACACCCGAGCCGTACGTTTGTACCAACATCGTCGAGCCGGCTCGGCGTCTCCAATCTGCAAGTAACGTGCGGCCTGCCCGTGCCAATCCGGGTCAGAGGCATGTCTTTGTAGGTTTCACTCAAGGTATGGATCTGGAAGCATCCGGGTCACAGGAAACCTTTGTTTATTCAGAAGATGAATCTTCAAGTGGAGAAACAGAATCAGTGTACCAGCTCCGCAACGGTGGCCTTGGGGGCTACGATGAGGCACACCCTGAGTCGGATGTTATGAAACCTCCGGTTCATGCGGCAGTGTTCATGGCGGGATCAACCCTAGCCGCAAGTAACGCAGCCGCGGGAGCCGCCACTTCGGGTGATAACCCGCCGCCGGCGGCTCAAGTTCTTGTTGAGCTGATGGATGAACTCATGGCTCTCATGGCCACTGAAGTCACACCAGATAATCAAGCAGCTCGGAATCTAGAGATCGCAAGGATCAAGGGCCAGATGGCAGAGGAACGACAAAGGATGGCTGAGCTGAAGGTCCAGATGGAAGAAGAGGCAGAACGTATCAAGACAGATGCTTTCCGTCTAGGGCTGGAGCAAATGTCAGAAGTGGCGGTACACCAGAGGAGGCATCAGTCCTGTCTACCAGAGCGTTATGAAGCGAGGAACCTCTTTAATACCAGTGGCGCGGGGCAAGCCGCGGGCGCGCCCGAGAGCCGCCCAACGGAACGGCCGGCGACTCATCCGGCCCAACATAACCAAGCTTCACCTGGGGGCTTTCTAACACCGGCGGGTCATTATTCTAACCCGGCCGAGAATATGGTAGCAGCTGCCACCCGGCTTGAGACGATCCCTATCCCGGATGAAGCACCCTTTGCAGAGGATGTGCGGAACGCCATCGGGTACTTGCATACGGCCATGGCCCATCAGGAGAGATACGCTCATAGCCGGAGCCACGTCCATGCAACCCCTCTTCCTAGCCGTAGTTTTAGCCAGCGCTACGAGTCACCAGCAGGTTCCAGCGGCAACCATCATAGAGAGATTCCAACGGGTCACCGACCGCGAAGAGATACACAGGCATGTGTAAACCATGCGGGAAGCCCGCAAGAGGCGCCAGCTAGGCCGGCTTACCAAGAGCCCGGGCCTTCCGTTTCCGTAGGGGCAGGAGTAACCCCCAGGACGGGAGGGCTGCCGTGTCTATCGCTGGCTCTATGGAGCGAACGGTTGCCGAAGTCTGCGAACGGTTGCCGAAAGACTTCAAAGGTCCCGCAAGGTCCAAAATTACACCGCTGATTTACCCGCAGAGGCCTCGGTGGAAAGCTATGAACTGGCCATGGAGATGATGGATGTTAGTGAGGCGGTTTGTGCCAAGTATTTCATCATGATGCTTGAAGGCCCGGCTCGTACATGGCTAAAGGGGTTACCACCTAATACCATCAATTCATGGGCAGAGCTCAGGGCTCGATTCATTAAAAACTTTCAAGAGACGTGCAAGCAGCCTATGACTATTGTGGATCTTGATCACTGTGTCCAACAGGAGAGCGAGTCGGCTCATCAATGGAAATGGCGGGTCTCGACAATTATTCACTCATCAGAGCAGATCACGGCAGCTCAAGCTGTGTTGATCTTAGAGAAGAACTACCACTTTATTCCACTAAAGCAGAAACTTGGTCGGCTCAAGCGTACGTGTCAGGACATGGGAGAGCTCATGACGGCTCTCACGAAATACGTTGACTCAGATAGTATGAAAGATCCGGGTTCTGATGATGAGAAAGCTAGCCAAGGTAAGAAAGGCAATCAAGGCAAGGGCGCGGCAAACAATGGTAGCCAGAGCAAACGTAAGAATCCAGAGGCCGGGTCAGAGCTGGTGGCTAATACAAACACCCAGCAGAATTACCCCAAAGGCAATAGGAGGTTTGGACCGCCCTTTGGAAGGGATAGCTCTTCCCCGAACATGGAGGAGTTACTTAAGCGACCTTGTCCAAATCACAGTCTGTCTGATAAGCCGGCAAACCACACATGGGGAATTGCAATTTCATGCAGAAGTACAAGCGGTATTTCACCAAACCTAACAATCGAGATGGTGGTCCACCAGGCGGCCCAGGACATGGCGGGTCAGGAACCGGATTCGGTTCTGGCAGTTCAGCATCCAGTCATCTGGGTCAGGATAATCACGGGGGACAGCAGCCGTACCCTGGTAATAATAATCAACAACAGCACCAACAGCGGAACCCGTTCGGTTTTCAGAGTAACCCGAAGTAGCTCAGCTCCGGGCAGTACCACGTCTTCACGACTAGTCTCAATAGATGGGACCAGAAGTTGTGAAAACGGGTGGTCAATGTGGTTACGCCGACTCTTCCACAATATCTAAAGTGGTCTGAATATGACATAACATGGAGCCGTGAAGATCACCCGCCACGCGTTGATGACCCGGGGCGGCTGGCTTTGGTTGTAGCCCCCCAAGTGGGTGGATATATGTTGAACAAGGTGCTCATGGATGGCGGCAGGAGCATAAACATCCTTTATTATGACACCTTCCGACAGATGAAGTTGCTCGACAAGAACTTAAAACATTCGTCCACAGTTTTTCATGGTGTGGTACCGGGTAAGTCGGCGCATCCGGTGGGCAGGATTTCTTTGGAAGTGGCTTTTGGCGATGAATACAACTATAGAGTGGAGTCCTTATGGTTTGAGGTGGTTAAGATCAAGAGCCCTTATCATGCCTTGTTTGGACGGCTGGCTTATGCTAAGTTCATGGCTCGGCCCTGCTATGTTTACTTACAGCTCAAGATGCTCGGCTTAAACGGTACCATCACCGTTCATGGTAACCGAAACACGGCTATTGAGTGTGAAGAAGGAGATGCGGCTTATGCAGAGTCCAGTTGCGCCCAGGAGGAGCTTAAGTTTTATAAGGAGAATGTTGATTCGGAGGATATGACCCCCCTGAAAAAGCCAACCACGGAGGTTGAGCCGCCCCTCAAGTTTTTAGCAGATGATACCAAGGCAGTAGATTTCAATCCAGGCGACTCATCCAAGCAGTTCATCATTGGAGCTCATATGGATCCCAAATAGGAAAGCGCAATCATCGAATTCATCCGTGAGAATCGGGACATCTTTGCATGGAAGCCCTCTAACATGCCAGGTGTACCAAGAGAATTCACTGAGCACAACCTTAATGTGGATCCAAAGTTTAAGCCGATCAAACAGTTTCTGCGGCGGTTCAATGAGGAGAGACGCAAGGCTATTGGGGAAGAAGTTGCCCGGCTCTTGCTGCAGGTTTTATTGTTCAAGTTTTTCACCCGGAATGGTTGGCTAACCCAGTGCTGGTGCTCAAAAAGAACGGCACATGGCGTATGTGTGTGGATTACACGGACCTTAACAAGGCTTGTCCATCTGGTCCCTTTGCCCTCCCACGTGTTGATCAGATCATTGATGCTACAGCAGGATGTGAAAGCTTATGCTTCCTGGATGCTTATTCCGGTTATCATCAGATTAAGATGGCAGTGAAAGACCAGGAGAAGACAGCATTCATTACACCCTTTGGGGCATTCTGTTATGTCTCTATGCCTTTTGGGCTCAAGAGTGCCCAGGCGACTTATCAACGGTGTGTACAGAACTGCCTTCACAGTCAAATTGGTCGTAATGTTCATGCTTATGTGGACGACATCGTAGTCAAATCCAGAAAGAAGGAGACTCTTTTGGAGGACCTAAAGGAAACCTTTGACAATCTCCGGGTCTACAAGATGATGCTTAACCCAACCAAGTGTGTCTTTGGGGTTCCAGCAGGAAAGCTTTTGGGTTTCTTGGTTTCTAAGCGTGGCATCGAGGCTAACCCGGATAAAATCAAGGCTATTACTTCTCAAGGAGAGCCGGCGTGCATTAATGATGTTCAACGCCTGGCAGGGCGGATTGCTTCGTTGAGCCGGTTCATAAGCCGCCTTGGAGAGAAGGCTATTCCTTTATATCAGATGATGAAGAAGACAGACAAGTTTGTCTGGAGCAAAGCGGCGGGTGAAGCACTTGAGGCGCTTAAGAAACAGCTGACTGAGCCGCCAGTGTTAGCCGCTCCGGTTGAGAAAGAACCGTTGCTCCTTTATGTGGCGGCTAACAACAGGGCAGTCAGCGTTGCAATTGTGGTCAAGCGCAAGGAGGCTGGGAAGGAGTATCCCGTGCAAAGGCCGGTTTATTATATCAGTGAGGTCCTAGTAAAATCTAAGCAAAGATATCCGCATTGGCAGAAGCTGGTATACGGAGTTTTCATGGCCAACCGCAAGTTAAAACACTACTTTCTAGGGCACCAGATAACTATGGTCAGTTCTGCTCCGTTGGGGGATATTATCCAGAACAGAGAAGCCACAGGAAGGATTGCTAAATGGGCGTTAGAGCTGGGACCTCTTAATTTAAAATATGTTCCTCGCACAGCGATCAAATCCCAAGCTTTGGTGGATTTCATAAATGATTGGACAGAGTGTCAAGCTCCCAAAGAAAAGCCGGATAACACATACTGGACTATACACTTTGATGGATCCAAGCAGTTAGAGGGGTCCGGAGCGGGGGTTGTTCTGACATCCCCCAAGGGTGATAAGTTTTGTTATGTGCTCCGGCTGATGTTCCCCTGCACTAACAATGTGGCTGAGTACGAGGCTTTTCTTCATAGTCTTAGATTAGCCAAGGAGATGAATTTGAGTCGGGTCAGGTGTTTGGGCGACTCAGATCTAGTGGCTCAGCAAGTTTTTGGCACTTGGGACTCCAAAGACCCGCGGATGGTGGCTTATAGGCAGGCGCTTGATATTATTGTGGGTCACTTCAAAGGGTATCGGGTAGATCACATTGATCGTCGCAAGAACAAGGCGTCTGATGCTTTATCATGGCTAGGTTCCCAACGTAAGCCGGTGCTGCCTAATGTCTTTCTGGATGTCTTACACCATCCGACTGTCACGATACCTTCAGAGGAAGATTTGGCTGTTCCTGACCCGAAGGCAGAATTGGTGGTGGCTCTACACTCTATCCCCGATTGGACGATTCCTTATTTGGCCTATTTGACCCGAGGCGAGTTACCTGAGGATGAAAACCTGGCCAGAGAGATCACCTGGCGCTCTAAGTCCATGACGATAGTTAATGGAGAGTTGCATAAATGCAGTGTAACAGGGGGTTTTCAATGTTGTGTTTCACCAGAGGAGGGCTGGCAGATCTTGAATGAAATTCATGCTGGTGATTGTGGACACCACGCCGGCTCGAAATCTTTGGTGGCCAAGGCTTTCCGGCATGGGTTCTTCTAGTTAAGGGCTCACAAGGATGCAGAGGATTTAGTCCGCAAGTGTGACGGCTATCAAAAATTTGGCCGGCGTGCTCATGTTCCGGCTCAAGAACTGAGGATGATACCAATCACTTGGCCGTTTGCGGTCTGGGGGCTGGACATGGTCGGGCCCTTCAAGAGATCCAAGGACAAGAAAACACACCTCCTGGTGGCAGTTGACAAAATTACCAAGTGGGTAGAGGTAGAGCCGGTCACCAAATGTGATGCGGCTACAGCGGTTCTATTTATTAAGAAGCTGATCTACCATTTTGGTTACCCGCACAGCATCATTACTGACAATGGTACAAATCTATCCAAGGGGTCTATGAAGAAATTCTGTGACGAGGAGCATATCCGGCTTGACATTTCAGCCGTGGCACATCCACAGTCCAATGGTCAGGCGGAGCGCGCCAATCAGGAAATTCTAAGAGGGATTAAACCGCGGATTATGGTTCCTTTGCAGCGAACGCCCGGGTGTTGGGTCGAAGAATTACCCTCCGTCTTATGGAGCATCAGAACCACCCCTAATAGGTCCACGGGTTTCACGCCCTTCTTAATGGTGTACGGCGCCGAGGCCGTCTTACCCAGTGACATCCGGCATGACTCGCCAAGGGTAGCGGCTTACGTTGAGACACACAACGAGATGGCACGCCAAGACACATTGGATGCTTTGGAAGAGGCATGAGAGTTAGCAGCGGCCCGATCGGCAATTTATCAACAACACCTGCGCCGCTATCACAGCCGCAGGGTTAAGACGTGGACATTCCAGGAGGGCGACTTGGTGCTCCGGCTGATTCAAGACCAGACAAATATGCATAAGTTGTCACCCCCATGGGAAGGACACTTTGTGGTTAGTAGAAATCTCAACAACGGGTCATATTATCTCATTGATATTCAAAACAACTCAGATACGGCGGGTCAGGAGACCTGTCGGCCATGGAACATCGCGCATCTCTGGCCCTATTTCACTTAAAGGGTATCAAGACCCACCATTGTATACTATCATTGTATGTATCATAGATGTATAAATAAAGAAGCCTCTGCTGTTTCACGCATCCTCATATGGGAAAATATTACACAGTATTCCGGTTGATGCATCAACTAACATTGGCAAACGACAGTAGATGCCTATCAGCCAGGCTTTATGCCACAAAAATCCGGCTCAGGAAAATGAGCCGCGGCGAGGGCGGCTTCCTACCTTTAGTTGGTACAGCTTCTAATGCCTATTCGCCGGCGCTTTGCGTCGTATCGCTGAACGGTGGTAGACACCTATTAAGCCGGCATTTTTTCCACAAAAAAACTGACTAAGGTAAATTAATCGTGGCGAGGGCGGCTTCTTACCTTCGGGTACAGCTTCTAATGCCTATCCGCTGGCGGGTCACGCCGTATTGCTGAGGGGGGCTTCTTACCAACGGGTATCGCTTCTAACACCCTATCAGCCGGCTTTATGCCATCTCCGGCAAACCAGTTTAGCCGCGGTTATGAGAGATTTTTTACTGACTGGTAGCTAACATCTCATGACCCGCGAACGGTGGCTTCTTACCTCCGGGTACAGCTTCTAATGCCTATTAACCGGCGTAAGGCCATGTCAAAACGGCTAAGGTAAATTAGCTGCGGGGAACGATGGCTTCTTACCTTCGGGTACAGCTTCTAACGCCTATTAGTTGTTCTTATAAAAATCCAGCTAAGGAAAATTAGCCGCGACGAGAGCGGCTTCTTACCTTTGGGTACAACTTCTAATGCTTATCTGCCGGCATTTACACCATATTATTACCTCTTGGTGTATCTTCTAAATGCCTTATTGACCAGGCTTTATGCCATATCCTATTGACCAGATTAGCCGCAATCACCAAAAGGGACTCACCGCCTCCGGGTGCAGTTTACCTACTCTCAGCTACAGGTGTGTTTTTATGATGACAAGGCAAGTCTAAATGATTCAAAGCATACAGAGACAAATGGCAGCCAAAAGCCAGATCATCTTATAGAAACATCATGACAAGTTTCATCTAGCTATTACACTCCCAGAGGAGATCAAAATTTCAGACAAGTTTTTCAGCCGTCACACGGAGGGTTAAGCTGATACAAGTTCTTAAAGCAGAAGCTAATTAGCCGACGGGTCATCCTGTGCCGGCTCTTCTATGGCCCTGATCTGGAGGTTGTCCAAATCCCAATTGTAGTTTGTTAGAGCCGCAAAAGAGCCTTCGAAATAAGGTGATGGGTCAAGATCTGGAGCAAAGAGGTCCTTACTCCGAGCAGGCGTCGAGTCTTTGCACTCGTACAAAGGACCACAAACTCTCTTTTGCTCCGGGTCATAGGCTGCTTGATAAGTTGATAGATCAACCTCCTCCGCCAAGACAGAAGCTAACACACGGGACTCCTTCATACACCGGTTGTAGTCAGCGTCAGTAAACTCTGAGCCGTCATCTTTTCTTGAAGAGAAGCCCTCCATCATCTTCGCGGTTGTTAGGCCTGGAGCAAAGGCCAAAGCCCGGCTGATGCCCGCAATGGCCCCTTGGCGGCCGGCTGACTTCTTGAGCTCGGCGATCTGCTTCGGCATGGTAGAGAAGAGCTCTAAGACACCCTTGAGAGTCACCAGAATTTTATCCTTATATTGCACGGCTTTGATAGTGCAGATTGCACCGTAGTACAACTTCTCAGTTAAGGTATAGATGGCCTTCAATGGCAGCAGGCTATCAGAAGCCAACTGCCGGCTCCTAGGACCTGTATAAACCAGACAATTCAGATGAGTCGCTAGTCTAAGTAAAGATGTAGCCATTTGAAACACAAAGTTGTCAGAAGCTTACCAAAGAGGGCGGCTGACATCTTGCCTATGTGGCGCTTCAATCCTTCGATTTCATCCGCCACAGCTATCAGCCACTAGTGGGCGTCATCCGCCCGTTGGGTCAAAGCAGTCTTCTCAGATTTAGCTGACTCCTTAAGAACAGAAAAATCGGCCTTGATTGTGGCCAGCTCTTTAGAGAGAAGCCGGCACTTTTCATCGGCGACGTTGCGGGCCTCTTGTTGAGCCGCCAGGTTGGTCTTGAGGTCCATCAACTGCGACCCGGCTTCATTTAAGGCTTCCTGTGACATATCAAAATACAGAATAAGTCGCCAGAATGGAAATCGTATCAAATGATGAAGGTTAAAGACAGTCATACAAGTCTCAAGCAGATTGCAAGCAGTATGTTTGACACTTGGGGGCTAATGTATATTTGATCTTCGAGAAATCAATACAGTTCTGGCTCATCTTCATTAAAGTTAATCTGGAACTTGGGGGCTACAATATGGCTCTACAAATTGACTCATAATAAAAGCTCCGACTCAACGCTATCAAGTTTGAGTCGGCCCTTGGGGGCTACAAGTGGTTCTTCAGGCTATCTACATTAAAGCTCCGACTCAACTTTATCAAGTTTGAGTCGGCCCTTGGGGGCAATGGATTTGGATTTTCTACAAAGGATCAGAAAAGACCCGGTTCAACTCTTAAGCTAGAACTAAACCGGCCCTTGGGGGCTAAGTAAGGTTATAGCAAGAGGAGGAGTACCTCATATTTTAGCTTCATCAAGTTGACCAGCCGAAGTTCTAGATCTCGGCTGGTGGAAAGCCAGTTCGTATACCCGGCGTGGAGTTCTTCGGCCGTCATCTTCTCAAAAGAAGAGTTGAAGTCCAGCTTCTTGGAGGTCTTGGCCGACTCTTTATGCCTGGTTAGCACGTGAGCCGGAGGAGACTGACGAGCAGAACCGGTGATCATGACTTTCGGAGTTGCAGTGGTCTTGGCAGGACTTGGCGGTTTCGAAGGACCCCTTAGAGGGCTCTCCAGGATGATATCTTCAGTAGCCGGCTCAGTGGAGGCAATTGGCGGATCTACATCCGGTTGTGGCTCCTCTAGTTGTTCTTGCTCCGGCTCTTGAGTAGCAGGGCTGGGGGGTGCTTGTTGGTCTTCTGACGCTTGGCTTGAGCACTACAAGATCGAAAGATCAGAATCCAAAGGATACTACTACCCTACAAAGAACCGGATGTTATAGTAGAAAAACACTTACAGTGGGTTGATCTTGGGAGGCGGCATAGCAGTCGCCGAAGAGTCGCCGGAAGAGGGCGATTTTTGAGATGAAATTTAAGAAAGATGAGACAGTACCAAGGTTATAAAGAGAAATGAATCAAACAGGAACACATACCTCTGCAGGGCATTTCTTCGGAGCCGGCGAGTTCGGCAAGCCGGACATAAGCTCAGTGGAGCCGGTGCTCCGGGCCTGGCGACGTTCAGCCTGTTGTTGCTTTTTCAAAAGAAAGTCGGGAGCCAGGTAAGCGAGAGGATGAGAAAGAGGAACTTTTCTGGTAACCCGCCGTGGCTTTCGGGGGACAAAATACTCTAAGCCGGAAGAAACATAGTTTACCTCAGGGGCATTGGCGCGGCTACTCTCCACATCATCCTGTGAGTAAAACAAGCATTGGTAAAACAAGAAGGGAAAATATCAAGCAAACAACTAAAATTTTACCTCTGAGCTAGATGACGGTGGTAGGTCGAACCATTCCTCTCGCGGGGCGTCTTTCTTTGGCTTCTTGGCTGGGGCCTTCTTCTTGAGCTTCTTCAGAGGAGGGACGTACTCCTTCTTCCAGAAATCAGATTCGGCCTTCGAAAATAAACCGGAGAAGAGTAATATATTAGCAAGGTACAAACAAAAATCCAAGAGACGGATGGAAAGAAATTGACATACATCTGGAGCCGGATTGTTGACGCTAAAAGGCGCCAGGCCAATGGCGCTGCATGAGCCGGAGGCTTCATGGACAAGGCTCTAGATGACAGTGGTGATGTCATCCTCTGTCACGGTTGATTGACTAAAGAATAGAAGTTGTCATACTTGCCTTCATATTCACACATAAGCCGGCTTCTGCGGCTTAAGGGCATAATCTGCCAAGAAATCCAACAACGGATCAAATCTAATCCGGTCAGGCCATTGGCCATGAGTGCCTTGATCTTCGCATGAGCTGGCTCATACCTGGCACGTTCTGAAGCTGAGAGCCGGCCAGGAAGTTCTGAATCTGTCCTGAGCCGGGAGGGATGATAACCCGACAATGGGCGCTCATTTTCAGGAGAGGTGTCCTTGCAGTAGAACCAAGTTTTGTTCCAATCCTTCGGATGACTCGGCATCTGCACAGCCAGAAAGAGATGTCTCTGCACCGTTGAATGGAAATACCGCCAAGCTCCAGACTCGAACCGCCTTTCATTTCGGTTTGGCGGTTGGCATAGAAGAACTCTCAAAACAAACCCATAGACGGCTTGATTTGCAGGTAGACTTCGCAGAGCACTTGGAAATTGCATATGTTTGAAACAGAGATGGGGGGCCAAGTCTTGAGGGTGAAGCTTGTATAAGTGGAGAACATCACGGAAGAATTTCGAGCTGGGTGGCACGAATCCTCACTCGATATGGTTAGAGAAAACTATTACCTCTCCTTTTTGGGAAGAGGGCCGTGTTTCGTCACCCGGAACCCGCCAATAAAGGACCTCCTTGGAAGGAAGAGTGCCCACGCCAACGAAATCCATTAAGTACTCTTCCGTGATGCAAGACCCGACCCAGTTGCATGAGTTGGAGGAGCGACACATACTAGCGGCTTAAAGACTGTGCAAAATTAAATACGCGGTAAGTTAAGAGCAAGCAGATATCTGTGACGGCTTACAATTTTAAGGGCTCTACAAATACTATGCCATAGTCCGGCTGATGACAGCCGGAGAGGCCTGGCGATTCAACAAAGAAAGGAGGAGCAAAAATTGGCTAAGTCCTGAAAATAGGTTTCGCAAACTACCGCTACAATTACGGATCTACAAAAGCAGGAAAAAGGTTCTTATTCACGACCTAGCAAAGAACAGACGAAGCAGAAGAAAGAAAACAGAGCCACGAAGATCCGCGCATTGCGCACGGCCGCCCCGTACGCGGCGGCACGGCAAGGATGTGCATTGAAGGCATCAATGGCATCGGGAGTACACCGATGATGGTGCAGACGGAGCCCGAGTGGCAGCGGCGAAACTTCCGCAAACCTTACTACGGTGGCGATGGATCTAAGGAGGAGCTTGGGCTTATCGATGATGGAGCGGCGGACGTGGAAGAAAAACTGGAACGACACAAGTTGATGCAGCGGCCTGGTTAACGACGATGTGAAGACGGCACCAGAGCAGAGTGCGCTGGAGCGGAGGTGATGAGAGGAAGAAGACAAAGAGCGAGCGGGAGAAGGAAAGGTTGTCGCCTGCAACAGGTCTTATTTAAAGGGAGAACGAGACAGGCATGAAAATCTAGGCGACGGAAACCATTTGACCGAGGCGGACGCCTCGATTCTCGGGTTAACCATTTAATAAAAGATTCGGTGGCACGTCAGCGGACCTCTCTCACAGGGACTATGTGACATCACGTTGGGTAATCACTGGGCGACTTGCCAAAGAGCAGAACAAAGGGATGAAACGAGCAAGCTCAATTCAACCTGGGGCCTAATGTTGGAGATATAACCCCGCAATATGACCCGCCATTAAGGTTCTGGGTCACATTGATGGCTCGTGAGCCGGCCCAAGGGTGAGCCATAAAGTCACGGCCTAGGAAGATAAGCGGCTCTAGGTGTGGGCCGCAAGGTGGCCCGGACGGAGAAGACCCGGGCGTGTAAGCCGCTTGGGGACAACTTGGACAAGAAGATAGAGGAAGACTCGGATAGACAATGAGACTCGGTTAGACAATTGTAAAGACCCGTGGTCCTGACCTCCTATATAAAGGCAGACCCGGGGCGACTTAGAGATCAAGTTATCGAGAACTAGGTCAAGCTTTAGCTCCCTTGTAATCGATACAACAAGCAATACAAGAACAAGCAGGACGTAGGCTATTACCTCGACTTGAGGGGCCGAACCTGGGTAAACTCGTGTCCTTCGTCCCAATCAACCCCTTTGAGTCCATCACGTTAGCGATGGCCTCGAATCCAAGTCCATTCACCCAGACATCTGTCGTGATAAATCCACGACAAGAGGGGTGTTGGTGATGACGATGGCTTCGATTTCCCCCTCCGGGAGAGAAGTTCCCCCGGCAGAATTTGCTACGCCGGAGGGAAAAAGTGCTCCTGCCCAAGTTCCATCACGAAGCGGCGGTGCTTCATCCCGAATTTACTCCTCTTATTATTTATAGGTCAAGAGTGACCATATACTAGAAGATGGGCATCGGAAGAGGACCAGGCTGGGCACGGTACACCAAGGCGCAACTAGGGGGCCTGTCATGCCCTGGTGGGTTGTGCCCACCTGGGGGCCTGATAATCCCCAAGTGCAAGGAATCATCATAGCAATTTCCAAAGGTGTAAGTGATAAGTATGGAGTGTCGAACCCACAAGGAACTAAAGGTAAGATCAATATTCTCTCAAGTCCTATCTGCCACCGATACGACTCTACGTACACCAAACGTTTGCTTCCATCTAGAAACGAGAAATAAAACTATGTTGTGGGTATGAAGAGGATAGCTTTTCATGATATCGGAGAACTAAAATATAAATATAGGTGTTGTTATCATGGTATTACAATATATTACAAATAGCGAGTGTGGAATAATGATGGGTCGGTGTGTGGAATTATCCTATGAAATTGTGAACAACATCGGAAATCATTATTGCAATTTTATATGAGGGAGAGGCATAAGCTAACATACTTTCTCTACTTGGATCATATGCACTTATGATTGGAACTCTAGCAAGCATCCGCAACTACTAAAGATCATTAAGGTAAAATCCAACCATAGCAATAAAGCATCAAGTCCCCTTTATCCCATAAGCAAACAACCTACTTACTCGGGTCTGTGCTTTTGTGACTCACGCCACCCACCATAAGCAAATCGTAAAAATATTGCAAACCCTACAGTAGGGATCCCTCACGTGTGTGCGGCACGGAAGGCACCATAGGACAGCACCAATAATAAAACATGCAACTCAAACCAATCTAGATCATCAATCAACCCAAAGGACAAAAGTAATCTACTCAAAACATCATAGGATGGCAACACATCATTGGATCATAATATGTAGCATAAAGCACCATGTTCAAGTAGGTGATTACATTGGGGTGCGGGTGAGTGTACCGCTAAAAGGAGGTGAAGGTTATGTTGATGAAGACGATCACCGCGGCGATGGTTCCCCCGATGGCACTCCGGCACCACCGACAGAGAGGGGGAGAGGTTCTCCCTTCCTCCTCCATGGCCTCCCCCCTCTGTGGGGAGAGGTTCTCCCTCTGGTCCTTGGCCTCCATGGTGTTGATGACCCCTCCGGGACAATGAAGATGGCCTCCGGTGATGGTGACTCCCTACGGTAGGGTGCCGGAGAGGGCCAAGACTGGTTTTTCGTGGCTCCAAAGGTGTGCGGCGGCGGAACTCCCGATCTAGGTTATTTTTCGAAGGTTTTGGAATATTTGAGGATTTTTATATCTGAGAGGGAGGTCGGTGGACTCTCGAGGGGCCCACAAGCCTAGTGGCCGCGGCTAGGGGGTGGTCGCGCCCCTAGGGCTTGTGGCCTCCTCGGCCTTCCTCTCGGGTGACTCTTCGCTCCAGTATATTTTATATTTTCCAAAAATATTCTCCGTAAATTTTCAGCTTGTTTCGAGAACTTTTATTTCTGCACAAAACCAACACCACGGTAGTTTTGCTAAAAACAGCGTCAGTCCGGGTTAGTTCTAGTAAAATCATATCAAAATCATATAGAATTATTGCAAACATGGCATGAATACTTCATAAATTATAGATACGTTGGACATGTATCAGAGCCCACCTCTAGTAGTTTTCAGCTAACGTAATTTTTATTAAATACAAAAATAATCTCCGTAGATTTTTAGCTTCATTGGAGTTGTGCAGAATAGGTATCTCTAACGTGCTTTTCTTGGATCCAGAATTCCAGCTGACGGTGTTCTCCCTCTTTGTGTAACCCTTGCATATTATGAGAGAAAATTCATTAGAATCACTCCCTAAAGCATTATTATTCAACAAAACAAAGTAAATAACAGTAGGAAATCATGATGCAAAATGGACGTATCACTCGCTAATTATTCTTTTAAGGATGGAGTACCTAAAAAACTTGGAGATCCTAGAATACCAACTATACCTTGCTCCATTAAAAGAAATTATGTAAAAACTTCTCTGTGTGATCTGGGAGCTGGTGTTAGTGTTATGCCTTTCTCTTTATATAAAAGACTTGATTTCAATAAACTCATAGCTACTAAAATATCTTTGCAAATGGCCGACAAATCAACTACCATACCTATCGGTATTTGTGAGGATGTGCTCGTTGTTGTTGCAACTGTTACTATCTTAACGCTCTTTGTTATTCTTGAGATGCCCGAGGATGACAACATGTCGATTATCCTTGGTAGACCCTTTTTCAATATTGCATGGGCTATTATTGACTGTAACATATCACATCACTTTGCGGCCTCACGCACGGTAAGCTCCACGGCTGCAGCCTTACCTTAGCTGGGACTATTTGTGTATTTTAGCTCACTAATGTGAACTTGTCGCTGACAATCAAATGACAGAGAACCCGGGCTGACATAACTAGTCATAGAACCCAAGCGGCACATCCGTACGGAAACAGGCATACATAACCCAGCAGTGCAGGTGTCGGCCTCAAGCATGTGTAGACGAGTCATAGCAAGCTACAGGGACTCCATTACATCATGAGACACGAATGCCATCACTGCACGTAGACGAGTCGTAGCAGGCTACAGGGACTCCATTACACCGCGAGACATTTCCCCGAAGGGACAGACACAGCAGCAAAGAAGGATACATGCCGGTCAATCAATGTGTCCGGAGCAGTAGCAAGCTACCATGGCTCGGTGGAAGCACAAAGAGGCAGTTTCCCGTAAAGAGTACTACTAAAGGCACACAACTAGGTGTCAGATCCCATACATACCGTTGCACGTCACACGTACACACGACATGCCCAATATGCATAGATACACCCATGGCATCACAACATAACTATACAACAACATGACTTTTATTTAAGAGGCTCCGATGAGCCTTGCATAATATGTTCTTACAGATAGGGGTCACATGACCCGACACTCAAGTCATACAAACATGTTCATACAAACCAAGCGGAAGCATAAAGCTGTCTGAGTATAGACAGATGAAAGGGGTAAAAAGGCACATGGCTGGACTATCTATAGCCCGCCACAGGGCAAAGGTCATAGCTAGGACACCAGCTATTCGGCATCGCCAACGTCTAGAAAGAACCCACCTAATGGGTCCTGGGTCTCACCTGCAACATTTATTAAGCAAATGTGAGTACAAACTTACTCAGCAAGTCTTTAAAACAGACCTAGTCTATTCATGCTCATGTGTCAACAAAGGGAGTGGTGGAGTTTATGCAGCAATGCCAGCTTTGACTCATGGCTAACCTACACTACTCAATTTTAACTCTTTGTTTACATTTTATATATCGCACACGAGTCCACTAACTCCATAACAATACACCAGCATGGACTCACTTCCCTCCTGGAAGTGTACCATCCACGGTACTCACACTTGTCTTGATATTTTTATGAGTATCCATTACATTATCTATGAACATCATAAGTTCTCCAAGTAGTCCATATCCGAGGACGCGGCTATTCGAATAGTTTCATACCCTGTAGGGGTGTATTTCTTCACACACGCTCTCGCCACTTATCGATGTGTGCTCATAAACTATGCACCTCAGCAACCTTCAAGCGGATGCCCAGCGAGGGAGTCAGCCATGACCGTCAATCACATAAGGCCTCTAGTCCAGGCTATCGCCTATTTGAGACTGAACCCGCACGGAAGTCCGGCCGAAGTTTCCGCTACGGCCCCAAACGATGTGCGCAGGGTTCCCAAGCCCATAATCCGGGTGACCCTTGGTACACCGTGCCACTGCCTACCGTGTCGTAACCCACCCCTAGGGTCAGCGCTACGCATGGCCTCCAGCATGCTATAAACACCAGAAACTACTTGCAACTCCTGGACTAAGGACTAAGCGAATGATAGGTCGAGAGGGTCAATTATGTATCCCAACGTGTGGTAGTAACTAGTCTTGGATCACAAACACGGAACTTAGTTCCTAAGAACAGTCCCAATGAGACAACCCGCTATGTACTCCTACATAGCCTCTCATCGCTACCTTTACCAAATCGAGTTCATCATAACATCATCACATTAGGCAACATTGTTTCACTCAGTTCATCACCTAGATGAATCTGACCTGACACAACTCTAAGCATAGCAAGCATAGCAGGAAAAGTAAGCTAAGCACATCATGGCACAAGCATCTACCGGGTATGCTAGGTTGCAAGGTTTAGCTATTTACTGTGACAATGTCAGGATATGTAGCAGAATAGGATCATCTACTATGTATGACTGACATGTGATAGATTTTCCTAATGCAATAAACAAGAGCAAGAGCGAGAGAGTAGGATGTTACCGAAATGATCAAAGGGGTTGCTTGCCTTGCTGGGAAACGGAAAGGTTCTCTCCTTTGTCGGGATACTCGGGGGTATCCTCAGGAACAAGGCCTACCGCAATGCAGATAAGAAACAATCAACACACGCAAGTGCAATAATATGATGCATGATCATGGCATGATAGCATGTATAGATGAGCTAATGCAACTAGTGTTCATGTTGATTTGAAATGAATTTGAATATAGGTTCAAAATTGTTCTTCGTTTCAAATTCCATTTACTAATCTATTAATAAATGTCAATGTTCACCTATTTATATTTCTCTAACATGCATGACAGTAGCACCATTGGATTCATTGGATTTTTCTGATAAATTTTCATATATAAATTATTTTCATCTGACTTACAGATTAATTTATATGAATTTTTGAAGTTTTGAATAATTTCTGGAATTATTTTTAACTAGAAATTTCTTTTATTGCATCAGCATGACATCATTATGACGTCAGTTGGTCAGCTGACCGGGCCAGATTCAAACCTGACATGTGGGGGCCACATGTCAGTGACTCAGACACTTAACTAACTAATTAAAACCAAATCCTAATTAATTAACAGAAACTGGGTCCACTATCGGTGACTAATTAGGTTAATTAAAATAATTAATTAAATTCTTAATTAACTTTGACTTGTCAGGGCCTGGCCCCACCTGCCAGTGACTCAGGGGGTCAAACCCTGTGGTCAACTCCGGCAAGAACCACCGACGTTGAGCCGCCGATGGCTCCAGAGACGGCGGAGGGCTTCGGGATCCCTCCTCCGGCTACCAAAAGGACGGCGGAGGGCACCAAACGACTCAGCACACACGCACGCGTCCATTCCGACCCCTCCCAGGAGCTGAGATGGTCAGAATCGACGCCGGCGGTGAGCTGGGCGGCGGTCGGAGCTCTGGCGAGCACAGGCTCGTCGAACCAGGGCGCAACATGAGCTATACTTGGCACCTACGGACTCTACACAGCCTCATGAACACGACGGAGGCCTCACACGGACTAGCTGGTCACCGGAACATGGCCGGCGTCGAGCTCGAGCGGCAGGGGCATTCTGACCTCGATGGAATCCGACGCTAGAGCACACAATCAAAGGTGGAAAGTGGGGGAAAAGACTCAGGGGCTCACGACGGTCGCAGAGACGTCGAGAGCAGGCTCGGGGAGGGCCTGGAGAAGTGGCGAGCTCCACTTGCTTTTCAATGGCCGGAGGTTGAAGACGACGCGAAGACGGAGATGGGGAGCTCCTGGCGATGCACGGCTTGGCGAGGAGGAAGAGGGAAGCTAGGCGGATCGATTGGGGGCTCAGGGGTGAGGGGGAGCGGCTAACGCGACGGCGGCGAGCTCGAGCAGGCCTCGGCCATGGCGAAGCAGAGAAGGGAGAGGAAGAGAGGCGGGTGAGAGAGAGAGGGAGCGATGGGGACAACTCTTGGGGGCTTATCCCCGTCGCGCTGGCGAGGAGTACAGAGGCAGGCAGCTGCCGGCGTGGAGGCACGACAGCGCGCGCGCTCCGGCCACGCGCTCGTCCTCCTGGCCGCCAGGAGGACGATGACCTCCTTGGGCCAGGTGGGCTGGCCTGGCCTGGGCCTTTCTCCCTTTTTCTTTTTTTATTTCTTCTCTGTTTTCTATTACTGACATTTGTTTATTTTCTTTTTAGGTACAAATGACTTTATAAAATATCCCATATATTTTCTATAATGAAGTTTAAATATATCAAACTTGTCTAAAAAGTTTCAGGATATTTTGGAAACAAAAATAATGATAGTGCTTTATTTAATGATTTCAGGAGCCTTATCAATTAGTTTTGAATTACTTTGATTGTTCAAATAATTAGAATGGTCCCTCTTATAATCATGCCCAAATTTACAAGAAATTGGGAACATTTTTAGTGGGCATTTCGGATTTGTTGAATTTTCACCAAATTTGAATTGTTTTGATTCAAAGTTAGCTTGGGGTTTCTTTTGTTCCCCATTTCATGTTAATGCAAAATGAAACATGATGCAAGCACAATACTATTCCTAGGACATCTAGCTAGGGATGTGACAACTCACCCCCACTCAAAAGAATCTCATCCCGAGATTTTGAAGTCGTCGGGAAGAGCGCAGGGTACTCTAGTCGAAGACGATCTTCTCTTTCCCATGTCGCCTCCTTTTCAGAATGGTGTGACCACTGAACCTTAAGAAACTTGATGTTCCGATACCGAGTGGTACGCTCGGCTTGATCAAGAATACGAACAGGGTATTCTTGACATGTAAGGTTGTCTAGGAGATCAAGCGTTTCGTGGTCTACCTCACGGACAGGGTCCGAGAATCAACGCCTGAGTTGCGAGACGTGGAAGACATCATGAACCTTGGAAAGATGCGGCGGAAGTTCCAATTGGTAGGCAACCTCTCCTCATTTAGCAAGTATGCAAAAAGGTCTAACGTAACAAGGAGCCAACTTGCCCTTGATACCGAATCGATGGGTACCCTTTAGAGGTGTAACCCGAAGGTAAGCCTTCTCGTCAACTTCATAGGTCCACAGCCCTATGATGGCGATCATATTGGCTCTTTTGACGAGATTGGGCTGTTTTCAACTTTTCACGAATAATGCGAACTTACTCCTCTGCATCCTGGATCATATCTGGGCCAAAGAGTTGCCTCTCTCCGGTTTCCGACCAGTTAAAAGGTGTTCGACACCTTCTTCCATAGAGACCTTCAAAAGGGGCTTTTCCCAAGCTTGATTGATAACCATTATTATAAGCAAATTCGGCAAATGGAAGACATTTCTCCTAGTTCATACCGAAAGATATAACACAAGACCGGAGCATGTCTTCGAGAATTTGATTGACTCGCTCAACTTGACCACTTGATTGTGGGTGGAAAGTAGTGCTAAAGAATAGATGAGTCCCCATAGCTGTTGAAACTTTCCCAAAATCGGGAAGTAAAGATACTTCCACGGTTTGAGTAAATCTCCAAAGGAACACCATGAAGAGAAACTATTCGAGAAACATACAACTCCGCTAGCTGGCTAGCAGTTATACTTTCTCGAACAGGAAGAAAATGAGCCACTTTGGAAAGACAGTCAATGACCACAAAGATAGCGAGTTGATCATACAAATCGTTGATCCTGGGGAGCGAATACTTGTTCTTTATGGTGACCAGATTCATTGGCTGATAATCCACAACCATCCTATCCGAACCATCCTTGTTCTTGACGAAGAGAACGGGACAAGCCCAAGGAGAAGAACTGGGACGGATGAAACCTTTCTTCAAAGCCTCATCGAGTTGGATCTTAACTTCGGCTAGTTCTAAGGGTGCCATCTTATAGGGTCCTCTGGCTATTGGAACAGTCCCGGGGATGAGCTCTATCACAAACTCAACATCTCTGACAGGAGGAATTCCTGGCAGTTCTTCTGGAAAGATATCCGGAAAGTCACGGACTACCGGAATATCTTCTAACTCTTGAAGAGGGCTAGCATTGAGGGAATAGAGTTGGCGCTTGGTTGTTCGAGTGGAGACATTAACTATCTCACCCGATGGATGTGTAAGTTGAACATTCCTAGAATGAGTATCAATCTTGGCATAGTGGGCTTTCATCCAATCCATACCTAGAATGATATTGATGTCCGAAGATTTGAGGGCTATCAAAGATGCTAGGAAGACTAGTCTATCCACTAGAATCTCATTATCATGGCTCACTCTAGAAGTTTGCCATTTTGAACCCGGAGTCTGCACTACTAGAGGAGTAGGCATATCAAAAAAAGACATGTTAAGCAACTATGCATAACTTTCTGAGATAAAATAATGAGATGCCCCGGTATCAAATAAAACAGATGCTGGATGACTATTGCTAAGGAGCGTACCTAGGATAACATCAGGATCCTCAAGGGCTTCCTTAGCAGACACGTAGTTCACTCGTCCACGAGCAGTAGCTGGCTTCACACAGAAGGCTTTTCCTGGTTTTCCACGTCCAGCAGGCTAACATTATTCTGGGGACACTCACGGGAGTAGTGTCCTGGTTCTCCACACTTATAGCAAACCACGGTGGCACGGGGAGCAACATTTGCAGGCGGTCCTCCAAATGGTCTGACTGGAGGGTTGGGCTGAACTGGGCGAGGCGCCTGGAAGGATGGACTCGCATTGTATTTTTGCGGCAGGGCTGCATTGGGCACCCAGATCTGGCGTTTATTGTAGCCCGAGCCAGATGCAGGGTTGAAGTCACGTTTGTGCTTTTTCGTGGCCTCATAATCAGTCTGTCCAGTCTCGGCATTGATAGCCTTGTTGACGAGAGCCTGGAAAGTGGTGCACTCATGCAGGCGCAAATCACGACGGAGCTCAGGGTTAAGTCCCTTGCAGAACCTGGACTGTTTCTTAGCATGAGTAGAAACTTCCTCAGGAGCATAGTGAGCAAGGTTTCCAAACTCACGACTATAAGCATCCATTGACAGTCTGCCGTGGGTGAAGGCACAGAATTCCTCTCTCTTATGATCCATCAGCCCTTCTGGGATGTGATTGGTACGAAATGCGGCACTAAACTCTGCCCAAGTTGGTGCGGGGCCTGCGGGACGCATGGCTTCAAAATATCATCATTATGACGTTAGTTGGTCAGCTGACCGGGCCAGAGTCAAACCTGGCATGTGGGGGCCACATGTGAGTGACTCAGACACTTAACTAACTAATTAAAACTAAATCCTAACTAATTAACAGAAACTAGGCCACTATCAGTGACTAATTAGGTTAATTAAAATAATTACTTAAATTCTTAATTAACTTTGACTTGTCAGGGCCTCGCCCCACCTGCCAGTGACTCAGGGGGTCAAACCCCATGGTCAACTCCGGCAAGACCCACCGGCGTTGAGCCGTCGGTGGCTCCAAAGACGGCGGAGGGCTTCGGGATCCCTCCTCCGCCGAACAAAAGGACGGTGGAGGGTACCAAACGACTCAACACACACGCGCGCGTCCATTCCAACCCCTCCCAGGAGCTGAGATGGTCGGAATCGACGCCGGCGGTGAGCTGGGCGGCGGCCAGAGCTCGGGCGAGCACGGGCTCGTCGAACCAGGGCGCAACATGGGCTCTACTTGGCACCTACGGACTCTACACAGCCTCATGAACACGACGGAGGCCTCAGACGGACTAGCTGGTCACCAGAACATGGCCGGCGTCGAGCTCGAGCGGCGGGGGCATTCGGACCTCGATGAAATCTGACGCTAGAGCACGCAATCGAAGGTGGAAAGAGGGTGAAAGACTCAGGGGCTCACAGCGGTTGCAGAGACGTCGAGAGCGGGCTCGGGGAGGGCCTGGAGTAGCGGCGAGCTCCACTTGATTTTCGGCGGCCGGAGGTTAAAGACGACGCGAAGACGGTGATGGGGAGGTCCTGGCGGTGCATGGCTTGGCGAGGAAAAAGAGGGAAGCAAGGCGGATCGATTGGGGGGCTCAGGGGCGAGGGGGGAGCGGCTAACGCGACGGCGGCGAGCTCAAGCAGGCCTTAACCATGGCGAAGCAGAGAGGGGAGAGGAAGAGAGGTGGGCGAGAGAGAGAGGGAGCAATGGGGACGGCTCTTGGGAGCTTATCCCCGTCGCGCTGGCAAGGAGGACACGGGCAGGCAGCTGCCGGCGTGAAGGCACGGCAGCGCACGCGCTCCGGCCACGCGCTCGTCCTCGTGGCCGCCAGGAGGACGATGACCTCCCTAGGCTAGGTGGGCTGGCCTGGCCTAGGCCTTTCTCCCTTTTCTTCTTTTTATATTTCTTCTTTGTTTTCTATTACTGACATTTGTTTATTTCTTTTTCAGGTACAAATTACTTTATAAAATATCCCATATATTTTCTATAATGAAGTTTAAATATTTCAAACTTGTCTAAAAAGTTTCAGGATATTTTGAAAACAAAAATAATGATAGTGCTTTATTTAATGATTTCTGGAGCCTTATCAATTATTTTTGCATTACTTTGATTTTTCAAATAATTAGAATGGTCCCTGTTATAATCATGCCCAAATTTACCAAACATATGGAACATTTTTAGTGGGCATTTTGGATTTGTTGAATTTTCACCAAATTTGAATTGTTTTGATTCAAAGTTAGCTTGGGGTTTCTTTTGTTCCCCATTTCATGTTAATGCAAAATGAAACATGATGCAAGCACAATACTATTCCTAGGACATCTAGCTAGGGACGTGACAACTCACCTCAACTCAAAAGAATCTCGTCCCGAGATTTTGGAGTCGTCGGGAAGAGCGCGGGGTACTCTAGTCGAAGACGATCTTCTCTTTCCAATGTCGCCTCCTTTTCAGAATGGTGTGACCACTGAACCTTAAGAAACTTGATGTTCTAACGCCGAGTGGTACGCTCAGCTTGATCAAGAATACGAACAGGGTATTCTTGACATGTAAGGTTATCTTGGAGATCAAGCGTTTCGTGGTCTACCTCACGGACAGGGTTCAAGAAGCAACGCCTGAGTTGCGAGACGTGGAAGACATCACGAACCTTGGAAAGATGCGGCGGAAGTTCCAATTGGTAGGCAACCTCTTCTCGTTTAGCAAGAATGCAAAAAGGTCCAACGTAACAAGGAGCCAACTTGCCCTTAATTCTGAATCGATGGGTACCCTTTAGAGGTGTAACCCGAAGCTAAGCCTTCTCGTCAACTTCATAGGTCACAGCCCTATGATGACGATCATATTGGCTCTTTTGACAAGATTGGGCTGTTTTCAACTTTTCACGAATAATGCGAACTTGCTCCTCTGCATCCTGGATCATATCCAGGCCAAAGAGTTGCCTCTCTCCGGTTTCCGACCAGTTAAGAGGTGTTCGACACCTTCGTCCATAGAGAACTTCAAAAGGGGCTTTTCCCAAGCTTGATTGATAACCATTATTATAAGCAAATTCGACAAATGGAAGACATTTCTCCCAGTTCATACCGAAAGATATAACACAAGATCGGAGCATGTCTTCGAGAATTTGATTGACTCGCTCAACTTGACCACTTGATTGTGGGTGGAACGCAGTGCTAAAGGATAGATGAGTCCCCATAGCGGTTTGAAACTTTCCCAAAATCGGGAAGTAAAGATACTTCCACGTTTTGAGTAAATCTCCAAAGGAACACCATGAAGAGAAACTATTCGATAAACATACAACTCCGCTAGCTGGCTAGCAGTTATACTTTCCCGAACAGGAAGAAAATGAGCCACTTTGGAAAGACAGTCAATGACCACAAAGATAGCATTATTCCCTCTCTTGGTCCTGGGAAATCCGGTAATGAAATCCATACCAACTTTATCCCATTTCCATTCAGGAATAACTAAAGGTTGAAGGGTGCTAGCAGGCCTTTGATGTTTTGCTTTCACGCGACGACAAACGTCGCACTTAGCAACATACTGAGCAATTTCTCTCTTCATACTAGTCCACCAGAACCTCTGGCGTAAGTCCTGATACATTTTGGTACTACCCGGATGAATTGTGAGAGGAGAATCATGAGCCTCCTTAAGGATCAGCTGTCTTAAGCGTGTGCTCTTGGGAACCACCGACCGGTTCTGAAAAAACACAACACCTTCATCATTCTTGGAGAAATCTTTAGCATTTCCGCTAGCAATATTCCCCTTGATTCGGGATATACCCTTATCATATTTCTGGACAGCTACTATATGATCCTTAAGATTAGGTTTCGCCACCAGGTTGGATAGGAATCCTTGAGGAACAAGGTGAAGATTTAACTTCCGAAATTCCTCATGGAGAAGTGGTTGACCTTGTTGTAACATCAGGTTGTTACAATAAGACTTATGACTTAGTGCATCAGCCATGACATTGGCTTTCCCTGGGGTGTAAGTTATCCCTAAGTCGTAATTTGTAATCAACTCTACCAACCGTCTTTGCGTGAGATTCAAATCCGGCTGGGTGAATATATATTTTAGACTTTGGTGATCAGTGTAAATTTCGCAACGATTAACCAGAAGGTAATGTCGCCAGGTTTTCAGTGCATGGACTACAACTGCAAGCTCAAGATCATGTGTTGGATAATTATCCTCATGTGGACGCAACTGTCAAGATGCATATGCAATCACATGATGATCGTTCATGAGAATGCAACCTAATCCTTGTCGCGAGGCGTCGCAATAGATAACAAAGTCCTTAGAGAAATCAGGTGGCACCACAACGGGAGCAGAGGTCAGTCGTTTCATCAACTCCTGAAAACTATGCTCACATTGTGGAGACCACTCGAACTTTTTATCTTTCTTGAGAAGTTCAGTTAGAGGTTTTGCAACTTTGGAGAAATTCTCGACAAAGCGGCGACAATAGCTCGCTAAGCCAAGGAAACTCCAAACTTTCTTAACCGATTCAGGTTGAGTCCAATCAAGGACGGCCTGAACTCTCTCGGGATTGACAGCAATACCTTTACCAGAAATCACGTGGCCTAGATAGGTCACTTCTGGCAACCAAAATTCACACTTGGAGAATTTGGCGTACAGGTGGTGCTCTCGAAGTTTCATCAATACCATCCTTAGATGCTCGGCATGTTCTTGTTCGTTCTTCGAGTAGATGAGTATGTCGTCGAGGTAAACCACGACGAATTTATCTAAATACTCCATGAAGATCGAATTCATCAAGCGAGAGAAGGTGGCTGGGGCATTGGTTAAACCGAAGGACATGACGGTGTACTCTTATTGACCATAACGAGTAACAAAAGCCGTTTTTGGAATGTCCCCATTCCTAATTCTGATTTGATGGTATCCCAACCTCAAATACATTTTGGAAAAGACAGAGGATCCAGCGAGTTGATCATACAAATCGTTGATCCTGGGGAGCGGATACTTGTTCTTTATGGTGACCAGATTCACTGGCTGATAATCCACAACCATCCGATCCGAACCATCCTTCTTCTTGACAAAGAGAATGGGACAAGCCCAAGGAGAAGAACTGGGACGGATGAAACCTTTCTTCAAAGCCTCATCGAGTTGGATCTTAACTTCGGCTAGTTCTAAGGGTGCCATCTTATAGGGTCTTCTGGCTATTGGAACAGTCCCGGGGATGAGCTCTATCACAAACTCAACATGTCTGACAGGAGGAATTGGTGGCAGTTCTTCTGGAAAGACATCCGGAAATTCACGGACTACCAGAATATCTTCTAACTCTTGAAGAGGGCTAGCATTGAGGGAATAGAGTTGGCGCTTGGTTGTTCGAGTGGAGACATTAACTATCTCACCCGATGGATGTGTAAGTTGAACATTCCTAGAATGAGTATCAATCATGGCATAGTGGGCTTTCATCCAATCCATACCTAGAATGATATTGATGTCCGAAGACTTGAGGGCTATCAAAGATGCTAGGAAGACTAGTCTATCCACTAGAATCTCATTATCATGGCTCACTCTAGAAGTTTGCCATTTTGAACCCGGAGTCTGCACTACTAGAAGAGTAAGCATATCACAAAAAGACATGTTATGCAACTATGCATAACTTTCTGAGATAAAAGAATGAGATGCCCCGGTATCAAATAAAACAGATGCTGGATGACTATTGCTAAGGAGCGTACCTAGGATAACATCAGGATCCTCAAGGGCTTCCTCAGCAGACACGTAGTTCACTCGTCCACGAGCAGTAGCTGGCTTCACAACGAAGGCTTTTCCTGGTTTTCCACGTCCAGCAGGCTAACATTATTCTGGGGACACTCACGGGAGTAGTGTCCTGGTTCTCCACACTTATAGCAAACCACGATGGCACGGGGAGCAACATTTGCAAGCGGTCCTCCAAATGGTCTGACTAGAGGGTTGGGCTAAACTGGGCGAGGCGCCTGGAAGGATGGACTCGCATTGTATTTTGGTGGCAGGGCTGCATTGGGCACCCAGATCCGGCATTTATTGGAGCCCGGGCCAGATGCAGGGTTGAAGTCACGGTTGTGCTTTCTCGTGGCCTCATAATCTGTCTGTCCAGTCTCTGCATTGATAGCCTTGTTGACGAGAGCCTGGAAAGTGGTGCACTCATGCAGGCGCAGATCTCGGCGGAGCTCAGGGTTAAGTCCCTTGCGGAACCTGGACTGTTTCTTAGCATCAGTAGAAACTTCCTCGGGAGCATAGCGAGCAAGGTTTCCAAACTCACGACTATAAGCATCCATTGACAGTCTGCCCTGGGTGAAGGCACAAAATTCCTCTCTCTTACGATCCATCAGCCCTTCCGGGATGTGATGGGTACGAAATGCAGCACTGAACTCTGCCCAAGTTGGTGCGGGGCCTGCGGGACGCATGGCTTCAAAATTTTCCCACCATAGATTGGCGGGTCCTTCCATAAAGTAAGTTGCAAAGGTCACCTTATTGGCCTCAGTCACATTGGCAGCCCGGATCTTGCGATACATGCTAACTAGCCAGTCATCCATGTCGAGTGGGTCGACCGAATGATGATATTTGGGTGGGCTCAGTCTGATGAAATCACCAAGTGATACGCCATCATTGAGGTCATTGTGGGAAGCACGTGTTGTGTTCTGCTTGATTCTTTCCAACAGCCTGTTGGTCTCCCTCTTGTTCCTTTTTGCTTCTAGCATCACTTCCGCCAGAGAAGGCGCATGTGGCAGATCTTCTTGCCTTGGCTGGCTTCCCCCGCCCTGCTCAGGGGCAGGCACGGGGTTATTCCTAGTTGCCACCATCCTGGAGAAGCAAACCCACATCTTAATCATAGGGGACAACAACTCTAAGACATAGTATAAGGAATGTACTGGACAACATGGCATGCAGGGTAAACACCAATCAACATGGTAAAACAACTTCCATATGAACACCATGATTCATACACACCATGACATAGTTCAGTACAAGCCAAGCTGAGATACAACTACGGAAAGATGACACAACTCATCGGAGGAATTAAAAGCTTCCTATACATTATCTATCTACACCTCCGGAACTCAACTCTCAACCTCATCATATCCCACAAGACACGCAGGACTATGGCGATACGATTACTACCATACTAGAACTAACATCCACGTGCTCAAGCATCGCCGTAGAATGCCACATACAAGTTACCCCCATGACCCGGGAGCTGAACCTGAGGATCTGGAAACACTCTAGCCTATGATCCCTGGAAGCCATAAGGACACGGGTGTGGCCTTGGTCCCCTTGTTGGTGGCAACAGCGGTCCTCGAAGAGGGGTGATGCCTCCAACATCGGGCCAGTCTACGTGTGCTGGCAAATGATTGCGCGATGGGGTCAGCATCTCCAAATCTCCATAGCCTGTCTGCACGACAGGTGCCAACTACGTCAGGGCTGTCCAAAGACGTGCACGGGTGGCATAAATCTCCATGCGAAGGGCACATGCATCACGATCCCTGTTCTCCAACATCTGAGCGGTCACCTACAGCCTAGGGTCCTCATGGGAATGATCATAGTAGGCTGCACTAAGATAACCATCCTCTCCTCCCATAGAAGCAGGAACATAACAAAACTTTGTGTTCTGAAGCAGACCATGGTGGAACCTCATGATAGTTAGCATGGTGTAAGCGGCCTCCTGAACTACCATATCTATGGTGAAACCTAATCCATCAGTCCGGTGAAGCGGCTCTGCAGCTCCAGGGTATGAAGGATAAATCTTGACGGTACACAGATACTGACTCTGGTTGAAATCTCAATACTGTTCCTCCACTGTGTACTCCGGGTACCAACGGTATCCAGCCTCCATCATGACTCTAACCAACATGGTTGTGTGACCCGGTACATCGATGCACCTGTTCAGACGGACTACCTGACAGGAAGGACGAGGGGGCATCTAAAACAAAGAATGATGCAAAGACATAAGAGACTCTAGCAGAAATTGGACAGCATAATGGTTGTAATTGCTCAAAAAGGATTTTGAGACAACTGCAAAAGAATGGAAAAGCATAACCACTCGACTTTCTAGACTCAAATCTCTTCTCCATATGTTTGTCACACCAACAATACTTGAGTAACTACACTCACTTGCAAACAAGCTAGCTACTGGTCCATGGTTAGTAACTCGGCATCCTAAGCAATGGATGAGAAGCCTAGTTCTTATCCCCGAAGAAAAGATGAGAATGACTCAGCATAGAATAACTTGGGAAGAGGAGTAAAAAGAGCCTTACGTTCCCTTCCACAATCAATTCCCCTACTTTTCTATAGTGTTTCTAGACTCAACTTCGACCGGTTTGGCTTGGTAGTCCTACAGTCAGTCAGGCTCCGATACCAACGTTGTCGGGACCCCGACCCTAAGTCATATGAATCCAGACTGTAACATATCACATCACTTTGCGGCCTCACGCACGGTAAGCTCCACGGCTGCAGCCTTACCTTAGCCGAGACCGTTTGCGTCTTTTGGCTCACGTATGTGAACATGTCGCTGGCAATCAAATGACAGAGAACCCAGGCCGACATAACTAGTCATAGAGCCCAAGCGGCACATCCGTACGAAAACAGGCATACATAACCCAACAGTGCAGGTGTCGGCCTCAAGCATGTGTAGACGAGACATAGCAAGCTATAGGGACTCCATTACGTCGTGAGACATGAATGCCATCACTGCACATAGACGAGTCGTAGCAGGCTACAGGTACTCCATTACACCGCGAGACATTTCCCCGAAGGGACAGACACAGCAGCAAAGAAGGATACATGCCGGTCAATCAATGTGTCCGGAGCAGTAGCAAGCTACCATGGCTCGGTGGAAGCACAAAGAGGCAGTTTCCCATAAAGAGTACTACTAAAGGCACACAACTAGGTGTCGGATCCCATACATACCGTTGCACGTCACACATACGCACGACATGCCCGATATGCATAGATACAACCATGGCATCACAACATAACTATACAACAACATGACTTTTATTCAAGAGGCTCAGATGAGCCTTGCATAATATATTCTTACAAATAGGGGTCACATGACCCGACACTCAAGGCATACAAACATGTTCATACAAACCAATCGGAAGCATAAAGCTGTCTGAGTATAGACAGATGAAAGGGGTAAAAAGGCACATGGCCTGACTATCTACAGCCCGCCATAGGGCAAAAGTCGTAGCTAGGACACCAGCTATTCGGCATCGTCAACGTCTAGAAAGAACCCAGCTAATGGGTCCTGGGTCTCATCTCCAACATTTATTAAGCAAACGTGAGTACAAACGTACTCAGCAAGTCTTTAAAACAGACCTAGTCTATTCATGCTCATGTATCAACAAAGGGAGTGGTGGAGTTTATGCAGCAATGTCGGCTTTGACTCATGGCTAACCTACACTATTCAATTTTAACTCTTTGTTTACATTTTATATATCGCACACAAGTCCACTAACTCCATAATAATACACCACCATGGATTCACTTCCCTCCTGGAAGAGTGCCATCCACGGTACTCACACTTGTCTTGATATTTTTATAAGTATCCATTAGATTATCTATGAACATCATAAGTTCTCCAAGTAGTCGATATCCGAGGACGCGGATATTCGAATAGTTTCATACCCTGTAGGGGTGTACTTCTTCACACACGCTCTCGCCACTTATCGCTGTGTGCTCATAAACTATGCACCTCGGCAACCTTCAAGCGGATGCCCAGCGAGGGAGTCAGCCACAACCATCAATCACATAAGGCCTCTAGTCCAGGCTATCGTCTATTTGAGACTGAACCCGCACGGAAGTCCAGCCGAAGTTTCCGCTACGGCCCCAAACGATGTGCGCAGGGTTCCCAAGCCCACCATCCGGGTGACCCTTGGTACACCGTGCCACTGCCTACCACGTCGTAACCCACCCCTAGGGTTAGCGCTACGCACGGCCTCCAGCATGCTATAAACACCAGAAACTACTTGCAACTCCTGGACTAAGGACTAAGCGAATGATAGGTCGAGAGGGTCAATTATGTATCCCAACGTGTGGTAGTAACTAGTCTTGGATCACAAACACGGAACTCAGTTCCTAAGAACAGTCTCAATGAGACAACCCACTATGTACTCCTACATAGCCTCTCATCGCTACCTTTACAAAATCGAGTTCATCATAACATCATCACATTAGGCAACATTGTTTCACTCAGTTCATCACCTAGATGAATCTGACCTGACACAACTCTAAGCATAGCAAGCATAGCAGTCAAAGTAAGCTAAGCACATCATGGCGCAAGCATCTACCAGGTATGCTAGGTTGCAAGGTTTAGCTATTTACTGTGACAATGTCAGGATATGCAGCAGAATAGGATCATCTACCATGTATGACTGACATGTGATCGATTTTCCTAATGCAATAAACAAGAGCAGGAGCGAGAGAGTAGGATGTTATCAGAATGATCAAAGGGGTTGCTTGCCTTGCTGGGAAACGGAAAGGTTCTCTCCTTCGTCCGGATACTCGGGGGTATCCTCAGGAGCAGGGCCTACCGCAATGCAGATAAGAAATAATCAACACACGCAAGTGCAACAATATGATGCATGATCATGGCATGGTAGCATGTATAGATGAGCTAATGCAACTAGTGTTCATGTTGATTTGAAATGAATTTGAATATAGGTTCAAAATTGTTCTTCGTTTCAAATTCCATTTACTAATCTATTAATAAATGTCAATGTTCACCTATTTAGATTGCTCTAACATGCATGACAGTAGCACCATTGGATTCATTGGATTTTTTGATAAATTTTCATATATAAATTATTTTCATCTGACTTACAGATTAATTTATATGACATTTTGAAGTTTTGAATAATTTCTGGAATTATTTTTAAACTAGAAATTGCTTTTATTGCATCAACATGACATCATTATGACGTCAGCTGGTCAGCTGACCGGGCCAGAGTCAAACCTGGCATGTGGGGGCCACATGTTAGTGACTCAGACACTTAACTAACTAATTAAAACTAAATCCTAATTAATTAATAGAAACTGGGCCAACTGTCAGTGACTAATTAGGTTAATTAAAATAATTAATTAAATTCTTAATTAACTTTGACTTGTCAGGGCCTGGCCCCACCTGCCAGTGACTCAGGGGGTCAAACCCCGTGGTCAACTCCGGCAAGACCCACCGGCGTTGAGCCGCCGGTGGCTCCAGAGACGGCGGAGGGCTTCGGGGTCCCTCCTCCGGCGACCAAAAGGACGGCAGAGGGCACCAACCGACTCAGCACACACGCGCGCGTCCATTCCGACCCCTCATAGGAGCTGAGATTGTCGGAATCGACGCTGGCGATGAGCTGGGTGGCGGCCGGAGCTTGGGCGAGCACGGGCTCGTCGAACCAGGGCGCAACATGAGCTCTACTTGGCACCTACGGACTCTACATAGCCTCATGAACACGACGAAGGCCTCAGACGGACCAGCTGGTCACCGGAACATGGCCGACGTCGAGCTCGAGCAGCAGGGGCATTCGAACCTCGATGGAATTCCGACGCTAGAGCACGCAATTGAAGGTGGAAAGAGGGGGAAAAGACTCAGGGGCTCACGACGATAGCAAAGACGTCGAGAGCGGGCTCGGGGAGGGCCTGGAGTAGCGGCGAGCTCCACTTGATTTCCGATGGCCGAAGGTTGAAGACGATGCGAAGACGGCGATGGGGAGCTCCTGGCGGTGCACGGCTTGGTGAGGAGGAAGAGGGAAGCTAGGCAGATCGATTGGGGGGGTCAGGGGCGAGGGGGAGCGGCTAACGCGACGGCAGCGAGCTCGAGCAGGGCTCGGCCATGGTGAAGCAGAGAGGGGAGAGGAAGAGAGGCGGGCGAGAGAGAGAGAGGGAGCGATGGGGACGGCTCTGGGGACCTTATCCCCGTCGCACTGGCGAGGAGGACACGGGCAGGCAGCTGCCGGCGTGGAGGCACAGCAGCGCGCGCGCTCTGGCCACGTGCTCGTCCTCGTGGCCGCCAGGAGGACGATGACCTCCCTAGGCCAGGTGGGCTGGCCTAGCCTGGGCCTTTCTCCTTTTTTTATTTTTTATTTCTTCTCTATTTTCTATGTTTATTTTCTTTTCAGGTACAAATTACTTTATAAAATATCTCATATATTTTCTATAATGAAGTTTAAATATTCAAACTTGTCTAAAAGGTTTGAGGATATTTTGAAAACAAAAATAATGATAGTGCCTTATTTAATGATTTCAAGAGCCTTATCAATTATTTTGGAATTACTTTGATTGTTCAAATAATTAGAATGGTCCCTGTTATAATCATGCCCAAATTTACCAGACATAGGGAACATTTTTAGTGGGCATTTTGGATGTGTTGAATTTTCACCAAATTTGAATTGTTTTGATTCAAAGTTAGCTTGGGGTTTCTTTTGTTCCCCATTTCATGTTAATGCAAAATGAAACATGATGCAAGCACAATACTATTCCTAGGACATCTAGCTAGGGATGTGACAAAACAATTCCAAGTGAATGGTGTGAATGTTATTAAAAAATCTTCGACGCTCATTATTGGAAGCTTTCAATTACCTCTACCTACTATCAAAAATAAATATGATATTATAGAGGTTGGGGATATGCCTAGCCCCATTAGGGTAACCTAGTGTTCTATGAAAGTTCTTCGGTTTCATGCGAATTGAAAGTGGTTGTTAATAAGACTTGATCAACATTATTAATAGATCAGTTTTGAGAAGTATGAAGTTGATGAATTTAGTAGACACAACTCTCTGTATCCAATTTTAGTTTTCTGTTTTCCTTAGATAAATAAAATAAAATGCCATGTTTATCTCGTTTTCTGATTTTCCCGTGCAATAAAAATGACCCAAAAATAAAAGTTCTCATAATGTCCTCAAAATTTAACACGAATTTTTTTTCTATTTTTATGAATTTTTGGAACAAATAACACCAGAGGGGGTGCACCTGGATCCCACCCTCCACGAGGGCGCACCAGACACCCCTCACGTGGCCTGGTAGAGGGTGGGCCCTAGGTGGGTCCCCTCATGTATCCCTTTAGCCCATGTCATCTCTTACCTCCAGACAAAAATTCACCATTACTCTCTCTCCCTCGTGTTCTTGCTCAAGAAACCTGTGATTTTCAATCTCTTTGCTCGAAGCACTATTTCTGAAACTGTTTTAGGGGATTGCTTCTTGGTATGTAACTCCCCCATTGCTCCAATTAGTTTTTGATTTAGTGGTTTATTTTCAGAATAATTAACTACTCTTGGTGTTGTTGTAGATGAGCTTGCGTGTTGAATTCTTAGATTTCTAAGTAGTTTGAATGCTTTATATGGCCTCTATGCATCCCTAGGACTAGTTGCTATCATTCTTTTTAGTTTTGTTAACAAAATTTTGTGTCACAAAAAAATCAAAAATTGTTCGCAAATAAAATCCAATTCTTTGGGAGTTGTTCGACGAAAAGATCCTTGGGGCATCATCAAGTGAAAGTTCCATACGACAATCTTATGTTGAGCCTAGTGCAAGCTTGATACGAGCGCTAAAACCAAATCATGCCTTTGGTCATGTAATACCTTCATGGAAGGTGCAGGTATTAAGGAAGAATTTGAGCAGTATGTTTGCAATGCCGATCTGGTTCCCTTCATGGAAGATAAGTGCACTCAACACCTCTCTCTCAGAGACATTTACTAAGAAATTTAAATATTTCCCTCGTGAGTCTAGAGTTTCATTTAGTCTTTATAATAATGCTTTCACCATGCCTTTAGACACATTTTCCGTAGCATGCAAAATTCCATACTGGGGTTCGCTAGACGAACCAACAAAATCTGAGTATGAGTCATTATTGAGAAATCTTTGTTGTGGTGAAATTAGAGGGGTGACACAAGGTAGAATAAAAAGCATCCATTTTCCGTCTATTCAGTACCTTGCACTCTTTACTGACAGATGCATTGTAGGCAAGCAGGATTGTATGATGTTGTGTGCACATGATTTGAGTCTTATATACACTGCTTTAACGGGAATTAAATAGTACAATTTAGGAGCAATTGTTGCACGGAGACTGACTCTCAATGCTTCTAGCGGTAATTTCTATGGAAGGATTTATGCCTCTCGCCTCACGACGAGGTTGGGAGTGTCCCCATGGCCTAATGGTCCTATCTTACCTAACCGGTACTTAGACATTGATTCCATGAAATGCCATAGATTTCTTACGGGCACAGTCAATAACTATACTTACAACTTGAGGTTTGATAATGGTCCTGTTGTGCCTATTGTATTGCCTGCTCCCGCTCTCTTTGGTTTTAACAGCAAGGGAAGATACTGCGTCCTTGAGAGTGAGGCCCAAGCATACAATGCAGAGGTTCAAAAGCCAGGAGGGCTGAGGTGGTTGCACCAAGAGCCTCGGTAGGCTATCACTCAGGCCATTATCTTGGCTACGGATGGTGATTACCAAGCTAGGCCAAAAGCCTAAGCTTGGGGGGGTACGTATTTCCACCGACATTACATTCATGTTCACACATTTCATTTCAGTTGTCGGTGTCCACACTCTTTCATTGTATTGTCCATGTTAGATTTATTTTTCTTGTTTTCATCTTGTGTGTTTGAAAAACTTTGAGAAAATCCAAAAATACTTCTTGCTTCTTTTCAGTTTTTCTTTTTAGTTTAGTTAGTTGTAGTATTAAAAGAAAACCCAACAAGATTTCTCATTTTTTGCTTGTTGGGAGTTCTCCCATGTAAATAGTTTTTCTAGTTTTTGTTTTCCTTCTCTTATTTGCTTTCTTCAAGAAAAACTAAAAACTCCAAAAATATTTCAGCGTGTTTCTCTAATATTCTTTTTCTTTTATCGATTCATACCAAGGAGAAGACCACGATGAAAACGTTGAGTGGCTCTCATATGCATTATTGTTGATCTAACACAGAGCCCATATTACATTGTCTTCTCCTGAATAAAATGTTTGTAGATTCCAGCTTAGTCCACGACACTCTTGCACTATTATTATTTCCATATCATTCAATTGTCCAAGTGAAACGCAATAATGACGATATTTGATGAATTGGACTTGGCAAAGAGAAGCGGGTATGAACTCAACTTGTTCTTGTTTTTGTAAATATGTTTAACCTAGTATCCATGATTCGGCATATTATGATTGAACATGTTTGCAATGACAATTAGAGATTATAGTTGCTCATGCCATGCTCAAGTAGCCAGGAGTGGATAATGATTTATCTTAGATGTCAACATGCATTAAAATGATTGTGATGTAGTATGATGATATGGTATCCTCCTTTGAATGTTTCAAGTGGCTTAACTTGGCACATGTTCACACATGTAGTTGAATCAAAACCAACATAGACTTCATGATATTTACGTTGATGGTGTCCATATCCTACTCATGATAGCATTCAATGTTTACTATTCATAATGCATGTTTATGACTGTATTCACTCTCTAGCTGGCCGCTTCTCAATCTATTTGCTAGCCTTCACCTGTACTAAGCGAAACACTGCTTGTGCATCAAAAACCTTTAACCCAAAGTTATTCCAGATGAGTCCACTATATCTACCTATATGCGGTATTACCCTGCCGTTCCAAGTAAATTTGCATTTGCCACCTCTAAAAATTTCAAATGAACATCTGTTTTGTGTGCCTGGACCGCTCATGGAGCGACAGGGGGCGGTCAGTATCTTCCATGTTAAGTGGATTACTCTCATGATGAGTGTTTATTCACTCGCCCTTGCACGAGAAGGGCGGCAATAGGGATTCACAGTCCCGAAATCAAAAGAAATGCAAATAATTAAACAAAACTCCCCTAGGAATGTTGTTGGTTTGGACGGTACCCGTGGATTCGACTCGCCATGGAGTGTGTTTGTTGGTGGAGGGGGAGTAAACCTTTACTTTTACCGCTTGAGAACCACCGCTAATTTGTTTAACATGGAAGATATTGATAGCTCTTGGTCGTAACATTGACAGGAAGGGTGTACCCCTCAAAACTATACTTATATCTTATTTAAGCTTTGAGATCTAGCACCTCCGCAAATCCTTGCTTTCCTCTGCGAAGGGAGTATCTATTTACTTTAATGTTGAGTCATTACCTTCTAAAATAAGCGCCAGATCTGAGAGCATTATTATCATCCTCATGCATTGTGTATAGTGAATGTTGGATGCATCATGACTCGATCTTTTCTACCATGAATTACAATATTTAGTCCTTGCTTGAACTTTGGAGGTGCTCTGCATTTATGTTTTGCGGTCTTAGAAAAGGCTAGCGACTATTGTCATATTATATCATGATTGTTTTGACAAATGTTTGCACTTGAGATATCTTATTATTGCTCGCTAGTTGCTTGTGTCATTGATATGAGTTAATATAATCTTTAAGAGTTATTGTTGTCATGGTTAGTCATAATCCTTGCTCAAAACCTAGGTGCTACTTAAGCATATGTATGTAAACAAGAACAAAAGAGCTCGTAAAAGTTTTTCTTTCTCACTTTCAGTTTGTCAACTGAATTGCTTGAGGACAAGCAAGGGTTTAAGCTTGGGGGAGTTGATACGTCTCCAATGTATCTACTTTTCCTAACACTTTTTCTCTTGTTTTGGACTCTAATTTGCATGATTTGAATAAAACTAACCCAAACTGATGCTGTTTTCAGCAGAACTACCATGGTGTTGTTTTTTGTGTCGAAATAAAAGTTCTCGAAATGGAACTAAACTTTTTGGAGAATTATTTTGTAATATATGAGGAA
This sequence comes from Hordeum marinum, assembly GCA_022496015.1. Classification (NCBI taxonomy): domain Eukaryota; kingdom Viridiplantae; phylum Streptophyta; class Magnoliopsida; order Poales; family Poaceae; genus Hordeum; species Hordeum marinum. The sequence goes on along the minus strand of CM039674.1, from coordinate 114,828,622 downwards.
TATTGGATCCATAAGCTACCGGAGAGGGGGCCCAGGGTGGCCACCCTCCACCAGGGCACACCAGACCCCCTAGCGCGGCCTGGTGGAGCGTGCCCACTTCATGGGCCCTCTGACCCTAATTCCAGCGCTATAAAATCCTAAATTTTGATTTAAAAAATTAGAGAGAAAGTTTCATTGCGTTTCACGATACGGAGCTGCCATCTCATGTTCTTCATCGGGAGGCCAGATCTGGAGCATGTTTGGGGCTCTAGAAAGGGGAATCTTCGGTCTTCGTCATCACCAACCCTTCTCCATCGCCAATTCCATGATGCTCCCCACCAGGAGTGAGTAATTCCTTCGTAGGCTTGCTGGTCGGTGAGGAGTTGGATGAGATTCGTCATGTAATCAAATTAGTTTTGTTTGGGCTTGATCCTAGTATCCACTATGTTTTAAGATAGATGTTGCTATGACTTTGCCATGCTTAATGCTTGTCACTAGGGCCCAAGTGCCATGATTTCAGATCTGAACCATTTATGTTATCACTATAGGAATCGACAACTTTGCCATCAGCCATGCCTGACGGCAAAGGCATGCATGGCGGACGCCAAAGGCTTTGTCGTCTGCCAGTAGATGGTCAATAGTCCGGCTAAATAAGCTACGGTAAAGGGCACTTTGCCATCTGCTGGCTGACGGCAAAGATGCTTAGGTCTTTGCCGTCAGCAAGCAGAGGGCAAAGGGCGTGGACAGCACACGTGGCAGCTTAAGTCCGTTAAGGGGTTAACGACATACTTTGTCGTCTGCTGGCACACGGCAAAGATGCAATTTTTTTGTCGTCTACTGGCTGACGGCAAAGCAACGGTTTCTTTGTCGTCTGCTGGCTAATGGCAAAGATGCAAAGTTCTTTGTCGTTTGCCAGCAGACGGCAAAGCAACCACATAGGCCAGCCCAATGCCATCCCAGGTTGCACAAGTAGCTGCCACATGGCAGCTTTGCCATCTGCTGGCTGACGGCAAAGCTCTCCTGTACAGCCCCTGTTTTTTTTCTGTTTTTTTCTTAAATTCATTCAATTTCATAGAATTTCACACACATATATATATATACACATTTTAAAATACTTTCAACAAGCATAACAACACATATGCATACAAATCATATCCCTGCCATATGGATATGATCATCCAACACACACACACATATATATATACATACCAAATGAAAAGTCCATATGCAACATATATAGCTAGCCAACATATCCAACAACAAGCATACAATGGTTTCATCCATACATACATATATAGGTAGCAAGTTTCACATTGTTCATCCTACAAAATCAAAACAAAAAGGAAGCACAAGAAGAAGAGTAGACTCCATCAACGCAAGCTTCCTCATCGAAAGCAAATCTGCAAATTGGGAAAGAAGAAAGTTAGAAGAAGAAGAAGAAGAAGAAGACTAGAAGAAGAACACTAGCTAGAAGAAGAAGAAGAAGACTAGCTAGAAGAAGAAGAAGAAGAAGAAGAGGAGGAAGAATTTTTCTTCTCTTTCTTTTTCTCCTCTCCTCTTCTTTATCTTCTTCTTCTAACTAAGGTAGGTAAAAATGCCATTTTCTAGCTAAGCTAGGTAAAAATGCTAAGTGTAGGTCATTTTAGAGCTAAGCTAGGTAAATAGGTCATTTTGGAGCTTCGTAATGTTATTATGTCATTTTCAAGGAAAATAAGCTAAGTCTATGTCATTTTGGAGCTAAACCAAGGTCATCATGCCATTTTTTACCTAAGTATGCTAAGTATGTCATAAATGAACTGAAGAAGCTAAGTATAGGTCATTTTTGAGCTAACCTAGGTAGTTATGCATTTTTGAGCTAACTAATCATATTTATTCATTTTGGAGGACAAAATGGCAAGTGTAGGTCGTTTTAGAGCTATCCTAGTTATAATCTGTCATTTTGGAGGTAGGTAAGGTTATTTTTTCATTTTGGAGGAAGATAAGCTAAGTCTATGTCATTTTGGAGCTAAACCAAGGTTATCATGCCATTTTTACCTAAGTATGCTTAGTATGTCGTAAATGAACTAAAGAAGCTAAGTATAGGTCATTTTGGAGCTAAATAGGTCATTTCTGAAGCTAAGTATGCATTTGTTAAGCAAAACACTTGGGAAAAATTACCATCATCACGGAGGTGAAGGACCGGTTGGGTTTGCGCCAGTGTGAGACGGAGAAGGACCAGTTGGGGTTGTGCCAATGTGAGACGGAGAAGGATCGATCGATGCTTGTCGGGAGGCACGCTGCACTAAAAATCATTTGCAATGTCTCATTAGCATGATGCAACTCAAATGTGAATACTAGTAACTAATGACCATTCAAATGAAACTCACCATGGGTGCTATACCAATCTGGGGCATCGACGGAGGGGTCTGACCATTGTTCTGGCACACGGTCTGCACATTTTGTTTTCACGAGTCAGTCATATTAGTTAGTGATGAAACAAACATTACGTGCATGATTTGGCTAATATGCAGGAGAAACTTACCACGAGGAGCTTGTATAGGGCCCGGTGAGACGCGTTGTTCCAGTTCCTCTCCTCCTCCAACAACCTAGCCGTCCTCTCCTCCATGCCCCTCTCCCTCTATGCTGCCTGCCTGTTTGCCTTCACCAGAAGCTCCTGGGCCCTAGCCTCGATGGTGAGCTCCATTGGCCGTGGACGAGGCCTTATCTTAGGATCGGAGCTCGTCTGGCGCTTCTTGATCTTCGAGAGATTTCCAGGACAACGTATCAGTCCATCCCCAATGGCTATCGAGCCATGGGGCCTCCTGCCACCAGATATCATCACGAGCTCTGGATCAAAAGGACTCCGGCTCAGGTTGAAGTCCTCCCCTTTCCTCGCCTTCCCCTCATCTCTATACCTCACAATCTTGTTGTGGGAGGAGATGTTGCTGAAGCTCTCTAGATGATCAAGGTCATCCTTAGAGAATGCCTTGGCCTTCTTGTACGAGGCAGTATGGTCCATGGCATAGAGGTCGAACAGCGGTGTCACCTCCTTCTTGTTTTGTCGCGCCTAAAAGAGAGGAACAAAATATTAGTTAAGGGATCAAGCTAGCATGAAGAATGAAATTGCATGAATCATGAAGCAAACCACATATCCAGTGATCCCCGTACTCAAACAGGTTGGAGCTCCCTTGATGGTGTGGCACACCTTTCATTTGGGCACGCTTATCCTTGTACTTGTTATGGTTGGCTAGCCATTTGGGAGAGCACCACTCATCCACCAATGCCTCCCAACAGTCCATCCTATCCGCACACCATCTCAGGGGCACCTAAGTTAGACAAGAGAAATTTCAGCACTACGCCTACGAATCAAATCAAGGAAACTAAGTACAAGGCCTTAAGAATAGGTAATTACCTTCATGTACTTCTCCATACTCAGAAAAATTTTGTGGCACTTCTTCTTGGCCCTCTTAATGTTAGTCGAGGCGTAGTAGTCTCGAATAGCCTGCACCCGAGCCTCATACAATAAGTTTTGAAGTAGGCGCTTGCACTCGGCTACGAGAACAATAGCCGCGTCCGCATCGTGTTCCTCAAGACACCTGTAGAAGGTCTGCAATCAAACAAGACAACACTGATTAGTACAATCACTAGGTGTCGTCACTTTTTAATTCTATAAAGGATAAATTACCTAAAACCGCCGGACCATAATGTCGGCCACCGTCTCGCACAAGACACCGTCGACCCTCACCTCCGGCGGGGCCGGGGTAGCCACGTACAGCTCCCAGCTCAGTGCTACCTATGGAACCTCACCCTCACCAGGCAACGTGGCCTTTCCTGGGGAGTGGTGCCGGATAAGCACACCAAGGACCCGGTTGGGCCTGCGAACACCAGGGTCGTGTTTCCAACCCCTGCAGTATGACAAGGCCAACACATTGGATATTAATTTGAAGAAACATGAAGGCAAAAGGTTAAAAAAGAGTAAATGTACTTACTTCTCCACATTAGGCACAATCAAACACCTCTGATCGTGGGTCGACGGCACAGGCGGGAGCTTTGTACAACCATGCTGGTAGACCTTCTTGCCCTCCTCAACCAGCTCTCCCTCGCTATAGCTATCCTCAGAAAGTTTTTCTTGCCACCATCAGCATGGCCACTAGCCTCCGGAGTCACGTGTGATGAAGACTATAGGACTGGAGTCTCCTGGGATGAAGACTCTGGGACCAGAGTCTCCTAGGACGAAGGCTCGGTGACCCAAGGCTCGTCGGCCCGAGGCTCGGCGACCGGAGTCCAAGAAGGGTCCAAGTCAGACAGGTCCACCTGAGATGGAGCACTCCTGTGGTCGGGAGAATCAGCTGGGGGTGGCGGTGAGGAAGGCGCAGCAGCCTTCCTACCTCTAGCACCTCTCTTCGTCTTCCCCCGACCTCTCCCAATCGAAGAAGAAGCGCCCACCGGTGTCTGCATACAGTGTACCAGCGCTCTCCGGAGTTGCTAGGGTGGAATAATAGCACCCCTCCCAGCACGCGCCGAGGAAGGAGGCTCAGAGCGCTCTCGACCCGCGCTCACCATCTGTCAACACCTGCAATGACAAAGAGTGAACGAAATTAGTTCAACATAAAAAAAATTGAATACCTAATAACATGAACTAATTAATAATGTATATGTACATAATAATAATTGAATACCTGACATTACTAATATTAATCTTCATCGTCTATATATGCTCCGGGATCAATAAATGCATAATCATCATCACTATTAGTAATGACGTGCTCACCAGCATCATCAATAAATGCATCAACATGTGGAAGGCCTCCTTTATGTAATCGGTCAAGCATTGACAGGTCATCCACAGCAGTAACCTCTTCTTCTTCTTCTTCTGCTTTTTCTTGTTCCGGCTCAGGGGTGAAGTAGGATTCACTGTTACTGTCTACCTCAATGTTCTGGGGTGAAGTAGAGCGGTTCTTGAAACGTTTTTTGGAAACAAGTGTTTCTTGGAAGAATTCTCCTTCATATGTGTCTGGGTTAATGTGAGGTTCATAATCATCTTCATTGAGGGGAGGTGGTCTAAAATTTGGCGGCACATCATAAACGACATCCCAACTATTCAGATTTGGATCCGTTTGGTAGGTCCATGGTAGATAGAAAACTTGGGTCGCCTGTTGAGCAGTAATATAGACACTGGGAACATCTAAATGGGTGCTTTGTTTGATTTCGACTAGCCCTATATGTTCATGAGTCCTTCTAGTCTCCTTCGGCTGGAATCAATAACATTTGAAGACTACGACATTTGGTGGGTTTTCACCAAAGAATGTAAGTTCATAAATTGCTTCAACTCTTCCATAATACTCAACCCCTCCTTCGCCGACAGCGGAGACATGCCAATTTGTAGACTTTTGGCCGGCCATAGATAGCTCTTTGCCAAAAGTATGAAAGCGATACCCGTTGATGTCGTATTTGTCAAATGAACGGACCTTGTAGTCAAAACCATTAGCGACTTGTCTCAATTCGGAGTCCATAGACTCTGCATTAGCCTACAATTTTAATACGAAAGGATTGTTGCATTATCTACAAACTAGACGAAGAAATGAAATCGTCTAATGGAAATTACCGTTTGCTTGAACCAAGAGATGAAACCGGGATAGCCGCCTCCATGCTTTGCCAGAAGCACATACTCTTCGATGGAATCCTTTTGGATCACTGCTCCATCCGAGAATTTGGCAACGTATCGACTGTATCACATATCCGGGAATAAGAGCATTTCAAAGGAATTAGAAGTTGCGAAACAATGTACCGAGAACTTACTCGATGTACGGCCGCACTTCTATTAGTTTGTTGAAGATATACAACGAAATGGTCCACCATTTTTCGGCACCCAACGCTACTGCTTTCGAAGCACCGGCTAGTGCGAGCCTCCCTTTGAATAGGTTGATGTTGGATCGACCTTTTTCACGGTCGCCATCATTGTACCGAGGCTTCAGATTATGCAAATGACGATTCTTGGCTTTGTAGTGTGCTGTCACGAAGTTTGCCGCCTCCTCAGTAATGAATGCCTCGGCCATCGATGCTTCAACTCTACGTTTATTTTTACATTTTCCTCGAAGCGTCTTCTGCATCCTCTCAGTTGCGAAGCACCAACGATTTTGCACGCCCCCCCCCCCAATCTTGCCTCGGTCGGGAGATGCAAAATCAAATGCTGCATTGGATTAAAGAAGCCTGGTGGAAAGATCTTTTCTAACTTGCAGATCAACTCTGGCGCCAACTCTTCCAGTTCGTCTAGCACGTCAGACAATAGTTCTTTCACACAAAGAGCACAAAAGAAATAGCTCAGCTCTTCTAGTACTAGCCATTCATCCTTCCATGCACACACCAGCCAACGAATAGCGCATACGCCAGCAAGTCATGCGACGAGTACATGTACCACACATGCATTTTGAAGTTCTTTTTGGTAGCGGTGTCGTATGTCTTGATCCCATTATCCCAGGCTTCTTGCAATTCATCCTTAAGCGGCTACATGTACACATTCATATTCTTCCCCGGATATTGTTGGAAATATGCCCTAGAGGCAATAATAAATTAGTTATTATCATATTTCCTTGTTCATGATAATCGTTTATTATCCATGCTATAATTGTATTGATCGGAGACTTAGATGCATGTGTGGATACATAGACAAAACCATGTCCCTAGTATGCCTCTAATAGACTAGCTCGTTGATCAAAAGATGGTTAAGGTTTCCTAGCCATGGACATGAGATGTCATTTGATAACGGGGTCACATAATTAGGAGAATGATGTGATGGACAAGACCCAAACTGCAAACGTAGCATATGATCGTGTCAGTTTATTGCTACTGTTTTCTGCATGTCAAGTATATGTTCCTATGACCATGAGATCATCCAACTCACGGATATCGGAGGAGTGTCTTGTGTGTATCAAACGTCGCAACATAAATGGGTGACTATAAAGGTGCTCTACAGGTATCTCCGATGGTGTCTGTTGAGTTGGCATGGATCGAGACTGGGATTTGTTACTCCGTGTGACGGAGAGGTATCTCGGGGCCCACTCGGTAATGCAACATCACAATAAGCCTTGCAAGCAATGTGACTAATTGTTAGTTGCGGGATCTTGTATTACGGAACGAGTAAAGAGACTTGCCGGTAACGAGGTTGAACTAGGTATGGAGATACCGACGATCGAATCTCGGGCAAGTAACATACCGAAGAACAAAGGGAACGTTATACGGGATTAACTGAATCCTTGACATAGAGGTTCGACCGATAAAGATCTTCATAGAATATGTAGGAACCAATGTGGATGTCCAGGTCCTGCCATTGGTTATTGACCGTAGAGGTGTCTCGGTCATGTCTACATAGTTCTCGAACCCGCAGGGTCTGCACACTTAAGGTTCGGTGACGTTTCGGTAGTGTAGAGTTATGTATGGTGGTGACCGAAGTTTGTTCAGAGTCCTGGATGAGATCCCGGACGTCATGAGGAGCTCCGGAATGGTCCGGAGGTAAAGATTCATATATAGGAAGTCCCAGTTTGGTTTCCGGAAAAGTTTCGGGCTCATCGGTAGTCTACCGGGAGTGCCGGTAGTGTACCGGGAGTGCCGGTAGTGTACCGGGAGGCCTCCGGGAGGGGTATTTCGACCCCAAGAGGTCCATGGGCTGTGGGAGAATAATAACCAGCCCTTAGTGGGCTGGGAAAATAGCCACAAAGGCCCATGGCACAGGAGAGAAAGTCCTAAAGCAAAAAGTGGAAAATCAGCCAATAGGAGGCAATCCTACTCCAACTAGGATTGGAGGTGAAGTAGGATTGCTTCCCACCTCCTATTTAGGCCGACCCAAAGGCCTTGGCTGCCTCTCCTCTCCTCTCCTCCTATATATACTAGTGGATTGGGTGGTTTTTGGACAGAATTTCCGGCCACGTGCTACCCATTTCACCGGTGCACAGTTTCTCCTCTAGATCGGTTTTCTGTAGCGCTTAGGCGAAGACCTGCCGGAATTGCTCCACCACCATCACCGGAGCGCCGTCACGCTTCCGGTGAACTCTCTCTCCTATCCACCTCCTCTCGCTGGATCGAGACAGTGGAGATCGTCATCAAGCTGCACGTGTGCTGAACGCGGAGGTGCCGTCCGTTCGGCGCTAGATCGGACAGATCGTGATCAAGATCGTGAGACGGATCGTGATGAGTTCACGGGACGGATCATGATATGTTCGCGGGACGGTTCGTGATTGGATCGCGGGACGCTCGGCGATTTGGATCACGAAGAAGTTCGACTACACCAACCGCATTTCTTAACGCTTCCCGCTTAGCGATCTACAAGGGTACGTAGATCCACTCTCCCTCTCGTAGATGCTCATCACCATGGATAGGTTTGCATGTGCGTAGGAAATTTTTTGTTTCCCATGCGACGTTCCCCAACAGTGGTATCAGAGCTAGGTTGATGGTTCGATGAGATCTCGAGTAGAACACAAAAGGTTTGTGGGCGTTGATGCTTAGATTGCTTCCTCCCTTGGTCGTATTTTGGTTCAGCGGGATTGTGAGATGAAACGGCCTGGACCAACATTACTCGTACGCTTACGAGAGACCGGTTCCCTCGACGCAACTTGTTGCCTAGATGGCTTGCGGGTGACAGTTTCTCTCACTTTAGTTGGATCGGATTCGACAAAGGCAGTCCTTGAGAAGGTTGAAAAGCAAACTAGTGTATCACCGTTGTGGTTTATGCGTAGGTGAGAATTGTTCTTGCTAGATACCCGTAGCAGCCACGTAAAACATGCAACAACAATTAGAGGACGTCTAACTTGTTTTTGGAGGGTATGTTGTGATATGATATGGCCAATTACATGATGTGATATATGTGATGTATGAGATGATCATGTGATGTATAGATTATCACGACTTGCATGTCGATGAATACGGCAACCGGCAGGAGCCATAGGGTTGTCTTTAATTATTGTATGACCTGCGTGTCAATCATTAAGCGCTATGTAATGCTTTACTTTATCGCTACGGTAGCAATAGTAGTACAAGCATGCAGGGCGTGACAACCCCGATGGCGACACGTTGATGGAGATCAAGATGATGGAGATCATGGTGTCATGCCGGTGACGATGGAGATCATGCCGGTGCTTTCATGATGGAGATCAAAAGCACAAGATCATGGCCATATCATGTCACTTATGATTTGCATGTGATGTTAATCCTTTTATGCACCTTGTTTTGCTTAGGACGACGGTAGCATTATAAGGTGATCCCTCACTTAATTTCAAGATAAATTGTGTTCTCCCCAAGTGTGCACCGTTGCGAAAGTTCGTCGTGTTGAGACACCACGTGATGATCGGGTGTGATAGACTCTACGTTCACATACAACGGGTGCAAGCCAGATTTGCACGCGCAGAACACTCGGGTTAAACTTGACGAGCCTAGCATGTACAGACATGGCCTCGGAACACAAGAGACCGAAAGGTCGAACATGAGTCATATAGTAGATATGATCAACATAATGATGTTCACCATTGCAGCCACCTCAACTCACGTGATGATCGGACTTGAGTTGGTGAATTTGGATCATGTATCACTCGAATGATCGGAGGGATGTCAATTTGAGTGGGAGTTCTTAGGTAATATGATTAATTGAACTCATTATCATGAAGATAGTCAAAGTGTCTTTGAAAATTATGTTTTAGATTACTAGCTCACGCTGTAGCTCCCTTGTAGTTTTATATGTTCCTAGAGAAATAGTATTGAAAGATGATGGTAGCAATATTGCGGACTGGGTCTGTGATCTGAGAATTGTCCTCTTTGCTACACAGAAGGCTTATGTCCTTAATGCACTGCTCGGTGCGCCACCCCCTCTAGCGTCGTCTATAGATGTTGTGAACATCTGACAGGCATGTTTCGATGACTACTTGATAGTTTAGTGCGTCATGCATTACGGCTTAGAATTGAGGCTCCGAAACGTTTTGAATGTCACGGAACATATGAGATGTTCTAGGAGCAGAGATTGTAATCTCAGGCTCGTGCCTGTGTTGCGAGATATGAGATCTCCAACAAGATTCTTTGCCTGTAAGATGAAGGAGAATAGCTCAACCGTTGAGCATGTACTCAGATTGTCTGGGTACTACAATCGCTTGAATCAAGTGGGAGTTGATCTTCCAGATAAGATAGTGATTGATATAGTTCTCCAAGTCACTGTCACTAAGCTACTAGAACTTGGTGATGAACTATAAATTGCCAGGGATAGAAATAATGATTCCTGAGCTGTTCGCGATGTTTGACACCGCGAAGGTAGAAATCAAGAAGGAGCGTCAAGTGTTGATGGTTAATCAAACCACTAGTTTCGAGAAGGGAAAGAGCAAGGAGGGAAACTTCATGGATAGCAAGTCAGTTGTTGCTCCAGTGAAGCAACCCGAAGTTGAACTCAAACCCGAGACTAAGTGCTTCTGTTATGAGGTGAGCGGTCACTGAAGCGGAACAACCCTAGATACTTGGTAGATAAGAAGGCTGGCAAAATCGACAGAAGTATATTTGATATACGAGTTATTGATGTGTACCTTGCTAGTACTCCTAGTAGCACCTGGGTATTGGATACCGGTTCGGTTGCTAAATGTTAGTACCTCGAAATAAAAGCTACGAAATAAACGGAGAACTAGCTAAGGGTGAGGTGACGATGCGTGTTGGAATTGTTTCCGAGGTTGATGTGATCAACATCGCACTCTCTCTACCTTCAGGATTAGTGACGAACCTAAATAAGTGTTATTTGGTGTTTTGCGTTGAGCATGAACATGATTAGATCATGTTTATTGCAATACGGTTATTCATTTAAGTTAGAGAATAATGGTTATTCTGTTTACATGAATAATACCTTCAATGGTCATGCACCCGGTGAGAATGGTTTGTTGAAATCTTGATCGTAGTAATACACATGTTCATAACATTGATGTCAAAAGATACAAAGTTAATAATGATAGTACCACATACTTGTGGCACTGCCGCAAAATGTCATATTGGTATAAAGCGCATGAAGAAACTCCATGCTGATGGATATTTGGACTCATTCGATTTTGAATCGGTTGAGACATGCGAACCATGCCTCTTGGGCAAGATGACTAAAGGACCCCGTTGGATGGAGCGGGCAAGTGATTCATTGGAAATGATACATGTTGATGTATGCAATCTAGTGAGTCTTGTAGCGTGCAGTGGATATCGTTATTTTCTTACCTTCACTGATGATTTGAGTAGATATAGTGTATATATACTTAATGAAACACAAGTCTGAATCGTTTGAAAGGTTCAGGAAAATTCAGAGTGAAGTTTAAGATCATCGTGACAAGAAGATAAAAATGACTGCGATATGATCGTGGAGGTGAATATCTGAGTTACGAGTTTGGCATACAACTTAAGACAATGTGGAATTTGTTTCACAACTAACGCCACCTGGAACACCATAGTGTGATGGTGTGTCCGAACATCATAGTCATGCTCTATTGGATATGGTGCATGCTGTGATGTCTCTTATCGTTTTACTACTATAATTTTTGGGGTTATGCATTAGAGACAACTACATTCACTTTAAATAGGGCATCATCTAAATCCGTTGAGATGACATCGTGTGAATTATGGTTTGATAGAAACCTAAGCTGTCATTTCTTAATATTTGGGGTTGCGACACTTGTGTGGAAAATGTTTTCGCCTAATGAGGTCGAACCCAAGGCGGACAAATGCATCTTCATAGAATACCCTAAGATCAGTTGGGTGAACCTTCTGTCTCAGATCCTAGTGCAAAGTGTTTGTTGCTTAAACGGATCCTTTCTCGAGGAAATGTTTCTCTCGAAAGAATTGAGTGGGAGGAAGATAGAACTTGATGAGGTTGTTAAACCTTTGTTCAACCAAAGAGTAGCGCAGCGCAGAAAGATGTTTCTGTGAAGCCTACGTTAGTTGAAGAGGAAGTTAATGATGATGATCATGAAGCTTCAGGATCAAGTTACTATCGAACTTCGTAGGTCGACAAGGATGTGTACTGCTCCTAAGTGGTACGACAACCCTGTCTTGGAGGTCATGTTGTTGGACAACGATGAACCTACGAGCTATGGAGAAGCGATGATGGGCCCGGATTCCGACAAATGGTTGGAGGCCATGAAATCCGAGATAGGATCCATGTATGAAAACCAAGTGTAGACTTTGGTAGACTTGCTCGTTGGACGACAGGTTGTTGAGTACAAATGGATCTTTAAAATGAAGACAGACACTCATGGTGAATGTCACTATTTGTAAAGCTCGACTTGTTGCAAAGATGTTTGTGACAAGTTCAAGGAGTTGACTACGATGAGACTTTCTCACTCGTAGTGGTGCTAAAGTCTGTTGGAATTATGTTAGCAGTTGCTGTGTTTTCAATTATGAAATCTGGCACATGGATGTCAGAACATCGTTTCCTTAACGGTTTACTTGAGGAAAGGTTGTATGTGATACGACCAGAAGGTTTTGTCAGGCCTAAGGATGCTAAAAGGTGTGCAAGCTTCGGTGATCCTTCCATGGACTGAAGCAAGCATCTCGGAGTTGGAATATACGCTTTGATGAGGTGATCAAAGTTTTGATGTTTATACAAAGTTTATGAGAAACTTGTATTTGCAATAAAGTGAGTGGGAGCACTATAGAATTTCTGATAAGTATATGTGGATGACATATTGTTGATCAGAAATAATGTAGAGTTTCTGGAAAGCATAAAACGGTCATTTGGAAAGTGATTTTCAAAGGAAGACCTGGATGAAGCTACCTAATTGTTGAGCATCAAAATCTATAGAGATAGATCAAGATGCTTGATGAGACTTTCAATGAGTGCATACCTTGACAAGATTTTGAAAGAGTTCAAAATGGATCAGCCAGAGAAATAGTTCTCGTCTGATTTGTAAGGTGTGAAGTTGAGTGAGACTCAAAGCTCGACAACGGCAGAAGAAAGAGAAAGGACCAACATCGTCCCCTATGCCTTAGCCATAGGCTCTATATTATGCCATGCTGTGTACCGCACCTGTGTGTGCCTTGCCATGAGTCTGTCAAGGGGTACAAGAGTGGTCCAGGAGTGGATCACTAGACAGCGGTCGGAATTATCCTTAGTAACCAGAGGACTAAGGAAATGTTTCTTGATTATGGAGGTGATAAAGAGTTCGTCGTAAAGAGTTACGTCGATGCAAGCCTTAACACCTATCCGGATGACTAGTAGTAGCAATTTGGATACGTATAGTGGAGCAGCCATTTGGAAATAGTACCAAGTGGACTGTGGTAGCAGTGTTTACGGTTTGACATAGAGATTTGCAAAGTGCACACGGATCTGAATGTTACAGACCCGTTGACTATAAGACCTCTCTCACATGCAAAGCATGATCGAGCCCCAGAACTCATTGGGTGTTAGATTCATAACAATGCGAATCACATGGTGATGTGAACTAGATTATTGACTCTAGTGCAAGTGGGAGACTGTTGGAAATATGCCCTAGAGGCAATAATAAATTAGTTATTATCATATTTCCTTGTTCATGATAATCGTTTATTATCCATGCTATAATTGTATTGATCGGAGACTTAGATGCATGTGTGGATACATAGATAAAACCATGTCCCTAGTATGCCTCTAATAGACTAGCTCGTTGATCAAAAGATGGTTAAGGTTTCCTAGCCATGGACATGAGATGTCATTTGATAACGGGGTCACGTCATTAGGAGAATGATGTGATGGACAAGACCCAAACTGCAAACGTAGCATATGATCGTGTCAGTTTATTGCTACTGTTTTCTGCATGTCAAGTATATGTTCCTATGACCATGAGATCATGCAACTCACGGATATCGGAGGAGTGCCTTGTGTGTATCAAACGTCGCAACGTAACTGGGTGACCATAAAGGTGCTCTACAGGTATCTCCGATGGTGTCTGTTGAGTTGGCATGGATCGAGACTGGGATTTGTTACTCCGTGTGACGGAGAGGTATCTCGGGGCCCACTCGGTAATGCAACATCACAATAAGCCTTGCAAGCAATGTGACTAATTGTTAGTTGCGGGATCTTGTATTACGGAACGAGTAAAGAGACTTGCCGGTAACGAGGTTGAACTAGGTATGGAGATACCGACGATCGAATCTCGGGCAAGTAACATACCGAAGAACAAAGGGAACGTTATACGGGATTAACTGAATCCTTGACATAGAGGTTCGACCGATAAAGATCTTCGTAGAATATGTAGGAACCAATGTGGATGTCCAGGTCCCGCCATTGGTTATTGACCGTAGAGGTGTCTCGGTCATGTCTACATAGTTCTCGAACCCGCAGGGTCTGCACACTTAAGGTTCGGTGACGTTTCGGTAGTGTAGAGTTATGTATGGTGGTGAACGAAGTTTGTTCGGAGTCCCGGATGAGATCCCGGACATCATGAGGAGCTCCGGAATGGTCCGGAGGTAAATATTCATATATAGGAAGTCCCAGTTTGGTTTCCGGAAAAGTTTCGGGCTCATCGGTAGTGTACCGGGAGTGCCGGTAGTGTACCGGGAGTGCCGGTAGTGTACCGGGAGGCCTCCGGGAGGGGTATTTCGACCCCAAGAGGTCCATGGGATGTGGGAGAATAATAACCAGCCCTTAGTGGGCTGGGAAAATAGCCACAAAGTCCCATGGCGCAGGAGAGAAAGTCCTAAAGCAAAAAGTGGAAAATCAGCCAATAGGAGGCAATCCTACTCCAACTAGGATTGGAGGTGAAGTAGGATTGCTTCCCACCTCCTATTTCGGCCGACCCAAAGGCCTTGGCTGCCTCTCCTCTCCTCTCCTCCTATATATACTAGTGGATTGGGTGGTTTTTGGACAGAATTTCCGGCCACGTGCTACCCATTTCACCGGTGCACAGTTTCTCCTCTAGATCGGTTTTCTGTAGCGCTTAGGCGAAGCCCTGCCGGAATTGCTCCACCACCATCACCGGAGTGCCGTCACGCTGCCGGTGAACTCTCTCTCCTCTCCACCTCCTCTCGCTGGATCGAGACAGTGGAGATCATCATCAAGCTGCACGTGTGCTGAACGCGGAGGTGCCGTCCGTTCGGCGCTAGATCGGACAGATCGTGATCAAGATCGTGAGACGGATCGTGATGAGTTCACGGGACGGATCATGATGTGTTCGCGGGACGGTTCGTGATTGGATCGCGGGACGCTCGGCGATTTGGATCACGAAGAAGTTCGACTACACCAACCGCGTTTCTTAACGCTTCCCGCTTAGCGATCTACAAGGGTACGTAGATCCACTCTCCCTCTCGTAGATGCTCATCACCATGGATAGGTTTGCGTGTGCGTAGGAATTTTTTTATTTCCCATGCGACGTTCCCCAACAGATATTTGGGCCCTGGAATTATCAACGTCAGGAAAATGTTCTTTCTTTTCATAATCTCTCCGGGGGGAGATTGAGTGGAATGACAAATACAGGCCAACAACTGTATTGTGCTACCGTCATACATACACATTGAACCCATCCGTGCTGATGGCAACTCGAGGATGCCTTGGATCTACCGCTTTATCCTTATGTAATGCATCGAAGTGCTTCCACGCAAAAGTGTCTGAAGTGTGTCCAAACATCGGATTCCCATTTGCATCTAGTTCTGCTCTTTTGCCCAATTCATGCCACGTCATTTGTCTGGCCGTCTCTTCGACCATGAAAAGACGTTGAAGTCTTGGTATGATTGGCAGGTACCGAATAACCTTGACTGGGATTTTGGTCTGGCTCTTCTCACCCATACCGTTGTCTACCAGAACATACCTGGAAGCATTGCAAATGGGACAATAGTTGAAGCCCACATACTCAAGCCTAAATAAGACACATCCATTCTCACAGACATCTATCTTCTCATAGGGCATCTTAAGCGCACGTAGGATTTTGTCTGACTGGTACATGTTTGCTGGCAATACATGGCCTTTGGGTAGAAAAGCGTCCAAATATCGTCATCATCATGTCGTAGCATTCTCTGCCCAGGTTGAACTGAGCCTTCAGAGCCATTACTTGTGTGATGGCATCCAGCTGACAAAGCTCAGTGTGCTCGTGGAGATGACGTTTTGAAGACCCCAACATTTCATAGAAGGCCTTTGCAGATTCCTCCATCTCATCATACAAATCCCAAGCATCATCAAAGTCTTGCACCATGTCTTCGATCCCGATATCATGCTCGTCGGTGCGACGACGAACCACCTCAGCTCTGGCACGTTGGACAGACTCACCATGAAATGTCCAGACTGTATAATTAGGCGTAAAACCCCACTTCTCCAGGTGTTTGATCATTTCAAACTCTAACCTCTTATGATAGTTGTCGCATTCAACACAGGGGCACTAGGTTTTTTTCTGTCCATTTGCAAATGCGACTCTCACAAACTCCTTGGTTTTTGTAATCCATTCATGCGTCATGTCTTTCTGACTAGTGTGACCGATGTACATCCAACCACGATCACTCATCTTGCCTAGCTACTGGACACACAAAAAATATATACATAATTCAGGAAAACATATTAATCAGTTAATAGAGTTTGCCAGTTTTATTACGTCGATGCAACCTAGACGCTAGTAGGTAAAGATAGGTCCTAATCCCACCCGAGTATGTCTAGATTGGGTTTGTTTTCCCATGCTCTGTTGTGGATCTGACGCACAATTTCGGTAGCACCTCCCCGTTGTTCTCCTGATACACGTCTTGGCAATAAGCATAGAGAATGTGTACCCGGAGAACAACAGGGAGGCACTGATGAAATTCTGCATCGGATCCGAATCAGATCATATGGGAAAACGAACCCAATCTACACATACTCGGGCTGTCCATGGATAACGTTGGACAATTCGAAAGTATCACGGTTATAAAAATGCCAATGCATGCATATTTATAGATGTAATCCTTTCGAACGGGAGACGCATAGTGGTCACACATACTGATGATCGAAGACACCTATAGCTAGCAAGTTTCATCGGCACGAAGACCGGAACAGAGAAAAAAAATTAAGGGTGTCGGGGGAGAAGATGTCATTTGTGCTCACCAACGAACGCAACAGGGGAGCTCGTCGAATGCACGAGGAGGTCATCGAACAACTGCACATTGAAATTCACCTGATCAACACAAAATATGATGTTTTTTATAACAAAATAGGAAAATATGTGACCTAGCTCATAATTTACAAAACTATGACCTCCTCGGCCTCACGAAGGCCGAAGAGCACCTTTTTGGTCAACAGGAGGCAGAATAGGTGTCGGGGGTCGAGGGTCAGTGGCATCGGGAGACAGTGGCATCAGGGGTCAGCGGCGTCGGCGGTCGGGAGTCGGTGGTGTCAGGAGTCGGGGGTCGATGGCGTTGGTGGTCGGGGGTCAATGGCGTCGGTGGTCGGGGGTCGGTGGTGTCGGTGGGTAGGGGGCGATAGGCCGTCTAATGGTCAGGGGTCCGGTCGGCAGTCGGGGGTTTGGGGGGTCGATGGACATCGGGGGGGCGAGGGTCGGTGCGTCGGAGGTTGGGGGTAAGTGACGGCGTCGGGGATCGGGGTCCTCTCTCTCTTCTTTCTTCTTCTCCTTCTCCTTCTTATCTCCTTGCCCTTCTCCTCATCTTCTTAGGCGGAGAGGGGCGAGGAGGAGGCCTCGGCTTTTCTAAGGGCTTCTTCTTCTTCTCCTCCTCCTCCTCCTCCTCTTCTTCTTCTTCTTCTTCCTCTTCTTCTTCCTCTTCTTCTTCCTCTTCTTCTACTTATTCTTGTTTTTTCATCTTTCTTCTTTCTTCTTCTAATTATGTAAATATAATCTAAACTAAACCTAAACTAAACATAAAACTAAACCTAAACCTAAACCTAAACTAAATCTAAACTAAACCCAAACCTAAACCTAAACTAAATCTAAACTAAACCTAAACCTAAAAAAACAAAAAAAAGAGGAGAGGAGGGGAGGAAGCTCACCTTGGAGGGGAGGAGGGGGCCGGTGGAGGAGGGGGCCTGTGGAGGAGGGCCGCCATAGGGGAGGGGGTGGCGCCACGGCCTGCCTCACGGCGGGGCTCGGGCGGCCGCCACACGGAGGGGGGGTCAGGGGCGGCAGGGGCGGTGGCCCCGGGTACGGCAGGGGCGGTGGCCGGCGGGTACGGCAGGGGTCGGCGGCAGTTGCTGTTGGTCGGGGCGGCGGCCGGCGGGTGTGGTGGGGGCGGCAGGGGTGGCGACCAGCGGGTGTGAGGGTCGAGGGTGGCAGGAGCGGCAGCGGGCGGCGGTGGGGTTGGGTCCGGTGGGGGCGGCGGGGGCGGTGGTCGGCGGGTGCGGGAGGGGCGGTGGGGGTCGGGGGCGGCGGTCGTCGGGTGTGGTGAGGGTGGCAGGGGCGACGGCCGGCGGGGTGTGGGGGTCGGGGGTGGCAGGGGCGGCGGCGGGCGGCGATGGGGGTCGGGTGCGGTGGGGGTCGTGGGAGGAGAGAGAGGCAGATAGAGAAGAGAGAGAGGAGGTCACGACGTTAATTAGGTAGCGTTTTCTTTGCCGTATGCTAGCAGACGGCAAAGAAGCTTTGTCGTCCGCTAGCAGACGGCAAAGAAAGTGTCAGTTAGCTGGTTCTCGTCAGTGGGCCCACCTTGCTCTTTGCCGTCCGCTAGCTGACGGCAAACCTCCTTTGTCGTCCGCTAGCGGACGATAAAGAGGTGGCTGATGGCAAAGAGCTTCTTTGCCGTCAGCTATTTGTTTGCCGTCTGTTCTGGAAACGGATGGCAAAGAGCTTCTTTGCCGTCCGCCAGCTGACGGTAAAGAACTAACAGATGGCAAATTTGCTGATTCCAGTAGTGTATCATCATTATATTTATGTTCTTGATCCCATCTTGACTAGTCATATGCACCTATTATGTGTTATGATCCATCAACCCCATAGTGACAATATTTGGGATACTTCATGATGATGACCGTAGTTTGGGGAGTCCATGTATTCACTAAGTATTAATGCTTTGTCCCTGTTCTCTATTAAAATGAGGCCTTAATATCCCTTAGTTTCCTTACGGACCCCGCTGCCACGAGAGGGTAGGACAAAAGATGTCATGCAAGTTTTTTTTTGATCGGTGCCTATACAGAAGGTGTCTACGCTTGGGTTTCAGCTCGGAGGAATCAAGGGGGCGAAGAGACTGAATCAATGTCAGAGCATCTCTAGCAAACCCTGTAAAAAGCCTCGATCCGTAAAATAACCGTCAAAATGCGGGTCGATGTGTAAATTCCGCCCGAACAGACCCTGCAAATGCGGTCGATCCGTAAATTTTTTTGAGGGGCACGGCAAAATCTTGGCCCCAACCCGCGAATATTCAGGTTTCCGCCTCGCCCCTACGGTGCCCCGTATCCCAGGAAAGCGGTTGGCGGGAGGGACATTTCAGCCCGTGCCCTTTCCCCATCTCCTTCCGCCGCCGCTCGCCATTGGTTCAGCCAGTCCGCCGCCGGCGATTCCGGCCAAATCTGCGGGCGGAATCGCACCGCGGGGCGCCCCCATCCTCAACCACCGATACGCTGCACCGCCCCCCGGATCCGGCGAGACGAGCCGCCCCTGGTCGCCGTCGCCGTCGCCGCCGGGGATCGACCGCCCTCGAGCCGCCCCTAGTCGCCGCCCGGGATCGCCCGCCCCACGAGCCGCCGATGAGTGTTTGCTTGTGCTTTGTGCCGAGAGCTATGCATAGTTGGTTGACGCGACGTACGATTTCTGTTCATGTAGATGGAATTGAGCCCGTGCGAGAAGTTTTTGCTCGACGATTCGTTCGATTCGGATGACTCGGATGTTAAGACGTTGCTTGCAAACTATCGGCAGCAGACGTTGATGATGGCCCTTGCCGTGAAGGAACACGAAGACGAGAACGAAAAGAGGCGGCGAGGATCGACCGTCGGCCACCTTTGCATTCCTAGAAATTTGATATTTGCGGACCGGCGGCAGCGACGCAAGAGCAAACCCCACAAAGCCGACCCGTAAAAGAGCATATTTCGCGAATATCCTTTTATATGGGTCCATTTTGCGGGGTCTGCCTCTGCGGTCCATCCGCGCCGGCCCGCAAAGCCGTTTTCCACAAACTGCAAACGCGTTTTGCGGGTCGTCATTATGCGGGGTCTGCTAGAGATGCTCTGACAACCTTCAACTTCAAGCAACCCACTCATTTGGTACTCATTTACCAATGTTAATTATTTCACTTCATTTTATACCTTCTCTTATGAAACTATTCTCTTTATACCACAATAGTTGTTGCTGAAAGAACTTGTATTGGTTCTCCCAAACGACAAGTATTTAGGTTGAGAGGAAGTATTTTTTTATGCCTTGAAGATGTTGGTTCTTCTTTAAAGGTTGGTTATGAGAGGTACGGAAGAAGCAAAGCATTGATTTGGTACTGTTTTTTATCCCATAATGTTATTTATGTTTGTCATGTTTTATCCATTTTATTGTATTGTTAAGCATTAAGTTTGATACCTATAATTATTGTGCAATTAAGCCATATTTTGATATTTTCTTATGGGGTATTTTTTGAGGCAGTTATAGACTTATGGACGCTAAGATTATCCCTTGCTCTAAAATGAATTTGGACCCGAGGCTTGCACTAATCCTGATTCCGCCACTGATTAGATGTGAGACGAGGATCGAAGCAAGGAAGCATTCGTCTAGTCGGCTTGCGAGAGGTACTGCAAATTAACCATAGCTTGTCATGTAACCTTGGCATACTCGCATAGGCACCACATAATGGTCAAAATTGCTTATAATCAGAGACCACGAGATCTAAAAGTTACTTTCTATCTATTTTTGAAACGAAGCGAGTACATATTGTTTTCAGTTGGAGGATAATGTTTTGAGAAGGACAAAGCCGGACCTGTAGCTTGGTGTTCATCATCAGAAATGCCCACAGACAGAGACACCGGCAGCAAGCAGATGCACAAGCCGCCCGAGAGACTCGGCAGATATTTATTCTTCCTAGAAAAAAAAAAGAGAGACTCGGCAGATATTTCCGCTACGCGTCGTCCTCGAAAGAGAGCCACGCAGCAGGCCAAAACGAGCGCGCCATCCGACGCCACGCTCGCCGCCGCGGAATATCCAAACGCCGAACTGGAAGCGGACCGAACAAATACCAAGTCAATTGAAATGACCCTTCTCTCCTCCTCCTCCTCTCCGCCCCTCTCTCTCACGCAGTTCACACACTCCTCTTCCTCTCCTCATCCCACCAAAACCTAAGCAGAGGAGCTCCGAATCCAGGCTCGCATGGCCAACCTGCTGCACCTGCCGGACCTCGCGGCGGTCAGGCCGCCGGCGGCCGGCGTGGCGCGGAGGAGGGGGCCGAGGGTCGTGGCGGCGGCGGCCGGGGGCCGCGTGAAGCAGGAGGAGGCCGGGACGGGGCGGGGGCGGGTGATCAGGGTCACGGACCCCGTGCGGGACGGGAGGCTGCCGGTGCCGGCGGCGCCGACGCCGCCGCTCTTCTCCGTGCCGATGACGCCGGCCTCGGAGTCGCCGGCGGCGACCACGCGCCGGGACGACGACGAGGAGGAGCGCCGCAGGTACTACCTCAACCTCGGCTACGCCATCCGTACGCTCAGGGAGGAGATACCCGACGTCTTCTACAAGGAGCCTAGTTTCGATATATACAGGTCCGTCCGTGCCCATGTTTCGTCGTCTCTCTCTTTCTTCACTTTGAGATCCTCTGGAGTCAATTGAGAAGCTTTTATTCAAGAGTTACAAAGACAAAGGATCAACTATTTGGGGGAACCCTGCTGAATCAGGGGTAAAATTGGTGACTGCTTCTAATTGATTAGCATCGCCATCTGTTTGTGGCTACTTCACAAGGGATTGGTTGGTCCGTGGCAGACTAACATCAGCTTCTAATTGGAGAATGCTAATTATTTAATTGTCATTGACCGATGTTGATGGCTAGATTGTCTCACAATACCGCATCTCTTCTACCTTAATTATAGTCTAGCTTAGCCTTTTAGTACTCTTCACAACCATTAGTGTTGGAGGTTTTTCGAGTTGGGATAGATGACCTGGGCAGCGCAGCTACTATTGGGCTATCAAACACCAGAAGAACCACATTTCAGAAACCATCTAATGAAGCTTAGGTTTTATCTCTATATAATGTTAATTAGGATATGGATTGTCTTGTGGATGCGAGTAGGACCTCTTATTTGTAGAGCTATCCAATGCATTCAAGAGATTCAGATTTGAGGCAGTAGCGTTGGCCCTCTAGTGTTAATTCTGAGTGGACATTGGTACAACGAACTGAAATGTGGACAGAGTATATGTGCGATAGGCTTGACCCAGTGGTGTGAGGCTCTTGTACTAGATTCGCAATGTGAGGGATGGCATCTATCTTCTCTCTCTTTGTTATGTACATGGTTAGCCTCTACATTTTACCTGTTTCCTTTTTTCTTCTGTTGCCAGAGTTTTGTTTTGTTTCTTTATCGGGAACTAGTAAGTTAATGAGTGTTATAGAAACACATTCTAGCTTGTAAAAGAACCAGTGGTGCATGGTGAGGGAGGAAGAGATGATCAGGCTGATCAAGACTTAAAATAGGCTCTTTCTTGTTTGGGTCGATCATCATCGATCTATGGTGATACCTTGGCGCTGTAGTTGGCCCTTTTGGCCATTTCTTTGTTGTGCTCTGCATTTTATACAGGGTTCCTGCATCTATTTTCCCTATCTTCTGTTACGCGCTGGGAGCTTTTATCTTAGTAATGCAAAGGCAGTCAGTTCTCCTTCAAAATACTATCTTATTCTGGTCAGTATGTGTTTTCTGGTTCGGTTGGGATGTAATGACGTCTCTTTCTTGTTAGCATACTGTGGCCATCTTGTTTAATAATTATCAATTAATGCAAGCAATACGACGTTTGCTTCAGCTTATCTTATCCATTTAGCGTGTTGACTAATCACAATGCAGACTGGGAGTGGGATCAAACATTTATAAACATGACCCGACATCAGTTACTTACATAAGTTTTTCTTGTATTAACCTTATCAGTAAACATAAGTTTTTCTTGTATTAACCTTATCAGTAATTCAGTATATCAGTTGTCCATTAGACTTTATATTTTAGTATGTGATCATAAGGTTGCCCCCTGCAACAGTGTTTAGTCTAAAGAGCATGTGCAGTTGCATAAAAACCATTGCTAAGAGTATCTTTTCTATGTGGGACTCGGGTGTAAAGATTGGAAGGGGTGAGGCTAGCTCAATTATTTGAGGAGCCGGTTCTAGTTTGAGGATCGAGTTTAAGCGAATAAAAAAATGAATGTGCGGAATGTCAGTTTGCAAACTCTCACGATGTAACTATGCTAGTGCTTAGAAAAAGTTAGGCCTGATTGTCTTTCTGCTAGCGAGTGGGTTTGTCAGTTTGCAAACTTAGGGGCTGTTTGGTTTGACACTAAGTTTGCCACAGACGATGTTAGGCAAGTTTGACCAACTTGGGTGGGCGTTTGGTTCCAGGCACATCTTAGGCAAGATGCTTTTTGCCACACTAGGGCCCCAAATCACATACACTTAAAAATTGTGGCAAGATTCCCCTAGGCTTGTCAACTTGTGGCTCCAATTTTATTGAACTAACCTTAGCCAAGTTCGGCAGAAAATTGTGGCCGTGCTAGGCCTAGACCAAATAGCCCCTAAGAGAAACATTAAAAATACAATATTTCGTATCTGAATTATGAGGTTACTATTAAACCTGCATGTTTAATTGTTTCGTTGGTCTTGGCTTTGTTTGAACTTTAGCATGTGTTTTAATGCTTTGCAATTGCTCCCATGGGTTGAGTAACTTGAGCCTGCATCTATCTTCCATTCTAATTAACTTGTTATGTTCTGCAGACTACATTGCACGAAGGTTGCATTTTCTTGTACAGATTGTACTGCTGGGTCTTATCATTGGTCTTCTCCTAACTCTGTTTGTTGCTGTTTGACAGAGATGATATTGTCTTCAGAGACCCTTTCAATAAATTCGAGGGCATTGACAATTACAAAAGTTTATTCTGGGGATTGCGCTTTACTGGACGGATCTTCTTCAAAGCATTATGGGTTGATATAGTTAGTATATGGCAGCCTGCCGAGAATCTTATTATGATCCGCTGGATTGCCCACGGCATTCCTAGAGTCCCATGGGATGGCCATGCCCGCTTTGATGGTGCCTCTGTTTACAAACTCGACAGGAATGGGAAGATCTATGAGCACAAGATACATAACATTGCTACGAACCCACCAACAAAGTACAAGGTACTGTCTGTTCAAGAGCTAGTCAGATCACTTAGCTGTCCATCGACTCCAAAACCAACGTATTTCGAGGCTTCATCTCAATCTTTGAGCACGGCCCCGCTTTATTCGAGGTTGGCGTGGATCAGACGCCATGTTTCGCTGCGCCATATGCTTTCTCTAGGAAATCTCAGAGAAGGATAGAGTGGGTCTTGGCACAATACTTACAAAATCTACATTTTTTGTTGTATTGTAGTTACCAGTCACTAATGAGTAGTAGTATTGAATCATAACTGCTGTATATATGTACAGAGACAATTTATACAGAATAAAGTTGCTCTTGGTTGAGCTGTAATGCTGTATATACTGTAGTGATGCATATGTTTGTGAGCAAGCTGATTCGGGGGCATACCTGCCCCGGTTCCCTTAAGATGCCGGTATGAACATTGCCACGGTCTCCAAAACCGAGTTTGGCTACTAGTTTTATTATGGCATTATGTCGATAATCCGAACTAAAATTACATGTTGTGAACCATATGAAATCCAGTATTCTTTTTCTCTATTTTGTGATGTTATAAATACTCAGAACAGAATTGTTGAGTAAATCAACTGGAAAGAACAAAGGTGCAACGGGAAGTGGAGTATTTGAGCTCGAGCTCAAATGCACCTGGATGAACAGTAAAATTGGAAAAAAATAAAAACATTTCAAAAAAATTCATTTTTCTATGAACTTTGACAAAAAATTTAAGTGCTTGTAAATTTTTATCATTAGATCACATTCGAGTAAGGCGTGACAAAAAAGTTACGCCTTACTCGAATGTGATCTTATGAAAAAAAATTTACAAGCACTTATAACTTTTATTAAAGTTCATTAAAAAAATTGATTTTTTCAAAATTATTTTATTTTTTTTTTCGATTTTACTATTTATTCAGATGCATTTGAGCTCGAGCTCAAAAGAACACTTTTCGATGCAACGTTCCTTTGTACAATATCTCGTAAAATCATGTGCCAACTTCATTTATCATGACGCCAATAGCTGCACCAGCCATGTCCAAGACTTTTTACACTATCATGCGTGCACAGCAGAATTACAACGAGCAACATGATGACAATTCCTGTATCAAGATTAAAGACTATTGCACATACTTCTAAGACAACAAACCATGAAGTTTTATGGTATGTGTTGTGGATTTATCATGGTAAATGTTCGGGTGAACGAACTTAGGTTCGGGACGGTCGCAACTACATGGCGGCTTGAGAGGGGTTGGTCGGAATCGAGCGACGCGAGTTTTACCCAGGTTTGGCCCCTCCGAGGTAAAAGCCTACGTCCTGCTTGTCTTGTATTGATGATGATGAAGATCTCTCGGTTACAAGGATGTTGTCTTGCTGCCTCTAATCTCGAGAGCCTCTAATCTGTCCATCTCTAATGACTTGTGTCTGCCTAAACTTGAGAACTCGTGAACCTGTCTCTCTAAGGGCGCTCTACCCCTCCTTATATAAGTGGAGAGGGTAGGTTTACAATAGAGTCCTACTCCCACTAGGACTAGAACTAGTCTTTCATGAATCCTACTCCGGGTCTTGTTTCTCTTGTAAGGGAATCCTCTCTTCTTTGGGCCTTCTCTTGTGAGCGGCCTGGCGCTGGCTTACACGCCGGGTCTTGGGCCTGGTCGTCCTGCGACCCGCCTGCCGGGTCACTAATAAAACACCATGTCTTGACCAGGTCTCTTGTGAGTCGCCAGGTCGGGTCATACTGCAGGGTATATCCCCGACATTAGCCCCCAGGTTAGCTTGAATTTATTCATGGTAACCTTCTGAAATAGGAATAGTAAATATGTTAAGTGGCCGGCTTGCTCCTTTGGCCGGCTTATGAAGTGGCTCCTCAAGAATTCGGGTCCTTTCTGCATATGAATGAGTCGTCTTGAAAATCATCTTGCTTGTCAGTGTCCTTTGAAAAATATTGGGAATAGAATACCCATATGCCATTGAGTCGGCTTCCAATACTTTGACTTAATGAAAATCTTGAAAATAAGAAATCCTCATGACGTAGATCCGACTTCCATTGTTGTGAAGCAGGGCGACTTATATAAACTCTGGCGGGTTATGATCTTTTGATAACGCCGGGTCATGAATGTTGGTGACGCCGGGTCTAACAACTGAACTCCATAATTAACATCTTGAAAATTCTCCTCAAAGTTTTTGACATGTCCATATTACCTGTAGCCCCCAAGCTCCGAGATTATCCATGATGACTTGGTGCTTTGCAATAATATATTGGACTGTATAGCCCCCAAGTACCGGGTTGTCCTGCCTGCAGCAACCTGAGACTTGTAACTGTCTTATACCTTATGAACTTCAGCAGGCGTATCCCCCAAGGGCCGGCTCATCAGAAAGTGATGCGCCGGGTCTTCAATTTGAACCTCTTAATCTTTCAAACAGTTGAGTACTATAGCCCCCAAGTGCCGGGTCGCATGCCTGCAGCGACTTGGGACTTTAGAAAATTTGAACTGAGCGGTGTAGCCCCCAAGTACCGGGTTAGTAAGAATTACTGGGCCGGGACATAGAAAAATATAGAAAGACCGGCTCATCTCCTTGAGATAATAGGGTCTTGCTGATAATGAAATAATTTGAAAACCGGCTTGCATTAGCCCCCAAGTGTCGTGGTGCGTGCTTGCAGCAACATGGGACTTGCATATTTGATATAAACTGGACTTGAATAATGTAGCCCCCAAGTGCCGGGTCGTCTGCCTGCGGCGACTCGGGACTATGTGAGAATAACCCATCGTAATGCCCTTCAGAAGTTCTCTTTGATCTGATTTGAATGAATCTTTGACCGTGATTGTCGTGGGAACGAGCCTGACAGTAGAAGGTAGGGGTACGAAGGGAGAGGTCAAAGTCATAGCTACGGCGAGGGTGTACACACGGATGTATGAGTTCAGGCCCCTCTCGTGGAGGTAACAGCCCTACGTCTTAGTGCTCGGGAGCTTATGTCGTGTGGAAAGTTAAGATTACAATGGCCGCGAACCCTTGTGCCAGAGGGGAGGGGCGGCTTATATAGAGTTCGCTGCCCCTCATAAGTGCTCGGCATCTAAGGGTCCGATCGTGGGTTTAAAGACTGGCGTTACTGGTAACGTACATAATAAATGCTACTAATGACGAAGGACTAATGACCGCCCGTTGGCCTCCTGATGGTGGCTCCTAGTCTTTTGGTGTTGACTGAGAATGAGGTCTACCGAGTGCCAGGCAACTGTCGAGTGAAGGAAGAAGACTCCGAGTGGATTGAATGTCGAATGACTTGAACGTCTCATGGAATCCATTCGGAAGCTTATGCTCAATCTTCAAGTCCTCCAATGTAGTGTCCTTAGGTAGGGTATGTAGGCCTTGCCTAGGACCCTACCTTAGGTACATATCCTCGTCATTAGCCCCCGAATGGATCAGGGTTCGAGTGGTGAAATGGGGGTATCAATGCCAATCTCGAATTAAGGCATCAAATCTTCCGAATGATATTTGGGGCTTCAACGAAACTTGCGTCGATTGAACTCTGAGTATTGATGTCAATTCAAGATCAACGCGCCAAATCTTCCGAATGATATTCGGGGCTTCAACGAAACTTGCGTCGATTGAACTCTTCTTCATTCGCCCGGATCCATTTAGCCTTGAAAGTGTCCGAGTGGATGTTCAATGCCTATTTTGCTCCGAGTGATCTGAAAGCATCTTTGGAGGTGACGGGTCGGTCTGTCAGACCCGGATTTCGTGGGATACGAAAATTTGGGAAGTGCGTGCGCATGCGATGATGACGCCACGATCAGGGCAAGTGGGAGCATGATGCATCGATCTCCGCACCGGTCATTTCGCCACGTACTGGACGCAGACTGCGGCTGGCGTGCGCGGTGATCTCGTGGGCCCACTAGTCAGCGAGGCACTCGGCGGGATATAAATCTCGGAGCGCTGCAGTTCGCATAGTACTATTCCCCAAACTTCCTCTCTTCCTCCGCCTCCCCTGTCTCCAGCGCCTCATCTTGTTCTTCTCCGACGAGAGCCACTGTGGCGATGACGAAGGGTACCACGGAGAAGCTGGAGCGAGCTAAGAAGGGGGCGACGAAGCTCAAGGGCAAGAAGCCCTCGATCGCTCGGTTCACCGTGCCGGTGGGATGGATCCAGGGGGACTTTCACCCCTCTGTAGTCACTCGCGAGGACATGGAGGGCCTTGTCGCCGACGGGCTCGTGGCGGACGGCGCCTGGAGGCTATCGGAGGGAGAGCATGAGCTGGAGCCGCGCGACGGGGAGCGGGTCCTCCTTCTCTCCCACGTTGAAAGAGGTTTCTCTATGCCACCCCACCCGTTCTTTAGAGGGTTCTTGAATTTGTTTGGTGCCCAATTGCACCATCTCCCACCGAATACTGTTGCATACTTGTCTGCCTTCGTTACTTTGTGTGAGTGTTTTCTAGGCTGCTCTCCCCATTGGGGGCTGTTCAAGCACATCTTTATGGTCAGGTCCCAGACCGTGAAGAAAGCTCTCCCTGCTGATGGGAAGACTCATGTGCTTCAGTTGTGTGGAGGTTTAGGACTTCAGAAAAGAGCCCGTAGTTCCTTCCCTATCATGACTTTTCCTGAATCTGTTAGAGGCTGGCAGTCGACTTGGTTCTACTGCAAAGATGCATCATCGCCCAACATGTCGACTGGCCTTCCCCCTATGCGCCTGACCGTCCAGCTGTACCCAAGTCTCTAAGGGTGACCGAAGAGGAACATGTCCAAGTGGGAATCTTGGTTGAAGCTGTGGTGCAACTGATCCGGGGTGGAGTGACTGGCATGGATCTGCTGGAGACGTTTCTCAGTCGACGTATTCAGCCGCTCCAAGCCAGAGATCACACCATGTGGCACTACGCGGGCCCTGAGGACTCGACCAGGGCGCACCCAGAAGAGGTTCCACAAAAAAACTATCGAGAAGTGGCTTCGCATCATCATTGGAGCATGTGACAACCCTTTGGGAGCCAAGAGGATCCGACCTTACTCGACCGAAAACCCGCCGAAGAATCTGGTGAGTTGCGCGGTGTCGACTGATGTACTTGTACTGTCGAGTGATACATTGACTTATGAACTGACTTCTTTACTTGAATCATGCAGGAGTGGACGCACATGCACTCGCCCGTTCCCAACGAGAACCATGTTGACGCTGGAGTTTGTGAGTGAAGGTGGCAGCACGGACGGCGACAGTTCAGAAGACTCCGAGGACGAGTACGAAAACTCAGACGAAAACGAGCCAGTAGTCGAACCATCTCTCCGCACCGAATGCCGCACCAAGGCTCGCCAAGATCCTGCGGCTGCTGAGGACAGGGCACCGGGCCCGAGTGAGAAGAACTCGAAGCGGAGCCGCCCCTCAACTGTCGAGTCGAGCGGATGATCGGCGAAGCAACCCAAGGTGACCATGGCCAAACCTCGCAAAACCTTGCCTCGCATGAAGATGGTCGTGCCTGTCGTATCCACGTGAGTGTTTTGCCCTCGAATTCTTTTTGTCGATTGTGACTTTGCGTTGTTGCCAACCGAGTGTTGTTTGATCCGTCAGAGCTGCTACGTGTGTAACCTCACCTCCTCGAGACGGAGGGGAAGCGATGGACATTGACACTGCTGACGCTGCCACTTCTCATAGAGGTTAATAAGTTCTTGATTCATCCGAATGAGATTCATCACTTGCAAAAGTTAACACTGTCGGTTGATGTTGCAGAGATCATCCAGCTGGAAGACGACGAGGAACACCTAGACACTTGGCGCACCCGCACCCGAAGAGCTTCATTAGTGCAGACGCTTCAGCGTTCGACTGCAGAATCCTCCCAGGGGATGGGTGACTCGACACAAATAAGAGCTGAACCTGCAGTACCTTTGTCGAGTGCCCCTTCAGCTGTCTCGACCATCGTGACATTGACTCCAACCAGACCTGCTCAGACTACTTCAGTTGCCCCAGCAACTACACCGATCCCGCCCATGACGGCTTTCTCTCTGCATCGCGTCCTGGAAGATCAGACCAGAGCTGCGAAGGAGGCTATGATCCAGGTAGAGCAGATAATGCTGCAAACCAAAGAGGCGTACGAGGCCAGCAAGATGGCTTACGATGTCAGCGCGGCCCTCCGCACCAATGTCCGAGTAAGTTCGATTGTAAGTACATTTCCGATTGAATTCCTGTCTTTTCTTGACTGTACACCCAGTGGGTGCTTATTGTCCACTCGTAGAATGTTTGAAATTTCTCCACTCGAATAGGTCAGGTCTTAGTCGAGTAGGATTTGGATCGATAGTACGCGTAGTACTAGAGTCACTCGACATGTCGAGTGTATATTTTTTTCTGACGAGTTACTCGACAAATAGAGTGTTAACCGTCTCAGTGGGGCACTCCGAGTGAACCCACTGGGTGTAGTCCCCGATACCACTGTCGAGTGCTTGCATGGCAGGGGTCTTAGAGCTTGTCGTATGCTTGATACGTTTGCCCTTGGTCGCACCACTCTGCAACTACTTTGTAGGTTCCATGGATATCGTTGACAAACCATGATATGATGCTACTCTGACTGCACTTCATAGAGTGGGGAGGGGTGTGTCACTCGACGGATAGTGTGACTGATGTTTTCTGCCACTCGACTGATCGATAATTGGCAGATCCAGTGGGGGCATGCTAAGTGCACCCACTAGGTGTAGTCCCCGAGACCGCTGTTGAGTGCTTGCACCGGCAGGGGCCTTAGAGTTTGTTGTATACGGGATACATTTTGCCTTTGGTCACACCACTCCGAAGCTACCTTGTAGGTTTCATGGATATTATTGATAAACCATGATATGATGCTACATAAGGATAGATTGAACTTCACAGAGCAGGGAGGCGCGTCACTCGACGGGTCGAGTGACGGATGAATGTTCTGACAGGGCTGACCTTGACCCCGAGGCTACTGCTAATCGCAGACGATAAGCAGTAGTCTTGAAAACTTGAAATCGGGATTTCCGTTGTACGCGTAGTACTGGAGGCACTCGACATGTCGAGTGCACATATTTGTTTCTGACGAGTTACTCGACAGGTCGAGTGTTAACCGTCTCAGTGGGGGCACTCTGAGTGTACCCACTGGGTGTAGTCCACGAGACCACCGTCGAGTGCTTGCATCGGCAGGGGTCTGATAGAGACCATTTTCCCCTGGACATATCGGGTGGACTTTTTGCTTGAATTCTTCTTCCCCTGGACATGGGCTTCATGGACATCATAGGTCAACCATCAAGACGCTGTTCCAGGATAGTAAGACAGGCGTTCGATGGTTTTCATAACCTAGTCGACCGTCCTTGGTGTTATTTTGTCGATTGAATATCTTTCTTTTGTTGGTTTCAGAGGGCTTGCAAACTTGGAACACAGTACAAGGATCTTGAGGATGAGAGGAACCGATTGCGCGTGGATCTGGAAGCCTCCGACAATGCTCTGGAGCGAGCGCGGGCTGAGCTGAAGTCTCTGGGAGGTAACTACTATCGACTCTCTGCATTCCCATCTTCACCTTTCATGCTTTGAACCGAGTGCTCTCACTCGAACAGACGTGCGCAATGAAAATCGTCGACTCCAAGCGCGACTCAACAATGTTGTTTCTTTAGATTCCATGAAGAAGGCGCTGGAGGACAAGGACAGAGCACTCACCGACACCCAACGGGTGGCCAAGGACGAAACCGAGACTGCAGATCGAAAGTTGTCGGCTGCCCAGAAGCCGGAGGAGGAGAACGCAAAGCTAAAGCAAGAGCGCGTGGACCTCGTCAAAAGGGCTGAGTAGCTGAACAAAAGGAGCAACGGCCTCGAGAGGCATTTGGGCGAATTCTCGAGGAAGATGTACATCATGCTCGACGGTGAGTGTCTCTTGTCGACTGAACTTTGTAAAATCCATGAAGATCGTACCTCACCGACTTTCCTCCCATTCCTTCTCTTCAACAGAATTCTGCCAAGACTTCGAAAAGGAGACAAAAGAGATTGAGCCCAACCTGGACCCTACCAAGTCTCCTGTCGCAGATGCGGTGGCCATGAACATGCTCAGACTCAATTTCCGACTCCATGGCGCTCAGGCATATCTTGTCCGACTGAAATCCGTGATGGAGAGGATTGATAAGGAACTGTGGCCCGAGGACACTCCTTAGCTCGACCTCAACTCCATGATGGCCGGTCTGAACGACCTTCCAAGCCGAGTGCAGACATGGAAGAAATATGCTGCTCGCTGCGGTGCCGACGTGGCGCTATCACTCGTCAGGGTCCATTGCAGAGACGTGAGGGAGGAAAAGCTAAAGGAGCTCCGAGTGGTTAACACAAAGAAGCTTCAGTTTGAGGACTTCACGGAGACCTTTATCGATGCAGCTACCAGAATCGCAGATGGCATCGACTTGGACACTTTTGTCGAGCCAGCCAGCCCGTCGGATGATTGAAAAACTTGATCTTAGGAAGAAACACTTTTATTCGCCTCGGTATGCCGAGTGAAACTGTATCCCTTAAAACTTCATTCATGCCTTAGGCTTGAGCACGTTTGCTTCTTTACGAAACATTTATCCACGGTTTATCCTTTGGATTTTATCCGTATTTGGCTTGAATCGTTTGTTCAACTAAGTTTGTTTTTAGGCTTAGGCGAAAACATGTTCGCAGATAAGCCCCCGAGTGTGAGGACCGCTCTACACTCGGAATATTTTTGATCCTAAGCAAAGACGGATTTGCAAATAGGACGTCGAGTGAATAGAATACTATCCACCCTACAAGGTTTTTAACTTAGGCGGAAGCATGTTCGCAGCTAAGTCCCCGAGTGTGAGGATTGCTCACCACTCAGAGTATTTTTGAACCTAAGCGAAGAAGGATTTGCAAATAGGCCGTCGAGTGAATGGATTGCTATCCACCCGACAGGGTTTTAACTTAGGCGAACCATGTTCGCATCTAAGCCCCCGAATGTGAGGATCGCTCATCACTCAGAGTTTTTTTATCCTAAGCAAAGACGGATTTGCAAATAGGACGTCGAGTGAATAGAATACTATCCACCCGACAAGGTTTTTAACTTAGGCAAAAGCATGTTCGCAGCTAAGCCCCCCGAGTGTGAGGATTTCTCACCACTCGGAGTATTTCTGAACCTAAGCGAACACAGATTCGCAAATAGGCCATCGAGTGAATGGATTGCTATCCACCCGACAGGGTTTTAACTTAGGCGAAACATGTTTGCAACTAAGCCCCCGAATGTGAGGATCGCTCATCACTCGACTTGCCCATTGGTTTGCGGGTGAGCAACAGATGCATAATCTACCCGAGTGCCCTGAGATGTGCAGAAGTTTCTGAACTCTTCCGAGTCAAAGTTGGTGCCATTATCTATGATAATGCTGTGAGGAATGCCATACCAGAAAATTATCTCTCTCATGAATGTAACCACCGTATGGGAGTTCAATTTCTTGATGGGCTTGGCTTCTATCCACTTGGTAAACTTGTCGACTACAACCAGCAAATGAGTGAAACCACCTTTTCCGGTCCGAAAGGGATCAACCATGTTGAGTCCCTAAACAGCAAATGGCCAGGCGAGAGGAATTGTGTTTAGAGCAGAGATTGGCTTGTGTGATAGGTTTGCATAGAACTGGCATCCATCACAATGATCGACGATGTCCTTAGTCATCTCATTAGCCCGGGGCCAGAAGAAACCAGCTCTGTATGCTTTGGCGACAATCGTTCGTGAGGATGCATGATGACCGCAAGTTCCTGAGTGGATCTCATCCAGAATCATTCGACCTTCCTCGGGGGAAATGCAGCGCTGTGTAACGCCAGTCGCACTCTCTCTGAACAGCTGATCTCCCATCACAATAAAAGCCTTGGACCTGCGCACAATCTGTTGAGCCTCTGTTTCATCTTCAGGGAGCTCTGAGGATATAGGCAATGTAAGGCACAGTCCAATCGGGAGTGATAACTAGAATCTCCATGACCAGGTCAATCACTACAGGAACATTGACTTTTGTCGGGTCAGTGGAACTCAAAGCTTGTGGGGGCTCTTCGGTGAAAGGATCTTCCTGAAACGAAGGAGTGTGCAAGTGCTCTAAGAACACACCGCTGGGGACAGGCCGTCGAGTGGACCCAATCTTGGATAGCTCGTCGGCCGCCTAAGTTTTTAGTCGGGGAACATGATGAAGTTCCAGGCCTTCGAATTTCTTCTCCAACTTTCGGACTGCATTGCAGTATCCAGTCATAGTGGGGTTTCGAACATCCCACTCTTTCATAACTTGATTCACCACCAGATCTAAGTCGCCATAAACCATCAGGCGCTTGACGCCGAGTGAGATAGCCATGCGCAACCCATACAAAAGTGCTTCATATTCTACCTCATTGTTGGAGGAATCAAAGTGAATTTGCAAGACATAGCTGAGCTTGTCACCCTTGGGAGATATCAAGACAACACCAACACTGGACCCATTCAACATTTTAGAGCCATCGAAGAACATTGTCCAATGCGCCAAGTGAACTTGGATTAGCTGTTGCCGTTCAATCCACTCGGCCATAAAATCTGCCAATGCTTGGGACTTGATTGCTTTCTTGGCTTCGAATCTGATGTCAAAGTGTCCAAGCTCGATTGCCCATTTAGCCACTCGACCTGATGCGTCTCGATTATTGAAAATCTCGGACAAAGGAGCATCACCGACGACTGAAATCGAGTGGTCTTGGAAATAATGCGCCACCTTCTTTGCTGATAGGTAAATACCATACACCAGCTTCTGATAGTGTGGATATCTTTGCTTTGAGGGGGACAAAACTTCCGAGACATAATAGACTGGCCGCTGGACTGTATAAGCTTTACCCTCCTCTTCCCGCTCGACAGTTAGCACTGTACTGATGACCTGATTTGTGGCCGCGATGTACAGGAGCAAGGGCTCTTTACTGGCAGGAGCGGCAAGCACCGGCTGGGTGGAGAGTAGGGCTTTGAGCTCAACAAACGCTGCTTCGGCTTCGGGAGTCCACTCGAACGTGTCGGACTTCTTCATCAATTGATATAAAGGCAGAGCCTTCTCACCAAGACGAGAAATGAATCGACTCAATGCTTCCAAGCAACCTATGAGCTTCTGAACGTCATGCACTCGCACGGGAGTCTTCATTCGGGTAATGGGGCTGATCTTCTCAGGGTTGACATTGATCCCCCATTCGGAAACGAGAAAACCGAGTAATTTGCCGCCAGGGACGCTAAAAGTACACTTGGCCAGATTCAGCTTTATGTCGAATCTCGTCAGATTGGCGAATGTTTCGGCCAAGTCGGCCAGCAGGTCGGAACCTTTGCGGGACTTGACCACTATATCATCCATGTACGCCTCGACATTCCGAGGGATCTGGTCGAGTAAACATTTCTGAATTATGCGCATAAAAGTTGCGCCGGCATTTTTGAGACCAAATGGCATAGTGATGTAGCAGAAACACCTGAATGGGGTGATGAAAGCTGTCTTTATTTCGTTTGGGCCATACAGACGGATCTAATGATACCCAGAATAAGCATCCAGAAACGATAAACGCTCGCACCCCACAGTCGAGTCAACAATTTGATCTATGTGGGGGAGCGGAAAATGATCCTTCGGCATACCCGATTGAGATGTTTGAAGTCAATGCACATACGCAAAGACTTATCTTTCTTTGGCACCATCACAACATTCAAGAGCCACTCGGAGTGGTAAATCTCCCGAATGAACTTGGCTTGCAAGAGACGGGCCAGTTCTTTGCCGATTGCCTTGCGCTTCTTCGCTGCTGAACGACGCAAATGCTCCCTGACGGGTTTGGCTTTTAGATCCACTCTCAGACGGTGCTCAGCCAGCTCCCTGGGAACCCTCGGCATGTCAACAGGCTTCCATGCGAAGATATCCCAGTTCTCACGGAGGGACTGGATGAGCTCGGCTTCCTATTTGCTATCGAGTGTTGATGAGATATTCGTCGGGGCAGCAATAGGATCTGTCTGGTGGATGTGCACCTTCTTCACTTCCCCTGTCGACTGAAATGCCGACTCGGAAGTCTACTTCTTTGCGCGGAGCAAATCAGTAGGGTCAACGGTTTTCTTGTACTCTTCTAGCTCGACCATTGCCATGTGGTGATTGGCGATCTTAGAGCCTTGGTGGAGGCATTCTTCGGCCCGCTGTCGATTGCCAGTGACTGTGATCACGCCCTTAGGGTGGCATCTTCAACTTGAGATACACGTAACATGGTCGGGCCATGAAACGTGCATACGCGGGTCGACCCAAAATGGCATGGTAGGCACTCTGGAAATCCACGACTTCAAACGCCAACTTTTCTTTTTGGAATTTCTTGTCGTTCCCGAATGTAACATCCAATGCTATCTGGCCGAGTGACTTGGCCTTCTTCCTTGGGATGACCCCGTGAAATTGCATGTTGCTTTCACTCAGTCAGGACATCGGAATGCCCATCCCTTTCAGGGTATCTGCATAGAGGATATTCAGGCCGCTGCCACCGTCCATGAGGACCTTTCTGAGTCGAGCGCCCCCCACCACTGGATCAACTACCAGAGCCTGTCAACGAGGGGTGGCCACATGAATAGGATGGTCTGTTTGGTCGAATGTGATGGCGTACTGGGATCACTTGAGGTAGGTGGGGGTAGCAGGCACAACCATGTTGACTTCTCTGTTGATGACTTTCAGACGACTCTTGCTCTCGACATCAGCAAAAATCACAAGTGTGGCAGTGACATCCGGGAATGTTTCTTTATCTTCATCTTCATCACCCTTCTCAAGAGATTGATCACTCGACGGGTCCCCCTTGAATTGCTAGATAAGGGTCCGACACTATCGAGTGGTGTGCTTGGGCAAAATCACATTGCCTTCCGCATCTTTCCTCGTGTGAATTACACACGGCTGATCCATGATATCAGTTCCTGACTGATTTTTCCTTTCTTGGGGGCATACTGTGCTTTAGCTTTGCCCTTGATTTTTGACTGAGTCGCCAGTGCTGCTACTTCTGCTTGAACCGTACCCTCAACTTTTCGCTTCTGTTTCCGATTGTTACTGCCACCAGCCTCATTCGACTGCCTTTCCTTTGACGCTATGGAGACGGTCTTCTTCCTCGCCATTGGCGTACCAAGTGGCAATTTCTATCATCTTGTCGAGTGAAATATCACCCGTGCACCGGAACTTTAGGTACAACTCCCTGTATCTCACGCGGGTCTTGAAAGCACACACAGCCTGGTGCTCTGACACACTTTCCACTGTATGGTGCAAAGTGGACCACCACTGAATATAGTCTCTCAAAGTTTCATCGGGCTTCTGGACACAATGCTCTAAGTCGACCAGACCTACAGGACGCTTGCAAGTACCCTCAAAGGTTCGGATAAACACTCGGGCAAGATCCTCCCAGCAATATATACTAGAAGGAGCCAAGCGATTCAACCAAGCTCGAGCTGAACCATCTAGCATCAAGGACAAGTGCTTCATTTGGACATTGTCGTTGTCGCCGCCAATCTGAACAACCACTCGGTAATCATCTAACCAAGTCTCTGGCTTGGACTCGCCAGAAAGTTTTCCGATCCCAGCCGCCAACCTGAAGTTGGGGGGAATCTCCGCAGAACGGATAGCTCTGCCGAAACACTCAGGACCAGAAATCAGGGCCGAGCTGTTGGGGAACATTGCATGGGAAACAAAAAATTTCCTACGCACATGCAAGATCTATCCATGGTGATGAGCATCTACGAGAGGGAGAGTGGATCTACATACCCTTGTAGATCGCTAAGCGGGAAGCGTTAAGAAACGCGGTTGATGTAGTCAAACGTCTTGGCGATCCAAATCACCGAGCGTCCCGCGATCCCATCACGATCCATCCCGCGATCCAATCATGATCCGTCCCACAATCTCATCATGATCCGTCCCGCGATCCAATGAATCATCTCGCAATCTTGATCACGGTCCTTCCGATCTAGCGCCGAACGGACGACACCTCTGCGTTCAGCACACGTATAGCTCGATGACGATCTCCGCCTTATTGATCTAGCAAGAGGGAGCGGAGAGGCAGACGAGTTCTCCAACAGCGCGACGGCGTTGCGGCGATGGTGGTGGAGCAATTCCAGCAGGGCTTCGCCTAAGCACCGCTGAAACCGATCTAGAGGAGAAACTACAAACTATAGGAGAGGCAGCACGTGGCTTAGGGTTTCTTGATGTGTCCCAAGTGCTAGCCTCGCCCCTCTATTTATATGCTGAGCCTTAGGGTCGAAACTTGGAGAAAAATCCTCCTCAAGGTCGGTTTACCCGCAAGGCAAGAGTCCTTCTCGGACTCCAGGACCAGACGCCAAGGTCCTTGGCGTCCGGCCCCAGACGCCAGGGTCCCTGGCGTCTAGTCCCTGGCCTCCGCAAAACAGCTTTTGCACCTTCCTAAAGCCTCATGGGCTTTACCCCTTGTCCCAAATAAAGTGTTCCTATACCCCAAACATTTCGGGAAACATCCGAAACTATTTCCGATGAATTCCAGAACCCTTCCGGAGAACAAACACTATTATCCCATATATCAATCTTTACGTCCGGACCATTCCGGAGCTCCTCATGACGTACGGGATCTCATCCGGGAATTCGAACAACCTTTGGTCCCCATCATACATAACTCTATACTACCGAAGCGTCACCGAACCTTAAGTGTGCAAACCCTGCGGGTTCGAGAACTATGTAGACATGACCGAGACACCTCTACAATCAATAACCAATAGCGGGACCTGGATGCCCATATTGGTTCCTACATATTCTGCAAAGATCTTTATCAGTCGAACCTCTATGTCAAGGATTCAGTCAATCCTGTCTAATGTTCCCTTTGTTCTTCGGTATATTACTTGCCCGAGATTCGATCGTCAGTATCTCCATACCTAGTTCAACCTCGTTACCGTCAAGTCTCTTTACTCGTTCCGTAATACAAGATCCCGTGACCAACACTTATTCACATTGCTTGCAAGGCTTGTTGTGATGTTGTATTACTAAGTGGGCCCTGAGATACCTCTCCATCACACGGAGTAACAAATTCCAGTCTTGATCCATGCCAACCCACCAACACCCTCGGAGATACCTGTGGACCACCTTTATAGTCACCCAGTTACGTTGCGACGTTTGATACACACAAGGCACTCCTTCGGTGTCAGTGAGTTTCATGATCTCATGGTCATAGGAACATATACTTGACATGCAGAAAAGTGTAGCAATAAACTAACACGATCAAATGCTATATAGTTTGGGTCTTGTCCATCACATCATTCTCCTAATGATGTGATCCCGTGATCAAATGACATCTCATGTCCATGGCTAGGAAACCTTAACCATCTTTGATCAACGAGGTAGTCTATTAGAGGCATACTAGGGACACGGTGTTGTCTATGTATCCACACATGTATCTGAGTTTCCGATCAATACAATTCTAGCATGGATAATAAACGATTATCATGAGCAAGGAAGTATGATAATAACCAATTTATTATTGGCTCTAGGGCATATTTCCAATAGTCTCCCACTTGCACTAGAGTCAATAATATAGTTCACATCACCATGTGATCCGCATTGTTATGAATCTAACACCCAATGAGTTCTGGGGCTCGATCATGCTTTGCATGTGAGAGAGGTCTTTTAGTCAACGGGTCTGCGACATTGAGATCCGTGTGTACTTTGCAAATCTCTATGTTAAACTGTAAATGCTGCTACCACACTCCACTTGGAGCTATTCCAAATGGCTGCTCCACTATACATATCCGGATTGCTACTAAGAGTCATCTAGATTGGTGTTAAAGCTTGCATCAACGTAACTCTTTACGAAGAACTCTTTATCACCTCCATAATCAAGAAACATTCCCTTAGTCTTTTAGTTACTAAGGATAATCTTGACCGCTGTCCAGGGATCTACTCCTGGATCACTCTTGTACCCCTTGACGGACTCATGGCAAGGCACACATAGGTGCGGTACACAACATGGCATACTATATAGAGCCTATGGCTAAGGCACGGGGGAGGATGTTCGTCCTATCTCTTTCTTCGGCCGTGGTCGAGCTTTGAGTCTTACTCAACTTCACACCTTACAAATCAGGCAAGAACTCTTTCTCTGACTGATCCATTTTGAACTCTTTCAAAATCTTGTCAAGGTATGTACTCCTTGAAAGTCTCATCAAGCATCTTGATCTATCTCTATAGATCTTGATGCTCAACAATTAGGTAGCTTTATCTAGTTCTTCCTTTGAAAACCTCTTTTCAAACAACCATTTATGCTTTCCAGAAATTCTACATCATTTTTGATCAATAATATGTCAACCACATATGCTTATCAAAAATTCTGTAGTGCTCCCACTCACTTTATTGTAAATACAAGTTTCTCATAAACTTTGTATAGACTGAAAAACTTTGATCACCTCACCAAAGCGTATATTCCAACTCCGAGATGCTTGCTCCATCCCATAGAAGGATTGTTGGAGCTCGCACACCTTTTAGCATCCTTAGGACTGACAAAACCTTCTGGTTGTATCACATACAACCTTTCCTCAAGTAAACCGTTAAGGAAAAGATGTTTTGAGATCCATCTGCGAGATTTCATATTTGAAAAATGCAGCAACTGCTAACATAATTCCAACATACTTTAGCATCGCTACGAGTTAGAAAATCTCATCGTAGTCAACTCCTTGAACTTGTCGGAAACTTCTTTGCGATAAGTCGAGCTTTATAAATGGTGACATTTACCATCAGTGTCTGTCTTCATCTTAAAGGTACATTTGTACTCGACGACCTGCCGTCCAACGAGCATGTCTATCAAAATCTATACTTCGTTTTCATACATGGATCCGTTCTTGGATTTCATGGCCTCTAACCATTTGTCGGAATCTGAGCCTATCATCACTTCTCCATAGCTCATAGGTTCATCGTTGTCCGACAACATGAACTCTAAGACAGGGTTGTCGTACTACTCTCTGCGCTGTGCTACTCTCTCGTTGAAACAAAGGTTCAATAACCTCATCAAGTTCTATCTTCCTCCCACTGAATTCTTTCGAGAGAAACTTTTTCTCGAGAAAGGACCCAGTTTTAGCAACAAACATTTTATGCTTGGATCTGAGATAGAAGGTTCAGCCAACTATCCTTAGGGTATTCTATGAAGATGCATTTGTCCGCTTTGGGTTCGAGCTCATCAGGTGAAAACATTTTCCACACAAGCGTCGCAGCTCCAAACATTAAGAAATGACAGCTTAGGTTTCTATCAAACCATAATTCACACGCTGCCATCTCAACGGATTTAGATGGTGCCCTATTAAAGTGAATGTAGTTGTCTCTAATGCATAACCCCAAAATTATAGTAGCAAAACGATAAGAGACATCATAGCACGCACCATATCCAATAGAGTACGACTATGATGTTCCGACACAC
The DNA here is from genome assembly GCA_022496015.1 of Hordeum marinum. Lineage (NCBI taxonomy): Eukaryota > Viridiplantae > Streptophyta > Magnoliopsida > Poales > Poaceae > Hordeum > Hordeum marinum. Next base: position 114,787,122 of record CM039674.1, on the reverse strand, counting down.
CATCACTCTATGGTGTTCCAGGTGGAGTGAGTTGTGAAACAACTTTCACATTGTCTAAAGTTGTATGCCAAACCTGTAACTCAGATATTCACCTCCACTATCATATCGCAGACATTTTTATCTTCTTGTCACGATGATCTTACACTTTACTCTGAATTTGCTTGAACCTTTCAAATGATTCAGACTTGTGTTTCATTAAGTAAATATACACTATATCTACTCAAATCATCAGTGAAGGTAAGAAAATAACGATATCCACTACATGCTACAAGACTCATTGGATTGCATACATCAACATCTATCATTTCCAATAAATCACTTGCTCGTTTCATCAATCCGGAAAACGGGGTTCTTAGTCATCTTGCCCAAGAGGCATGGTTCGCATGTCTCAACCGATTCGAAATCGAAGGAGTCCAAAGATGCATCAGCATTGAGTTTCTTCATGCTCTTTATACTAATATGACATTTAGCGGCAGTGCCACAAGTATGTGGTACTATCATTATTAACTTTGTATCTTTTGGCATCAATGTTATGAACATGTGTATTTACTACGATCAAGATTCAACAAACCATTCTCACTGGGTGCATGACCATTGAAGGTATTATTCATGTAAATAGAATAACCATTATTCTCTAACTTAAATGAATAACCGTGTTGCAATAAACACGATCTAATCACGTTCATGCTCAACGCAAAACACCAAATAACATTTATTTAGGTTCGTCACTAATCCCGAAGGTAGAGAGAGCGTGCGATGTTGATCACATCAACCTTGTAAACATTTCCAACACACATCGTCACCTCACCCTTAGCTAGTTCTCCGTTTATTCTGTAGCTTTTATTTCGAGTTACTAACATTTAGCGACCGAACCGGTATCCATTACCCAGGTGCTACTAGGAGTACTCGCAAGGTACACATCAATAACACATATATCAATTATACTTCTGTCAACATTGCCAGCCTTCTTATCTACCAAGTATCTAGGGTTGTTCCGCTTTAGCGACTGCTCTCCTCATAATCGAAGCACTTAGTCTCGGGTTTGGGTTCAACTTTGGGTTGCTTCACTGGAGCAGCAACTGACTTGCCATCCATGAAGTTTCCCTCCTTTCCCTTGCCCTTCTCGAAACTAGTGGTTTTACTAACCATAAACACTTGACGCTCCTTCTTGATTTCTACCTTCGCGGTGTCAAACATCGCGAACATCTCAAGGATCATTATTTCTATCCCTCGCATTTTATAGTTCAACACCAAGTTCTAGTAGCTTAGTGACAGTGACTTGGAGAACTATATCAATCGTTATCTTATCTGGAAGATCAACTCCCACTCGATTCAAGCGATTGTAGCACTCAGAAAATCTGAGCACATGCTCAATGATTGAGATATTCTCTTTCATCTTGCAGGCAAAGAATCTTGTTGGAGATCTCACATCTCGCAACATGGGTACGAGCCTGAGATCCTAATTTTAGCTCTTAGAACATCTCATATGTTTCATGACGTTCAAAATGTTTCGGAGCCTCAATTCTAAGCCGTAATGCATAACGCACTAAACTATCAAGTAGTCATCAGAATGTGCCTGTCAGATGTTCACAACATCTACAGACGACGCTAGAGGGGTTGGCACACCGAGCAGTGCATTAAGGACATAAAACTTCTGTGCAACAATGAGGACAATTCTCAGATCATGGAACCAGTCCGCAATATTGCTACCATCATCTTTCAACTCTATTTCTCTAGGAACATATAAAAATTCAAGGGAGCTACAACGCGAGCTAGTAATCTACAACATAATTTGCAAAGAAACTACTGACTATGTTCATGATAATGAGTTCAATTAATCAAATTATTTAAGAACTCCCACTGAAATTGACATCTCTCCGGTCATTCGAGTGATACATGATCCAAATTCACCAACTCAAGTCCGATCATCACGTGAGTTGAGGTGGTTTCAATGGTGAACATCATCATGTTGATCATATCTACTATATGACTCATGTTCGACCTTTCGGTCTCTTGTGTTTCGAGGCCATGTCTGTACATGCTAGGCTCGTCAAGTTTAACCCGAGTGTTCTGCATGTGCAACACTGGCTTGCACCCGTTGTATGTGAACGTATAGTCTATCACACCCGATCATCACGTGGTGTCTCGACACGACGAACTTTCGCAACGGTGCACACTTGGGGAGAACACAATTCATCTTGAAATTTAAGTGAGGGATCACCTTATAATGCTACCGTCGTCCTAACTAAAAGAAGGTGCAAAAAAGGATTAACATCACATGCAAATCATAAGTGACATGATATGGCCATGAACTTGTGCTTTTGATCTCCATCTTGAAAGCACCGGCATGATCTCCATCGTCACTGGCATGACACCATGATCTCCATCATCTTGATCTCCATCAACATGTCACCATCGTGGTTGTCACGCCCACCATGCTTCTACTACTATTGCTACCGTTTAGCGATAAAGTAAAGCATTACATAGCGCTTAATGATTGACACGCGGGTCATACAATAATTAAAGAAAACCCTATGGCTCCTGTCGGTTGCCGTACTCATCGACATGCAAGTCGTGATATTCTATACAACACATGATCATCTCATACATCACATATATCTCATCTTGTAATTGGCCATATCATATCACAACATGCCCTGCAAAAACAAGTTAGATGTCTTCTAATTGTTGTTGCATGTTTTACGTGGCTGCTACGGGTATCTAGCAAGAACAGTTCTTACCTACGCATAAACCACAACGGTGGTACATAAGTTGCTTTTCAACCTTCTCAAGGACCACCTTAGTCGAATTTGATCCAACTAAAGTAGGAGAAACAGACACCCGCCAGCCATATTTGTGCAACGAAGTTACACGTCAGTCGATTGAACCGGTCTCTCGTAAGCGTACGAGTAAGGTTGGTCTAGGCTGCTTCATCCCACAATACCGGTGAACCAAAACACGACCAAGGGAGGAAGCAATCTAAGCATCAACACCCACAAACTCTTTGTGTTCTACTCAAGATCTCATCTACACATAGACCTAGCTCTGATACCACTGTTGGGGAACGTTGCATGGGAAACAAAAAATTTCCTACACACACGCAAGATCTATCCATGGTGATGAGCATCTACGAGAGGGAGAGTGGATCTACATACCTTTCTAGATCGCTAAGCAGGAAGCGTTAAGAAACGCGGTTGATGTAGTCGAACATCTTCACGATCCAAATCGCCGAGCGTCCCGTGATCCCATCACAATCCGTCCCGCGACCCAATCACGAATCGTCTTGCAATCTTTATCACGGTCCTTCCGATCTAGCGCCGAACAGACGACACCTCCGCGTTTAGCACACGTACAGCTTGATGACGATCTCCACCTTCTTGATCCAGCAAGAGGGAGCGGAGAGGTAGACGAGTTCTCCGGCAGCGTGTCGGCGTTGCGGCGATGGTGGTGGAGCAATTCCAGCAGGGCTTCGCCTAAGCACCGCTGAAACCGATCTAGAGGAGAAACTACGAACTAGAGGAGAGGCAACATGTGTCTTAGGGTTTCTTGATTTGTCACAAGTGCTAGCATCGTGCCCTCTATTTATATGCTGAGCCTTGGGGTCGAAACTTGGAGAAAAAACCTCCTCAAGGTCGGTTTCCCCACAAGGCAAGAGTCCTTCTCGGACTCCAGGACCAGACGCCAAGGTCCTCGGCGTCTGGCCCCAGATGTCAGGGTTCCTGGCATCTGGCCCCTGGCCTTCGCAAAACAGATTTTGCACCTTCCTAAAGCCTCATGGGCTTTACCCCTTGGCCCAAATAAAGTGTTCCTGTACCCCGAACATTTCGGGAAACATCCGAAACTATTTCCGGTGAATTCTGGAACCCTTCCGGAGACCAAACACTATTATCCCATATATCAATCTTTACCTCCGGACCATTTCGGAGCTCCTCGTGACATTCGGGATATCATTCGGGACTTGGAACAACCTTAGGGCACCACCATACATAACTCTATACTACCGAAGCGTCACCGAACCTTAAGTGTGTAGACCCTGCGGGTTCGAGAACTATGTAGACATGACCGAGACACCTCTACGATCAATAACCAATAGAGGGACCTGGATGCCCATATTGGTTCCTACATATTCTGCGAAGATCTTTATTGGTCGAACCTCTATGTCAAGGATTCAATCAATCCCGTATAACGTTTCCCTTTGTTCTTCGGTATGTTACTTGCCCGAGATTCGATCGTCGGTATCTCCATACCTAGTTCAACCTCGTTACCGGCAAGTCTCTTTACTCGTTCCGTAATACAAGATCCCGTGGCCAACACTTAGTCACATTGCTTGCAAGGCTTGTTGTGATGTATTACCGAGTGGGCCCTGAGATACCTCTCCATCACACGGAGTAACAAATCCCAGTCTTGATCCATGCCAACCCAACAGACACCCTCAGAGATACCTGTAGAGCACCTTTATAGTCACCCAGTTACGTTGTGACATTTTATACACACAAGGCACTCCTCCGGTGTCAGTGAGTTGCATGATCTCATGGTCATAGGAACATATACTTGACATGCAGAAAACTGTAGCAATAAACTGACACAATCAAATGCAATGTTTATAGTTTGGGTCTTGTCCATCACATCATTCTCCTAATGACGCGATCCCATTATCAAATGACATCTCATGTCCATGGCTAGGAAACCTTAACCATCTTTGATCAATGAGCTAGTCTATTAGAGGCTTACTAGGGACACGATGTTATCTATGTATCCACACATGTATCTGAGTTTTCGATCAATACAATTCTAGCATGGATAAGAAACGATTATCATGAGCAAGGAAATATGATAATAACCAATTTATTATTGCCTCTAGGGCATATTTCCAACACGAGCTACCACTCGGAAAGTCTCTATCTTGGCCTTCTTCGTGGGCTCTGCCCCTGTCGATCCGCTTCTGGGTGAGAAGATATCGAGCATCAAACTCCGCATTCCGCCGATCACCGAATGAGCGCCTATCGTCCGGGTTCCGGGGAACGCGCGGACCGCCCTGCGGAGGAGCGGGCACTTGACGGTGGTCTTCACGGTGAAACTGATCTCTGACCTGATCCTCGCGAAAGCCCCCACCCCTACGACACAGGGGCGACCCAGGGTTGTGTGCCGACTGAACGGTTTCTGCCCTGGGTGAGTTGCTGCGTATCCTGTTGTGGTAACGTGAAACTACTGAATTATGATGCTACACTGCATCTAATAGTGCTCTGATTTGCATCAACCTTCTTCCAGCCTCTGTCCGCGATGGCCGAATGGAATCTACTATCCTAGCAGCAACAACAACATTTAACACAGGAGTTCGATATATCTCAACATCGTTGCGGGAGCCAGTCAGGAATAGCTGTCGCTGTCGTCGACTAGCAACATGTGAACGCTAGCAAGCACGCTCGTCGAGGTTGCGTTGAAGCTCTTCCAGCCAAATGCGCATGGCCTCCAAGGCCTGGGCCTCAGCGGTCGTACCAATGATGGGGGTGTGAAGAACCTCCCCCCGCGACGCGGCTATTCACTCGACGCGCCACCAGCATCACGCTTTCCGTTGCCAAAGCCCGGCGGCGGGCTTTGATGAGAGCCCGCCATATGGACCTTCGCTGTTGGATCACAGCTCTCGCACTCAAAAGGGATGTCGGACGGATCGGAATCCGACTCGAACACGCCATGAAGAGAATCGGTAGGCTTGAGCGCTACGATCTGTGGAGAAGAAATTTGATGCGCCACTGCGTGCTTGACCTAGTGCTGGAGTCGTGAGCGGCCGGACCGCTTGCGACTGCGAACAACGAGGGGAGCCAACGTATAGGGAGTCGATGGCTGACGCAACAACACGCCGCAGGAACTCGCATGGAAGTGCGCGACCCTGCGGACTGGGAGCGCCTCGACATCGAGAGGCGTTTCTTGAAGCCATGCCGAATCTTCGGTGATGAAGGTGAGCGCACTGAAATGGATCTCGTGGCCCAGAGTGAAAACACCACCGGAAGTCATGTGGAAGGACGGAAAATGCAACCTCGCCGGAAGTCGCTTAGATGCCTGCCCCATGGTGGGCGCCAACTGTCGTGGGAACAGGCCTGACAGTAGAAGGTAGGGGTACGAAGGGAGAGGGCAGAGTCCTAGCTACGGCGAGGGTGTACACATGGATGTATGAGTTCAGGCCCCTCTTGTGGAGGTAACAGCCCTACGTCCTAGTGCTCGAGAGCTTATGTCGTGTGGAAAGTTAAGATTACAATGGTCACGAACCCTTGTGCCAGAGGGGAGGGGCGACTTATATAGAGTTCCTGCCCCTCATAAGTGCCCGACATCTAAGGGTCCCATCATGGGTTTAAAGACTGGCGTTACTGGTAATGTACATAATAAATGCTACTAATGACGAAGGACTAATGATCGCCTGTTGGCCTCCTGATGGTGGCTCCTGGACTTCTGGTGTCGACTGAGAATGAGGTCTACCGAGTGCCAGGCGACTGTCGAGTGAAGGAGGAAGACTCCGAGTGGATTGAATGTCGAGTGACTTGAACGTCTCATGGAATCCATTCGGAAGCTTATGCTCGATCTTCAAGTCCTCCAATGTAGTGTCCTTAGGTAGGGTATGTAGGCCTTGCCTAGGACCCTACCCTAGGTACATATCCTCGTCAGTGATTGTAATATAACCCGGTAGAATATCCTGGAACAATTCCTTTGTCTTTGAAATGAAGTCCCAGCTCATGGTTGCGGTTCAACCCGGCAAATATATATTTGATAAATCCATGAGTGTTGTAAATTACTACAGAGCACAATTGAAGAAATCCGAGAATCGGTCAATTAGATGACACGACATTATATCTGATAGGGCGTCTCTTCCAGAATAATCAACTTTCCAATCTAACGGCGGCTCATCTTAATAGACAAGACCTGCAAAAATAAACAAGACCGAATACGTTCTACATTGCTGTAAGGGCGGCTTGAAAAAGCATAACCCGGAGATCTTAACATAACCTTGCTTCATCTTTCACAATCCTGCTCTTGTATGATGCAATGTATGATGCAATATGTATGATGAAATGTATGATGCAATATGTATGATGCAATGTATGATGCAATATTTAATGCATGATGGTCTTGCTTTCCCCTTGTTTTTTGTTTTTCGAAAACTCATATGATGGTTCTTCTGAGTGGACTCAATTCTTGAACTCATACTAGTGTAGGGTCTCTAACGAGAGTGGCCATTAACTCCTTTGAGCGGCTCATGGTCTCTAGACGAGATTAATTGATAGGAGCGCAACGAACTAGAATGAGACACATACACCAGTTCTTCTGGGTGGACTCGCTGCTTGAACTCATAATAATACTCGGTTTCCATGCGAAATTGAAGAGCGCAACGAACCAAAAAGAGACACGGACGCTGGTTCTTTCGGGTGGACTCGCTACTTGAACTCATAACAATACTCGGTTTCCAGGCAAGATTGAAGAGCGCAACAAACCAGAAAGAAACGCAATAGGGCATGAGTACCCTTAGGGCCCATAAGCTACCTCTCATGTGACACAAATCCATCATTTGAACCTTAAACAGTGCAGGGTCTTTAAAAGAGTAACCGTTTAAGAGTATGAATGGGCCACATAGCGAAGAGTCGGCAGTAGATGGGTGAGTTTGTCCTCGCTTTTCGTAAGCCGACCCTCACGTGACAAGAGCTGCCGATTTAACCTTGACCAGTACAGGGTCTCTATCAAGAGTGGCTGCCAAATATGTTTGAACAGCTCAGGGTCTCTAATCGAGATTAACTGGCAAGAGTTCGACGGGTCACATAGCGGAGCAGCAACAACATACAAGCAGGTTTAACTCAAACTTGCGATGGCTGAAGAGCCGATCAAGAGGGTGTGTAAACTAAACCCGGTGGGTTGGAAGCCCCAAATGACCTTGTTGACGGAGTCAACTTTTGGGTATACAACCCGCCTTACGGTGGCTGAAGAGCCGATCAAAAGGGTGTGTAAGCTGAACCCTGGCGGGTTAGAAGCCCCCAAGTGACCTTGTCGATGATATCAACTTGTGCACCATCTTGTAAGTTACCATCTTGTAAGCCGCCATCTTGTATGAAGAAACGACAGAAGCCTCCAAGTGACTTTGTGATGATCCAATAAATCCGGGCACCCATGTTTGAACGGTGTATCTTGGCGGTTCGTCCTCTTGGGCAACTTTTTAATTCTTCTGCCAATAATGTGGTAGCCCCCAGGATTGGGTTAACTTTTCTTGCAATGACCCGGGGTTCTTGTTGAGAAAGTGATCAAATGCATCGAGCTACGTCTGTAGCCCCCGAGTCTTAAGTTGACTCGAAGAGGCGGCTTGAGATTCTCCATACTTGCCCATGGCATAAATCGACATATAGTTGACAGCGGAAACGCTGAAATGTGTTGATACTGGAGGCGAAGTGGCGAGTTGATGATCTTCGCCACACTTGTTGTATATCCTTGGTGTTTATAACACGATGTGAACCCGCGGAAGGTTGAGGTAGACGTGTTGTAAGCGTGGACGGGAGAGTCGGCCGTGGGCGTTATAGGCCGGCGCAAACAGGCGTCTCGGCCGCAGGCGTTGTCAGCCGGCATAGACGGGAGAGTTGGCGGCGGGTGTTGTGAGCCAGCACAGACGAGAGAGTCGGCCGCAAGCATTGGAAACCGCTGCGTTTGTAAAATGGCGCGGAAGCACGAGTCGGCTACGGCATGTTGATGCTGGACCGGACCATGAGTGGCTTTCGCGCGTCCATTGGAAAACTCGTACATGCGCGCGCTGTCGTGAGCTTTGTATCCATGGTATGACTGTCACTTTGGCAGTCCTGCTTAGAAGACATCGCACATGAGAGTAATTGTTCTCGAAAGGATAAAAATGCATGAATAAAAATTAACTGGATGGATTTCACCTGATTTGTTCAGATGATAGATGATCATCGTGTCCGTAAATTCCCTTGTAGTATTGTTGTTGAATTCCCTTTGCTTCTTATATGTATAAGAAGGATAGGACCCTGTCAGATACTGCCATTTTTTTACTGCCTTGGCGAAACAACTGCAGCAGGAACACATGAGGTGGGCGCCTGCAGACAGGTTCAGAAGCGGGGCGGGCGACGGAGATGGCGGCTTGGAGCTGCGACAGTGGGCCAGATCAAGGAGGCCGATGGTGGCTCATGGCCTGCTCCGGTAAGAGCGGCTCGAGGCCGAGGTGGCTCGGAAGCGATACAAAGGCACGACGGCCACTGCGGCGGTGGAGTCCGGACCGGCACGCGGGCGCGCAGCTGGAAATGCAGGCCGGCGGTTGACGCGTCCGAAAGGGCAACGCCGGAGCTGCAATGGGTGGCTCAGGTGCCAGGTGGGCTGGTTGGGCGCAAGAGCGTGCAAGGCCAAGGCAGAGGTAGGTGAGCCGGAGGGCGAGGTAGTGGAGGCAGGCCAGCGCGGCGACTGTGAAGGCGGGAAGGCGTGGCTGGCGAGCGTGCAGTGGCGAGCCATGACGGCGGCTGATGAGGTGAAGGCAATCGGCGCGTGAAGGCGAGCTGGCGAGGCGACCCAAATACAGCGGTGAGGCGGAGCAGTCCGAGCCAGCGTGAGCCGTCGGTTTTGCCGGGAGCGGGGCGGCTCGCGGAAGCGAGGCGAAGCCCGCGGAAGGCCGGGCTGTAGGTGCGGCGGCAAGCCGGCGCAGTGGCAAGTCCATGGTGATGGAGGCGAAGCTGGTGTGGCCAGACTAGCAGAGGCGTTGTGAAGGTGAAGCCGGCTCGGAGAGGAGCCTGCGAAGGCGCGGAAGGCGGGCCCGTGTCGGCGAAGGCAAGGTGAGCTGGCGTGCAAAAGGGGAAGTGCGGCAAGGCGGCGGTGGCGCAGCGGCTGCGGTGAAGGTAACGGCCACGGCGCAACGGTGGGTCGTGGATGATGGGAAAAGGGCAGCCATGGCTCAACGGCGCGGTGAGAACGAGCCGTGGAAGCACATGGCCGTAGTGGTTAGAGGAGGCCGGGCCGAATGAGGAGTGGAGCATGGTGAAGTGAGACGGTGGCTGTGGACCATACCATGACGACGGAACCCAGTGTAGCGGGGTGCGGTGGAGCAACGGGTGAGGTATGGCTGCAGCAGAAACCCGACTCGAGGCTTAGAGAGCCGGAGCAAGGGCTCGGCAGTTTGGTGTAGGAGGCGTGGCGTGGAAGGATCCAGGGGCCAGGGCGACGACACGACGGAGGTAAGAGCCGGTTGGTGTAGCAGAGACGTCCCGACAATAGGTTTAAATCGGCTTGATGCATCGGCGGCTTGGAGATGGCTCGGGTAGTCGCACCGGTGGCAGGAAGCGATGTGGGACGACTCGAGAAGGCTCGTCGCGCGGGAGAGCCGGCGTGCGCGCGAGATAAAGGCGGAGTCCTGCGGCGGCTCACTGGCAGCAAGAGCGGCAGCTATGGCTGGCGGCTTGACGGAGGCAGCGAGAGGTGACACGAAGCAGAGACGGCGTCGCTGAGGCCACTCGAAGGTGGAGTCGAGTCGGTGGCAGCTCGAAACATGGTCCATGCAGGGTGAGACGGCCTGGCCTGAGGCAGAGGCAAGCCACGGTGGCTCACCATGGAGGTGAGGCGGTGGTAGTGGGCTGGCATGGCGGTTCACCATAGAAGGGATGCAGAGGTCGCTCTTGGTGAGGCGGTAGAGGCAAGGCCACCGTGGTTGTGTTGTTTAACAATGAAAACGACCAGGACACCGGCGACTTGTGTTCAAAAGATCTCGGCCACGATTGCAATGGCAGCTCGGGAGCGGGCTCGACGAGGATGAGACCACAGAGGCAATGACACCTCGACGACACCGGGTCAGCTCGGAACCGCTATAGTTGAAGAGGCATCCGGTGTCGGCGAGGCGAGTTGGCGGCTTGACAAGGGATCTCGACGGAGAATCTGGGCGGCTTGAGGTCGCAACGGTGAATCCGTCCTAGCTTGAGGCATTGGCAAGGCGCCTCGCGGCCACGACAGGGGTAGCTCGAGGGTAAGGCCAATGGAGCAGTAACGGGTTGAAGTGGAGCGGCCATGAGAGGGGCGAGGCGCGACTCTTGCGACGTCCCAGAAACAGGCGGCTCCAGGATGCTTCGGCGAGGGCGGGTTGGAGGCAGCTCTGGTGGAGGCAAGCGGTGGAGAAGGCTGCAAAAGCAGCAGAGACAACTTGATGCGGCGAATCCGGGTCGTGGCTTTATCCGTTTCCAGGTCGTGAACTCCCTTTAACCTGATTTCTCATTGGTGTCGACTTGATCAAACTTTGCAGCGGTTGATCCAATCCACCTGTCTGATGTTGCTGGTGAAACTTTTTGATTTGTACTCATGAACTCAAAGTTGATGCTGACCCTTCCAAACTGTCTCTTCTTCATTCGAAAAATTGCGAACTTCTCGATCCCTGGGAGAGATCCCTTCAAGAACTCAATTCCACTGTGCGGTGGCCCCACGGTGGGCGCCAACTATCATGGATTTGTCACAGTAGATGTTCGGGTGAACGGGCTTAGGTTCGGGGCGCTCTCAACTATGTGGCGGCTTGAGAGGGGTTGGTCGGAATCGAGAGACGCAAGTTTTACCTAGGTTTGGCCCCTCCGATGGAGGTAAAAGACTACGTCCTGCTTGTCTTGTGTTGATGATGAGGAAGATCTCTTGGTTACAAGGATGTTGTCTTGCTGCCTATAATCTCGAGAGCCTCTAATCTGTCTATCTCTAATTACTTGTGTCTGTCTAAACTTGAGAACTCGTGAACCTGTCTCTCTATGGGCGCTCTACCCCTACTTATATAAGTGGAGAGGGTAGGTTTACAAATAGAGTCCTACTCCCAGTAGGACTATGACTAGTCTTTCACGAATCCTACTCCGGGTCTTGTTTCTCTTGTAAGGGAATCCTCTCTCCTTTTGGACTTCTCTTGTGAGCCGCCTGGCGCCGTCTTACACGCTGGGTCTTGGCCCTGGTCGTCCTACGACCCGCCTGCCGGGTCACTAATAAAACGCCATGTCTTGACCAGGTCTCCTGTGAGTCGCCAGGCCGGGTCATACCGCAGGGTATATCCCCGACAATAAGGACATTGTGACACATTCCACATTCTTTCGGACTGTCATTATTGCGTGGTAGAGTTTGTCGCACAAGTTCAGTTTCTACCTTCAACCATGGCATAAGACATCAAGCCCTCACAACTTCCAAGTTTGGCACAAATCATGACCAATACTATAAGAACTGGATGGATAGGGCAGAAGCAGGATGAGAACAATAAATATTCATGGCCATCTGTCAATTTGATCATTAACAAATGTTGTTATACGCACAAACAATGTCTCACATCGATATCTTCAAAATTATGCGTACTCTTTTACAACAATACTAAATGAACCTAATATTTTTCAGATATGTCGTCGTGATACACAAGATGATAGATCAGTAGTAAGTACTTCCTCTGTAAATTAATATAAGACGGTTTAGCTCACTACTTTGGTTACCTAAAACGTCTTCTATTTGTGTACGGAGGGAGTATATAATAAGATTGTGATAAATCATTTGAGATATCTAGCGCCAAGCAAGCGGTCTTTAAAATCCAGCTTGATTTGAAAATGGAGAAGAATATGCATTTTATATGAGCTTACTCAGCTTGAAGGATGAAAGCCACATGTTACTAGTCCAAAATGGTCAAGCCTAACCGGATAAGCAAAAATAGTCTTTTTTTGAGCCAAAGATCGTAGAACAAAATGTTCTATGGTATATTTTCATTAATAATTAACATAAAAGTATAGTAGAAATACAGTAGAAATATAATAAAATTATCCAATGCTAGTTCTAGGCCACATAGGGAATTATTTGAGGTTTATATCAATCCAGAACTTTAACTTGATTGCTCTAGCTGGTTTAGCTCTGATCTCTGCCATATGCAGTCCTTCTTTCAAATAATTCATCCAACCATCAATGTGAGTTGGAGACCTTCTGAAGATTTTATCGTTTCTCACTGACCAGATGTCCTAGCAACCCATAAGAATAATGTCTAGTGCAATCTCATCCGGGAGGTGTTGTTTGATCAAGCAGACTTCATCGTAGGACGAGGTTCCTCTGCGTTTATTCAACATGAGACAATCCCAACATTGCAAGGCAAATGGGCAATACCACATGAGGTGATGTAGTGTTTCTTCCACATTGTGAGAGCACATCACACAGTATAATGATGGGAGATGCATTTGTTTTCTGTGCAAAAGATGCCTGGCATTGATTCTATCATGCAGTGGTAACCAAAAGAAGATCTTGTGTCGTAACCTTGGTGTGCAGTTCTAGAGTTGACCAAAGGTACTATGGGTTTGTGGTTGACCCAAAATCTTTTTGTACACTTGCATGGATGAGAATCTTGTAGGTGTGTCCTTAAGGCTCCAGCAATCAGCTTGGTCATTGGTCTGAAGATTGTTAACCTCATTGTCCAACAGAATAAACTGATTTTAAGCTTGACTAGAGAGAGACCTATGGAAATGCTCATCAAGGCTACTCAATCCTCGAATATGTTGGACAGTGATATCCTGAGAGATAGCAAATGAAAAAGAGCTTAGGGTATTTTTGCTGCATACTTTGTTCTTGCCACCTGTCCTTCCAAAATAAGACAATGTTTCCTGTTCCCACCATGCATTTAGAGTATTGCTTGTAAGTGGGTAGAAGCTTTATCAAATCTTTCAACCAAAAGGATCCCATGTTTCTACTTTGAGGGTATGAAGTACAATAATATGTTTCCCAAACAATCTTGACCCATGGTACATTTTCTTTGTTGAAAAACTTATGTAGGAACTTCATAAGTAGAGCTTGGTTGTGAATGCTTGTATCTAGGATCCCAAGACCGCGATGGCTTTTGGGCCTGCATACATTATCCCATGAGATCATAGCCATTCCTTTGTCACCTGTGCCATATTTTCTCCATAAACAGTGTTTGAGGTACTTATTAATCTGGGTGAGGACATATTTGGGGATTGTCAAAGTGGTCATGAAGGAGATTGGCATACTAGCAAACACAGATTTGACCAGTGTAAGTTTGTCACCATATGACAACTGAGTTGAGCATCCCAACAGTCTTTTTCCAATTCTGCCTAAAATAAGAGAAGTCCTCAATATTAGGTCTTGTAAGACTTAGAGGCAATCCTAGATAAGTAATTAGTAATGAACCAATTTTGCAGCCCAATCTCCTTGACAGTGTTTGCATTTTTTTCTCGGGGGTATTTATGAATACCATGGTAGATTTCGAGTAATTCACATGCAGCCCAGTAAAGTTTGCAAAATACAGCAGCAAATTCTTGATATGAGATAGTTGTCTTTCTTCTGCTGGAATTATCAGAATAGTATCATTTGCATATTAAATAACTGGGAAATCTGGGGAGGTGTTGTGAAGAATGGGACTTGTAATCATCTATTACCTCATTGCTTCACTCATCATGGATTGCAATAAATTAGCAGCCACAACAAATATTAGTGGGGACAGGGGATCCCCTTGTCTGACCCCTTGTTTTCATTGGAATTGCTTGCCTGGTACTCCATTAAGGAGGATAGATGAAAACCTAGAACTATAAATCATGTTAATCCAACTTAGTCATTTGTTCCCAAAGCCCCTAGCTTTCAATATCTTCATGATAGTGTCATGTCTCATCATATCAAAAGCTTTTTCGAAGTCTAGTTTTAGTAGCACAATCTATTTCTTAGATTGGTGACACTGATGAAGGTACTCAAAGGACCAGGCCAGACAGTCTTGAATGCATCTGTTGCCGAGAAAACCATATTGATTGCAGTGCACCAAGGGCAAAATGAGGTTCTGTAATCTATTGGCTAACAGTTTGGTGATGATCTTTAAAGTGCAATTCAACAACGAAATAGGTCTGAAATCTGCAGGGATAGTTGCTGAGTCGTTCTTGGGAATGAGAGTGATATAGGAATAGTTGATGCATTGAATATTGTTGCTTCCTGAATGGAAATCTTCAATGAGCTTATAGAAATCTTCTACAATGATATCCCAACATGCCTTTAGAAAAGCAGCATTAAAACCATCAGGTCCAGGGGATTTGTCACCGGGCATTTGTTTAACCTCCTCATCAATTTCCTTTCTAGTGAATGGAAGTTCTAGAGAATGTAGGTCGGAATTGGATTGAAGAAGATTATGCAGTAGAAGTGGGTTGGTTGTGTCCTTATTTGTACCCATCTTGTCCTTGAAAGCTTTAAACAGAATAGCCTCTTTAGTATGATGATCATAATGCTAATTGCCATATTCATCAGAGAGCATTGCAATGTGATTATTCCTGTTCTTGATGGTTCCATTTGCTTGGAGAAATTTGTTGTTGGCCTCCCCATATTTGATGTTCCTAATGGTAGCTCTTTGTTTCCAATAGGTTCTCTGTTGGGACAAGGTGCTGTCTAGATGTAGTTTAAGAGTCTGTCTACCATTGTCCTCTTCCATAGTTAAATCTCTGAATTCTTCAATGGTGTCATAGAATAAGATCACTCCATTTTTATTGGCAATGATATTTTTAAGGTCAGAGCAGTTCTTAGCCCATATTTTGAGACCTTTCGTGAGCCTTTTGAATTTAGCAGAAATGATCTTGGCACTGTCTACTTCTTGAACTGGTTGTTCCTAGATCTCTTTATTTTTTTCATTGAACTGAAGGTGTTCTGACCAGTAATTTTCAAATCTGAAGATCTTTGTTCTGGGAATACGGGTTCAAATCTTAATCATAATGGGCACATGATCTGAAGTGGTCTTAGCCAAAGGGAGACCTAGAGTGTTTGGGAAATTCAAAGTCTAGTATTCAGATGTGAAACACTAGTCTAATTTCTCTAATAATGGTGCATCCTGCATATTATTCCAAGCGTAATTTCTACCTTTGAGCGGGACTTCAATGAGTGCTAGTTTATTAATTGCTTCATTGAAAGTGAGCATATCCCAAGAGTTGGCACCATCTTTATTTCTGTTATGAGAGCATCTGACATAATTGAAATCTCCCACAACATGCAAGTTTATCTCATCCTCAATCTACAAGCCTTGAAACCAGTTAATGAACTATGATCTAGCTGGTTGATGATGTTGGAAATATGCCCTAGAGGCAATAAATAAAGTGTTTGTTATTATATTTCCTTTTTCATGATAATCGTTTATTGTCCATGCTATAACTGTGTTGATTGGAAACTAAATACATGTGTGGGCATATAGACAAACACTGTGTCCCTTGTATGCCTCTAGCAGGCTAGCTCGTTGATCAAAGACTGTTAAGGTTTCCTAGCCATGGACATGAAATGTCATTTGATATCGGGATCACATCATTAGGAGAATGATGTGATGGAAAAGACCCAAATTATGAACGTAGCATATGACCGTGTAAGTTTATTGCTACGGTTTTCTGCATGTCAAGTATATGTTCCTATCACCATGAGATCATGCAACTCACTAACACCGGAGGAGTGCCTTGTTTGCATCAAATGTCACAACATAACTGGGTGACTATAAAGGTGCTCTATAGGTATCTCTGAGGGTGTTTGTTGAGTTGGCATGGATCAATACTGGGATTTGTTACTCCGTGTGACGGAGAGGTATATCGGGGCCCACTCGGTAATACAACATCACAACAAGCCTTGCAAGCAATGTGAATAAGTGTTAGCCACGGGATCTTGTATTATGGAATGAGTAAAGAGACTTGCCGGTAACGAGATTGAACTAGGTATAAAGATACCGACGATCGAATCTCGGGCAAGTAACATACCGAAGAACAAAGGGAGCAACATACTGGATTGTCTGAATCCATGACATAGAGGTTCGACCGATAAAGATATTCATAGAAAATGTAGGAACCAATATGGGCGTCCAGGTACCGCTATTGGTTATTGACCGTAGAGGTGTCTCGGTCATGTCTACATGGTTCTTGAACCCGTAGGGTCTGCACACTTAAGGTTCGGTGACGTTTTGGTATAGATGAGTTATGTGTGTTGGTGACCGAAGGTTGTTCAGAGTCCCGGATGAGATCCCGGACATCATGAGGAGTTTCGGAGTGGTTCAGAGGTAAAGATTCATATATGGGAAGTTAGTATTTGAGTTCCGGAAAGTTCTGTGACCTGCAAGCTGTGTGACGGGGTGCCGAAAGTGTTCCTGGGGGTCCACCAAGTGGGCTCATCTACTCCAAAGGGCCACATGGGCTGTGAGAGGGTTAGAGCCAGCCCTCGTGGGCTCAAGGACCATGCGGCTAGAGGCTTTGGCTGGCCCAAAAGGGTGGGCTAGCCACCAAACTTGGTGGCCAAGCCTCCCTAGCCGCCGGCCCACCTCCCTTGGCTGCCGCACCAACCCTAGGGGAAACCCTAGGGAGGCCAGCCTCCTCCTCTTCCCCTATATATATGCGAGAGTGAGGAGGGTAGACACACCCTAAGTCACGGCGCAACCCTTCCTCCCTCCCCGATTGCCTCTCCTCTAGTAGATTGTTTCGACGCCGCTTAGCGAAGCTCTACCGGATCAGCTCCACCACCGCCGCCGCCATGCCGTCGTGCTGCCGGTGAACCCATCTACCTCTCCGCTCTCTCTTACTGGATCAAGAAGGCAGAGATCTTCATCGAGCTGCACGTGTGCTGAATGCGGAGGTGCCGTCCGTTCGGCACTTGATCAGGAGTTCATGGGATGACTTGTGATTTGGATAGCGGAGACGTACCACTACATCAACCGCGTTCTTTAACGCTTCCGCTTAGCAATCTACAAGGGTACGTAGATCCAATCTCTCCTCTCATAGATGCTCATCTCCTAGATTGATCTTGGCGAAGCATAGGAATTTTTTTGTTTCCCATGGAACGTTCCCCAACAGTGGCATCATGAGCTAGGTCTATGAGTAGATGATATCTTGAGTAGAACACAAAGAGTTTGTGGGCGTTGATATTCAGATTGCATCCTTCCTTAGTCTTTTCTTGGTTCAGCGGTATTGTGGGATGAAGCGGCTCGGACCGACTTTACTCGTATGCTTACGAGAGACCGTGTTCCATCGACTAACATGTGACTTCGTCGCATAAAGATGGCTGGCGGGTGTATGTCTCTCCCACTTTAGTTGAACCCTATTTGATTGAGGCGGTCCTTGTAGAAGGTTGAAAAGCAATCTTCATATCACCGTTGTGGTTTCGCGTAGGTAACAATCGTTCTTGCTAGATACCCACAACAGCCATGTAAAACATGCAACAACAATTAGAGGACGTCTAACTTGTTTTAGCAGGGTATGTTGTGATGTGAAATGGCCAATTACATGATGTGATATATGTTATATATGTGATGTATGAGATGATCATGTGTTTGCATAGAATATCACAACTTGCATGTCGATGAGTACGGCAACCGACAGGAGCTATAGGGTTGTCTTTGATTATTGTATGACCTGCGTGTCAATCTTTAAGTGCTATGCAATGCTTTAATTTATCGCTAAGCGGTAGCAATAGTAGTATAAGCATGATGGGCGCGACAACCCCGATGACGACACATTAATGGAGATCATGATGATGGAGACCATGGTGTCATGCCGGTGACGATGGAGATCATGCCGGTGCTTTGGAGATGGAGATCAAAAGCACAAGTTCATGGCCATATCATGTCACTTATGATTTGCATGTGATGTTAATCTTTTTTATGCACCTTGTTTTGCTTAGGATGACGGTAGCATTATAAGGTGATCTCTCACTTAAATTTCAAGATGAATTGTGTTCTCCCCGAGTGTGAACCATTGCGAAACTTCATCGTGTCGAGACACCACGTGATGATCGGGTGTGATAGACTCTACGTTCGCATACAACGGGTGTAAGCCAGTGTTGCACATGCGGAACACTTGGGTTAAACTTGACGAGCCTAGCATGTACAAACATGGCCTCGGAACACAAGATACCGAAAGGTCGAGCATGAGTCATATAGTAGATATGATCAACATGATGATGTTCACCATTGAAACCACCTTAACTCACGTGATGATCGGACTTGAGTTGGTGAATGTGGATCATGTATCACTCAGATGACCTGAGGGATGTTAATTTGAGTGGGAGCTTTAGTAGTTTGATTAACTAAACTCATTATCATGAACAATAGTCTTAGTAACCTTTGCTTCTTTATGTTGTAGATCAATGGCTCGTGCAGTAGCACCCCTGAATTTTAATGCGTTCCTAGAGAAAGCTAAGTTGAAAGATGATGGAAGTAACTTTGTTGACTGGGCCCATAATCTGAGGATTATCCTCACGGCTTCCCAGAAGGCATATGTCCTTGATCCATCGCTTGGTAACCAACCCACAGACATGTCATTCGAAGTCGTTAAGAACGCTTGGGAGGCACGTTCTGGAGATTACTCAATGGTTTAGTGTGCAATTTTGTATGGCTTAGAACCGGGACTTCAAAGACGTTTTGAACGTCATGGAGCATATGAGATGTTCCAGGAGTTCGAGTTTATCTTTAAGAAGAATGCCGGATCGAGAGGTATGAGAACTTCGATAAGTTCTATTCTTGCAAGATGGAGGAGAACGGGTCTATCAGTGAACATATACTCAGAATGTCTGGTTATTCGACCTGTCTGGCGGAGTTAAGGATGCCCCTTCTGCCGGAGGCGATCACTAATAGAGTTCTTCAATCATTGCCACCTAGCTACAAGAGCTTCGTGATGAACTATAACATGCACGAGATGACCAAGTCAATCGCCGAGCTGTTTGCAATGTTGAAAGTCGCTGAGTCTGAAATCCAGAAAGAACATCAAGTGTTGATGGTCAATAAAACCACTAGTTTCAAGAAACATGGCAAGGGCAAGAAGGGTAAATCCAAGAAGGGTGGCAAACCAATTGCTCCTCCCGTGAAGAAACCCAAGGCTGGACCCAAGCCAGAATCTGAGTGCTTTCATTGCAAGGGAACTGGTCACTGGAAGCAGAACTGCCCCTAGTACCTGGCCGACAAGAAGGCGGCCAACACCAAACAAGGTATATATGATATACATGTTATTGATGTGTACCTTACTAGCTCTCGTTGTAGTGCCTGGGTATTTGATACCGGTTCGGGTGCTCACATATGCAACTCAAAGCAGGACCTACGGAATAGACGGAGGCTAGCTAAGGATGAAGTGACGATGCGCGTGGGAAATGGTTCCAAGGTTGATGTGATCGCCGTCGGCACGCTCGCTCTTCGACTATCACCGGGATTAGTGATGAACCTGAATAATTGTTATTTAGTGCCCGCGTTAAGCATGAACATTATATCCGGATCTTGTTTATTGTGAGACGGTTACTCATTGAAATCAGAGAATAATGGTTGTTCTATTTATATGGGTAATATCTTTTATGGTCATGCACCCAATGTGAGGAGTTTATTCTTATTGAATCTCGATAGTGATGATACATATGTTGATAGCATTGATGCCAAAAGATGTAGAGTTGATAATGATAGTACCACTTTCTTGTGGCACTGCTGTTTGGGTCGTATTGGTGTAAAACGCATGAGGAAGCTCAATGCTGATGGACTTTTAGAGTTACTTGATTTTGAATCACTTGACACATGTGAACCATGCCTCATGGGCAAGATGACTAAAACGCCGTTCTCTGGAACAATGGAACGGGCGAGTGATTTGTTGGAAATCATACATACTGATGTGTGCGGTCCGATGAACATTGAGGCACACAGTGGATATTATTATTTTCTCACCTTCACCGATGACTTAAGTAGATATGGATATATTTACTTAATGAAACACAAGTCTGAAACGTTTGAAAAGTTGAAGCATTTTCAGAGTGAAGTTGAGAATCATCATAAAAGGAAGATTAAATTCCTAAGATCTGATCAAGGAGGAGAATATCTGAGTTATGAGTTTGCTAGTCACTTAAGACAGTGTGGAATTGTTTCACAATTGACACTGCCTGGAACACCACAATGTAATGGTGTGTTCGAACATCGTAATCGAACCTTTTTAGATATGGTGCATTCTATGATGTCTCTTGCCAATTTGCCACTATCGTTTTGGGGTTATGCATTAGAGGCAGCTGCATTCACTTTAAATAGGGCACCATTGAAACCCGTTGAGACGACGCCATATGAACTGTGGTTTGGCAAGAAGCCAAAGTTGTCGTTTCTTAAAGTTTGGGAATGTGATGCTTATGTCAAAAAGCTTAAGCCTAAAAAGCTGGAACCCAAAGCAGAGAAATGTGTCTTTATAGGATACCCAAAAGAGACAGTTGGGTATGCCTTCTATCTCAGATCCGAAGTCAAAGTGTTTGTCGCAAAGAACGGAACATTTCTTGAGAAAGAGTTTCTCTCGAAAGAATTGAGTGGGAGGAAAGTAGAACTTGATGAGGTTGTTGAACCTTCACTTCAACCAGAGAGTAGCGCAGCGCAGAAAGATGTTTCTATGGAGCCAACAACGGTTGAAGAGGAAGTTAATGATGATGATCATGAAACTTTGGATCAAGTTGCTATTGAACCTCATAGGTCGACAAGGGCGCGTACTACTCCTGAGTGGTACGACAACCCTGTCTTGGAGGTCATGTTGTTAGACAAAAATGAACCTACAAGCTATGGAGGAGTGATGATCGACCCGGATTCCAAAAAATGGTTAGAGGCCATGAAATCCGAGATGGGATCCATGTATGAAAACAAAGTATGGACTTTGGAAGTATTACCTGAAGGGCTAAAGGCCATTCAGAACAAATGGATCTTTAAGAAGAAGACGAACGCGGATGGTAATGTCACCGTCTATAAAGCTCGACTTGTGGCAAAGGTTTTTTTACAAGTTCAAGGAGTTGACTACGATGAGACCTTCTCACCCGTAGCGATGCTTAAGTCCGTCAGAATCATGTTAGCAATAGCTGCATATTTCAACTATGAAATTTGGCAGATGGATGTCAAAACAGTGTTCCTTAACGGTTTCCTTGAGGAAGAGTTGTATATGATGCAACCGAAAGGTTTTGTCGATCCAGAGAATGGTGAAAAAGTTTGCAAACTCCACCGATCCATTTATGGACTGGTGCAAGCATCTTGGAGTTGGAATAAGCGCTTTGATGAGGTGATTAAGGCGTTTGGGTTTATACAAGTTAACGGAGAAGCTTGTATTTACAAGAAAGTGAGTGGGATCTCTATAGCATTTCTAATATTATATGTGGATGACAGATTGCTGATTGGAAAAAATATAGAAATGCTGGAAAGCATGAATGAATATTTGAACAAGAGTTTTTCAATGAAGGGCCTAGGAGAAGCTACTTTCATATTTGGCATTAAGATCTATAGAGATAGATCGAGACGCTTGATAGCACTTTCACAAAGCACATACCTTGATAAAGTTTTGAAGAAGTTCAAAATGGATCAGTCTAAGAAGGGGTTCTTACCTGTATTACAAGGTGTGAAGTTGAGTAAGACTCAATGCCCAGTGACTACAGAAGATAGAGAAAAGATCAGTGTTGTCCCTTATGCTTCAGCTATAGGCTCTATCATGTATGTGATGCTATGCACAAGACCTGGTGTCAGCCTTGCCATAAGTATGGACGGAAGGTTTCAAAGTGATCCTGGAATGGAGCACTGGATGGTGGTCAAGAATATCCTTAAGTACCTGAAAAGGACTAAGGAAATGTTTCTCGTTTATGGAGGTGATCAAGAGCTTGTCGTAAAGGGTTCCATCGATGCAAGCTTTGACATTGATCCGGATGACTCCAAGTCACAAACCGGATAGGTATTTATTCTCAATGTGGGAGCGGTAAGCTGGTGCAGTTCCAAGCAAAGCGTGGTAGCCGATTCTACATGCGAAGCGGAGTACATCGCAGCCTCGGAGGAAGCGAAGGAAGGTGTCTGGATGAAGCAGTTCATGACAGATCTTGGAGTAGTGCCTAGTGCACTGAATCCAATGACTCTGTTCTGTAACAACACTGGTGCCATTGCTCTGTCCAAGGAACCAAGGTTTCACAAGAGGACCAGACACATAAAGCGATGCTTCAATTCCATCCACGATTACGTCGAGGAGAAGGACATAAATATTTGCAAAGTGCACACAAATCTGAATGTTGCAGATCTGTTGACTAAACCTCTTCCAAGGGCTAAACATGATCAACACCAGAACTGGATGGGTCTTCGATTCATTACAATGTAAATCACATAGTGACGTGAACTAGATTATTGACTCTAGTGCAAGTGGAAGACTGTTGGAAATATGCCCTAGAGGCAATAAATAATTTTTTTGTTATTATATTTTCTTGTTCATGATAATCATTTATTGTCCATGCTATAATTGTATTGATTGGAAACTAAATACATGTATGGGCACATAGACAAACACTGTGTCCCTAGTATGCCTCTAGCAGGCTAGCTCGTTGATCAAAGATGGCTACGGTTTCCTAGCCATGGACATGAGATGTCATTTCATATCGGGATCACATCATTAGGAGAATGATGTGATTGACAAGACCCAAACTATGAACGTAGCATACGATCATGTAAGTTTATTGCTACTGTTTTCTGCATGTCAAGTATGTTCCTATAACCATGAGATCATGCAACTCACTAACACCGGAGGAGTGCCTTATGTGCATCAAACGTCACAACGTAACAGGGTGACTATAAATGTGCTCTACAAGTATCTTCCAGGGTGTTTGTTGAGTTGGCATGGATCAATACTGGGATTTGTTACTCCGTGTGACGGAGAGGTATCTCGGGACCCACTCGGTAATACAACATCACAACAAGCCTTGCAAGCAATGTGACTAAGTGTTAGTCACGGGATCTTGTATTACGGAACGAGTAAAGAGACTTGCCGGTAACGAGATTGAACTAGGTATAAAGATACCGACAATCAAATCTCGGGCAAGTAACATACCGAAGAACAAAGGGAACAACATACGGGATTGTCTGAATCCTTGACATAGAGGTTCGATCGATAAAGATCTTCATAGAACATGTAGGAACCAATATGGGCATCCAGGTCCCGCTATTGGTTATTGACCGTAGAGGTGTCTCGGTCATGTCTACATGGTTCTTGAACCCGCAGGGTCTGCAAACTTAAGGTTCGGTGACGTTTCGATATAGATGAGTTATGTGTGTTGGTGATCGAATATTGTTTGGAGTCCCTAATGAGATCCCGGACATCACGAGGACTTCCAGAGTGGTCTGGAGGTAAAGATTCATATATGGGAAGTTTGTATTTGAGTTCCGGAAAAGTTCCGTGACCTGCAAGCGATGTGACGGAGTGCCGAAAGTGTTCCTGGGGGTCCACCAAGTGGGCTCATCTACTCCAAAGGTCCACAGGGGATGTGAGAGGGTGCGAGCCATCCCCTGGTGGGCTGGGCACACCTCCCACCTCAAGGCCCATGTGTCTAGAGGCTTGGGCTGGGCCAAAAGGGTGGGCTAGGCACCAAACTTGGTGGCCAAGCCACCCTGGCCGTCGGCCCACCTCCCTTGGCTGCCGCACCAACCCTAGGGGAAACCCTAGGGAGTCCAGCCTCCTCCTCTTCCCCTATATATATGTGAGACGGAGGAGGGCAGCCGCACCCTAGGTCACGGCGCAGCCCTTCCTCCCTCCCCGATTGCCTCTCCTCTAGTAGATTGTTTCGGCGCCGCTTAGCGAAGCTGTGCCGGATCAGCTCCACCACCATCACCGCCACGCCGTCGTGATGCCGGTGAACCCACCTACCTCTCCACTCCCTCTTGCTGGATCAATAAGGCGGAGATCTTCATCGAGCTACACGTGTGCTGAACGCGGAGGTGCCGTCCGTTTGGCACTTGATCGGGAGTTCGTGGGACGGCTTGTGATTTGGATCGCGGAGACGTACCACTATATCAACCACATTCTTTAACGCTTCCGCTTAGCGATCTACAAGGGTACGTAGATCCAATATCTCCTCTCATAGATGCTCATCCCCTAGATTGATCTTGGTGAAGTGTAGGAATTTTTTTGTTTCCCATGCAACGTTCCCCAATAGATGAAATGGCCCATAAATATATTCAACCAGATTAGGAACCACATACTATGTATTGTATTTGATATGAATTTCCACCCCCTCTTTGCATGCCAATGGACTAATAAATTGGGTCATCACAAAACCTTCACGTTTCTCATACCCCGTCTGTTTCTTGCTTCTCATAATAGCACGCATGCGCCTAGCATGGACGCTGGCGGAATAGTGCTTTCATTCTCGATAAGAATATGATCTTCCAATAATTTACTCAGTAAAGACCTCATGTTATTCGCTTGATATCGTATGTGCCTTTGATTCGACATGGAGCAATAGCGATAGCGCATTATACACCGCCAAACCTCCTCCCATTTTCACAGGCCATCTAACCACCAAAGTAAAACTTGAAATACAAAGATGTCTATGAAGATGAAACATCATGTACATGTCTTTTTTGTGAGTGATGTACAATGTTTGTCCTTTTGTGTTGACGCTTAAAATCCTCTGCTCAAACATATAATGCAATTTAGGCTAGAAATATATCTAAAAGTATCCACATTGGACAATTAATCATTGAAAATTATTTCAATATGTAGTTTTTCCGTTTTTAAACCAACATATAGTTATTAAAGTAGTAGTAAAAGTAATGTCTTGGGGGTGGCAAGAATCAGTAGTATCATTTATAAATGATAGACTTGTTACTAAACCAACATAAATTTGTACAACAAGTGTTAGGACTTAGGAGGTGACAACCATGCAGTGAATGGGAGATGTCTATGGTGCAAGCAAAGTTGGTAATGGTGACTAGAGATAGTGGAGTAAGCGGCAAAGGAAGCAGTATTGGTCATAGGAAGAGTTGACAAGTTTGGCTGCTCGTCTATTATTGCAAAAGTATTGGATTTGGTGATTAATCAAATTCTTGATAAGCCTATTTTTGGGAGTGGCAGAAAGGATATGAATCTTGGTCATTAATTGTTGCAATACATATTTAGCCTACATTCGTAACAGAAACAAATATGAAATTGGACTTTTTTTCAGAAATAGTACCATTTTTATAGCAATTTTGAAAAAAGTGTGCGAAATAAAAAAAATAACATTTTTAGTACCCTGTCGGCCGTTACTGGGCCGACCGGAGGCCAGTCGGCCGACCCTGGGCCAAAAGAGGGTTGTCGGCCAGCTCCTGGCCGAGTCGGCCTGCCGCTGGCCGAGGGCCCACATATCGGCCTCGTGCCGGTCGAAAGGTGCCCAGATAAGGCACCGTCGGCCAGCTCCCTTCTTCCTCCTTTATCTCCCATTTTTTCCTAGTTCTAGGCCGAAATCCCCCCTCGATCTCCCATTCCCTCCACTCGTTTGTCGTTTCAATCCGATGAATTGATAGATCGTGTGTTTCTCCCCTGCCGCATGGTTTTATTTTTCGCAACGGTGTACTGGTTTGTTCGTTTGGAGGGGAAGATGGTGTGGTGGTGGAGCTTGCAATGGTGAGAAGGTGGAGTGGTGGAGAGGAAGAAGAAGGTGGAGAGGAAGAGGGAGTGCACTCACGCGTCGAAGGTATAAATTTTTGCTGTTATTTTCGGTTATTTTTTGTTTTTTTGTAATGTACGTACAATTAGTTTATGTTAATTTTAGTAGCATAGTTATTTTAGGTTACTTGTGTTAGTGTAGTGATTTTAGTTTAGTCATATTAGTGTAGTTTTAGTTAGTGTAGTCATATTAGTATCGGGGTTTAGTTAGTTTCGTCATAGTAGTGTCGGTTATTTTTTGTGTGGATATATTCGTTACAGTGTACGTTTTTGTAGGTACATAACAGTTTACGTTTTATTTTAGTGTAGGTTTTTAGGTACATTTTATTTTAGTGTCGATATATTCGTTGCGAATAATGCGAAGCTGGCATTATCTGATAGGTTAAAATGTCTGAATCCGTAAATCTGACTCTGTATTACGGTCCTGGTACTGTTCGATATAATGAGTTGGGGGTTGATCTTAGCGAGTTTAAAACAGGCGAGATGACACTTTTAGACCCGGACAGACTGGACATTAGGCAGTTGAAGCATTGGTTGACTACTAGTTTTGGCCTCGACCCCGAAGTTTGTTCCGTCAGTATTCATGCCTTGTGTACCAAATCCTGTAAAAATGTCAAGTGGGATTTGATTCCGATGGATAGGAGCCAGCATTGGCTGTCTCTGTTAAGTCGTTGTAGAGATCGAAGAATCCATCCTTATGCCCTAGTGCAACCAGTGGCGAGGGAGGAGAACATCGTACCGCCAACCGTGGGGTATGATCCAGGCCAGAGTAGTCAAGTGGCTAACGAGATTTATGTATCCGGGTCACAGCCACTGGATGTGAATGCTACCCAAGCCGACAATGAGTCAGATTATGTTAGTGGTCATGCTGCTGGTCAGAGTATTCAATCGGTAGTATTAGCTGCCTCTGATGTTGTTGATGGGGACAAGGAAGGCGAGGAAATGCAGAGGGTGATGGAGGAAGAGGACGAGGATGGGATTGCAAAGGAACTTGATTCTGAAAATTCTAAGGATGAATAGGAGGTACCAATTCCTGCTGCATGGGAGCAGGACATATCCGCTGGCTTTGCTGTCAACGATGGCCATGAGACTCCATGGCAATATAATCTGAACCAATTCCAGATTGGTGCTATGTTTGACACAAAGAAGAAAATGAAGTATGTGGTGATAAAGTGGGCTATGTCTACGCAGAGGGTTTTCTGGACACACACATCGAGCCCAACAAAATATACTTTGAAGTGTGTTGAATCAGGTTGTCCTGCGAAGGTGCACGCCCACGTGCCAAAGTATCACATCCACTGGGTTGTGACAAATGTTGTACCGCATAATTGTGTTAGGAAAAACATGTTGGCTCGTCATCCAAACCTTACTTCAACTCTCATAGCGCAACTCATGTATACTGAGATAGTGACGAAGAAAGATATGGATGCAAAGCACATCCAGACAGCAGTGAAGGTCAGATGGAAGTATGACATTCCATATGGGAAGGCTTGGAGAGCTAAGCAGAAGGCTATGGAGGAGAGGTTTGGGACGTTCTTCGACTCCTATGATAATGTTGTGCGTCTCCTTGACATACTGAAGAAGAGGAATCCCGGCACTTATGTTAACATTCAACACATGAGGTTGGAAAGCATAGTGTATTACAAGGTGTTGAAACGAGTATTCTTCTCTTTCGGTATGTGCATCAAAGCTTTCAGGCATTGTCCTCCTGTGATGTTTGTGGATGGTACATTCCTGACAGGTCGGTACAAAGGGCAAATGTTGACTGCTATTGGTGTGGACGGGAACAACCAAATCATCCCACTAGCCATGGCATTTGTGGAGGGTGAGAACTTTCTGAGATGGGTATGGTTCTTCCGTCAAATTAAAATTGCGATCGTGAAGGACCGATCAAATGTGGGTCTCATTCTTGACAGACATCTCGGTATATTGAAGGCCGTGAAGACACTGAGTAATCCAACTGCTGACGAGCCAACACGTTGGAAGGACTTGCAAAGCCGGTGGTGCATGCGCCATCTGGGTGCTAATTTTTTCTCACAGTTCAAAAACAAACGGTTGATGAACTTGTTCAAGAAGTTATGCAAGCAGAACCAGCGGCGCAAATACGATTTCATTTGGTCCAAACTAGATGAGTTCACTAAGAAGCAAGTCGTTGCTAGGAAGAAAATGGAAAAAGACCAGGTTAAATTAATAGCACTCGTTGCGGAGATGGAGGGGCCAGTTGGTCTTTGTGACTTGCCAGCAATTGACCCTCCTAATACAAAGAGAAAGAAGGGCAGGGCAATAAAGAATTTTTTTGAGTGGATAGAGAAAGAGCCTCGAGTGAATTGGTCTTTGCTGCATGACACCCATGGAGCTAGGTATGGCCACATGACAACCAATCTTGCAGAGATCTATAACTTTGTTCTCAGAGGGAATAGAGCATTGCCACTGACAGCTATTGTGGAGGGTGTATTCCATGGCACTGTGAGGTATTTCAGAGAAAGGCATGAGTTAGCAAGGAAGCATATTGCAAATAATCAGAACACTCCTTACTGCATCCGTGTCATGGAGTACATGGCTGAGAAGATAAAGAAAGCAAAAAAGCACACCGTCACACTCATAGGTAATCAGGAAAGGAGGTATGAGGTTCAACTTCCTACTGATGGTTTTGGTTCTGCAAATGAGGTGAAGACGCATGAAGTTACAATCGGAGCAGAATTTCATCCAACTTGTGAGTGTACATGCAACAAGCCTCAGTTGTTGCACCTGCCTTGTTCACATGTGTTGGCTGCCTATGGCCAGATTCAGTTGGACGCTATCTCCTTTGTGTCTCCGTACTATTCAAAGGAGGCAGTACTCAATGTTTGGATAGGTGAGATGACAGGGTTTAAAGTTGTCGGCAATTTCAACAAGGTAAACCATGGTGATAGAGTATACATCCCGGATCCTGCACTACGACGCACTAGCAGGGGCAGGCGTAAGGTAAAGCACATACGAAACGATATGGACCAATCTGAAGCTGGTGGAGCAACCAGACAATGTTTTCTCTATGCGGCTTATGGGCATAGGATGAAATATTGCCCCGACCTGAAGAAAGACGCTGCTTCCACATTGACGAGCGCTTCCACATTGACGACTGCAGCAAGAGTTGAAAGAGGTGGTCCTGGTAGTCGTGGTGGACGAGGCTCTCGAGGCCGAAGGGGCGGACGAGGAATAAATAACTCTGAAGCTGCATAATATGCCGGACTATGTTTCTATTTGTAATAAGTCGGGCTACTTTTTTTATTTGTAATATGTTTGCACTATGTTTTCATGTGTAAGCAGCAAGCACTATGTTTTTATTTGTAATATGTGAGACTATATTTTAATGCCTCTCGGATACTCAGTTTTTATTTTTAGTACGCAAACATCTATGTTTTATTTTGTAATATGTTTGTACTATGTTCTCATTGCAGATATGGCTTCGTATCCGATGCTTAATGCTAATATCGATAGAGGGCACTGAGGCGCACTTAAGGAATCAGGCACGAACTTAGAAGAGAATGGCGAGAGAGAATGGGGGGAAAGATAATGGCGGGAGAGAATGGCGGGAACGAAAGTGGCAGGAAAGATTGGTGGGACAAAGGTGGCGCCACAGTATGGTGGCAAATAAAAACGAGAATAGTATGCCTTGCTGAAATTAAGATACATCTTGCTGAAATTAAGATACAACCTGCCGAAATTAAGATACAACTTGCTGAAATTGAGTTACAAGAATATAAATCTACTGAGTCCAACGTGGATATTTTCCTTCTCCATCTCCAGCTTCTTCTCCTGCCTGGGCTGCACGAGCCCTTTCTTTCTTTCTCACTGTGGCAGATAGCTGAAAACAACAGCTAGCTCCTGTTCACGCTGTTTGAATGTTATGAGCACCAAATTGTTGACTTCGATAGACGATGCAATCAGAAAATTACCGAAACCTTCCTTCTTCAACACCATTCGATCACCCAAGCCAATGAAGTAGGAACAAGGAATGGTCACAAATATTTCATCATCTTCTGAATCCAATGTAATTTCAAGAGTTAAAGAACTAGTCCTAGGAATAGCCACAAATTCCATCAAACTCCTGACAACCATGGTAGGAATAACCTGACAAAAACAAGCAAGTTATATGATCCATCCTATGAACCAGCAAAGAACAAACAAATAATAAAAACCATAAATCAAATCTTACCATATGTTGAGAAATAACATTCATGCGATCCATCCTATGAACAAAAGGAGTACACGGTATGTAGTTGTCATCGAAGAGCTGGCGCGACATGACATACATTTGATGATAATTCAGAGTGACACCACGACTATAAAAATAGCTATCAACAAGTTCCCTCTGAGTTTCACTCAGATCCTCAAGAGCTACAAACAAATGATTTCACTAACTGAGATGAACATCGATACGTATAGGCTGAATCAAATCTGAAAATCAGTCAAACAATTATCTTACCAACATGGGGTAAAGGAAACAACATAACACCATCCCGGTGGAATTCGACACTAATATAAGTTCCATAGTGCTCAAGCATAACAGTCATGATGTCACTGTGGCGGAGACCATAATCATTCATGAGTTCCTCCCACGAAGGACCATGAAATTTACTGCTCATCCTACCATGTGTAAATATAACATGGTATAAGTTACCCTCACTATTGTGCAGAGCAAGATCAATATCTGTGTCACCTCTCCGAATAGCTAAAGCTCTGCACTCCTCAATGTACCGAGCAAGATGTGATCTAACACTGCACGGAACATACTATGACAAAAATGGAAGCAAGGATCATAAACTTATAAACAAAGGCATTCGAATATGCCATAGTTAGATAATCAAGACATAGAATCTTACAACACGTCTTGCACATCGACGATCCATCACCACAGTAAATACAGACGCACCGGAATCAACGACAGCACAAGGGCCACCTAGAGCTCGGCAAAATGGGCAAGCCATTACCTGCAGACGGACGGTGACAAATATGAACTAAATCCACTACCGACTTGACAGTTCTCATTCGATTGAGTTGGAAGCAAAAAAATATACCGTATGCCGGTGGAGAACGCCCTGATCTATTGTTTACGCAGGTAGGATAACAAAATGGGTGGTCCAGTAAGGAGATCGGTGAGGAGGTGGAACCACCAGAGAGCAACGGGGTGAGAGGGGAAGAGGGGAAGGCTAGTAGCCGGGGGAGGGTGAAACGAGTGGTCAAAGGAGGAAGAAAAGAGGGTCGGGCCTTATCCAGGGGCCCAATGGCCTCCCACTGTCCGACAGGTCCATTTCGGCCTACACCTGGCTGACAGGCCTCTCCCCTGGCCTCTGGTTGGCTGACACGAGCTCTTCGGCCTACAGGTGGCCGATAGGTCCCTGTTTGGCCTGCTATTGGCTGACAGGGTACTAGTTTTAATATTTTTTCAACTCAGACACCTGTTTTCAAAATTGCTATAAAAATGGTACTAGTTCTGAAAAAAATTCATGAAATTGAGCTATTTATTCAGACAAAACTTTGTGATTTAAATATACAACTTTCAAAACAGAAATAAAAACCAATAATTGCAGATTTTTTGTAAAAATAGTGTAGATAAAACATTTCAATACAGGTTAGCCTCTACTGTCATAACAAGGCAGGTTGTGAGTCGCTAGTAGTGACTAGTCAGTAGTAGATGGGTATGAATCAGTAAAGATACCCTTTGAGAGTAAAGATTCTCTGATCACACTAAAAGTTCATTTTGAGAGTCGAGATTTTAGAATATATGCATGTGGTGGAGAGTCTAAAATCAATCTATTGATGATATATCGTGGTAGCAGCCATCCAAAACAAAGACGTCATGCCTCTATTACTGATATGCTCCAAACATGTCCACTCTTAGGCAACGTGAAGCTACGAACCTGGCAAACAATAGACTGTAAGCTACAAATCAGTATCGGAAATATGGCATTATTTCAGATGATAGATTTCAGTTCTCCATCAATACCTACATTATTGAGTGAGAGCATCTCGAAGATCACCTACACTAATATTCCCATCAGTTATTTTCAGAAGCTATATTCTCCTTACTAGACACTATGCCGGCTACACCACCCCTTTATCTACTTGCACTTTAACCTCCCAAGGAATCTATATAGACCCTCTGTCCATCCATAAGACTCTACACTTCAACAGCTCAACTCAAGCACAAATACAACAAACACATTGGCGTTATCTGAGGCTCTTCGTGCAGTCCCTAGAGCTACTCTAAAGGACATCCACCGTTGGAGAATGAATGACAAGAAGGGTAGTATAAGGATAGATATTTGCCAGCGATCAAAAAGTGTGGAGCAAGAAAGTGTAAAGAAGCAGAAGGAATGTTGTTGGTGCCAAGGATTACATAGAGAGTGATGTGGCTAGTTGTTCTTCTGAGGTCCTAGCCTCCATGGAACAACTTGAGGGTGTGATGCATGTTCTGGTCTTGTCTCTACCCGGGGAGGAGCAAGTTGAGGTTGTTGCGACCGTGGCATGCTCGGAGGTTGCTCTCGGCAGACCCCCGGTTGTGCCTCCCATGTCCCCTGTGCTCGAGCCCTAGGTTGGTCCTACAGATGAGGAGGAAGCATGCTTGTATGGATGCTTCTCCCCTCGTATCGCTCTTTGCACACCATTGCTACGTGTCATGTCAAGTGACTCTTGGAGTGAAGTCGTCATCGAGGGCATGGCTCAGGTGCTACATAGTATGCCTGAGCTGTAGGTGTTAAATGTGGAACCCTCTTTGCCTATATCGATGGTGCTCTCAAAGGTGGTCTCGCTTGGGGAGACAATAGTTGCCTCGACGCCCTCTCCACCTTCTTTGCTGGTGCCTAGCCAGCCAGAGTATGCATATGTGAAGAGTGATGGTCCAGGCACGGTTAACATGCGATTGCTTGAACCCTTTGGAGGTGTTGTTCCTATGGCTGATGAAATTGTTGTGGCTGGAGTGTTGGTGCCTAATCCTAGGATCCTCTTAGCCACCAAGATTTGTGAATTGCTCGCCAACTTGGACTCTGAAAATTCTGGAAAGACGATTGGATGCCTTTTTAGGAAAAAAGCTTTGAAGGAGAAGCACAAAAAGGGTGTCTCTAACCATAGATCTGGCATCTTGAAAGAGAAACCTTGCAGGAGCAAAAGTAAGAAGGATAACGGTAGAGCAGATGCACCAATGGTTCCATGATGGATGGCTCTCGACTTTATAAGTTGCAGATGTGTGCTCAGTCGTGTGTGTCAATGATCTTTCCTTAAGTTGCATTGAGTCATTGGATTTTCTTTTGCGATATAGGGACCCATATGTTGCGAGTTGCATTAGTAGTGTGTTGGGGGCTTCGGTTCCATAGCTCCATGGTTTGGGAGTAGTTTCCATGTGGTTGGGGTCGTGCTTTTCAACATGGTTGTGACAGTTTTTGCCGGTTTTCCATAAATTAACTGAGCAACTCTCTTCTTCTTAATTGATGAATGAGGCAAAAAATTTGCCTCCGTTTCAAACAAAACAAAGAACGGTCCCCAAGTAAATGGCTATATGATGTCTGGGACTTCGCTATGCAGGACACAAACAGGTTCACCTTTGCACTCAAAGTTGGACTTGCTTGCCTCCTTGTGTCACTTCACATACTCTTCTGTGCACCCTAAACATCTTTGGGACTAACATCATATGGCCCATCCTCACTATTTCTACTATGGTTGAGTACATTGTCGGTAAGTAACACCCGTCGTATATAGAACTATTTGTATACGAGAAAAGAAAAACGGTGCTTTAAAAATTAACTTATGTGTACAACACTACATCTTATGTTAGTTGTTAGTCTACCATTTGAGGCATGAGCATGTGAATTATTTTAATGTACATATAATATCTACTTTCTATCAATAATGGAATTCTTAATCAATATTAATGGATGCAATCAAATTAAGGTTTCGTTATAGTCAAAGGGGAGGTCTGGAGTAGTATATTTGGTCTATTTGCATGACATTGGCCCTGCTTGATTAATACGTGATTCTTGCTGACTTTTTGTATATCCTGGTGCACCATCCACACACACTTGCACCTGTTTTTTTATCTATGCTACTGGTAATAAGACACCCTATTTATCTTTCCCACATTTATCAATGTTAAATCTATGGTGATTTTCATGTTCTTTCGAAATGCACATATACGTAATCCGATGTAGTCTTATTATTTTCTTCATGTGCATGGAAATTTAATCTCATTTTATAATACTCCCTCTATAACGAAATGCAAGTCATTCTAGCGATTCATGTGCAAATCTGGTTACACCATGATTTCTTTTGACTTTTCAAAAATGCCCTCCTCCCACTCGCTCTCACCCACTCGATCCCTCACCCTCTCGTTCCCCTCCCAGATCTCTCCTTGCCGGCCTCTCCGTATCATCGCTGCCGGCCTCTCCTCCCCCCAATCACCGGCCTCTCATCTCCTCCCTTTCTCCCCACCACCGCGTGCTTCCTCCCTTTCTCTCTACTACTGCGCCACCCCATGTACTCTGACCAGAAACCCACCACCGTGTGCGTCAAAAGCTTGATTGTTTAGGCGTAGTCGATGAGCTTTTAGGTGGCTGAAAGCACAACTTCTCCCTAGGTGGTTTTGGTAATTAATAACAACATATAATTCATTAGACTAATGTTTCCACCAAGTATATTATAGGAAGAGTTCAATAATGGATTGGCAAAGGATTGTGAGGAGATTCCCTAGATTCAAGGAACACCCATTGGCAACAAGCTTGAAGACTCTACATTTTTGATGTGACAAATCACTTTTGAGTCCATAGGAAAGTCAATACTATTAAAAGTGGGTGAGGTGAATATGATGATCTGGTTGCTCAAGTGCTTAGAGATTAGCCACCAAAAATACTCATGAAATTCTCCCACAAATATTTTGTACAAACCCTAAAAGTCCAAATTCGATGCCACCAACTTTTTCCATTCGGCCCTACCGAGTTGTGCCTCAGACAGATCCCAAGCCAAACCCTAGCATCTCGATGACACCAACTTCTGTTTCGGTGAAACCAAAATAAATGACCAACCTCCTGGTTTCCCATTTCTAAAAATCAGAATTTTTGAGTTTTAGGAATCGGTGACACCGAGTTTTGGTAACTTCCTAGGTTCGCCAATTCGGTCCCATCGAGATTTATATATCGGTCTCACTGAAATGCCAAAAGTTGCCACATTTTACACTAGTCGTTGCAACCAAGTTTTTGCTTCGGTTTCACCGAGTTGGGCAATAATGTTGTAACGGTTGGATTTTTGGAGATGCCTATATATACAGCTCCATCAACCTCTCACTCGTAGAGGAAGCACTCAGAACAGACCAACACTTTCCCCATCCATTTTTCTGAGAGAGAGCCACCTACTCATGTGTTGAGATCAAGATCTTCCACTCCAACAAAATGAATGTTGATTTCTAGCCTCCCCCAAGTTGCTTTCCACCCAATCAACCTCTTCTACCAAGCTAACTCTGTGAGATCGTGATTGAGTGTTGAGGAGACAATTTTTTGAAGCACAAGAGCAAGGAGTTCATCATACTTCCACATCTATTTCCTTTTGGAGAGTGGTGTCTCCTAGTTTGGTTAGGTGTCGCTTGGGAGCCTCCGTCTTCGTGTGTGCAGTTGAACCAAGAAGTTTCTAAGGGCAAGGAGATCGCGTACTTCGTGAAGATCTACCCCGGGTGAGGCTAGTCCTTCGTGGACATAAGCCCTGGTGGAATATACAAGGTTGCTACTTTGTGGACCCTTGTGGGTGGATCCCCCCATGGACTCTCGTGACCGTTACCCTCTGTGGGTTGAAGTCTCCATCAGCATGGACGTATGATAGCACCACCTATTGGGACCGCGGGAAAAATCTTCGTGCCTCCAACTGTGTTTGGTTCTTCTATCCCTTCCCTCTACTTTCAAGTGCTTGTCTTTACTTTCCGCTGCTATACTCTTAGACATGCATGCGCAGGGTGTGGTTGACATGATATAATTGATAAAACTTGCCAACAACTAAAACTGGGAAAAGGCTATATTTTATTTGGTCAAGTAGTCTAATCACCCCCCTCTAGACATATTTCAGATCCTACAAGTGGTATCAGATCTTTAGTCTACATTGTATTGGTTTCACAACCTAGGAGAGTGTGGCGTCTAGTGAGGGAAATTATCACCGTAGAGGTCCATATTTTGATGGTACAAACTTGGCTAGTTGGAAGAACAAAATGAAAATGCATATTCTTGGTCATAACCCCACTGTATGGGCTATTGTTCGTGTTGGATTGCAAGGTGAATTCTTTGGCATTGGAAAGGAACCGGGTTGTGACGCGACAGCGAAAGAATTGAATATGTTGCAATACAACACTCAAGCATACGACATTCCATTCAACTGTCTATACCCCGAAGAGTTCAACAAGATTAGCCGTCTTGAGAATGCAAAGGAAATTTAGGATACTTCAGTTGATATGCACGAAGGTACCAAATCCATCAAGGAATCTAAGTTGGATGTGCTACAAAGTCAACTTGACAAGTTCAAGATGAAGGATGGCTAAGGAGTCGCGGAAATGTACTCTAGGCTCTCTCTCATCATAAATGAGATTACCAGCTTAGGAAGTGAACAGATGACCGGCAAATTCATCATCAATAAGATCCTTAGAGCCTTGGATGGAAAGTATGACACCGTGTGCACATTGATCCAAATGATGCCAAACTACAAAGATCTTAAGCCCATGGAAGTCATTGGTAGGATTGTTGCTCATGAGATGTCACTCAAAGACAAAGAAGAGCTTCACAACAAGTCAAGGGGTCCATAAAAAGCTTCAAGTAACACTCCCGCTACCTCAAGTGACAACCTTGTTACCAATGAAGAGATAAGCCTCATGGTCAAGAAAATCAACAAGTTCTACAAGAATAGAGGCAAAGAGAGAAGCTCCAACTCAAGATACAAAGAGAAGCGCTCATCTAGTCATGTCCGGAATTGTTACAATTGTGGAAGGACCGGACAGGCGGACACTACTCCAATGAGTGCATGACCCCCCACAAAGAAGAGAAGAGTCACCTAGAAGAAAAGGCTCAAAAGATGAGTCACCTCATAGAGAGAGAAGGAGTAGAGAAGATCGGTATCAATGAAGACCCTCTTGGAGAAGCAAGGAATCGGAGAAGAAGGACAAGTACACTAAGAGCTACAAAAGAAGAAGACATCAAGCTCATGTTGTTGAGTGGGTTTCCGGCCTCGAATATGACAACCAATCTGAGAGAAGCTATCACTTCGACTATGACTATGGTCAAGATGAAGGGTTGCCGGACTAGCACTCGTATCCTCCAATTCCTGTGACATATTTGTAAGTGCATCTAGTGCCCCTTAGTGATTTTGGTGTATTGAAGACTTATAGGTTAAGGAACTAATGTGTTTGTAAGTGTACACATGCTCTATAAGTCGATGAGGAGTTTGATATATTCGGAGATTACCGACCCCTAAAAATGTATGTCTTCAACTGAAGACTTTGGTGAAGACTTTGCCGAAGACTTTGGTATTCCCTAAAGACTTTGAAAATAAAGAATTTTGTGTGGCCATGAAGATATGAATGATGACTATGAAGCGTGAAGACTTTTGTTTTCAT
Organism: Hordeum marinum; assembly: GCA_022496015.1. Lineage (NCBI taxonomy): Eukaryota > Viridiplantae > Streptophyta > Magnoliopsida > Poales > Poaceae > Hordeum > Hordeum marinum. The sequence goes on along the minus strand of CM039674.1, from coordinate 114,749,103 downwards.
AGTTTCATTTCCTTTCTTTGAGTCATAGGAAACACCGTACTGTTAAAGGGGGCCGAGGTAATACTAAGAAAAATTTCCAGCTGATGCTCAACTCAAAATCCTCAACCTATCCAATCCTTCGAGTGAAGCCTTTGGAAATCTCTTATGGTTCTGTCAAGTTCTTTAGTGATAGAGAAGATGTTCTTCTAGTCTCTAATGAAATTGATCTGACCGAGGAGTTAGGATTTCGCCAGTGCGAATTGCCTACAAGTGAGGAACATGATAAGCCTGAGGACTTTCATAGTTCGAAATTCTGACTGTTGTTGTGCTTAGCGCCAGCTGTCCCCAATCATCTTATCCACATAACGGTCATATCATTGGGGGCATTTAATAAATAGCCACCCCCACAACCACTAGTTGGTTGGCTGCTCCGAGAGAGAACTGACACTTGTCATTTGAGAGCAACCCATCATCCGAAGACTTTGAGAGAAAATCATCAGTGAGGAAAAACCCAAATCCAAACCACTGAACCCAAAGTGATTGAGCATCATTGAAGAGATTGTTCCTGTGTGGAACCGACACTTGTTACCTTTGAAGACTATGTATCTTCTAGACGGTTAGGCGTCATGGTCTAGTGCATCCTGCAGTCAACTAGGGATCATGGAGTGACCTTGGTCTAGAGCGTCTAGCAGTCAATTGTGGATCGCCGGGTGACCAGTTTGTGAGGGTTTTGGAAGTCTACCCTAAAGACTTACCACTAGTGTTGGGCAAGGACTTTGTCACCTTAGCTCAAGGAGAATATGGTAAGGACTGTGTGTCCTCTTGTTTAAATACCAGGCCGCTCCAAACCAGACGTACGACTGTCACAGCAGTTGGAACTAGGTCATCAAACCATTGTGTTTCATTGATCTACCTGGTTCTATTTCCTCAATCCTTTCATTTCCTCATATACCTGTTGACGAAATTGATCCTTACCGATTGAAGAATTTGACTGAAGATTTTCACAAGTTCCTCACCTCAAATTCTTCAAGTTACCTTGTTCCTCACTTGTTTATCCTATATCACGCTACTTGTAATCTGTGCATGTTTTATTCCGTCATGATGACTATGATGTTTCTATGTTTCTCATGCACTTGAGTACTTATTTTGCTGCTAGTTATTCATCACATTTCAAATTCCTCAAGTGATGAATTTGTAAAAATCGTTTATTCACCCCCCCTCGTCGATATAACGCACTTTCAATATTTAATTCACGAAATGAAGGAAGTGGAAATTGCTTCATGGCTAAAGTCCCTAAGGTATCAAACACCGAATACATTGACTTTAATAGTGATGAGGATTACTTACTTGGATAAGATGACTTGCTCTGTGATAAAACTAGTGATGTTAGTCAAAATGAACTTGATAATAATCTTGCTAGTCAAGATAAGTCGTGTGATGATGATAAGAAGGAGATTGAGCGTCTAACTAAACACTCTTAAGTTAGCTCATGAATTTATTCAAGAAGAGCATAGAGATCTTATAAGAACTCATGAGAAGTTACGCTTCGAGAAGCTAAATTTGGAGCAAGAACATGAGTTTCTTAAAGTTATCAATGACGATCTTCGAAAGAAGAGTTCTTATTATCTATTCAAATGATTACTCTTGTCTACTTTTGTTCCACAAGTTAAACTTAAGCAAACTAATAACAAAGGCAAGAAAGGTTCCTCATCTAGTAGGAACAATAAACATGTTAAATCCAATGATGTTGCTTCTAGTAGTTATATTGATTCCACTAATGATTCTCTTAGACAAGTTACACTTGAGCAAGAAAATGATTTATTGAAAGGAATTATAGAAAAAGGTGTCTACAAGAGTCTTGCCGGAAGTAAGCAATTTGAGGAGATTATACGCAAGCATGGAGGACACCGGAAGAACCAAGGTATTGGCTACTTTAACGCCAATGAAGTTGAATGGGAAGAATGTCAATACCCCAAGCCAAAATTTGTTCCCCAAAAGGAGAAGTATAAACCTACCCCCCCCCCCCAAGGTAACAAAACATCAAGATGAACTTCCACCACAAGACCACAAGCTTAAGGGCAAGGACAAGCTTCAAGAGGAGATTGACACATTTGAAGACGAATCCCAAGCCATGGTCAAGTGGGTTCTCAAGGCTACTACAACTATACTTCAACAAGCTCTACTTCAACTCCAAGGATCACCATCAAGTTGATGTGGGTTCCAAAGAATAAGAACTAGAGAGGTTCTTGAGGGGTGACTCCGCCAACAAAATTTACTCACATTCATATTTGGCAAGAAATATTTGCAATCAACTCCAACTTTATGCAATGGTTCAAGGAGTCACACATTCCCTGGTAAGCAAGGGATAAGGTAATTAAAGAATCAATGGACATCGTCTAAATGTGTTTCACTCCATGTCCATAGATATCCTTGTGGTTGTTCCTTGTGTGGGACTAACCCATGTAGGTGAGAAGAGTACGAGACTACAAGGATTGCTCCCAACTCAAGATGATCTTCATCAACTATGAGAATCCACTACTACAACACCTACATGAAGTCTTCAATGACAAAAGCCAAGGTTAGTTTATCCCTCTTAGGGGGGATGTCACATCAAGGGGGAGCTTTACTCTAAGACTCGAGTCAAAGCATCTCCTAAGATGTGGACACATTAAAAGCTTTTTGTAAAAGTGGCAACCCCACTTGTGCTTAAAAGATGAGTATGACCTATGATCAAGTATTCTTATTTGGCTCCTAAGTCAATATACTCATATATAGATGACTACGTCATCGCCAAAGTGCTTGGTAGATACTAGAGTGGTTTTGCATATTTGCCATATTTCATTTGACATCTTATTGTGTGAGCATGTTGGTATGCATATTTTTGCTCATTTGAGGATATACAATTGTTGTTATTTAGCTTTCATTTTCTTCGCCAATTGGATATACAAGAATACCTACGTACCTCCCTCTACCTATCTATGATTTCTCGTGTGAAATTCTATTCATGTTTCATCACAAAATTTGGACAAGCACTTCTCGGACCCTCTTTGTGAGCAGCACTCGGAGTTCCGTTTCGACAATAGATAACTTGCAAAACATTCCATTTGCCACTCGGTGTAACCAATTACAAAAACTTGGTTTCACTGAAGCACTAGGGTTGATCTAGTTTTTGAACCTCGGTACCACCAAAATCAAAATCTCGGCTTCACCGAGTTCCTCTGTCTTCTGGCAGTTAAGAGACTCGGTGGCACCAAAATTTTGGCATCGGTTCTACCGACAGTAGGAGGGTATATATATATATATATCCACAGACCCGAGATTGAAAAAATCTTCAAACACTCGGTCTCCCGCAACCCCCTACTTCCACCGCTCGTGTCTTTGGACTTCAAGTTTGTCTTCCGTGCGCTCTCGCCGCCGGTGTCTGCCGCCGTTGACGACAATCTTCCCTGCCGTCGCCACTGTAGCGAGTTCTTCACCGCATTAGGGTAAGAACTCGACCCCTCTTGTGCTCCAAGTTCTAATTCTTGCGCATTAGGTCATGTTTATCTTCATGCCACGGATTGTAATATTCCTATCCATGAGAAAACTTGATTAGATTGGCCGAACGAAAGATTTTAGGTTTAGGGTTCCGCTATATGTGTATCGGTGTCACTGGGTGCAAATGAGTTAGTACTATCGATTCGGGTTTAGGGTTTTTGAGAAATTTCTCGGTGAGACCATGTTACCTTTTCCGGTGAAACCAAAAATGTGGCAAAGTTTCTATTAAGGAGAAAGTCATTCTCAGAGGCTCCAAAAATTAAATCTCGATGGAACCGAAACCCACATAGAAGAATTATAAAATTGAAATTTTGAGTTCAATTTTTGCAAAATGATTGTGTTTTGTGATGCTTATCCCCTTCACTCTTTTATATATATTCACAAGGTCAGTTCAACATGTTTGAATCAGATGATAGTCAAAAGAACTTCAGAGAGGAGAGCATAGATAGTGATGTAGGCACTAGTCCTGAGGCCAGTTCCTTAGAGTACCCAGGCACTCTCAGTTCTCATGATTTTTCCCAAGGCAGACACAAGGGCCAGGAGATAGCTTAATTGAGATGAGGAAAATGCAGACTTTGTGCTTGATGAGGTGAGATCCAAGAAGCAGCAAAAGAAGAAGGAGAGAAATGCTGCCAGGAAAAATGTTGATGAGGTCATTTCATCCGAGAAGCCTGTGAGGAAAGAGTATGCAAGAACATATGCTATGAGAGCTCCTGATTCTGCCCAAGGAGCAAAGACTCTCAAATTAGGAATTCAGGACACTTCCAAGCAAACCAAGTCCATGGCTAAGAAACCTGGAAACAAGAGAGAGAGAGAGAGAGGAACAAGATTGTCCATGTGATCGGTAGGCAAACTTCGATTTATGAAGACCCAACTGAGCATGAGGAATAGGGAGAGGAAGAACCAGCTGCAAACCCTCCTCCTTCCAAGAAGAAGAAGCTGTTGGCTGATGCCATTCCTAGCAAGCCGCCCTCCAAGGCTAAGGCAACTGCTCCAAAGAAGTCTGCTACCCCCAAGCCCAAGAGGACCACCAGAGACATTCCTCTTGCCGAGAAGAACAAGGGATATTTCACCATGGAAGAAGAGGAATATGTTACGGTTTTGAGGAACATAAGACCTCATCTGCCTGAACACAATGATGATCATCCAGTAGCAGAAGACATGAAGAAGATAAAGGATATAGGGCTTAGGAAATGGAGAGGAGAAGATGCATATTCTATCAGGAGATGACTATTGTAGATGCTCGCTTCGACACCAAGGAGCAGCAAAAATTATATAAGACTATCCTTTTAGACAAAAGTCTAGCAGTTAGTGACATGAGATATGTTGACTGGAAGTTTATCAAGGATAATGAAGATACTTCCCTCATGTGCTAGAGAACTTCAAGGCCATAGATATTGGTGCATTTGATGGCAGAGAGTTCACTGCATGGAATGATGAGATGATAATGAAATTCTATTCCACATCTTATTTCTATTCAGATGGAAGACTTATATGGATGACTGAGGGCACTAGATGAGGGAGTCCTGGTTTAAGGGGTCCTCGGGTGGCTGACCTATTTCTCATGGGCCGGACTATATGGGCCATTTACCGAGCATTGGATTGATCGAAGGCCCTGTCGCTAGGAAGGAAGCTTCGGGAATCGTGGCGTGTCCTCCAAGTTTAGAATAGTGGATAGGCATGTTTTCCCTTCAATGTGTAACCGACCATGTGTAAACCCTAGGTACCCTTGGCGTCTATATAAGCCGGAGGGTTCTAGGTTGTAGGACAGAGGACAACTCGTCTAGGGTTTAGCTATTCGATCTCGAGGTAGATCAACTCTGTAACCTTCATATCATCAATATAATCAAGCAGGACGTAGGGTTTGACCTCCATAGGAGGGCTCCGAACCTGGGTAAACATCATCTCCTTCGTCCCCTGTTACCATCAATCCTGGTCTCACAGCTCGGGACCCCCTACCCGAGATCCGCCGGTTTTGACACCGACATTGGTGCTTTCATTGAGAGTTCCGCTATGATCGCTGAAGGAGTCGTGTCATCAACAAAGAAGTCTGCAGCATGGACACTTTTGTCCCCGGCCAGATCTTCACTTTCGGCAGCATTGTGCTGCACACTGACCCGATCGACCATCTTAGCCAGGTCGGGAGTTTCGCCCCTGATCAAGAGGTCAGATTCGGAAACCTAGAGTTCACCATAGACTCTCAGGGCGATCTTTCGCAATCCGGGGTCGTAGTTTTGCCTGCCACGCTCGAAGACTCCGAGGCTTTAACCTCGGATTCCTCTTTCGGTCCTGCCCACGGGATCCACCTCGGCGATGATCTGACTTTGAGTCCGGACGCGACCATAATACCAGATGCCTAGATACTTGTTCTTACCGAACACTCCCCTTGTGCGGATGCATCGAAGGTTAACTCCGAAAGCTCTGAGCAGGTTGACCCAATCGAGCTCTCAATACTCAACGAGGCCCTAGATCAGATCTTGGTGATGAAAATTACCGACGACCCAACCTTGATCCATGCTCAGATCGGTCTTAAGGTGGGCCAGGAAGAATTTTCATCCCACCCACCACCCACTTGATAGCCACTGTCAAAGATTTAACTGACATGTTGGACTACGACTTCAAGGAGGCAGAATACATGGATGAGGAAGATTGCGCTCCCACCCCCGTTAACACCAGGCGATGGGCTGCCACCTCCACGTACGACGTCTACATGGTGGACACTCCAGCCGCTAACGGCAATCCCACACGTAAAAACGATGGCGATAAATCGGGTGAAGCACCGTCAAGGCGCCGGAAGCACCATAAATGATCAAAGGGGAAAAAGAGAAGAAAATTTATCGCTGGCACCAGGGACGGAGATACCCCGGAAGACTTCGGCGATCTTGATTGTCGTCGTTTTCGCATGGGGGGTGATGCGAGATGGCAGATGCCATGGGGTGGCTTATCGAGGTGAGGGCAAGGCTGCCATGGATGATCCAGGATGGGTATGCGAATAGCATGCAGTAGTTTACCCAGGTTTGGGGCTCTCCGGAGAGATAATACCCCTACTCTTGCATATCTGTATATCTGTGGAATATCCGGTACATGGTTGCTCCTTGAGCTGTATGGGAGAGGAGAGCCATGAGGCTTCTTGCCTCATACGTGAGTGTGAGAGTGGGGATGAGAGAATGTGAGGGGGCTTTGCCATGAGTGAGCTCCCCTGGTGCCTCTTATATAGGAAGGCCCAGGGGACAGGGGGTGGCCCACTTGACCAATATGCACTATTGGAAGTGACAAGTGATGCAGCCAATAGTACACCACTATTGGAGGTGATAAGTGATGCAGCCAATAGTACACCACTATTGGAGGTGACAAGTTACGCATGACAGGTGCACAGCGGGGCACTATTTGCCAATAGTGCCCAACTGTAGCAGGGTGGCAGGCTTAGCAGTCCGACAACTACAGTGTTGTCGGCTTGTGTCCGACGAGACGCCTGGAACTGACTTTGTCGGGCCGCAACCGGCAGCCGGACTAGAGGAGCCAGCCGAGGAGAGGCTGCCGGGAGGAGCCAGCCGAGGAGAGGCTGTCGGGAGGAGCCAGCCGGGAGGAGCCAGCCGGGTGGAGGCTGCTGGGAGGAGCCAGCCGGGAGGAGCCAGCCAGGGGGGAGGCTGCCGGGAGGAGACAGCCGGGAGGAGGCTGTCGGGAGGAGCCAGTCGGGTGGAGGCTGCCGGGAGGAGCCAACCGAGGGGAGGCTGTCGGGAGGAGCCAGCCGGGGGGAGGCTGCTAGGAGGAGCCAGGTGGGGGAGGCTGCCGGGAGGAGCCAGCTAGGAGGAGCCAGCCGGGCCGCAACTCTGTCTTCGGTCTTCGCTTCTTCGTTTGTCTTGTTGATTCATGGGGCTTCGCATACCGGGGGTGGGTCCCTTGATGTTTGAAAATGTTGAGTCGTCTCCTTGAGCCTACCTGAGGTTAATCCCCCCGACATCGATATCCCCAAACACCCTCTAGAGGGTCAGGAGAGGTCGGAAGATCAGCGCAACCCAAATGGTCTAAATGATTCCGAGGATGACAATTACCTCCCCCCTGTCGAGGAGCAGGACTCCTGGAAGCCAATGACCTCACCATCCCCAATAACCTTGAAGATCAAGAATAGTTCAGGCAACAGCTTATAGCCACGGCCCGCAGCCTGAAGGCAAAAGAATGGTAGCTTAAAGCCAAACATGACAACCTCAATGATCGATGGACGAGGGTCTGATAACCCACAAGTATAGGGGATCGCAATAGTTTTCGAGGGTAGAGTACTCAACCCAAATTTATTGATTCGACACAAGGGGAGCCAAAGAATATTCTCTAGTATTCGCAGCTAAGTTGTCAATTCAACCACACCTGTAAGACTTAATATCTACAACAAAGTATTCAGTAGCAAATTAGTATGGAAGTAACGGTAACGGTAGCAAAAGTAATAGTAGCAGTTTTATAGTGGTTCTAACAGTAGCAGCGGAGAAGTAACTTAGCAAGGATCAAGTTATGGAAAGCTCGTAGGCAATGGATCGGTGATGGATAATTATGCTGGATGGCATTCATCATGCAACAGTTATAACATAGGGTGACACAGAACTAGCTCCAATTCATCAATGTAATGTAGGCAAGTATTACATATATAATCATACGTGCTTATGGAAAAGAACTTGCATGACATCTTTTGTCCTACCCTCCCGTGGCAGCGGGGTCCTAATGGAAACTAAGGGATATTAAGTCCTCCTTTTAATAGAGAACCAGACCAAAGCATTAGCACTTCGTGAATACATGAACTCCTCAAACTACGGTAATCACCGGAAAGAATCCCAGTTATTTTCACCCTGGGGGATGCGGGTCATAACTCGTCATAGGTGTCTACAACTTGCAAGATAGGATCAAGAACACATATATATTCATGAAAACATAATAGGTTCAAATCTGAAATCATGGCACTCGGGCCCTAGTGACAAGCATTAAGCATAGCAAAGTCATAGCAACATCAATCTTAGAACATAGTGGATACTAGGGATCAAACCCTAACAAAACTAACTCGATTACATGATAAATCTCATCCAACCCATCACCATCCAGCAAGCCTATGATGGTATTACTCACGAATGGCGGAGAGCATCATGGAATTGGTGATGATGGATGGTTGGTGATGATGATGGCGTCGATTTTCCCTCTCCAGAGCCCAAAACGGACTCCAGATCTGGTCTCTCGAGGAAGAACAGGAGGTGGCGGCGGCTCGATATCGTGAAACGTGATGAACTCTTCTCTTTGATTTTTTTTCTCCACGAATAGGGCTATATGGAGCTGGAGATGAGGTCGGAGGAGCCACAAGGACCCCACAAGCCCGCTAGGTGCGGCCGGGGGGTGGCCGCGCCTAGCAGGCTTGTGGCCTACAGGTGCCCCCCCTCTGGTTGATTCTTGCGCCTGTATTTTTTATTAAATCCAAAAATATTCTCCGTAAATTTTCAGGACGATCTGAGAACATTTATTTCTGCACAAAAATAACACCAAAGCAATTCTGCTGAAAACAGCGTCAGTCCGGGTTAGTTCCATTCAAATCATGGAAATTAGAGTCCAAAACAAGGGCAAAAGAGTTTGGAAAAGTGGATACGATGGAGACGTATCAACTCCCCCAAGCTTAACCCATTGCTTGTCCTCAAGCAATTCAGTTGACAAACTAAAAGTGATAAAGAAAAACTTTTATAAACTCTATTTGATCTTGTTGTTGTAAATACGTCTAACTGATGTTCAGATTTTCAGCAAAGATCATGGACTAACCATGTTCACAATAACATTTAGGTCTCACATTTACTCATATCAATGACATAATCAACTAGCGATCAATAATAATAACTCTCGGATGACAACACTTTCTGAGACCGCAAAACATAAATGCAGAGCACCTCTAAAGAACAAGGACTGACTAGACATTGTAATTCACGATGAAAGAGATCTAGTCATGCTCATACTCAATATCAATTAACAACAAATCATACAAATGACGTTGGTGCTATCTAACTAGTGCCTTTTATAAGAAGATGGTTACTCAACAATAAAGTAAATGGAAAGGCCCTTCGCAGAGGGAAGCATTGATTTGCAGAGGTGCCAGAGCTCGGATTTTTTAAACAAAGATAAGTAATGAGTTTTGAGCGGTATGATTTCATTGCTCACATAACGACCAAGAGGTTTTCAACATGTTCCATGCTAGATACATTATAGGTGGTTCCCCAACAGAAGGATAAAGTTTTTATCCCCCCTCCACCAATCAATCACACTTCACGGCGAGCCGAATCCACGGGTACCGTCCATACAAACACAGTTCTGGGGGAGTTTTGTTTAATTAGATTTTTCTTTTATTTCGAGCATGGAACTGGGCATCCTGATTACCAGCCACTTTCTCGTGAGTGATAGTGAATCAACACATATCGTGAGAATAACCCACCTAGCATGGAAGATACTGACAACCCTCAATCGCCACATGAGCGATTTGGGCATACAAAACATAATGTTTATTTGAAGGTTTAGAGTTTGGCACATGCAAATTTACTTGGAATGGCAGGTAAATACCACATATAGGTAGATATGGTGGACTCATATGAAACACCTTTGGGTATGAGGGATTGGATGCACAAGTAGTATTCCCGCTTAGTACAAGTGAAGGCTAACAAAAGACTGGAGAGCGACCAACTAGAGAGCGACACAATCATCAACATTCTTTGAGATTAACCAAAACAAATATCATAGAGGCTATGTTGATTTTGTTTCAACTACATGCATGAACATGTGCCAAGTCGAGCCACTTGAATCGTTCAGAGGAGGATACCATCCCATCATACTACATCACAACCATTTTAATATGCATGTTGGCACCCAAAACAAACCATTATCCACTCTTAGCTAATTAAACATGGCATGAATAACTATAATCTCTAATTTTCATTGCAAATATGTTTCACCCATAATGAACTAAATTCCGAATGATGAGCTAATCATATTTACAAAAGCAAGATAGGTCGAGTTCATACCAGCTCTTCTCCATCTCAATCTTTTCATGAAATATCATCATTATTGCCTTTCACTTGCACGACCGAACGGTGTGGATAATAATAAGAGTGCACGTGCATTGGACTAAGCTGGAATCTGCAAGCAATAACTCAAAGGAGAAGACAAGGTAACATGGGCTCTCTAATAGGTAAACAATAATGCATATGAGATCCACTCGACATTTTCATTGTGGTCTTCTCCTTACGACCGAAAAAAGAAAATTCAAAATAGGAACGAGAAAACTATTTACACGGGAAAGCTCCCAACAAGCAAAAGAAGAACGAAAAATCTTTTTGGGTTTTCTTTTTAATACTACAACTAAGCAACTAGAAGATAAAGCTAGAACTTATTTTTTTGTATTTTTCTCAAATTTAAATAAACACAAGAAGAAAGCGAAACAAGGAAATAAACTACCATGGATGGTACAATGAAAGAGTATGAACACCGACTACTAATATGAGTGTGTGAACATGAATGTAAAGTCGGTGAGAAATACGTACTCCCCCAAGCTTAGGCTTTTGGCCTAAGTTGGTCTATGGTCATGGCTAGAAAGAGAGATCTCATGAATACTCAGGAGCGTCATTAGAGTTCCAATGGTTGGCAAACTCCTGAGGCTCCCACTGAAAAATTGGCTCCGGGTATGGATCAAGGGCTGGTGCCGGTTCTAGAGATGGGGGTTGCATCAGACCCCAATATCTGTAAATGTCTCTAGGCATAACGGTGTACCTGACTGAGCGAATATCGAACAAAGAAGAGGCAGGCAGCGTAGTAATTTCACAAGTACCCTGGCTAAAAACTAAGTTGTAAAGCAGACTCCTATCATCATTTTTCTTGATAACATCGTGAGCTACCATATGGTTATAATCTAAAAACTTCGTGGGTAACAGCCTCTCATCTTTCTCGTTATGCTCAATGGGTATCTCAAAATGTTTGGCTAAATGAGATGCATAGATACCTCACGAATATGGTCCCCTTCGAATGGTTTGTGTTCAATCGTTGGGCCACCATAGTGTCCAGACTAAAGGTTCTATCAGCAAATAAAACATGGCGCAAAATGGTGAGGTCAGGGCACTAAGACTTCCACTCTCCCAGCGACCAACTAAACATCTTCCTACAAATAATGAATAATAGTGTAGCATAGGAGGAAAATGTAAACTAGCTGCTCTTGCCTTTGACACACCTCTCTCTTCCCCTACAGTGACTGTGGCAATAAAATCTTCCATGTATCTAGGACGTGGTTCCCTGATGCTGCCCTCATAGGGTATTTTGCAAACTTTGCAAAAATCATAAAGGTTCATTTTGTTAGGCACATCATATAAGTGAAATTCTACTATAGGAGGGTCTTCCCTGGAATGAAAGTGAAATTTTTGCACAAAGGTATTTCTTAGAGTACGACAGCTGAATCGAAATTGTCACTCGAGAGCAAGAGGTACTGGTCACACTTATCTTTGAGGAAGTCGGTGATGCCTACATTCTCGGCCAAATAATAGAAATCTTCAATAATTCCGGTCACCCTCAAGAATGTGTCACACGGCCATTCACATGGTCGAACTTCTGTGACGCGAGGAATATTATACTTGGGTTTCTCCCTCATTTCATTTTCAACTTCCTTAGAACTCCGGCTTGAAGAGCCTCTTAATAATATCCTCAACATTTCTTTCTCGAGGAACAATCTCCCAAAACAGTTTTGCGAATGAAGCTTTGCACAAGCAGATCGAAAATGGCAGCAAAATGAGCTAGAACACGGGTTGAGCAATGGTGGGATTTTTTATGGAGGAAGATGAAGTGAATGGGTGCTGGAATAAGTGAACGGGGGCACGTGGGACCCACAAGCCTGCTAGGCATGCCTAGGGGGTGGCCGCACCTTGTGGGCTTGTGGTCCACTGGTGCAGCCCCTGTAGTGTGCTCAGTGCCAGAAATTTTTAAATATCCCAGAAAAACCATTCTCCATTTTTAGGGCATTTGAAGAACTTTTATATTCAGGTCACTTTTTTATTGCATAGGAAACTCACAAAAAAGGAAAATAATAGCATTTTACTTAATTTTAACTTACTAATAGAAAGTAAAAGTTGTGTACAGGGAGTTGTGCTTTCTAAATTCATCCATCTCATGCTCATCAAAAGGAATCCATCAATAAGGTTGATCAAGTCTTATTAACAAACTTCTTTCGAATAACATGAAACCAAAGAATTTTCGAATAACACTAAGTTACCTCAACGGGGATATGCATGTCCCCAATAATAAGTATATCATATTTCTTCTTGACAGTAGGAAGAGGGAATTCAAAGTCTCCAATAAAAATCGTTGGAATTTTTTCAATGGAGTTGATACTATGAACTTGAGGTTGTTTCTTCGGAAAGGGTACCGTATGATCATTACCATTAATATGAAAAGTGACATTGCCCTTGTTGCAATCTATAACAATCCCTGCAGTATTCAAAAAGGGTCTACCAAGGATAATTGACATACTGTTGTCCTCGGGAATATCAAGAATAACAACGTCCATTAAGATAGCAGCCTTTGCAACTACGACAGGCACATCCTCACAAATATCGATAGGTAGAGAAGTTGATTTATCAGCCATTTGCAAAGAGATTTCACTAGGTGTCAACTTATTCGGATCAAGTCTACGATGTAAAGAGAAGGGCATAACACTAACACTAGCTCCCAAATCACATAAAGCAGGTTTAACATAATTCCCTTTAATAGAGCATGGTATAGTTGGTATTCATGGATCTCCTAATTTCTTTGGTACTCCACCCTTAAAAGTATAATTACCAAACATGGTGGAAATTTTAGCTTCCGGTATCTTTCTTTTATTAGTCACAATATCTTTCATATACTTAGCATAACGAGACATTTTCAGAATATCAGTCAAGCGCATACGCAAAAAGACAGGTCTAAGCATTTCAACAAAGCGCTCAAAATCCTCATCATCCTTTTTCTTGAATGGTGGCATGGGTTTCTGAACCCACGGTTCTCTTTGTTTACCATGTTTCCTAGCAATCAAGTCACTTTTGTCATATACTTTATTCTTAGGATGTGGGTTATCAAGATCAACAACAGGTTCAATCTCCACATCATTATCATTAGTAGGTTGAGTATCAACATGAACATCATCATTAATATTATCACTAGGCTCATGTTCATCACCATATTGTGTTTCAACATCAGAAACAGAAATATCATTTGGGTTTTTAGGTGTATCTATAACAGGTTCACTAGCAGCATGCAAGGTTCTATCATCATCCTTATTCCTCCTATTATTGGAATGACTAGGTGCACCAGTATTACCCCTTTGAGAATCTTGTTCAATTCTCTTAGGGCTGCCCTCAGGATACAAAGGTTCCTGAGTCATTCTTCCACCTCTAGTCACAACTTTAACATAATGATCATTGTTCTTACTATTCATCTCATTAAGCAAGTCATTCTGAGCTTTAAGTACTTGTTCTACTTGAGTAGTTACCATGGAAGCATGATTACTAATCAGTTTAAGATCATTGATAGTTCTACTCATATAATCACCTAAGGGATCAAGCATGAAAGCATTATGTTTCAATTGTCTACTAACATAAGCATTAAAAATTTCTTGCTTAACAACAAAATTATCAAATTAATGCATTGGCTAGCAGGCTTATTATAAGGAATATTTCTTTCATCAAATCTACGAAGAGAATTTACCTCTACCACCTGTGTCGGGTTATCAATACCATGTATTTATTCAATAGGTGGTAGATTCTTCACATCTTCTGCTTTAATACCTTTCTCTTTCAAAGATTTCTTTGTCTCTTGCATATCTTCAGGACTGAGAAATAGAATGCCTCTTTTCTTCGGAGTTGGCTTCGGAGGTGGTTCAGGAATAGTCCGATCATTATCATTGCTCAATATATTATTCAATAGTATTTCATCTTGTTCAATAGTTCGTTCCCTAAAAACACAACTAGTAGAACTATCTAGGTGGTCCCTAGAAGCATCAATTAATCCATTATAAAAGATATCAAGTATTTCGTTTTTCTTGAGAGGATGATCATGCAAAGCATTAAGTAACCGGAGAAGCCTCCCCCAAGCTTGTGGGAGATTCTCTTCTTCAATTTGTATAAAGTTAAATATTTCCTGTAAGGCAGCTTGTTTCTTATGGGCAGGAAAATATTTTTCAGAGAAGTGATAAATCATATCCTAGGGGCTACACAGACAACCAGGAGCAAGAGAATTAAACCATATCTTAGTATCACCCTTTAACGAGAAAGGAAACAACTTAAGGATATAATAGTAACGAATTTTTTCCTCATGAGTAAATAGGGTGGCTATATCAATCAGTTTAGTAATATGCGCCACAACAGTTTCAGATTCATAACCATGGAAAGTATCAGATTCAACCAAAGTAATTAACTCAGGATCAACAAACAATTCATAATCCTTATCAGTAACAAGGATAGGTGAAGTTGCAAACTTAGGATCATATTTCATTCTAGCATTCAACGATTTTTCTTTCCACTTGCATAGCAATTTCTTAAGATCATCTCTATCATTACAAGCAAGAAAGTCCCTAGCTACCTCTCCTTCCATAATATAATATCAGGAAATTCATATCTAGGAGAGCTAGGTCTAGCAGGTGTCTCAAAGTGTTCAATTTCAATAATTTCATCAGTTTCAGATGTATCATAATTTTCAACATTGACTCTAGCAATTTGTTCATCAAGAAATTCACACAGTGGCATAGTATTATCAAGCAAAGTATCATCATATGCATCATGCATAGCAGAAGTGGCATCATCAATTACTTGCGACATATCAGAATTACTAGCAGGTGGTGGTGTCGCAAACTTACTCATAACAGAAGGTGAATCAAGTGCAGAGCTAGACGACAGTTCCTTACCTCCCCTCATAGTAGAAGGATAGATCTTAGTTTTTGGATCTTTCAGATTCTTCATAGTGATTAACAGATATAAATCCCAAGTGACTCGGAGAATAGAGCTATGCTCCCCCGCAACAGTGCCAGAAAAAGGTCTTGATAACCCACAAGTATAGGGGATCACAACAGTTTTCGAGGGTAGAGTATTCAACATAAATTTATTGATTCGACACAAGGGGAGCCAAATAATATTCTCGAGTATTCGCAGTTGAGTTGTCAATTCAACCAGACCCGTAAGACTTAATATCTGTAGCAATGTATTCAGTAGCAAAGTAGTATGGAAGTAACGGTAACGGTAGCAAAAGTAACAGTAGCAGTTTTATAGTGATTGTAACAGTAGCAGCGGAGAAGTAACTTAGCAAGGATCAATATGTGGAAAGCTCGTAGGCGATGGATCGGTGATGGATAATTATGTTGGATGGCATTCATCATGCAACAGTTATAACATAGGGTGACAAAGAACTAGCTCCAATTCATCAATGTAATGTAGGCATGTATTCCATATATAGTCATACGTGCTTATGGAAAAGAACTTGCATGACATCTTTTGTCCTACCCTCCCGTGGCAGCGGGGTCCTAATGGAAACTAAGGGATATTGAGGCCTCCTTTTAATTGAGAACCGGACCAAAGCATTAGCAATTAGTGAATACATGAACTCCTCAAACTACGGTAATCACCAGAAAGAATCTCAGTTATTGTCACCCTAGGGGATGCGGATCATAACTCGTAATAGGTGTCTACAACTTGCAAGATAGGATCAAGAACACATATATATATTCATGAAAACATAATAGGTTCAGATCTGAAATCATGGCACTCGGGCCCTAGTGACAAGCATTAAACATAGCAAATTCATAGCAACATCAATCTCAGAACATAGTGGATACTAGGGATCAAACCCTAACAAAACTAACTCGATTACATGATAAATCTCATCCAACCCATCACCATCCAGCAAGCCTATGATGGGATTACTCACGAACGGCAGAGAGCATCATGGAATTGGTGATTAAGGATGGTTGGTGATGATGATGGTGTCAATTTCCCCTCTCTAGAGCCCAAAACGGACTCCAGATCTGGTCTCCCGAGGAAGAACAGGAGGTGGCGGCGGCTCCGTATCATGAAACGTGATGAGCTCTTCTCTCTGATTTTTTTCCGCGAATATTGTTATATGGAGCTATAAATGAGGTTGGAGGAGCCATGAGGGCCCTACAAGCCTGGTAGGCGCGGCCAGGGCGGTGGCCGCGCCTAGCAGGCTTGTGGCCTGCAGGTGGCCCCCCTCCGGTTGATTCTTGCACCAGTATTTTTTATTAAATCCAAAAATATTCTCTGTGAATTTTCAGGACGATCCAATAACTTTTATTTCTGCACAAAAATAACACCAAAGCAATTCTGATAAAAACATCGCTAGTCCGGGTTAGCTCCATTCAAATCATGCAAATTAGAGTCCAAAACAAGGGCAAAAGAGTTTGGAAAAGTGGATACGATGGAGACGTATCAAGGTCCTATCAGCTGAGGAAGGATACGGTACCGGTCTATTGGACCAACCCAAAAGCTATCCACGCCGAAGGCTGCTGCCACAATTCAATGACGAGCTTACTGATACGCCGTATCCCAAACATACCCCATACGACAAGCCAGACCAACCTCCTCGAGGATGAGACAGGACAACTAATGTTGGGGATACACAAAACAGGTAGGCCCATGAAGGGTGGAAATATCATAACATCATGTGGTCCACACATCAGGTGGGTTCAAATAAATACATACATGCTATCCACTCGGACAGGTACACTCCATCCACTCGAATGACAGTCAACCATTCGGCCATCCTGACTCACTCGAATATGTGATGACCAGCAACCCACAATGCAGTTGAAGCATCATCCCTATAGTGGAGGTTTCGTAGTGGGATGACGTTATGGCATCAATGCCTCACCTTGTAACATAGGAGGTGAGGGGGTGGAGCACTCTATATAAGCCACCCCCCACCACATAGCTCAAGGCAAGCTGCTTCTCCCCCCGGGGTCTCTTTCTTCTCCCTTGGCTCTCTCGACATTAGTCTCAGGACATAGCTTAGGCATGGAGATCCTTTCTCCCCTCTCTTCCTCAAATACTCCATGTAACTCCATGTTCATGACAGATAAGCAAAGCTTCTCCAGAGCACGAGACGTAGGGTTGTTATCTCCACCGTGAGAGGCCCGAACTCGCTAAAACTACCATGTCACCCGTTTGCATCTCGATAGATCATGCTCCTTTACACTACCCTTTCTATTGCCCCATGATAGTTGGCGCCCACCGTGGGGCATGGCGTCTATCGAGCCATGATGCATATGGTTATTCCTTCAGCCACCAGCATTGTCTGCCTCATGGTCATCATGCGCGGCCACCGGTGTCCTCTGCCTCATGGTTGTAGTGCGTGGCCACCGGCGGCGTCTGCCTCATCATCATGTGCGGCCACCGGCGTCCTTCGCCTCATCGTCGTCACGCGCGGTCGCTGACATCCTCCGCCTCATGGTCGTCGTGCGCGACTGTCGATGTCGTCCGCCTCATCGGCTTCGTTTGCCTCGCCGTCATCGAATGCTCACACACGTAGGGTTGCTAAAGTTCATCCAGGTTCCTCGAGAGGGAGAGCACGAAGACTGACCACTTGCGCTCGGCCCGGCTTCGCGGGCGTCGGAGTGCTACTCTGACCGGCGGGCACCTCCGGCTCCCTGAGCAGTGGAACGTGGCCACCAGTGCTCGCGTTGGCCTCACCATTGGCTGAATCATCCTGCGTCTCCGATGTCTGGGCTACGACAAGCCGCTCGTCCACCTCAATGGCACCTCTTTGACGTGGACCGATTCCGGTTGGACCGGTCGTTTCTTCTCCAAAGGTGCTCTTGGGACTTCAGGCTATCTCTATAACACCCACTGCATGCATTCAGTAACTTCCCTATTTCTAATTTCGACTTAATTACATGCATGGCAAGACCGGCCAGACCGACAGTTTCCACTAATGCTTCTTGCATGCAGTTCAGGACGTGAGGCTACTCCTTGAATGCCTCAGACATGGGGTAACTCCTTTAATGTGCGGTTAGACAAACAATTAGTAGTATGGCTAATTACAAGGGATTTATTGCTCCGAGACCGTCCCAACTCGGCACCAAGTCAACCTTCTACACTAATGCACGTTCTAGCCATATCTACTCGGATGTTTCGCGTACCCCGAGTGCCGATGGATCGTTCGGCGACCACAAGACTCACTCGGACAAACCTTCATTTTGGCCGCGGGCTGCCCCGAGAAGGAAATGCGACCACCAGCACTCTCGTCGGCCTCATCCTTGGCAACGCCGACCCGCAACTCATGCGCTTGGACTGCAGCCAGCTACTCATCGTCCTCATCGCCACCTGGGGAAACTCCTTTGATACGTCATGAGCTGCTGTACTTGGACACTTCCATGTCCACTCGGCCGCCCCATGGGTCATTGCTTATCTAGACATATCTTCCTGGATGCTCCTTCGACACTTGGCCGCTCCATGTGCCATCACTCAGCTGGATGCTCCTTCATCACTCGACCGCTACGAGCGTCATCACTCAGCTGGACGGTCCCTCATCCCTCGACCGCTATGAGCGTCGTCACTCGGTTGGACGCTCCGTATAGTATGTCATGCTGTGTACCGCACCTGTGTGTGCCATGCCATGAGTCCGTCAAGGGGTACAAGAGTGATCCAGGAGTGGATCACTAGATAGCGGTCAAGATTATCCTTAGTAACTAAAAGACGAAGGAGATGTTTCTCGATTATGGAGGTGAGAAAGAGGTTGTCGTAAAGAGTTACGTCAATGCAAGCTTTGACACCAATCCGGATGACTCTTAGTAGCAATCCGGATACGTATAGTAGAGCGGCCATTTGGAATAGCTCCAAGTGGAGTGTGATAGCAGTGTTTACGGTTTGACATAGATATTTGCAAAGTACACACGGATCTGAATGCCGCAGAGCCGTTGACTATAAGACCTCTCTCACATGCAAAGCATGATCGAGCCCCACAACTCATTGGGTGTTAGATTCATAACAATGCGAATCACATGGTGATGTGAACTAGATTATTGACTCTAGTGCAAGTGGGAGACTATTGGAAATATGCCCTAGAGTCAATAATGAATTAGTTATTATCATATTTCCTTGTTCATGATAATCGTTTATTATCCATGCTATAATTGTATTGATCGGAGACTAAGATGCACGTGTGGATACATAGACAAAACCATGTCCCTTGTATGCCTCTAATAGACTAGCTCATTGATCAAAAGATGGTTAAGGTTTCCTAGCCATGGAAATGAGATGTCATTTGATAACGGGATCACATCATTAGGAGAATGATGTGATGGACAAGACCCAAACTACAAATGTAGCATATGATCGTGTCAGTTTATTGCTACTGTTTTCTGCATGTCAAGTATCTGTTCCTATGACCATGAGATCATGCAACTCACTGACACCGGAGGAATGCCTTGTGTGTATCAAATGTCGCAACGTAACTGGGTGACTATAAAGGTGCTCTATAGGTATCTCCGAGGGTGTCTGTTGAGTTGGCATGGATCAAGACTGGGATTTGTTACTCCGTGTGATGGAGAGGTATCTCGGGGCCCACTCGGTAATACAACATCACAACAAGCCTTGCAAGCAATGTGACTAAGTGTTAGTCACGGGATCTTGTATTATGGAACGAGTAAAGAGACTTGCCGGTAACGAGGTTGAACTAGGTATGGAGATACCGACGATCGAATCCCGGGCAAGTAACATACCGAAGAACAAAGGGAACATCATACGGGATTAACTGAGTCCTTGACATAGAGGTTCGACCGATAAAGATCTTCGTAGAATATTTAGGAACCAATATGGACATCCAGGTCCCGCTATTGGTTATTAACCGGAGAGGTGTCTTGGTCATGTCTACATAGTTCTCGAACCCGCAGGGTCTGCACACTTAAGGTTTGGTGACGTTTTGGTAGTATAGATTTATGTATGGTGGTGACCGAAGGTTGTTTGGAGTTCTGGATGAGATCCTGGACATCATGAGTATCTCCGGAATGGTCCGGAGGTAAAGATTGATATATAGGAAGTCCTATTTTGGTCGCCGGAAAAGTTTCGGGCTCATCGGTAGTGTACCGGGAGTGCCGGTAGTGTACTGGGAGACCATCGGGAGGGGTATTTCGACCCAAGAGGGTACATGGGTTGTGGGAGAGTGAATAACAGCCCTTAGTGTGCTAGTGGAAGTCCCACACAAAGCCCATGCGGCTGGGAGAGAAAACCCAAAGAGAAAAAGGTGGGAAAAGGCAAAATAGGGAGGAATCCTAGTCCTACTAGGATTGGAGGAGGAGTCCTCCTCTCCTCCTTGATTCGGCCGAACCAAGGGCTGGCCCCTTGAGGGAAAAGCCTCCTCCTCTCTTCCTCCTATATATACTGGAGATTTTAGGGTTTTTGGCACTTGATTTTCAGCCACGTGCTACCCGTTCCTCTAGTGCATAGTTTCTCCTCTAGATCGGTTTTCTGCAGTGCTTAGGCGAAGCCCTACCGGAATTGCTCCACCACCATCGCCGCAACACCGTCGCGCTGCCGGAGAACTCTTCTACCTCTCTAATCCCTCTTTCTGGATCAATAAGGTGGAGATCGTCATCAAGCTGTATGTGTGCTGAACGCGGAGGTGCCATCCGTTCGGCGCTAGATCGGAAGGACCGTGATCGAGATCGCGAGATGGATCATGATGAGATCGCGGGACGAATCATGATGAGTTCCCGGGACGGATCGTGATTGGATCGCGGGACGGATCGTGATGAGATCGCGGGACACTCGACGATTTGGATCATGAAGACGTTCGACTACACCAACCGCGTTTCTTAACGCTTCCCGCTTAGCGATCTACAAGGGTATGTGGATCCACTCTCCCTCTCATAGATGCTCATCACCATGGATAGATGTTGTGTGTGCGTAGGAAATTTTTTCTTTCCCATGCAACGTTCCCCAACAACATTACCATCCGCGTTAGTTTTGTTCTTAAAGATCCATTTATTTTCTATGGCTCGCTTATCATCGGGCAAGTCCACCCAAGTCCATACTTTGTTCTCATACATGGATCCTATCTCGGATTTCATGGCCTCAAGCCATTTGTTGGAATCTAGGCCCGCCATCACTTCTTCATAGTTCGAAGGTTCACCATTGTCCAACAACATGATCTCCAGGACAGGGTTGCCGTACCACTCTGGTGCGGAACGTGTCCTTGTGGACCTTCGAGGTTTAATAGCAACTTGATCTGAAGTTTCATGATCATCATCATTAACTTCCTCCCTAGCCGGTATAGGCTCGACAGAAACAACTTCCCGTGCTGCGCTACTCTCCGGTTCGAGTGGAGGTACAATTACCTCATCAAGTTCTATTTTCCTCCCACTTACTTCTTTTGAGAGAAACTATTTCTCTAGAAAGGATCCATTCTTGGCAATAAAGACTTTGCCTTCGGATATGAGGTAGAAGGTATACCCAACAGTTTCTTTGGGGTATCCTATGAAGACGCACTTTTCTGCTTTGGGTTCGAGCTTCTCTGGTTGAGGTTTCTTCACATAAGCATCACATCCCCAAACTTTCAGAAATGACAACTTAGGTTTCTTTCCAAACCATAATTCATACGATGTCATCTCAACGGATTTAGACGGTGCCCTATTTAAAGTGAATGCGGCAGTCTCTAATGCATATCCCCAAAATGATAGCGGTAAGTTGGTAAGAGACATCATAGATCGCACCATATCCAATAGAGTGCGATTACGACGTTCAGACACACCATTTCGGTGAGGTGTGCTAGGCGGCGTGAGTTGTGAAACAATTCCACATTTCCTTAGGTGCGTGCCAAACTCATGACTCAAATATTCTCCGCCACGATCAGATCGTAGGCACTTTATTTTCCTGTCACGTTGATTCTCTACCTCGCTCTGAAATTCCTTGAACTTTTCAAAAGTTTCAAACTTGTGTTTCATTAAGTAGACATACCCATATCTGCTTAAGTCATCAGTGAGGGTGAGAACATAACGGTAGCCACCGCGAGCCTCAATGCTCATTGGACCGCATACATCGGTATGTATTATCTCCAACAATTCAGTTGCTCGCTCCATTGTTCCGGAGAATGGAGTCTTGGTCATCTTGCCCATGAGGCATGGTTTGCACGTGTCAAATGATTCAAAATCGAGAGACCCCAAAAGTCCATCAGCATGGAGTTTCTTCATGCGTTTGACACCAATATGACCGAGGCGGCAGTGCCACATGAAAGTGAGACTGTCGTTATCAATATTACATCTTTTGGTACTCACACTATGAACATGTGTATCATCACGTTCGAGATTCATTAAAAATAAACCATTGACCAGCGGGGCATGACCATAAAACATTTCTCTCATATAAATAGAACAACCATAACTCTCAGATTTAAATGAGTAGCCATCTCGCATCAAACGAGATCCGAATACAATGTTCATGCTCAAAGTTGGTAGTAAATAACAATTATTAAGGTTTAAAACTAATCCCGAAGGTAGATGTAGAGGTAGCGTGCCAACGGAGATCACATCAACCTTGGAACCATTCCCGACGCACATCGTCACCTCATCCTTCGCCAGTCTCCGCTTATTCCGCAGCTCCTGCTTGGAGTTACAAATGTGAGCAAATGCACCGGTATCAAATACCCAGGAGCTACTACGAGCGGTGGTAAGGTACAAATCAATATCAAGTATATCACATATACCTTTAACGTTGCTGGCCTTCTTATCCGCTAAGTACTTGGGGCAGTTCCGCTCCCAGTGACCGGTACCCTTGCAATAAAAGCACTCAGTCTCAGGCTTAGGTCCATTCTTGTTCTTCTTCCCGACAACTTGCTTACCGGGCACGGCAACTGCTTTGCCGTCCTTCTTGAAGTTCTTATTACCCTTGTCTTTCTTGAAACTAGTGGTCTTATTGACCATCAACACTTGATGCTCCTTTTTGATCTCGACCTCTGCTAATTTCAGCATCGAGTACAACTTAGGAATGGACTTCTCCATCCCTTGCATGTTGTAGTTCATCACAAAGCTCTTGTAGCTAGGTGGGAGCGACTGGAGGATTCTGTCAATAACCGAGTCATCCGGAAGATTAAGTCCCAACTGAGACAAGTGGTTGTGCAACCCAGACATTTTGAGTATGTGCTCGCTGACAGAGCTATTCTCCTCCATCTTACAACTGAAGAACTTGTTGGAGACATCATATCTCTCGACCCGGACATGAGCTTGGAAAACCATTCTCAACTCTTGGAATATCTCATATGCTCCGTGTTGCTCAAAATGCTTTTGGAGCCCCGGTTCTAAACTATAAAGCATGCCGCATTGAACCAGGGAGTAATCATCACAACGCGACTGTCAGGCGTTCACAACGTCTTGAGTCGCTGGGAAAATGGGTGCGTCACCTAGCGGTGCATCAAGGACATACAATTTCTTGGAATCTATGAGGATGATACTCAAGCTACGGACCCAGTCCTTATAGTTGCTTCCATCGTCTTTCAGCTTGGTTTTCTCTAGGAACACGTTGAAGTTGAGGGCAACATTAGTGTGGGCCATTGGATCTACAACATAGATTGTAAAGACAATTTTAGACTAAGTTCATGATAATTAAGTTCACATAATCAAATTATTTAATGAACTCCCACTTAGATAGACATCTCTCTAGTCATCTAAGTGACACATGATCCACGTCAACTAGCTCGTGTCCGATCATCACGTGAGACGGACTAGTCATCAATGGTGAACATCTCCATGTTGATCGTATCTTCTATATGATTCATGTTCGACCTTTCGGTCTCCCGTGTTCCAAGGCCATGTCCGTACATGCTAGGCTTGTCAAGTCAACCTAAGTGTATTGTGTGTGTAAATCTGGCTTACACCCGTTGTATATGAACGTTAGAACCTATCACACCCGATCATCATGTGGTGCTTCGGAACAACGATCCTTAGCAACGGTGCACAGTTAGGGTGAACACATTTCTTGAAATTTTAGTGAGAGATCATCTTATTAAGCTACCGTTGTTCTAAGTAAATAAGATGTAAACATGATAAACATCACATGCAATCAATGTAGTGACATGATATGGCCCAATATCATCTTGCTCCTTTGATCTCCATCTTCGGGGCACCATGATCATCATTGTCACCGGCACGACACCATGATCTTCATCATCATGATCTCCATCATTGTGTCTTCATGAAGTTGTCTCGCCAACCAATTACTTCTACTACTATGGCTAACGGTTAACAATAAAGTAAAGTAATTACATGGCATTCATGATTGACATGCATGTCATACAATAAATTAAGATAACTCCTATGGCTCCTGCCGGTTGTCATACTCATCGACATGCAAGTCGTGAATCCTATTACAAGAACATGATCAATCTCATACATCACATATATCACATCACATCCTTTGGCCATATCACATCACATGACACATGCTGTAAAAAAAAGTTAGACGTCCTCTAATTTGTTGTTGCAAGTTTTTACGTGACTTGGAGAGAGAGAGAGGAGGGCGCGCGTGAGAGGTCGTGGCTTGGCCGAGCCAGGCAACGCTCAGCACGTGCGAGAGGAGGGAGGAGGAGAGAGGAGAGAGGGGGGCGGCAGCTTGGCATGTCACGGACGCTGAGGGCGCCTTGGGGGACACGCGGGGGAGTCCCAAGGTGTTCAGTGCGGGAGCACACTGTAGCGCGTTCCAGAGCATCCGTATGGCCGACATTGATGTTGCCTACTCGCTCTGGGGTGCCCACCTTATCCACTAGCTCCTGGGGGGCCTGGAGATGCTCTTTGGATGCCTTAGAGGCTAAGGAGAGCTAGGGGAGAAAAGAAATGGGCAGGGGAGGATAGAAAAAGATGATGCCATTGTGAAGGATGGGGTTTTTAGCCCCACCTTACAGTGGCCTGATGACTTGGGATTGTTACAGGGGGTGCTTGGGCATTGCTTGAAGGTGTGGTAAAGTTTTGAGGGCAAGGGTAAAATAGAAAGGGGTGAAAAGCCGGTTTTACAAAATCACCAGAAGGTATTTGATGGAGTTTTGGACAAGAAGATATTTCCACCTTACTGAGATATTTACCAGGGTCAATGGCTAGGTAGAAATGAGGGGATTCACCAAGGTTGAGCTCAAGAGGAAAAAGTTGACAATGGAGATTTGATGAACCCTAGAAAATAGCATAATCATATTTCTGTATATCCAATGATTCTAGGCTTTTACCCTTGATGCACCACTTAGTGTATCATCACTATTTGTCCATTAGAGCATGCCCACAAAGTTTGAGGCCAAGGGGGAACACTTCACAATGTAAAGTTGCTGAAATTTGATTGTGGAGAGGAATGGTTTTGGGATGGTTTGATGAACCAAATCAACTTGGATTGAGATGAAACTTTGCAAGATCATCACCCATGATAGTGCTGACTTGCTGGAATTTTCCTGGAATTTATTGATAATATTTCTTCTAGAAATATTTCAAAAGTTTGGTTTGAACAGAAAGGGTTTTGAGGGGTTTTGCCTATGATCTGATCATGCCCTTGTGTTGAAACTCATATATATGGAAATATATGTCCACTGAGTTTCTCTAAATTTTCTCAAATATTTTCAAAGTATTTAAATAATTTTTCCCTAGGAAAAACCATTTCTGGTCTTAAGAAAAAGCCTTTAAGTAAAATATGAAAATAATCTTTAAAAATAATATTTGGTGGTTTTGGGAAGTCATATATATAGTGGGTTTGAAATAAAGATTTTGGAAAATAAGAATCTACACAATTTGAGGATTTGTAGTGCAAACCTCATTTCAGGGGTTTTGGAAACTTAATTGAAAATAAATCATTTTTGGTTGAAACAAAATTTGATAAAAAATAGTTTTGGGCACTATTCACATGGCATGATCATTGGGCAAGGGGTTTGGAACAAGGAAGATGAATATGAAGTGGAATAGAACCTAGTAGTGCCAAATAACACAATCAACAAGCAAGCAAACAACATAGCAAGCAAGCACAAGCACATAGAAAAAGTTTTAGTTGGCTCCAAATTTTATAAACCCAAACGTAACAATGTGCTACAAACACAAGGTGTGACAGCATGTCAGGTGGTGGAACCGATCTCACGTAAGCGTACGTGTAAAGTCGATCCTGGCCGCTTCATCCCACAATATCGCCGAGTCAAGATAAGACTAGTAACGGCAAGGAAATTGACAAAATCGACACCCACAACAACTTGTGTTCTACTCGTGCATAGATTCTATGAATAGACCTAGCTCATGATGCCACTGTTGGGAGACATAGTAGTAAATCAAAAAAATCCATATGTGTCACCAAGATCAATCTATGGAGAAACCAGCAACGAGCAAAGGGGGAGTGCATCTTCATACTGTTGAAGATCGCAAAGTGGAAGCATTACAGGAACACGATTGGTGGAGTCGTACTCACAGCGATTCAGATCGCGGTGGATTCCGATCTAAGCACCGAACAACGGCGCCTCCACGTTCAACATACGTGCAGCCCGGTGACGTCTCCTATGCCTTGATGCAGCAAGGAGGAAGGACAGGTTGAGGGAGAGCTCCGGTAGCACGACGTGGTGATGGTGGAGCTGTGTGGTACTCCGGCAGGGCTTCGCCAAGCACTACAGAGGACGAGGACGAAGAGGAGGGGTAGGCCTGCACCGAGGGAGAGAGAGACTTGTGTGTTGCAGCCCCCAAAACCCCTCACTATATATAGGAGGAGGAGGAGGGAGGGCGCAGACCCTAGGGTTCCCACCCTAGGGCCGGCGGCAGCCCTAGGTGGCCCTTGGGGCGGCGGCCACAGAGGGGAGAGGCGGGGCGGTGCCCTAGGTTGGCCTAGGGCCCATCTGACCCTAGGGTTTGCCCCCCTTTCACCTATTGCTGCGCCTTGGGCCCTTGTGGGAGGCGCACCAGCCCACCTAGGGGCTGGTTCCCTCCCACCTTCGGCCCACGCAGCCCTCTGGTGTCGGTGTCCCCACACGATGGACCCCCAAAACCCTTCCGGTGGTCCTGGTACGTTATCGGTGATGCCAGAAACACTTCCGGTAACCAAAACCTCACTTCCTATATATGAATATTTACCTATGGACCATTTCAGAACTCCTCGTGATGTCTGGGGTCTCATCTGGGACTCCGAACAACCTTCAGTAACCACGTACACAATTTCCCTATAACCCTAGCGTCATCGGACCTTAAGTGTGTAGACCCTACGGGTTCGAAAGGCATGTAGACATGACCGACACACCTCTCCGGTCAATAACCAACAACGGGATATGGATACCCATGTTGTCTCCCACATGCTCCACGATGATCTCATCAGATTAACCACGATGTTGGGGATTCAATAAATCCCGTATACAATTCCCTTTGTCTACCGGTATGACACTTGCCCGAGATTCAATCGTTGGTATCCCTATACCTTGTTCAATCTTATTACCTGCAAGTCTCTTTACTCGTTCCGTAAAACATCATCCCATGGCTAACTCCTTAGTCACATTGAGCCCATTATGATGATGTCTTACCGAGTGGGCCCAGAGATACCTGTCTGTCACACGGAGTGAAAAATCCCAGTCTCGATTCGTGCCAACCCAACAGATACTTTCGGGGATACCCGTAGTATACCTTTATAGCCACCCAGTCATGTTGTGACATTTAGCACACCCAAAGTATTCCTATGGTATTCGGGAGTTGCACAATCTCATGGTCTAAGTAAATGATACTTGACATTAAAAAAGCTTTAGCAGACAAACTACACGATCTAGCGCTATGCTTAGGATTGGGTCTTGTCCATCACATCATTCTCCTAATGATGTGATCCCATTATCAACGACATCCAATTTCCATGGTCATGAAACCGTGACAATCTATTGATCAATGAGCTAGCCAACTAGAGGCTCAGTAGGGACTTGTTGTGGCCTATGTATTCACACATGTATTACTGTTTCCGGTTAATACAATTATAGCATGAACAATAGACAATTATCATGAACAAGAAAATATAATAATAACCATTTTATTATTGCCTCTAGGGCATATTTCCAACACAAACTCTAAACCTTCAAATAATATTTTGTTTTGTATGCCCAAATCGCTCATATAGTAACTAGGGGTTGTCAGTATCTTCCATGCTAGGTGGGTTATTCTCACGATATGTGTTGATTCACTATCATTCACGAGAAAGTGGCTGGTAATAGCGATTCCCAGTCCCGAAATAAAAAAATGCAAATAATTAAACAAAACTCCCCCGGGAATG
This sequence comes from Hordeum marinum, assembly GCA_022496015.1. Classification (NCBI taxonomy): domain Eukaryota; kingdom Viridiplantae; phylum Streptophyta; class Magnoliopsida; order Poales; family Poaceae; genus Hordeum; species Hordeum marinum. The sequence goes on along the minus strand of CM039674.1, from coordinate 114,720,319 downwards.
ATGTTGGTATGGACGGTACCCGTGGATTCGGCTCGCCATGGATTGTGATTGATTGGTGGAGGGGGAGTAAAAACTTTAGAATTCTGTTTGGGAACCGCCTATAAGGTATCTAGCATGGAAGATATCGAGATCTCTCAGTTGTTATGGTGACAATGAAAGCATACCGCCCAAATTTATTATTCATCTCTGTTTTAAAATCTCGATCTATGGCACCTGTGCAAATCAATGCTTCCCTCTATGAAGCGCCCATCTTTTACTTTCATGTACTTACCTTTATGCAAGAGTCATGGCGATCTTCACCACTTCCTATATTTTGCCTTTTTCTCTTGGCAAGCGTAATGTGTTGGGGAAAGATCCAAGCATATATGGCCATTCAAATATATTTGATCATGAATTATTATTGTTGACAATTATCTATATGATAAATAAGTTGGGAGGCAAAACTTTAAGCCCCTATCTTTCTTTGTGTTCGAAGGATGCCATTTGCTCTAAAAATATGCTTTGAGTGTTAGCAATCATGGAAGACTATATGATAGTTGAGTATGTGGAATTTACCAAATCAAAGCTCTTACATAGACCCTTCCTGAAAATAAGATGAATTACAATTGTTTGGTGACTGAAATCATAGATTTTTAGTCTATACTTTAACATGTGGATGGCTTGTTATTTCATCATGAGAAGTTTTTTGAGATGAGCTACTGTTTATGATATTTAATGATGCTAGAGAAATTATATAGAACTATCATTGATCAAATTTGTGCACTTTCTAGCATTCACACTTCATAAATTATTTATTTTATCATTTACCCACTCGAGGACGAGCAGGAATTAAGCTTAGGGATGCTGATATGTCTCCAACGTATCTATAATTTATGAAGTATTCATGCCATATTTACAATAATTCTATATGATTTTGGTATGATTTTATCAGAACTAACCTGGACTGACGATGTTTTCAACAGAACTACCATGGTGTCTTTTTTTATGCAGAAATAAAAGTTCTCAGAATGGGCTGGAAATTTAGTATGATTTTTTGGACCAAAAGAGGCCCCCGAAGCACTGGAGTTGGGCCAGAAGAGCCACGAGGAGGTCACAAGCCTGCCAGGTGTGGCCACCCCCTGGCCGCGCCTCGCAGGCTTGTCACCGCCTCGTGGCCCCCCTTGACGTGATTCCGCCGCCAAAAATTCCTATAAATATAAAAACCTCCGAAAAGAAACCTAGATCGGCAATTTCGCCACCGCAAAGCTACAAAGCCATGGAAAACCAATCGGGAGCCCGTTCCGACACCCTGCCGGAGGGGGAAACCATCACCGGAGGCCATATTCATCATCCCGGTGGTCTCCATGACGAGGAGGGGGTAGTTCAACCTTAGGGCTGAGGGTATTTGCCAGTAGCTATGTGTTTGATCTCTCTCTCACGTGTTCTTGAGATGACACAATCTTGATGTACCGCGAGCTTTATTGATATAGATTGAATCATATGGAGTTTTCCCCTCTCTATCTTGTTGTGATGAATTTAGTTTTCCCTTTGAAGTTTTCTTATCAGAGTCTTTAAGGATTTGATAACATTTGATGTATTTCTTGCGATGGGATATCCGTGGTGACAATGGGATGTTCTATTGATCCACTTGATGTATGTTTGGGTGATCAACTTGCGGGTTCCGTGACCTTGGGAGTCTGTGCATAGGGGTTGACACACGTTTTTGTATTGACTTTCCAGTAGAAACTTTGGGACACTCTTTGAAGTTATTTGTGTTGGATTGAACATGATGAATCTGAAATTATGTGATGCATATCGCATAATCAAGCCCATGGGTACTTTTGGTGACATTGGAGTATCTAGGTGACATTAGGGTATTGGTTGATGTGTATCTTAAGGTGTTATTTTAGTACGAACTCTAGGGCTGTTCGTGACACTTGTAGGGACAGCTCATAAGATTGATCAGAAAGGATAACTTTGAGGTGGTTTCGTACCCTACAATAATTTCTTCATTAGTTCTCCGCTATTTGTGACTTTGGAGTGAATTCTTTGTCGCACGAGAGGTACTTACATATGATTCAACTATGTCAATATTCTTGAGAGAAATTGCACTAGTGAAAGTATGGACCCTAGGCCTTGTTTCCAAGCATTTATACAACGTTTTGCTCGCTTTTTACTATTTGTTATCTTGCTGTTTTGTATTTTCAGATTACAAAAACCTATATCTACCATCCATATTGCACTTGTATCACCGTCTCTTTGTCGAACTAGTGCACCTATACAATTTTCCATTGTATTGGGTGTGTTGGGTGCACAAGAGATTTCTTGTATTTGATTACAGGGTTGTTTTAGAGAGACCATCTTCATCCTACACCTACCATGGATTAATAAACCTTAGGTCATCCACTTGAGGGAAAATTGCCACTGTTCTACAAAACTCTACGCTTGGAGGCCCAACACGAGTCTACAAGAAGAAGGTTGTGTAGTAGACATCACACGCCGTCACTTGGTCAGACTCCTCTTCGATGACGAGCTCGACTTGGCCGCCCCATGCACCATCACTTGGTCGGACTCCTCTTCAACGACAAGCTCGACTCGGCCGCCCCGCATGCCGTCACTTGGTCGTACTCCTCTTCGACGACAAGCTCGACTTGGCTGCCCAACGCGCCGTCACTTGGTCGGACTCCTCTTCGATGACAAGATTGAATCGGCCACCCCGCATGTTGCCACTCATTCTGACGCATCTAACTCACTCGGACGCCCCGCGCGTCGCCTCTCTATGTGGTGCATCTTCATCACTCGAATGCCCTGCCTGTCGCCACTCACTCCAGTGATTTTCCTTACATCAGAAGCTATATCGCACCAAGTGGGTGAATGACTTAGTAGAGAATCTATTTTTTTAAGTTCAAAAACTCCTCTGAGTGAGGACATCATCCACACTCGGGGGCTTTGCTGCGAATTTGTATCGCCTAAGTTAAAAACTACTCCGAGTGAGGACATCATCCACAGTCGGGGGCTTAGCTACAACTCTGTATCGCCTAAGTTAAAAACTAGTCCGAGTGAGGACATCATCCCCACTCGGGGGCTTAGCTGCGACTTAGTATCGCCTAAGTTAAAAACTACTCGGAGTGAGGACATCATCCACGCTCGGGGGGCTTAGCTGCGAATCCGTATCGCCTAAGTTAAAAACTACTCCGAGTGAGGACATCATCCACACTTGGGGGCTTAGCTGCGACTCCGTATCGCCTAAGTTAAAAACTACTCCAAGTCAGGACATCATCCACACTCGGGGACTTAGTTGCGCCTCTGTATCGTCTAAGTTAAAAACTACCCCGAGTGAGGACATCATCCACACCCGGGGGCTTAGTTACAACTCTGTATCGCCTAAGTTAAAAACTACTCCGAGTGAGGACATCATCCACACTCGAGGGCTTAGCTGCGACTCCGTATCGCCTAAGTTAAAAACTACTCCAAGTGAGGACATCATCCACACTTGCGGGGCTTAGCTGCGACTCTGTATCGCCTAAGTTAAAAACTACTTCGACTGAGGACATCCTCCACACTCGAGGACTTAGCTGCAACTCCGTATTGCCTAAGTTGAAAACTACTCCGAGTGAGGACATCATCCACACTCGGGGGGGCTTAGCTGTGACTCCGTATCGCCTAAGTTAAAAACTACTCCGAGTGAGGACATCATCCACACTCGGGGGCTTAGCTACAACTCCGTATCGACTAAGTTAAAAACTACTCCGAGTGAGGACAGCATCCACACTCGGGGACTTATTTGCGACTACGTATCGCCTAAGTTAAAAACTACTCCGAGTGAAAACATCAGCCACACTCGGGGGGTTTAGTTACGACTCTGTATCGCCTAAGCTAAAAACTACTCTGAGTGAGGACATCATCCACACTCGGGGGTTAGCTATGACTCCGTATCGCCTAAGTTAAAAACTACTTTGAGTGAGGACATCATCCACACTCGGGGGGTTAGCTACGACTCTGTATCGCCTAAGTTAAAAACTACTCCAAGTGAGGACATCATCCACACTTGGGGACTTAGCTGCGACTCTGTATCGCCTAAGTTAAAACTACTCCGAGTGAGGACATCATCCACACTCGGGGACTTAGTTGCCACTCTGTATCGCCTAAGTTAAAAACTACTCCGAGTGAGGACATCATCCACACTCAGGAACTTAGTTGCGACTCTGTATCGCCTAAGTTAAAAACTACTCCTAGTGAGGCCATCATCCACACTCGGGGGCTTCGCTGCGACTTCGTATTGTCTAAGTTAAAAACTACTCCAGGTGAGGATATAATCCACACTCAAGGTCTTAGCTGCGACTCTGTATTGCCTAAGTTAAAAACTACTCCGAGTGAGGACACCATCCACACTCAGGGCTTAGTTGCGATTCCGTATTGCCTAAGTTAAAAACTACTCCGAGTGAGGACATCATCCACACTCGGGGGCTTAGGTGCGACTCTGTATCGCCTGAGTTAAAAACTACTCCGAGTGAGGACATCATCCACACTCAAGGGCTTAGATGTGACTCCGTATCGCCTAAGTTATAAACTACTTCGAGTGAGGACATCATGCACACTTGGGGACTTAGTTGCGACTCCGTTTTGCCTAATTTAAAAACTACTCTGAGTGAGTACATCATCCACTTTCGGGAACTTAGTTGCGACTCTGTATTGCCTAAGTTAAAAAATACTCTGAGTGAGGACATCATCCACACTCGGGGGGCTTAGCTGCGACTCCGTATCGCCGAAGTTAAAAACTACTCTGAGTGAGGACATCATCCACACTTGGGGACTTAGATGCAACTCTGTATCACCTAAGTTAAAAATTATTCCAAGTGAGGACATCATCCACACTCGGGGACTTAACCTTGATCCATAAATTATATAAGGCAGACTCAATAAGCATTCAACATGCCGAGCACACGAAGATTTATTGACTGGACCAGTTCCAGGCCATATTTATTTACCGTGCCCATTGCATAAAGATCGGTCCGACTGATTCAGCTCCAGATTGCAACAATTTACTATGCCAAGCGCGTTAGAGTTCACCTGTTTAGTTCAGTTCCACACTGAAAGACTTAAACAATCTACCTGGCTCATCTACTCCGATAGAGGCTCAGGGTCTACATCCTGTGGGTGCACTCAGCGTGCCCCACTGGAAGAGAAATCAAAAAAGAAACATTCTGCTCGGTCAGGTCCGACAACAACATTCAAGTTCAACAAACTCTACAGACTCCAACCGACCGCCATCAATCGTCAGAGTCTCAAGGGCTACTATTAGGGATACACAAAACAGGTAGGCCCATGAAGGGTCGAAATATCATAACAGCATGTGGTCCACACATCAGGTGGGTTCAAATAAATACATACATGCTATCCACTCAAACAGGGGGTGGTGCACTCTATATAAGCCACCCCCACCACATAGCTCAAGGCAAGCTGCTTCTCACCCTGGGGGCTCTTTCTTCTCCCTTGGCTCTCTCGCCATTAGTCTCGGGACATAGCTCAGGCATGGAGATCCGTTCTCCCCTCTCTTCCTCAAATACTTCATGTAACTCTGTGTTCATGGCAGATAAGCAAAGCCTCTCCGGAGTACGAGACATAGGGTTGTTATCTCCACCATGAGAGGCCCGAACTCGCTAAAACTACCGTGTCACCCGTTTGCATCTTGATAGATCATGCTCCTTTACACTACCCCTTTCCATTGTCCCACGACAGCTAACAACACCGGTTATAGGTCGACGATACCCCGAAGACGGGGAAAGAGCCAATGGAGCCCGATGACAGGTTCGACCTGTGGCACGACCTACACTATAGAGAAGGTTGTATAAGATCCATCTACGGATCCAGAGGGTACTCACCTGATAGATGGGAGGGGTACCGGCCTTGGCTCGACCGCAACAATAGAGGCCGGGAACAAAACCGGGCTAGAACAAACATCGATTATCGGCGCGACATAGCTCGGGTCAGAGGCGCTGCCCACCCACTATGATTCACGGACGAAGTGATGCAGCATCAGTTCCCGGAGGGGTTTAAACCCGTGAACATAGAGCAATACGATGGGACAACTAACCCAAACGTATGGATCGAGGATTTCCTCCTCCATATCCACATGGCGCAAGGAGATGATCTCCACGCCATCAAGTATTTACCCCTAAAGCTTAAGGGGCCAGCTCGGCACTGGTTAAACAGCCTCCCCGAAAATTCCATCGGGTGCTGGGAGGATCTACAGGATGCATTCTGATCTAACTTCCAAGGCACCTATGTTCGGTCGTCGGACTCCTTCGGCCTGAGCAATGTCGTCCAGAAGCCAGGAGAGTCCACTCGGCAATTCTGGAATCGGTTCTTGACCAAGCAAAACTAGATTGTTGACTGCCCAGACGCCGAGGCAATAGCCTCCTTCAGGCATAATATTCGGGATGAATGGTTGGTTCACCAGCTCAGCCAGGATAAACCTAGGACAATGTTTGTCCTTACATCACTCATGACTCGCTTTTGCGCGGGCGAGGATAACTGGCTAGCAAGATAGAGCCACAAACCCAAAGACCCCGGAACCTCTGAAGTACGGGACGGAAATGGGAAACCAAAGAGAAACAAGAATAAGCGTCGGCACAGCAATAGTGATGCCGATGACACGGCCGTTAACGTCGGCTTCCGCAATTCCCAACCCGGGCAGTGGAAGAAGCCCCCTAAAGGCAATCGCGATGTACCCACCCCACTGGACAAGATCATGGAGAGGCCTTGCCAGATCCATGGCACTCAAGAGAAGCCCGCCAACCACACCAACCGTAACTGCTGGGTGTTCAAACAGGTCTGCAAACTCGCCACCGAGGATCATGGCAAGGGCCCATGCAGCTAGGACGAGGATGAGCCCTGTGGTCCGATCGGTGGCGAACAGAAGCAGTTCCCTCCAGAGGTAAAACCCGTGAATATGATATACGCCACTCATATACCCAAAAAGGAGAGGAAGCGCACCCTTGGAGAGGTCTATGCCGTAGAGCATGTAGCCCCAAAGTATAAACCATGGTCGGCGTACCCGATCACCTTCAATCGACGCGACCACCCGACTAGTATCCGTCATGGGGGTTCAGCCGCCCTCATCCTAGACCCCATCATAGATGGGTATCACAACACTAAAGTCCTAATGGATGGAGGAAGTAGCCTTAATCTGATTTACTCAGACACAGTGAAAAAGATGGGTATAGATCCGTCAAGGATCAAACCCAGCAACACTACCTTTAAAGAAAAGATCCTATGCGTCGAAGCCCGGTGCACGGGCTCTGTAAGCCTGGAAGTAGTGTTCGGTTCGCTCAATGACTTTTGAAGCGAAGACTTGATCTTCGACATTGTACCTTTCCGCAGCGGCTATCACGCCCTGTTAGGTCGTACAACGTTCTCTTGCTTTAACACCATCCCACACTACACATACCTCAAGCTCAAGCTGCCCGGACCCAAGGGGGTCATTACTGTCAATGGAGCGCTCCTGCGAACTGAGGAACATGCGTTGGCCCTGGTGGCCGAATTCCATTACAATGATGATCGACAAACGTCGACATCTACCTTAAAGGCACGAAAGGTTAGGAAGCGAGCTCGGTTTCAGACCGAACTCCCAGAACCTTCTTCTCCCCATAAATAGGGACTCGTTCCCCATTGCACAGACCTAAGGCCAGCAAAGCACGTGCCGAGGAGGCGCAACTTCACGCTCAAGACTCCATGGGCGGCGGTGGGGAACAACTATCAAAGGGTAAGTGTTCGGCTGGACCGAACTACTACCATTAAATGTCTTCGGACATACTACAGGTACCATAAAGGACCTGCTAAAGTGTAAAGCTCATCCACACTTTGGCGACTTCTCAAGATTTTCTTTCCAAGGTCCGCTCGCCGACAGCACCACCGATAAAGGTATACAACTCCCTAGGAGGCGCAGGAGCGGACAGGCGACAGGGCACATCGAGGACGTTAGGTCACCCATCGAAGACCCCTGGTAAAACCCCTCCTGTATAATTTATATTTCATTTTCAAATACCTATAAACAATTGCTTTGGCAATTTGAACAATAAGAGTTGTTGAGAAAAATATAAAACCATTATGCATGGTTGCTTCGCTGTCTTTTTTGGCATGTACTCTTTTCCCCCTCCTCAACACTTCTTGCAAAACTATTTGGTACACATTATGATGCAACGGACTAATAGACCGGGGGTTCAAATTTAAAAAATCACCCTAGGCACAATCGATTTTGCATTCGGCGTCTCGGAATTCGCTTTATATGCATTGGTTCCAAACTATGTCTTGGGTCAATAGTTGGGTTACCTGGCTCCTGTGCTTGCCCCTTTAAGTTCCGCTCATTCGGCTAAAAGGGCAAAGGGAGAACCACTGCGATTGTATTTCCAGCTATCTTGGTCAAGCACCTCAGTGGAGAAAGCCGAAAACTGACTATCATAGTATGCGAGAACCGGTCTGATCCGAGCTTAAGTGTTATACTAAAAGCCTCGTTAGAGGTTATTCCGTGTCATATGTTGGGTTTGGTATTCGTACAAACCATGTGATACCGGCTTTAGGCATGGTTCATCCGAACATCACAAACCACTGGGGCTAGTCATCAGCCCCGCATTCCTTTTTCGTGCTCCTACGGCTAAGTGAAAGTAATAAAGCATTATGGTCTGATTGCCTTGTCCACCTCACACTACTGCCTTAGGGTACCGATACCTCGGCTAAGGGTCACAGTGCGGAGGTAGAGACACCTCGCGTAGTATCTACATGGGGGCTGAAGCCGACGACTCGCAACTGTCAGTTTCAACGGCCACACAGGAGTTATAACGAATGCAAAACGTAAAATACATGATAAACCATGCATCATAACCATAAAAGCGTAAAAGGTCTTCAGACATATTCCAACGCATTTACTCATAAATGTTTTCTTTTGAACACTGAGCCTCTATTGCCCGAGCACCCTCCATCACTACAGAGAAGTATCGCTTAGGGCACCTATGCTCCTTTCCAGGGGGCGGAGGAGTGGTGGATATCTACATGGGATCAAGACCCGGCCAATGCACCTTGGCCCTAGCAAAGGCCATCCGAGCTCCCTCGATACAGGAAGAACGCCTTAGTGTGTCGATCTGAGGCGAGGCATCGCTTAGCTTTTGCACCAGGCCGAAGTAGCTACTCGGCAATGGCTCGTTGGGCCATAGCCGGATATAGAGATCCTTCGTGTCCGGCTCCGCCATCCGACGTAGCTCCATCAGCTACTTCAGCTTCTTGATGAGGAGAGGAGAGTGCTCGGAGGCTTCAAATTGCGCCCACAATAGCCGAGCTTCATCTCCTTCTCCCCGCGAAGCATAGAACTGGTTCGCGTCCGCTATGCTCTTCTGGAGGTACGAGCAGGTGCCTGAGGAATGCCACACTTGGGTGAGCAATGTTAACCTTCTATCACCGAAGGCACACTGCAGTAAATACGACTTACCATCTGTGATAGCCTTAACTTGGCGAACTTGCTCTTCAAAGAACCGCCTATCCACCCGCTCCTTTTGGAGATCAGATTTCAGAGTGGATAGTTCGGTGGCCTGCTTCTTGCCCTTCTGCTCAAGGTCCTCACACTTCTGGCCGGCGTCCTTGAGCTCCTGCTGGATCTCCTCCACCCGAGCCTCATGCTTGGTACTTGTGGCTTTTAAAGTAGAAAGCGCGGTAGCCGATTGTTCGGCCGCTGCCTTCTCATCCGCGGCCTCTTGCTTCACCTAGCTCGGCCTTGAGTCCTTCGATTTCTTTTGCCGAGGCTATGGAAGCAATAAATATATAAGCATACTAATTCGACAGCGCGAATCACTCATGATGGAAAAATCGGATATTATAATTCGGCTTACCTTGCACCTCATCGAACCTCCTATTCAGAGTGTCAAGCTCATCTTCGTAGCTCTTGAGCTTCCGATTTAGCTCGTCTAGCTCAACGACATTAGCAGCCGTTGCCGATGACGAAGCCTACAAATAACAAACCCCTATCATATTACATGGGTTCAAACCTCCGAACTGTCATAAACATGACCCTATGTTCGGTCCTCTTAAGGGCTGTTAGAACATTATGAACAAATATCGTCTTGTACATTGTTCGTTCGCTCATTTGTACTTGACCCCCAGGTGAGTTTTTTTAAACTCACCTAGGGCTCGGGGCTGCTATATATATAATGATAGCACAAATGAAGTAAATTAATATTCTAGATATAGAACATTACGTGGCTCACCTGGAAGCCCGTCAGGAGACCGTTGAAGGCCTCCTTTAGTCCGCTATCAACGGACTGAGTGCTTTGCAAAACCACACCCATAAGGGTACGGTGATCCTCAGAGATGGAGGCGCTTGATAGAGGCTCCTCCATAACTGGCCACCCAGTGATCGGTGGCGCCGGTGGTGATCGGTTAGCCCGATCTTTGAAAGCACAACATGCTCCCTTGGTGGTTTTGATAATTCATGACAACATAAATTGTCTCTTGGACTAATACTTTTATCTAGTGGGTTTCAGATAACAGTCCATGGAGAGTTGGGTTGGCAAAGAGATTGTGGAATACCCCAAGATGCAAGGAAATAGGTTGTCAAAGCTTCAAGCAAGAGGACTATACATCTTATATTTGTGAGAAATCACTTTGAGTCCTTAGGAAAGCCAATACTATTAAAAGGGGGTAAAGTTTTGTTGGTGAACAAAATGCTCATATGTGCACAAGTGATAGTCACCAAAGACACCCACAAACTCTCCCACCAAAGTATGTCATAAGCCAAACACTCAAAATCGGTGCAACCAACTTTCCACATTCGGTGCCACCGATTCCAAACCATAGACAGACTCAGCCAAACCCTAGCCACTTCGGTGCAACTGATTCCATACTGGTGCCACCGAGTTCAGGCTGCCAACTTCTGTTACGCAAGTTCACAGTTTTGGTCCCTCCGAGATTGTCGAATCGGTGTCACCGAGATTGAGCATTCAGACCGTTGGTCACCTTATCGGTGCAACCGAGATTCCTATATTAGTCCCTCTGAGATTCAAAAGTTGCCACCTTTTAGTCACTTCAGTACCACCGAGATTAACACATCGGTGTCACCGAGTCTGACTTATTGTGTGTAATGGTTGGATTTTTGAGGATGCCTATATATACCCCTCCACCACCACCTACTCGACAGAGAAGCACTTAGGAGTATTCCATACCTATCCTATTAGTTTTCTGAGAGAGAACCACCTACACATGTGTTGAGGTCAAGATCTTCCACTCCAACCATATGGATCTTGATTTCTAGCCTCCCCAAGTTTTTCCACCAATCCCATCTCTTCTACCAAGCCATATGCGTGAGAGAGTGATTGTTTGTTGAGGAGTCTATCATCTTGAAGCACAAGAGCAAGGAGTTCATCGACATTACCGAGCCTATTACCTTTTGGAGGGTGGTGCCTCCTAGATTGGTTAGGTGTCACTTGGGATCCTCCTACTTCATGTTGTGGAGTGAACCAAGAAGTTTGTAAGGGCAAGGAGATCGCCTACTTCATGAAGATCTACCCATAGTGAGGCTAGTCCTTCGTAGACGGAAGCCGTTATGGAATAGTCAAGGTTGCTACTTCGTGGACCCTTATGGGTGGAGCACTTCGTGGACTCTTGCGACCGTTACCCTCTATGGGTTGAAAACTCCATAAACATGGACGTACGATAGCACCACCTATCGGAACCATGGGAAAAATCTTTGCGTCTCCAAATGTGTTTGATCTCCATATCTCAACTCTTTACTTGATGTGCAATGTCTTTACTTTCCGCTTCTATATTTGTTGGCATGCATGTGTAGGGCATATAGACTTGCTAGCCTTGCTAAAGCTGTTAAATCTACCAACCAATTAACTTGGGAAAAGGTTAGGTTTTAATTTTCTGCTAGTAATCTATTCACCCCCCCTCTAGACACTCTTCTAGTGATCCCTCAATTGGTATGAGAGCTTTGGTCTCCATTCCTTTGGTTTAATCACCGAGGAGGAAGAGGGATGTGTCTAGTATAGGAAGTTTGAGTTGTAGAGTGCCTATTCTTGATGGAGAGTATTATAGTCAATGGAAAACTTTGATGCTTGATCTGTTTAATGAATTTCAATTGAGCAAATATGTTATGCGCCCCTATGATCCTCCTATTGATGAATTGCATCCCACACACGAAGAGTAAATTAACATGCTTGGTAACCTAAGAACTGTCAATCTTATTGTTATAGGTTTACCAAGATTCGTGCTTTCTCAATTGAAGAACTTTGCATGTGCCTATACCTTGTGGGCTGATTTGGAGAAACGATATCCAAACCTTTAATTAGGAAGACTTGATGAAATTCTTCATAAAACTGTTCCTTTCCACAAAATGAAGCCTGGTGATCCAAACTTTGATAAATGCCTATTTGAGCTCCGTGATCTTATGCGTGCTAAAGGAGATGTCACCACTATCAACAACATTATCTTTCAAGCCATTCATAAACTTGAACATTGCCATGATCACAATTCTAATGAATCTCTTGTTCTTTATGACAAGGATTTCCCACTTGATGATGACAATGTGGAACATTACTACCTTGGAGAAGATGAGTAGTTCGACATCGAGCATGAAAAGATCATGAAGAATCTGAGTCTAATGGCAAACTTCAAGGATTATATGTCCGGAGGAAAAGAGTGGATTCTCGACACTCGATGTACGGATCACATGGCTGGTGATAAAGACATGTTCCAAGAGATTACACCTAATCAATGTCCTCGAAGGTACGTGACCTTTGGAGACAACTCTAAGGGTAAGTTACTTGGCATTGGTAAGGTGACCATATCTCATGATAGCTCTATTCAAAATGTTATGCTTGTTGAATCCCTTGGCTACAATCTTCTTTCCGTATCTAGACTTGCCGATTTCGGTTTGAATGTGTTATTCACGAAAGTAGATTGCCAAGTGTTTCGTCAAGATAATCATAAAATGGTCTTTACCGGTTTTCATAGAGGTGATCTATACATTGTTGATTTCACTAAGAGATCCAAGCCTCGCACTTGTTTAATTGCTAAATCCTCTAAAGGTTGGCTATGGCATAGAAGACTCGGACATGTAGGCATGTGCAATCTAGATAAGCTAATCAAAGGTGATCATATACTTGGTGTTAAAGATGTTATCTGTGACAACGATAGACTTTGTAGTGCTTGTCAAGCTGGAAAGCAAGTAGGTGGAAGTCATCCTGTTAAGAATATCATGACTACTAGGAGACCACTCGAGTTACTTCACATGGATCTTTTTGGTCCCCATGCTTACAAGAGTCTTGGAGGAAATTCCTATGGTCTAGTTATAGTTGATGATTTTTCCAGATTTACATGGGTATTCTTTCTTGATGATAAGTTGCAGGTTCAAAATATCTTCAAGAACTTCGTTTGCAAAGTGCAAAATCAGTTCGGAGTGAAGAACAAGAAAGTTCGGAGCGATAACGGATCGGAGTTCAAGAACACCCATGTGGATACCTTTCTTGACGAAGAAGGTGTCTCACATGAGTTCTCGGCTACATACACGCCTCAACAAAATGGAGTTGTTGAGAGGAAGAACCGAATGCTTATTGAGATGGCTAGAATGATGCTTGACGAATACAAGACGCCAAGACACTTTTGGGCAGAAGCCGTGGAAACAGCATGTCATGCTACAAACCGACTTTACTTGCACAAGCTTCTCGGTAAAATGGCATATGAGCTACTCACCAGTAACAAACCCCAAGTTGGATACTTTCGGGTATTCGACTCCAAGTGCTACATTCCTGACAAGCATTGTCATACTAAATTTGCTCCTAAATCTCAGGAAGGATTCCTACTTGGTTATGGATTGAACTCTCACACTTACCGTGTCTACAACAACTTCACTAGAAAAGTTGAAGAGACGGTAGATGTGAAGTTTGATGAATCTAATGGTTTGCAAGTCGAACAATTGCCAAATGATCTAGGCGATAAGGACCCTTTGGAAGCTATCCTAGATTTATCCATCGGCAAGATTTGTCCCATGGAGGTGAAGGAAAGTACTTCATCAACTCAAGTGGAAGCCCCTACCTCACGACAAGGTGAACCACAACATGACATGGAGTCATCCACAAGCGGTACATGACAAGAAGAAGAGGAGCAGGAAGTACACCATGAAGATCCACCACAACCCCCTTCACCACCACATCAAGGAGATGATCACGTTAACAACAACAAAGACGAAGGAAATGATGATGAAGAAGAAGCTCCACCATCCAACAATCAGAAGCTGACCTGAGTTCGAGCACAAGTGACCAAGAACCATCCCCTAAACCAAATCTTTGGAGATATCCAAACCGAGAGAATCACTCGCTCTAAAACTCGCCTAGCTAACTTTTGTGAACATTATTCATTCATATCTAGCATTGAGCCTTTCAAGGTAGAACAAGATCTTGAAGATGCGGATTGGGTGAACGCTATGCATGAAGAGCTTCACAACTTCAAAAGGAATGAAGTGTCGACACTCGTGGAGAAGCCCGAGGATGAGCACAACATCATCGGAACCAAATCGGTGTTTCAGAACAAGCAAGACGAAGACGGTCAAGTCATACGCATCAAGGCACGTCTCGTGGACCAAGGATATACTCAAGTCGAAGGTATGGACTATGGTGAGACTTATGCCCCCGTTGCTAGACTAGAAGCTATTTGAATTCTTCTTGCCTATGCTAATCACCATGATATCATGCTTTATCAAATGGACATTAAAAGTGCCTTTTCAAATGGTGAAATTGAAGAAGAGGTTTACGTTAAGCAACCACCTGTTTTTGTGAATCCTAAGAAACCTAATCATGTTTAAAAGCTTTGTAAAGCCCTTTATGGTCTTAAGCAAGCCCCTCGTGCTTGGTACAAATGCGTAACAAAGTTTCTCATTGAAAAAGGTTTTTAAATTGGTAAAATTGATGCAACCTTGTTCACTAAGAGAGTTAATGGAGAATTATTTGTTTTCCAAATCTATGTGGATGATATTATCTTTGGTTCCACTAACCCTCAATTTAGTGAAAGATTTGGAAGGTTGATGTCCGAGAAGTATGAGATGTCGATGTGTAAGCTGAAATTCTGTCTTGGATTGCAAATCAAACAATCAAGAGAAGGAACTTTCATCTCCCAAACTAAGTATACCAAGGACTTGATCAAGAAGTTCAACATGCAGGAGTGCAAAGGTATGAAAACTCCCATGCCAACTAGTGGACATGTTCATCTAACCAAGGAAGATGAACTGGTTGATCAAAAGTTTATCGATCTATGATTGGTTCATTGCTATATCTATGTGCATCTCGTCCCGATATTATTCTTAGTATTTGCATGTGTGCTAGATATCAAGCTGCACCTAAGGAGTTTCATCCTTTGGCCGTGAAACATATTGTGAGATACTTGATACAAACACCAAACTTTGGCATTTGGTATCCCAAGGGATCTTCTTTTAACCTTGTTGGCTATTCCGATTCGGACTATGCCGGTGACAAGGTTGATAGAAAATCCACCTCGGGTACTTGTCAATTTTTAGGTACATCTCTTGTGTCTTGGTCCTCCAAGAAACAAACTCGGTATCTCTATCTCTGCCGAAGCTGAGTATATTGTTGCTGGATCTTGTTGTGCGCAGTTACTATGGATGACACAAATGCTTATGGATTATGTAATCCATGTTAAAAATGTTCAATTACTTTGTGACAATGAAAGTGCTATTAAGATTGGTCATAATCCTGTGCAACATTCTTGAACTAAGCATATTCAACTTCGACATCATTTCATTCGTGATCATGTTGCCAAATGAGATATTAATCTTAAGCATGTTCGCACTAACAAGCAATTGGCCGATATATTTACTAAGCCACTTGATGAGAAAACTTTTTGTCACTTGAGGAGTGAGTTGAACATCATTGATGCTTCAAACTTGAGCTAGACTCACTCGGATGCTTGCAAGGGCATGAGATTTCTTGATATTACCATGATATTGCTAACGTGTTATCTTATACCATGGAATTCCATGCTCCCTTGCATTGCATCTAACCGTTTGTAGGTACTTGGAAGAACTTCATTCCACGAGATTTCAACGAACTCGAATTATGAGCAATCTTGTCTAGACCAAGTATCCACAACCCCTCTTGATGATGGAAGGAAGAAGACAACAGAAACATATCCTTGACATATACTTGATCATTATTGCAAAACATCAGTTGCTTTCATGTCAAATGGATATACCTATAGCTCTTCCTTGCATGACTAACCCTTGTAGGTAACAAGTGTACTAGAACGAGAAGGATTGCTCCCAACTCTGGATGTTATTCATCAACCTCGAGCATCATCAACAAGTTCACCTACGAGCAACGTCATCAACATCACTCAAAGGTATGCCCTCATATCCTTGAAAAGGCTTTACTCCAAGTCATGAGCTAAAGCAACTCAAGTGATATGAAGACATTAAAATGCCTAATTGAAAAACGGTAACCCCATTTTGAGCTTAATGTAAAGTATGACCTATGATCAAGTATTCTTGCTTGGCTCCTAAGTCAATATACTCTAATATAGGTGACCTCATCACCGCCCATCACTAGTTAAGAATCTCGTGTGGTTTGTTCTCTATTTGCATGATCTCTAGTAACCACTCAAATATTTTCTAGATGATGCCCTTCACTTTTCTCTTGGAAATATTTTCTTTTGACCCTTGGTCCCATATTCTTTTCTTTCTGATTTACCCTCGGAGTCACCGACTCAGATATCTCGGTTCTACCGAAATTGTAGACATGTTGTACTATAAAATCTCGGTACCACCGATCTATCTGTCTCGGAGTCACTGATTTGTTTTTCTTATCTTATCTGTCCTTCTTCTGTTACTTTGATGATCCCTCTTTAAAAAATTAGGGGGAGAATAAAAAGCAAAAGTTAGGGGAGAAATTCTTTAGTCAAGGATCCCTAGCTCAAAGGAGGAGAAGACTAATATTTGCCACAGGGAGAGAAGTTACATTTAATGATTCCCTCTGTTCTTTTCTATGAACCTTACTTTCAATGACCCTTGTTTTCAAGGATCCCTTCCTTGTTAATGATCCTTTTACCCACTCCTAAATTTGACCTTTTTGGAAATTAATGCCAAAGGGGGAGAAGAACAAAGCTTCATGCTAAAGGGAAGGATACATGTTTGTGCAAAGGGGGAGATATGATTTAGGGGAGAGGAGAATATCGAAAGTTCACATTTATATAAACAAGGGGAGAATACCAAAATAAGAAAGAAAAAACTATTTTATTTGACTGTTCACTTTAGAATTTTCTCACCCTATCCAATCCCAATATCTACATGCTGAGATTTAGGGGGAGAGGATGAACTACCACTTTCATATCGAAGGGGAGAAAGCTTTAAAGGATTAATGACAAAGGGGGAGACATATTAATATTAAGGATTATCACATTTTATATGTTCTCCATTTCTTCGTCTCTTTTGAGTTCCATTGCTTTTAATTAGTAGAATACTCTTATGTTTTCTAACATTGTTTTCTCAAGTGTGTTTCTTGTTGGGGAACGTTGCATGGGAAACAAAAAATTTCCTACGCACACGCAAGATCTATCCATGGTGATGAGCATCTACGAGAGGGAGAGTGGATCTACATACCCTTGTAGATCACTAAGCGGGAAGCGTTAAGAAACGCGGTTGGTGTACTCGAACGTCTTCACGATCCAAATCGCCGAGCGTCCCGCGATCTCATCACGATCCGTCCCGCGATCCAATCACGATCCGTCCCGCAAACTCATCACGATCCATCCCGCGATCTCATCACGATCCGTCCCGCGAACTCATCACGATCCGTCCCGCGATCTCATCACGATCCGTCCCGCGATCTCGTCACGGTCCTTCCGATCTAGCGTCGAACGGATGGCACCTCCGCGGTCAACACACGTACAGCTTGATGCCGATCTCCGCCTTCTTGATCCAGCAAGAGGGAGCGGAGAGGTAGAAGAGTTCTCCGGCAGCGTGACGGCACTCCGGCGATGGTGGTGGAGCAATTCTGGCAGGGCTTCGCCTAAGCACTGCAGAAAACCGATCTAGAGGAGAAACTATGCACTAGAGGAACGGGTAGCACGTGGCTGAAAATTCTGTGCCAAAACCCTAAAATCCTCTAGTATATATTTTTCTCCCAGACGCATGGGCCTTGTGTGGGACTTCCACCAGCCCAAAAAAGGCTGGTATTTACTCTCCCAAAGCCCATGAAGCCTCTTGGGTCGAAATACCCCTCCCGGTGGTCTCCCGGTACACTACCGGCACTCCCGGTACACTACCGATGAGCCCGAAACTTTTTCGGTGACCAAACTAGGACTTCCTATATATGAATCTTTACCTCCAAACCATTCCGGAGCTCCTCGTGGCATTCGGGATCTCATCCGGGACTCCTAACAACCTTCGGTCACCACCATACATAACTCTATACTACCGAAACGTCACCAAACCTTAAGTGTGCAGACCCTGCGAGTTCGAGAACTATGTAGACATGACCGAGACACCTCTACGGTCAATAACCAATGGCGGGACCTGAATGTCCACATTGGTTCCTACATATTCTACGAAGATCTTTATCGGTCGAACCTCTATGTCAAGGATTCAGTTAATCTCGTATGATGTTCCCTTTGTTCTTCGGTATGTTATTTGCCCGAGATTCGATCGTCGGTATCTCCATACCTAGTTCAACCTCGTTACCGGAAAGTCTCTTTACTCGTTCCGTAATACAAGATCCCGCAACTAACAATTAGTCACATTGCTTGCAAGGCTCATTGTGATGTTGTATTACCGAGTGGGCCCCGAGATACCTCTCCGTCACACGGAGTAACAAATCCCAGTCTTGATCCATGCCAACTCAACAGACACCCTCGGAGATACCTGTAGAGAACCTTTATAGTCACCCAGTTACATTGCGATGTTTGATACACACAAGGCACTCCTCCGATGTCCGTGAGTTGCATGATCTCATGGTCATAGGAACATATACTTGACATGCAGAAAACAGTAGCAATAAACTGACACGATCATATGCTACGTTTGTAGTTTGGGTCTTGTCCATCACATCATTCTCCTAATGATGTGATCCCATTATCAAATGACATCTCATGTCCATGGCTAGGAAACCTTAACCGTCTTTGATCAACGAGCTAGTCCATTAGAGGCATACTAGGGACATGGTTTTGTCTATGTATCCACACATGCATCTAAGTCTCCGATCAATACAATTTATAGCATGGATAATAAGCGATTATCATGAACAAGGAAATATGATAATAACTAATTTATTATTGCCTCTAGGGCATATTTCCAACATTTATACTACTAGAATGCTCGAGAACCCAAGGTAAGTATATGCATCATATCTTTGATCAAGATGATCTCTTGCTTCTTGCACATATTTTTTGCAAGAGTGAAGTCTTGAACAAGGATACGCCTCATTCATATACATTTGATGCATATAGCTAAGATACACATGACTTATCTTATCCCTTCTACTACATGTGTGTCCATGCATTCCAAAGCAACTATCCTTTAAAGGACTGCACACATTTAGGGGGAGCAAATCTAAGTCATGTGTCTCTCAAAGTCTTCATTATATTCACGCATATCTTTACTTGAATCTTTGGTTGTATGTTGTCAGCAATTACCAAAAAGGGGGAGATTGAAAGCACAACATGCTCCCTTGGTGGTTTTGATAATTCATGACAACATACATTGTCTCTTGGACTAATACTTTTATCTAGTGTGTTTCAGATAATAGTCCATGGAGAGTTGGGTTGGCAAAGAGATTGTGGAATACCCCAAGATGCAAGGAAATAGGTTGGCAAAGCTTCAAGAAAGAGGACTCTACATCTTATATTTGTAAGAAATCACTTTTGAGTCCTTAGGAAAGCCAATACTATTAAAAGGGGGTAAAGTTTTGTTGGTGAACAAAATGATCATACGTGCACAAGTGATAGTCACCAAAGACACCCGCAAACTCTCCCACCAAAGTATGTCCTAAGCCAAACACTCAAAATTGGTGCAACCAACATTCCACATTCGGTGCCACTGATTCCAAACCCTAGACATACTCAGCCAAACCCTAGCCACTTCGGTGCAACCGATTCCATACCGGTGCCATCGAGTTCAGGCTGCCAACTTTCTGTTATGCAAGTTCACAGTTTTGGTCCCTCTGAGATTGTCGAATCGGCATCACCGAGATTGAGCATTCTGACCATTGGTCACCTTATCGGTGCAACCAAGATTCCTATATTAGTCCCTCCGAGATTCAAAATTTGCCACCTTTTAGTCACTTCTGTACCACCGAGATTAACACATCGGTGTCACCGAGTCTGACTTATTATGTGTAATGGTTGGATTTTTGGGGATGCCTATATATATATCCCTCCACCACCACCTACTCGACAGAGAAGCACTCAGGGGTATTCCATACATATCCTATTAGTTTTCTGAGAGAGAACCACGTACCCTTGTCTTGAGGTCAAGATCTTCCACTCCAACCATATGGATCTTGATTTCTAGCCTCCCCAAGTTGCTTTCCACCAATCCCATCTCTTCTACCAAGCCATATCTATGAGAGAGTGATTATGTGTTGAGGAGTTTATCATCTTGAAGAACAAGAGCAAGGAGTTCATCGACATTACCGAGCCTATTGCCTTTTGGAGGGTGGTGCCTCCTAGATTGGTTAGGTGTTGCTTGGGAGCCTCCTACTTCGTGTCCTTGAGTGAACCAAGAAGTTTGTAAGGGCAAGGAGATCGCCTACTTCGTGAAGATCTACCCATAGTGAGGCTAGTCCTTCGTGGACGGAAGCCATTGTGGAATAGTCAAGGTTGCTACTTCATGGACCCTTATGGGTGGAGCCCTCCATGGACTCTCGCGACAGTTACCCTCCGTGGGTTGAAGAGTCCATAAACGGAACCACGGGAAAAATCTTTGCGTCTCCAAATGCGTTTGATCTCCATATCTCAACTCTTTACTTCATGTGCAATGTCTTTACTTTCCGCTGCTATATTTGTTGACACGCATGTGTAGGGCATATAGACTTGCTAGCCTTGCTAAAACTGTTAAAATTTGCCAACCAATTAACTTGGGAAAAGGTTAGGTTTTAATTTTCTGCTAGTAATCTATTCACCCCCCCCCCTCTAGACACTCTTCTAGTGATCCCTCAATCTCCAACTGGCGATTGAACCGGTGGCTCCGAAGGCGTGGTGCGCTCCGGAGATGGCCTTGGAGGGGACCGGACATCCCTTCGTCCGGTCTCCTTGGTGTTCGGGAGGGGCTCCTCCTTGATACGTCTCCAACGTATCTATAATTTTTACTTGTTCCATGCTGTTATATTATCATTCTTGTATGTTTTACAATAATTTAACCACAACATTATATTATTTTTGGGACTAACCTATTAACATAGAGCCTATTGCCAGTTTCTGTTTTTTCCTTGTTTTTGGGTTTTACAGAAAACGAATATCACACGGAGTCCAAACGGAATAAAAATTTACGGTGATTTTTTATGGACCAGAAGTCACCCACGGAGCTTGGAGATGAAGCCAGAAGATTCCTGAGGAGGCCACAAGCCTCAGGGGCGCAGCCACCCCCCTAGGCGCGCCCACCAGGCTTGTGGGCCCCTCGGGAGTCCACCGACCTCCCTCTCAGCTCTATAAATCCTCAAATATTCCAAAAAACCAACGCAGAACCTAGATCAGGAGTTCCGCCACCGCCAGCCTCTAGAGCCACGAAAAACCAATCGGGAGCCCGTTTAGCACCCTGCCGGAGGGGGAAACCTTCACCGGAGGCCATCTTCATCATCTCGACACTCTCCATGACGAGGAGGGAGTAGTTCACCCTCAGGGCTGAGGGTATGTACCAGTAACTATGTGTTTGATCTCTCTCTCTCTCTCGTGTTCTTGAGATGGCACGATCTTGATGTACCGTGAGCTTTGTTGATATAGATTGAATCATATGGAGTGTTTCCCCTCTCTATCTAGTTGTGATGAATTGAGTTTTCCCTTTGAAGTTTACTTATCTGATTGAGTCTTTAAGGATCTGAGAACACTTTATGTATGTCTTGCGATGGGATATCTGTGGTGACAATGGGATGTTCTATTGATCCGCTTGATGTATGTTTTGGTGGTCAACTTGAGGGTTCCGTGACCTTGGGAATCCATGCATAGGGGTTGGCACATGTTTTTGTCTTGACTTTCCGGTAGGAACTTTGGGGCACTCTTTGAAGTTCTTTGTGTTGGATTGAACATGATGAATCTGAAATTATGTGATGCATATCGTATAATCAAGCCCGTGGGTACTTGTGGTGAAATTGGAATATCTAGGTGACATTAGGGTTTTGGTTGATGTGTGTCTTAAGGTGTTATCTTAGTACGAACTCTAGGGCTGTTTTGACACTTATAGGGATAGCTCATAAGATTGATCAGAAAAGATAACTTTGACGTGGTTTCGTACCCTACAATAATTTCTATGTTTGTTCTCCACTATTTGTGACTTTGGAGTTAACTCTTTGTTGCACGAGAGGTACTTACATATGATTCAACTATGTCAATAATGTTGAGAGAAATTGCACTAGTGAAAGTATGGACCCTAGGCCTTGTTTCCAAGCATTTATACAACATTTTGCTTGCTGTTTACTATTATTTACCTTGCTGTTTTTATATTTTCAGATTACAAAAACCTATATCTACCATCTATATTGCACTTGTATCACTATCTCTTCGCCGAACTAGTACATCTATACAATTTGCCATTGTATTGGGTGTGTTGGGGACACAAGAGACTCTTTGTTATTTGATTGCAGGGTTGTTTGAGAGAGACCATCTTCATCCTACACTTCCCACGGATTGATAAACCTTAGGTCATCCACTTGAGGGAAAATTGCCGTTGTCCTACAAAATTGTGCGCTTGGAGGCCCAACACGAGTCTACAAGAAGAAGGTTGTGTAGTAGACATCACTCCTCCCGGTCTTCGGTGGCTGAGGCGTTAACCTCGACCATGACGTCATCACCCCCACTGCTAGTGTTCGACTCCAAAGGAGCCTGGTGGGATGACACCTCTGTGGCATCCTTCGCGGCGCCTGGAGGTGTGGATGCGACGCGGTCCCACTCTCTACTAGCTCGGTGGGTGGGGTCAACCCGTCCGAAACTTGGTCGATGGGGAGAATGTGTGGTGGGTTGCAGATCAAAAGGCACTCACATGTTAATAACATTTAAAACCTGGCATAAATAGCTCAGGGAGTCTTTGGATTCTTACCTTCGAGATGGGGGCTTGACCCTTAGGTTCCTTTGAGGAACCTTCTCGAAGTCTTCGGACTCGGTATCCGAGTCCGAACTGTCGTCAGACAGGATCAACTGCGGCCGACGCGCCCTCTTCAGGGCACGAGGAGGTACGTCCTGTGCGGCATCCGGTGATGCCACCCTCTTTCTTGCAAGAGGGGAATCGCCTTCCCCCTTTTCCTCATGCTCCTCCTCATGATTAGAGGAGGCATGGGTTTCCCCGGACACAGTGTTCGGCTGGTCCTTGATGCGGAGACCTCCTCGGCCTTTCTTCTTCTTCTCTTTCTTTTCTGGTGCCTTCTAAGGCATCATGACGAGTATCTCCGACAACAGCTTGGACCTAGGGTCTTCGGGCTGTGATGCCGGGCAGTTGATCTCCATGGCATTGCTCAACCATTTCTGCAAAAGATGATTAGAAAGGTGCTTAGAGTTTCTTTCGAAAGACGAAGCTGATCAATTGAAACTACGTTATACCTAGGAAGGAGCGTTATCGGCATGTAGGCCCCGATCCTCCTCCTTGGCTGTCCAGCTCTCCTGAGCCTTGAACAGTTCCTTCCATAGTTTCTTCGGAGTGGTGTGGAAGAGCTGGCAAACAGTAGGCTCATAATGAAGCCGATGAGCCCACATGGGAGAGTCCCGACGCTGACAGGGGAGGATGCCCCATCGAAGCACGATCTGGACCACGTTGGCTAGCTTGATCTTGCCTTTGATCATTGAGGTGATGCACTTCTACAGGTTGTCCACCTCCGCATCCGACCCCCAGTCAATGCCCTTTCGGAGCCATGAGGTCAATCTTGTGTGGGGACCGGATCTGAACTCGGCCGGAGCAGCCTGACCTTCTTCCCTTGGCTCGGTGATATAAAACCACTCTTTTTTCCAGGTCTTGATGGTGTCGATGAAGGTGCTGGATGGACATCCAACGCGGGGGAGCTTGCTGATGACCAACCCACAGCAGTCTGCGTGTTCGTCTGTGACACACTTCGACTTGATGTTGAACACCTTGAGCCATAGTCCGAAGTGCGGTTCGACCCGCAAGAAGGCCTCGCAGATGATGATGAAGGCCGATATGTGCTTCAAGGAGTTCGGCGGCAGGTCATGGAAGTCGAGTCCGTAGAAAAACATGAGGCCCCTGACGAAGGGGTGAAGCGAGAATCTCAATCCCTGGATGAAGTGGGGGACGAACACCACCCTCTCGTCGGGCTTCGGAGTAGGAACCACCTGTTTGGGCTTGGCGGCATGGTGGTAGATCCTGGCGGGGAGGTAACCGACCTGTTTCAGGTCCCGGATATCCTGGTCGGTGACCGTGGAAGCCTCCCACTTGCCGTTGGAGCCGGAACCAGCCATAGACGAGCTCGAAGGGGGAGTTGTGAAAGAACTGGACGTGGGCTCTAGAGGCTTAGGAGATTGGGGAAACAGAGAATGCGAATGGGAAGCGCGGCTAGGCCTTGTTTTTTTCCTTTTATGGGGCTTGTTGCCGGTTAGACTCCCTTTACTATGACGTAAATCCCTCCGCTTCCCAAGACGTGCGTGCCATTATACGTGCATGATTAATCATATCCTGTGTGAAACGGAGCATGATCTATGCATTGATGGATCGTGCTGATGAAAAAATGGCCTCGAACCGCGAATCGAGTATTTGCAATTCGTTCAGTGGTGGTGGTGGGCCGTGACCTTTCGTCATAAAGGTGGTCAGGAAACACTGTTTGCTCCTTAACGCTTGGCCTTCGGGGCTAAGCTATTCAGGGTGTTCAGGCAATCCTCTGATTGGGAAAACTACGTGTCATCGGAGGCCGAACTAAACTCGGCTGATCACTAACTGGGGAGAAGAACTCGCCTTGCAAGCTAAAGACTCTAGTCATGCGAAGCGGCTAGATCTAAGACCCTTGGCGTTGGAGTCTAGTTCGAGGGCTACTGAGGGAGTCCTGGTTTAAGGGGTCCTTGGGTGTCCGACCTGTTTCTCATGGGCCAGACTATATGGGCCATTTACCGAGCATTGGATTGATCAAAGGCCATGTCGCTAGGAAGGAAGCTTTGGGAATCATGGCGTGTCCTCCAAGTTTAGAATAGTGGATAGGCATGTTTTTCTCTTCAATGTGTAACCGACCATGTGTAAACCCTAGGTACCCTCAGCGTCTATATAAGCCGGAGGGTTTTAGGTTGTAGGATAGAGGACAACTCATCTAGGGTTTATCTATTCGATCTCGAGGTAGATCAACACTGTAACCTTCATATCTTCAATATAATCAAGCAGGACATAGGGTTTTACCTTCATAGGAGGGCCTGAACCTGGGCACACATCGTCTCCTTCGTCCCTTGTTACCATCAATCCTAGTCTCGTAGCTCGGGACCCCCTACCCGAGATCCGCCGGTTTTGACACCGACACCAGATACCAATCTTCTGTTGAGTGGGATACCATCTTAGGAGCCCAAAAGGTTGAAGAAGGAGATCTCTACGTGTATGCTGAAGCCAAGATGAATCTTAATTCTATGAGGAACATGTATAATCATATCCCGACTACATATGTGAAGACTCACAAGTTTGGCTCTGTCTACTACCTGCAAGTAGGACTACCCACCACCAACACTATCATGAGGCATACTTTGATGCCAAAGTCAGGTGACGACAAGATGATCAGGGGATACTCCATCAACATGATGCACCATGTACACACCCACACCAGGTTCAGAATGATGGATTTGATTGTAGAGACAATCAAGAGGACTATTGCTGATCAGAAGAGATCTTGTGGATATGCTCCATATATTCAGATGATCATCAATTCCAAAGTTGGAAAGATCCAATATGCACTTGAATGTACACACCTTCCACTCCAACCAGAATTTGAGGATAACGTTGTGGTGATGGATCCTACTCATCCCACTTCAGCTACAGCACACGCAAAGGCCGAGGCAGAGTCAACAAGAGTCACTAGTGCTCAGGTTCCAAGGACGAAGAGCAATCAAATGACCTATCTCATCAGCACCATCCAAGGGATGGAGAAGGACATGAAGAATATTCTGCTGAATTAGGCAAGCCTAGAGAGGATTGTGGAGACGAACTTTCATG
Organism: Hordeum marinum; assembly: GCA_022496015.1. Classification (NCBI taxonomy): domain Eukaryota; kingdom Viridiplantae; phylum Streptophyta; class Magnoliopsida; order Poales; family Poaceae; genus Hordeum; species Hordeum marinum. The sequence goes on along the minus strand of CM039674.1, from coordinate 114,693,957 downwards.
ACTTGGTTGTCAAGGTGACTGAGCTGACCACCACAGTCAATCAGTTGAAGCAAGAAGTGGATGTTGTGCCTAGCCCCAGCTCCAATGATGATGATATTGATGCTTCTTTCCAGGCACATGTTGGGGAACGTTGCATGGGAAACAAAAAAATGCCTACGCACACGAAGATCTATCCATGGTGATGAGCATCTACGAGAGGGAGAGTGGATCTACATACCCTTGTAGATCGCTAAGCGGGAAGCGTTAAGAAACGCGGTTGGTGTAGTCGAACGTCTTTGCGATCCAAATCGCCGTGCGTCCCGCGATCCAATCACGATCCGTCCCGCGATCCAATCACGATCCATCCCACGATCCGATCACGATCCGTCCCACGAACTTGACCACGATCCGTCTCACGAACTTGATCACGATCCTTCCGATCTAGCACCGAACGGACGGCACCTCCGCGTTCAGCACACGTACAGCTTGATGACGATCTCCACCGTCTTGATCTAGCAAGAAGGAGTGGAGAGGAAGAAGAGTTCTCCGGCAGCCTGACGGCGCTCCGGCGATGGCGGTGGAGCAATTCCGGCAGGGCTTCGCCTAAGCACTGTAGAAAACCGATCTAGAGGAGAAACTATGCACTGGAGGAACGGGTAGCACGTGGCTGAAAATCTAGTGCAAAAACCCTCAATACCACCAGTATATATAGGAGGAGAGGAGGAGAGGAGGCAGCTTGGCCTCCAAGCCTCCTAGGCTTCGGCCGAACTAGGAGAGGAGGAGTCCACCTCCTCCACTCCTAGTAGGATTAGGATTCATCCTTTTTTTTCCTTTTTGCCTTTTTCCACCTTTTTCCTTTTGGGTTTTCTTCTCCAGCTACATGGGCCTTGTGTAGGAGTTTCAAGCAGCCCACTAAGGGCTGATATTCACTCTCCCACAGCCCATGAAGCCTCTTGGGTCGAAATACCCCTCCCGGAGGTCTCCCGGTACACTACCGGCACTCCCGGTACACTACCGATAAGCCCGGAACTTTTTCGGCGACCAAAACAGGACTTCCTATATATGAATATTTACCTCTGGACCATTCCGGAGCTCCTCGTGACATCTAGGATCTCATCCGGGACTCCGAACAAACTTCGGTCACCACCATACATAACTCTATACTACCAAAACGTCACCAAACCTTAAGTGTGCAGATCCTGCGGGTTCGAGAACTATGTAGACATGACCGAGACACCTCTATGGTCAATAACCAATGGCGGGACCTAGATGTCCACATTGGTTCCTACATATTCTACGAAGATCTTTATCGGTCGAACCTCTATGTCAAGGATTCAGTTAATCCCGTATGATGTTCCCTTTGTTCTTCGGTATGTTACTTGCCCGAGATTCGATCGTCGGTATCTCCATACCTAGTTCAACCTCGTTACTGGCAAGTCTCTTTACTCGTTCTGTAATACAAGATCTCACGACCAACACTTAGCCACATTGCTTGCAAGGCTTATTGTGATGTTGTATTACCGAGTGGGCCCTGAGATACCTCTCTGTCACACGGAGTAACAAATCCCAGTCTTGATCCATGCCAACTCAACAGACACCCTCGGAGACACCTGTAGAGCACCTTTATAGTCACCCAGTTACGTTGCGATGTTTGATACACACAAGGTACTCCTCCGATATCTATGAGTTTCATGATCTCATGGTCATAGGAACATATACTTGACATGCAAAAAATAGTAGCAATAAACTGACACGATCATAAGCTACGTTTGTAGTTTGGGTCTTGTCCATCACATCATTCTCCTAATGATGTGATCACGTTATAAAATGACATCTCATGTCCATGGCTAGGAAACCTTAACCATCTTTCAATCAACGAGCTAGTTCACTAGAGGCATACTAGGGACATTGTGTTTGTCTATGTATCCACACATGTATCCATGTTTCCAATTAATACAATTATAGCATGGATAATAAACGATTATCATGAACAAGGAAATACAATAATAGACACTTTATCTATTACCTCTAGGGCATATTTCCAACAGTCTCCCACTTGCACTAGAGTCAATAATCTAGTTCACATCACTATGTGATTTACATTGTAATGAATCGAACACCCATGCAGTTCTGGTGTTGATCATGTTTAGCCCTTGGAAGAGGTTTAGTCAACGGGTCTGCAACATTCAGATCTGTGTGCACTTTGCAAATATTTATGTCTTTCTCCAAGATGTAATCGCGGATGGAGTTGAAGCGTCGCTTTATGTGTCTGGTCCTCTTGTGAAACCTTGGTTCCTTGGCCAGAGCAGTGGCACCAGTGTTGTCACAGAACAGGTTCATTGGATTCAGTGCACTAGGCACTACTCCAAGATTTGTCATGAACTGCTTCATCCAGACACCTTCCTTCGTCGCCTCCGAGGTTGTGATGTATTCCGCTTCGCATGTAGAATCAGCTACCACGCTTTGCTTGGAACTGCACCAGCTTACCGCTCCCCCGTTAAGAATAAATACTTATCCGGTTTGCGATTTAGAGTCGTCCGGATAAGTGTCAAAGCTTGCATCGATGTAACCCTTTACGACGAGCTCTTCATCACCTCCATAAACGAGAAACATTTCCTTAGTCCTTTTCAGGTACTTAAGGATATTCTTGACCGGTTGCCAGTGCTCCATTCCAGGATCACTTTGAAACCTTCCGGCCATACTTATGGCAAGGCTGACATCGGGTCTTGTGCACAGCATTGCATACATGATAGAGCCTATGGCTGAAGCATAGGGGATGACACTCATCTTTTCTCTATCTTCTGCAGTTATTGGGCATTGAGTCTTACTCAACTTCACACCTTGTAATACAGGCAAGAACCCCTTCTTGGATTGTTCCATTTTGAACTTCTTCAAAACATTAGCAAGGTATGTGCTCTGTGAAAGTGCTATTAAGCGTCTCGATCTATCTCTATAGATCTTAATGCCTAATATGAAAGCAGCTTCTCCTAGGTCCTTCATTGAAAAACTCTTGTTCAAATATTCCTTCACGCTTTCCAGCATTTCTATATTGTTTCCAATCAGCAATATGTCATCCACATATAATACTAGAAACACTATAGATCTCCCACTCACTTTCTTGTAAATACAAGCTTCTCCGTAAACTTGTATAAACTCAAACGCTTTGATCACCTCATCAAAGCGCTTATTCCAACTCCGAGATGCTTGCACCAGTCCATAAATAGATCGCTGGAGTTTACAAACTTTGTCAGCATTCTCTGGATCGACAAAACCTTCGGGTTGCATCATATACAACTCTTCCTCAAGCACCCATTGAGGAACGCTGTTTTTACATCCATCTGCCAAATTTCATAGTCGAAATAGGCAGCTATTGCTAACATGATTCTCACAGACTTAAGCATCGCTACGGGTGAGAAAGTCTCATCGTAGTCACCTCCTTGAACTTGTGAAAAACCCTTTGCCACAAGTCGAGCTTTATAGACGGTGACATTACCGTCCGCGTCTGTTTTCTTCTTACAGATCCATTTGTTCTGAATGGCCTTTCGCCCTTCAGGTAATACTTCCAAAGTCCATACTTTGTTTTCATACATGGATCCCATCTCGGATTTCATGGCCTCTAACCATTTCTTGGAATCCGGGCCCATCACTGCTCCTCCATAGCTCGTAGGTTCATTGTTGTCCAACAACATGACCACCAAGACAGGGTTGCCGTACCACTCAGGGGTAGTACGCGGCCTTGTTGACCTACGAGGTTCAATAGCTGCTTGATCCGAAGCTTCATGATCATCATCATGATCTTACTCTTCTACCATCGTAGGTTCCACAGAAACATCTTTCTACACTGCGCTACTTTCTGGTTGAAGTAAAGGTTCAATAACCTCATCAAGCTCTATTTTCCTCCCACTCAATTCTTTCGAGAGAAACTCTTTCTCAAGAAATGTTCCGTTTTTAACGACAAACACTTTGCCTTCGGATCTGAGATAGAAGGTATACCCGATTGTCTCTTTTGGGTATCCTATAAAGACGCATTTCTCCGCTTTGGGTTCTAGCTTTTCAGGCTGAAGCTTTTTGACATAAGCATCACATCTCCAAACTTTAAGAAACGACAACTTTGGCTTCTTGCCAAACCACAGTTCATATGGCGTCGTCTCAACGGATTTTGATGGTGCCCTATTTAAAGTGAATGCAGTTGTCTCTAATGCATAACCCCAAAACGATAGTGGCAAATCAGCAAGAGACATCATAGAACGCACCATATCTAATAAGGTTCGATTATGACATTCGGACACACCATTACGCTATGGTGTTCCGGGCGGTGTCAACTGTAAAACAATTCCACGCTGTCTTAAGTGACTGCCAAACTCATAACTCGGATATTCACCTCCTCAATCAGATCACAGGAACTTAATCTTCTTGTTACGATGATTCTCAACTTCACTCTGAAATTGCTTGAACTTTTCAAATGTTTCAGACTTGTGTTTCATTAAGTAAATATACCCATATCTACTTAAGTCATCAATGAAGGTGAGAAAATAACAATATCCACCATGCGCTGTAACATTCATTGGACCGCACACATCGGTGTGTATGATTTCCAATAAGTCACTCGCCCGTTCCATTGTTCTAGAGAACGGCGTTTTAGTCATCATGCCCATGAGGCATGGTTCACATGTGTCAAGTGATTCAAAATCAAGTGACTCCAAAAGTCCATCAGCATGGAGCTTCCTCATGCGTTTTACACCAATATGACCTAAACGGCAGTGCCACAAGAAAGTGGTACTATCATTATCAATTCTACATCTTTTGGCATCAATGTTATGAAAGTGTCATCACTACCAAGATTCAATATGATAAACCCCTAACATTGGGTGCATGAACATAAAAGATATTACTCATATAAATAGAACGACCTTTATTCTCTGATTTAAATGAGTAACCGTCTCGCAATAAACAAGATCCAGATATAATGTTCATGCTTAACGCAGGCACTAAATAACAATTATTCAGGTTCATCACTAATCCCGATGGTAATCAAAGAGAGAGCGTGCCGACGGCGATCACATCAACCTTGGAACAATTTCCCACGCGCATCGTCACTTCGTCCTTTGCCAGCCTTCGTTTATTCCGTAGTTCCTGCTTTGAGTTGCAAAAGTGAGCAACCGAACCGGTTTCAAATACCCAGGCACTACTACGAGAGCTAGTAAGGTACACATCAATAACATGTATATCATATATACCTTGTTTGTCGTTGGCCGCCTTCTTGTCAGCCAGGTACTTGGGGCAGTTCCGCTTCTAGTGACCAGTTCCTTTGCAATGAAAGCACTCAGTTTCTGGCTTGGGTCCATGCTTGGGCTTCTTTGCAGGAGTAGCAACTGCTTTGCCATCCTTCTTGGTTTTACCCTTCTTGCCCTTGCCCTTGACTTTGCCATTTTTCTTGAAACTAGTGGTTTTATTGACCATCAACACTTGATGTTCTTTCTGGATTTCAGACTCAGCGACTTTTAGCATCGCAAACAGCTCGGCGAGTGAATTGTTCATCCCGTGCATGTTATAGTTCATCACAAAGCTCTTGTAAATAGGTGGCAGTGATTGAAGAACTCTGTCAGTGATCGCCTCTGGCGGAAGGGCAATTCCCAACTCCGCTAGACGAGTTGAATACCCAGACATTCTGAGTATATGTTCACTGATAGACCCGTTCTCCTCCATCTTGCAAGCATAGACCTTATCGGAGGTTTCATACCTCTCGATCCGGGCGTTGTTCTGAAAGATAAACTTCAACTCCTGGAACATCTCATATGCTCCATGACGTTCAAAACGTCTTTGAAGTCCCGGTTCTAAGCCATACAATATTACACACTGAACTATTGAGTAATATCCAGTACGTGCCTCCCAAGCGTTCTTGACGTCTTCGGAGGTCATGTCTTCCGGTTGGTCACCAAGCGGTGCATCAAGGACATATGATTTCTGGAAAGCCGTGAGGATAATCCTCGGATTATGGGACCAGTCAACAAAGTTACTTCCATCATCTTTTAGTTTAGCTTTCTCTAGGAACGCATTAAAATTCAGGGGTGCTACTGCGCGAGCCATTGATCTACAACATAAATATGCAAAGTTCACTTAGACTATTGTTCAAGATAATGAGTTTACTTAATCAAATTACTAAAGCTCCCACTCAAATTGACATCCCTCAGGTCATCTGAGTGTCACATGATCCAAATCCACCAACTCAAGTCCGATCATCACGTGAGTTGAGGTGGCTTCAATGGTGAAAATCATTATGTTGATCATATCTACTATATGACTCATGTTCGAACTTTCGGTCTCTTGTGTTCCGAGGCCATGTCTGTACATGCTAGGCTCGTCAAGTTTAACCCGAGTGTTCTGCGCGTGCAACACTGGCTTGCACCCGTTGTATGTGAACGTAGAGTCTATCACACCCGATCATCACGTGGTGTCTCAACAGGACGAACTTTCGCAACGGTGCACACTCGGGGTGAACACAATTTTATCTTGAAATTTAAGTGAGGGATCACCTTATAATTCTACCGTCGTACTAAGCATAACAAGGTGCATAAAAGGACTAACATCACATGCAATTCATAAGTGACATGATATGGCCATGAACTTGTGCTTTAGATCTCCATATTGAAAGCACCGACATGATCTTCATCGTCACCGGCACGACACCATGATCTCCATCAATGTGTCGCCATCGAGGTTGTCACGCCCTGCATGCTTCTACTACTATTGCTACCGTTTAGCAATAAAGTAAAGCATTGCATAGCGCTTAATGATTGACACGCAGGTCATACAATAATTAAAGACAACCCTATGGCTCCTGTCGGTTGCCATACTCATCGACATGCAAGTCGTGAAATTCTATACATCACATGATCATCTCATACATCACATATATCACATCATATAATTGGCCATATCACATCACAACGTACCTTGCAAAAACAAGTTAAACGTCCTCTAATTGTTGTTGCATGTTTTACGTGGCTGCTACGGGTTTCTAGCAAGAACGATTCTCACCTATGCATAAACCACAACGGTGATACATAATTTTCTTTTCAACCTTCTCAAGGACCGCCTT